>NC_061157.1:38732545-38775045 GCF_022113875.1 Hydra vulgaris
CAACAGCTTTAAATACCTTAGCATCATACTCAATGCATAGATCATCTAGACCATATTTTAAAAATCAAGAAAATTGTTTGAGTAGAATATTTGGAAAAAATCCAGAATAGGTTTTCCTTTATTTTCCTCTTAATTTTGCTTTTAGCTGAATTGTTTCTAACTTATTTTTCAAACTTACTTTAATTTCGTATGAGTATTGAGTGAAAATTTTTAAAAAAGTAATATATTACAAAAATACATATCTAAACTTATGTGTATGGAAAACATTTTGGATATCGGGAAAAACTAAAAGTTGAGAAAAATATTTGGATTTCTGGAAATATCTGGAAAAAGATAATCCTTGTCAATGAGAATCTTGACTGGAATGAGCAACAAAATAAAAATGAAAAACAACACTATAAAATCAGTTCCATTTCTACATAAGTGCCTTAAGCAATTTGGATATTCTTTCTCAATCTATTACAAGTTTATAGATCTTATGCTACTAGCTGCATGATAAATAGTGCTCCAGTTCTTACTTCATGCAGCCTTGCAGCAAAAAAAGAAATTCAATATTTCAATAAAAATGTCTTACACATCATTAGAATTGAGACAATTAACTCAAGTCATTTTAGTATTTGCTTTGACATTAAAGGACTACTAGACAGAATCTGTATTTATAAACTAGAAAAGCTCTTTGCTGACATATACCATTCAATAACCACAAAATTAGCTTACACTAATAGCAAAAACGCTGACAGATTTCCATTTACTCTAAATATTCCGACCACTACTACCTATCAACAGTTCTTTATCCAAAAACTTCCGCATTCTTTGTGATGGTATTAGTGACCTCTACATTCTACGCAATATCGGCAGCTCTGCTTTCTTCACAAAGTAAAATGAAACGTTCATGTTCATCAAGTACAAATGAAACGTTCTTTTACATACTTGAACTTGCATTCTAATCTAATTTTAGTATATTTAGCAGTAAATAAAAATTGTACAATTCATTATAGTAATGCTACTCAACTTTAAATAAAGATTTATAAATTAAAAAGTTAAATTAAATTAAAAATATACATATACAATTTTTTGAATTGATAAATCCATATAAAATAAAAATTTTACCAATGCATGGTCCTAATGTTAATACTATTTCATCTATTCCACACAACGTCCTGGGACCATTACCAGGATTAATTAGAATCATCACCTTTAAAATTAAAATTATAAAAATATTTTTAGTTCATATATTTAAACCATAAACACCAAAGTGATGTTTCAATGCACTTTTTTTATTAATGGTTTAATAATGTTATACTCAACTTTTTTTTTTTTTTTTATTAATTTTGAGTATCATCAAAATTAATTACAGAAAAAATAAACTTGAAAAAAAATGAATAAAATTTATTTAAAAATACAAAAATCTGAAATAAAAGTTTTCTTTTTAACTTGAATTTTATTTTTTAAACTTACTTAAAAACTTTTATAATTTTTTTTTTAATTTCCAAAAAAAAATTTTTCCAAAGCAAAAAAATTTTTTAAGAAGCAGTAGTGCTTTTTCAGAAGCAATATTTTTTGAGAAGAAGCAATGTGTTTTGAGGAGCAGCAGTATTTTTTGAAAAACAGCAATATTTTTTTTAAAAAAAGCAGCATTTTTAAAAAGCAGCCGTGTTTTTTGAAAAGCAGCAATTTTTTTAACAACTTGTACAATAAGTTCTTAAATGTTTAATAGTTAATATCTGGAATCATAAATAAGTACAAAAAATCAAACTAATAACGCCTAAAAGTTATCATTACAAACTTTTGCTATTAAATCTAATTACAACATTTATTTCTCTAAATTATATGATTTAAACAGTTATTCCTATACTGTCTGAATCAGTTATGCCTCTTTACTTATGAATCTAAAAGCTCTCTAAACATTCTGAAAAAATTGTTTTAGAAACAAATTCAAACAAATGTTGATCTTTGCTAAGGTTTAAACAAACAAATAATGGTCTTTTCTAAGGTTTAAACAAACAAATGTTGGTCTTTGCTAAGGATTAGGAACTAATCTACGGAAATTTTTTAGTTACTTTTCTGAATTTAAGGGGTTTCATTTTTCAAATTTAATTTTTCAAATTTAATTCATTTTTTGAATAATTCCTTTTTCAAATTTAAAATTACAATATCTTGTCTACTATTAATATTAAATAAATGCAGTAAAGAAGATGTAGTAAACTTTGTACAAAATAGGTACAAAGTTCAACTCCCACCATGCACCTGCTGCGGAATGTTGCTGGTGAATGTTTTTTTAATTCACTCATATGTTTGTTTATAGGGAAAATTATAGGGAAAACAACTCTGTTGTTTTTCCAATAACTACAAAATATATAAAAGTTCATATTTTGCAGTTATAGCAATTAAAAAGTTAAAAAAAGAGCAGCCTCAACAACTGTAGGGCTTGTTTTCAAATATTTGCAGTGAGTTAGATGCAAATAATATTCTGTAATTTTTACACTGAAAAAAGCATATGTGTAATTTTTACACTGATGCAAGTGTAAGTGTATGTACTTATCAGTAGACTGTTATGAATTAAAGTTTTTTTTTATAATACCTGTTTTTTAAGAAAATTCTAAACTATGATTTGAAGCACATTTTAGACATAAATTTTTAAAAATTCTGAAGGAGTTAAATTTATAACATTTATAAAGACCAAATGTAACATATAGAACAAAGAATGCAACCAAAACTTTATTTTTACCAAATGTAGCTGGATAAAGACTTGATGTAAAAAATTTGTGTTAAACTTTGATTGGAGGAAAACAAACTGCTAAAAGACACACTTGCAATTATTATCATTATTACTATTATTTATTTATTTATTTTTTAATATAATTACTTTTTAAATTACAAGCATCTTACATTTTTAAACAACATTGTTCTTTTTAGCCTTGTTTTCAAGGTTTTTCAATTTTTTTTTTTTGGATTTAGTATTTTTAAGTCATCATTTCTCATTAACTTAGCACTTTAACTTTACACCTTTTAATGGATAAAAACATGACTTTTAAATGTAGTATAAATATGCAATAACTTGGGTAGTAATCAAACTTTAGCTACAGATATATTTTTGATATTTATAGACTACAATTCAATACGAATTAAATAAACAAAACGTTAGATTCAGTTTAGTTTTGGAATAATTATTTTAAACAGTTTATTTAATTTTTTCTATATATATATATATATATATTGTAACACACAGTAAATCTCATACTGAAATAAAGAGGTAAACGTCATAACTGTTTACCAATGCAAATAAAGTAACTTTTAAAAGATGTAATAAAAGATAATTTTAAAAGATAAATAAAATAAGATTACATAAATTCTTTTTATACTCATTTCTAAAAAAATCAAAAAAAGATTTATTCAAGTTTTTACTTTGATTATTAAAAAAAACTTAAAACCCAAGTCTCTAGTTAATGAAGCAGAAAATTAAGCAATTATTCTGACAACTAATAACATCATTTTTGCATTGTAAAATTATTGCAGGGAATAAAAATATATTTTTTTAAATTTTACTTTATTTTTTAAAGTGGAAATTGTCATCTTAAATTGTCAGTACTAAAGACAATAAATGTTCTAAATAACCATTTTTTTTTAAATCAGATAATATTCCAAACAATGATATTAATCAGATACACATTTCCAAAAAATTACACACAGAAATTCATGTATGTTTTGCCTATTATTTTCATAATAATATCTCCATTTTACTCTCATTTAATCATAATATATACAAATACTTTGTAAACAAAGAATGATATACATTAGTGAATTTATCAAAGAATAAATTAAGTTTGAAACTGAATCAAGCATGAAACAGAAAAATGTAATTTGGAGTTACTAAATAAATAAACTTTAAATTTAAAATTAACAACCATACAATTCATACTTAATATAATTTTCATGAGAAATAACAGCCACATAAATATTTTTTTTAATTAACCATAATAGTATGCACTTCAAGAGCTTATAAGTATAAAAACAAAGAAAAACACACAGAAATGGGAATGACAATAGATGCATAGAAATTACATCTAGACAAAAAATCAAGTCTGTGTTAGAATAGTTTAGTGTTTTATTATTATGATGACATCATTATGAGAAAAAATTGAATCTAAATATAAAATAGAACAACATAAATTTATTTGGAATAATGAAATTGAAACAATATGTGTATATAGATAAAAATCTTGAAGATGAAACTAATCCTACAGTTCCACTGCAAAATCATATTCTTATGTATATATCTACTTTTAGATTGTTGGCCTATTTACAAATTGGTTCAAAAAACCTTATACCTTACTTCCAGGCTTTCAAGGGATAAGCTTTAATAAAAACAATACTACTAAACTTCTGGGAGAAGTAGATAACTAAGAGAGAATTATGGTAATAAGGGGTAAGGTATATTAGGAGATTAATAGACTATTTACAAACTGGCTGAAAAAACTAAATCTAACCAATGTTTATTTTTACATTAAAAAAAATGAAATAGGGAACAGTTGAAACTGGCAGTCATAGTGGGGTGTCAGTTAAGGTGTTTTGCAAAAAGATTTACTTTATTATCTGTGAGTTGCAAATAATAATGAACTATATTCAATTTTAAACATGTCCTCACAGAGCAACAATATAGAGAGCAATATAACATAAAAAAAAGTTTTAAAAAGTCTTATTTATTAGCCTTATTTTTCTGGATATTTTCACGAATTATATTCTAATACAAAAAGTGGTTGCAATGACATTTAAATTTAATACAATATTTTAAAACTTTTCTAATTAAATGTATATAATTTTATAAAAATTTTATTTACCTGTCTATACATACTGTTTGAACTTGGTATTGTTATTTTAGAATTAGGCCAGGGTAAAGAAGAATCGAGTCCTTCTTTACTTGTATTTACTACCAAAACTCTGTTGCTATATGGAATATTCTTTGTAATTTCAGTTAAATTGTTATAGTCCCAAAGATCATTATCTCTGTCATCCCATATAACATCTAAAAAATATATAAACTATATCAACTTGATTGTAATTTTTATGAGCATTTTTCATTCAAAGAAAAATTTCTTACATATAGAAGGTGTATCTGGAGCATTCATAAAATAATCAAAACTCAAACAATATTGGTCTGTCAAAGAATTGGTAGCTATAACATTTAAAGCAATTGCACTTGGAGCATGTGGAATACCTTGATATAGTCCATAGGCCCAGTCAATTCCTTTCCCTAAATTTAGAAGAAAAATTCATATCAAAAGGTCTAAAGTTTATAAAAAGTTTTAGACCTTTTTAAAGTTTTTTTTTTTTTTTGTTAAAAGTCTTTTACCAACAGATCAAGTTAGTTAAATTTTTATTTATGTAAAAGACACTATATAAAATATTAAATTCACTAATTCACTTGTCTTAACAAGTGTAAAAAAACCTTACAAAATATAGTATCATAGCTATTACTACAAATATTGTCAACAAAATCATCATACTAAAATAAAGATACTATCATACTAAAATAAAGAGAGGCAGATACCATGTTAGATATATTAGAAAGATATCTATCTCAGATAGGCCGTGGCATGTCTTTAATATCAGAACATTTTTTTTAACTGAATTTTACTCCCCATGGATGAGATTGAAAGCGCCTCTAATCAACCCTTTTACCCACACAAGTCATGTCAATGTTAAGGCTTGCGTTTTCAAACTTTTTTCAAATAATCTTTTTGTTAGAAAAAAAAGTTTATAGTTATAGGTAAATGGTTATTTATTATATGTTAAATTATTATACATTATTTATTATTAGAACTGATAAATAAAAAAAAATTGATTTTTGTGTGTAAAAAGATAAAAAGATAGGTAGTATAAAGATGAAAAGAAAGCCTAAATTTTATATAAAAACTTACAATAACCAAGCAATGGACCAGACGATTCATAATTTACTAATGTTCCAATAATATTAAAAACAGGGGGAACTTCCTTTATAGCTGCTGTCTCAGGACATAGATTATCATCGTTTTCTTGAAAAATACAACTCAATTCTAAAAATATATAAAAGTTACTTTAAATGCTTAAGTATATATTACAAAATCTAAATATTATTATCAAAAATTATATTGTATTATTAGGGCAACAAAAAATATACAAATGCTTTTTTTCAGTAAAATTTATTGTAAGTGAGTAAGTTGTTTGTCAACTAAAATAAAAATACTTTTTTTGAGACTTCTGGGTATGACATATATCAATGTTAAATTCATATAATTGCTTATTGAGACTTTATAGAGGAAACTTTAGCACAAATAATTATTCTTAAAGGCAATCTAGGCATTTTTAACAAATTTAAAAACATATGATAAATATTATTTAACGGTAATCTATAGGCATTTAGATTTGTGAGACTAAAATAATTTTATTTTGGAGCTATATTATTAATAGCATTATTAAGAGTAGCTATATTATTAAAAGCGCTACACAGGTAACAGGTCTACAAGGTCACAGGGAGTGAAAGGGCTATGGCCCTTTATGGTTTCAGGGAGTGAAAGGGCTGTGAAACGCAAAATGGGTCACAGGTAGTGTTCAGGTTAACAATATATATACAAAAGAGTGCGTAAGATGCACTAAATAGGAACTGAAACGCGTAAGATGCACTAAATAGGTACTGAAAGGGATTTTAATTCTTGGATTATCATATTGGAATTATCATTAGAGGATATTATTAAATAACTGAAATCTACTTAAATCTAGGGTTAAGATTATATTGTGATCCGCTATGCGGATAATTATTTGTCACGTGAAATTCACGTGGCATAGGCTGAAAACTTTTAGAACACGTGACAGGCTAAAAACTTTTTTTAAAGATTCTTTAAAGATTTTTTAAAGATTAAAAAAAGAAAGATTTTTTAAAGATTGTCGGACAAAAAAAAAACGTAAGGTCTCGTGTTTGTGCAATTTTGACTAGCAGTTTTATTTTATTTAAATTAATCATGACAGTTAGCGTGCAATCATTTTACTTTTTTTGTAGTAAGTAAAATATTTATTTATTTTTTTTTTACTTGAAAGTAGTGAAAAGATTAACAGTTGTACAACAAAGTCCTGCAAGTACCAAGGTTACCATTTGTTCGAAAACTGCTTATATCATGTTTTTAATCAATATTTATACAAAATAAAATTACAATTTGCTTAAAACTTGCACGGCACTTTGGACAAAAGTAACTGTCTATTAATAGGTTAAAACACAGGGATAAAAAAAAAATTTTGCTGTTTGCCTTAACAGCTCAAACATATTAGGACATTATTTATTTTTTTTAGACCATAACTTTTGGCTACCTTAATAATAATATATAATGTGTACTTATTTTATTAAAATATTAAAACACTTTTAATAGAAAAAAATGTCCTATTAAAAAAATAAACAAAAGTTTTTTCAAAAAAAGTGTACCACTTGAGCATTTGTAATAATATGGACTTGCAAAGTCATCTTGATAACGCAGACACATTTCTTCACGGTTACATTTCGGTGTACACTCACCTAAATTAAGAAAAACTTTATTTGATAAATATTAAACCTAAAAAAAGTTGGTACAAAAGAACCGACAACATGGGGGGGGGGGGCTAGGACACTGCCACTACCCACCTACCCCTCACACGCACGCTATTTGTACTTTCTTTTTTTTTTTTTTTTTGAAAAATCTGGATATAGAGGACTTTTTCAGAAATTGACGATTGTGCCCCTACTTCGAAACTCGTATCGTTGGCTATGTCCAGGTCATCACAAACAATTAAAAAGTATTTAATTATTTAAAACAACTAAATGAGGTGAAAAAAATACCTTTTTTAATAAAAAAAATCAAGTTTCAAATAATAAGCTACAACAATCAGTATTTATTCTATTTTAATCCAATAAGCAGCTGTGGCGCAGTGGTTTTAGGCCTGGCCCAAAATCAAGAGGTTTGGTTCTAGCATCTTAATAACGCTGGTTCTAGCATCTTAATAACCTTAACAACACAAATGTTTATTCAGCTGAAATTGTTTTAGAAAATAAAATGTGGACATTAAGCTTCTAGTTTTGTAAGACTCTTTTGTAAAATTTAGAATGCCATTCTTTGGTGAGGCTGAAATGTCATTCTTTGGTAATTACCAAATAACGCCATTCTTTGGTAAGCTGTTGTAGACTCAGTCAATGAGGTTGTTATAAAAAAAAATTAATATAACTGCTTGCGTGCAGATAGTATTTATTGATCATTTCCATTTTTTTTTTTAAATAGATAATACCACAAATTATGCATGCGTTAGTATAGCACTACTAACGCATGTATAATATACACTAGCCACAATAATTATACAAGAAACACATCATCATAATCTAAGGATGTTTGACCCAGGAAATGAGTCTGATTAATTTATAGAAGATCAAACAGTAAAATTTTAAATTTGAAATAATAGACTACAGAGAAATTCTAGGATTTTCATTTTATTAGCTACGACTTATTTGAAAATATGAGCATTACACATTTATAATAAACCCTAAAAATAAAAATCCTTAAATTTATCGGGATCAAAAATAAGCGAAAGCTGAAAACATTATAGATCTGATCATAGCAAAATCCTTGTGTGTATGGAGTTTGACTTTAGATTCTAAGACTTTTTCTTGTTAAAAATTAAATTTTAAAATTATTTATTAAATGTAATTTTGTTAAAGTAAGAATTTCACTGATTAGTTTTTACACTTAAATGAGATGAATACAAAATGTAATTTTTTTTTTCCCGAACACTCCATCATAATCATTGCAGGATTTTATTATCTGAAGCATTTTATTGACATTGACCAAAACCAAATAATAAGTTGTTATTAATCACTCTTTCTCTTTCTTTTATGTATTTTATAGTATCTATGGACCTTGTGACTATTTATATCTAGGTTTATATTATGGTTATGTAAACATGTTTGAAATATATATATATATATATATATATATATATATATATATATATATATATATATATATATATATATATATATATATATATATATATATATATATATATATATAATTTTATTTTGCTATGTTTTCAAGAAAAATTCCAGCCGTTTTTGCTAAAAAAGAAAAAAGTTAAAAAGTTTTTTATAACTCGCTGTGAAAAAGGTTTTTTCTTGAATTCTTTATTGAAATTCGGACATTCTTTCTGATAAAAGAGAAACTAACAGTAAGATATAAAACTTAGACAAGTGTTTTTTTTACTAATTTATATATATATATATATATATATATATATATATATATATATATATATATATATATATATATATATATATATATATAATAATTTATATTTATATATATATATATAAATGTAAAATCTTTTTCACAGCGAGTTATAAAAAACTTTTTAACATTTTTCTTTTTTAGCAGAAACGACTGGAATTTTTCTTGAAAACATAGCTTAATAAAATTTTAGAAGCATTATGGTACGCAGAGGTAAAATTTTGCAAACATTATGGTATGCAGAAGTGATTTTTAAAATAGATTATTTAAATGAAAATAAAAAAATTATTTCTTTTTAGATTGTAAACATACCAACCACGATTAATCTTTTAAACACAAAAAATAGTCAAAAGAAACGAAGTTTTCAAAATATATTCAGAATTTTTTGAAAATATATTTTGAGTGCAAAAGAATTTTGATTATTTGATCCTTAACATTGCAATAAATTGAAGTTGTTGTTTTTTTATTGTTTTGTAGGTTCATTCCTTTTATTTTTCTGTTCTGATAAGGTATACCTATATAAGCAAGTTAAATTTGTCCACATATTAAAGTTTCATTTTGGAAGAACTTTTTTCTTGATTAGCCTAAAAAGAAAAAATCACAAATGATTTGAAAATATTTTTGAATTGATATTCGTAAGCATAAACTGTACATAAGTTTTTAAATTAAAACCTAATTTCGAAATAGGTTTGTTTAATTTTTAAAAGAACGGTTTTACCTAGTTTTCATGTAAATCTTCATTGATAAAGTTGAAACGGGTTATTTGTTTGATTTTTAAAAGGACATTTTTACATAGTTTTCTGGTAAAACTTCAGTAGTAAATTTGAATCAGGTTTGTTTTTGTTTTTTTTAAGGAACTGTTTTACACAGTTTTCAGGTAAAACTTCATTGGTAATTTGGAAACATGTTTGTTAATTTTTAAAAAAAAAACAGTTTTACACAGTTTTTACTGTTGAAATAGGTTTTTAAAAGTAAAAATTTGAAGTAATTTTTTGCTGTTTAATTTTTAAAAGTTTAATAGTCGCAACTTATTAGGATCAAAAAATGTCTAAAAAATTTTGAAACTTTAAAAACATTTTTCAAAATCAAAGGAAAAAAATTCGAAAATTTCGTTAAAAACTGTCAAAAAATTCAATTGTTAAAAAATTCAATTGTAATTGTAATTGTAATTCAATTATAAAAAAATTCAATTGTAAAAAATTCAATTGTAAAAAATTTAATTGTCAAAAAATTCAATTGTTTGAAGTTAAACATGTGAAATCCCAGTCAAATTCTGTTCCAGGTATCTTTAATCAAATCCTGTTCCAGATATCATTCCTTTCCAGGTATTATTACAAGATTTTGTCAAGGTTTAAACGTCAAATAATTTTCAACATCCATCAACTAGGATTTGGTTACAACGTTCTATCAGAAACTATAGCTCATTTATTGTCTGACTGCTAAGACCACTAAACTATATTTTAAATTAGTAAAATACAAATGCTATACTAGCCTTAAATGGATTTATTAGATCTATTTTTTTTCAATTATCATTTGTGCATATCAGATCAGTATTGATCTAAAGAAAACCCAGAAGAATAGAACAATTTAGACATCTGGAGTGAGTAACCAAGTCAATATTTGCAACTTCAAAAAAAACGCTTTCGTTTTAGAAGTCTTTCTGGTATAAAATTTGTTATGGATTTTTAGGTTGAATTAATGTATAATTAAGAACATTAAATGAAAAAGTTAAAAGTTTAAAAGCTGCAAATTTCGGAGTAACAATTATTATTTAACTTTCTTTTACAAATTTTTAAACGATTAAACATTTTTTGTTGATGAACTATATCTTTATTGAAAGCAGTTAGTTAGCAAAGCAGTTAGCGTTAGCAGTCGCTGCGCTATGGTTAAAACGCTGGTGTCAGAATCAAGAGGTCCGAGGTTTAATACCTGCCTAAGTGTATATATATCGTTCTTCCACAGTGCTCTGTAAGAGATTGTTAGTAATAGTTGCCGTGATAAACTGCAACTATTAATAACAATTGTGCTTCTTAGGATGCTCTTTTTTCTTTAGACAAGGTCTAAAAGAACATGCTAGGTGCCATTGAACTTGGTCTGTCAGATTGTTGTAAATTCTTTTCCTCTTTTCTACAAATGCTACCAAAGTTGCATTCAATAATAAAAGCTTCCTTAACTTTTTCTCTCCAGTATCAGTGCCATACAATTCTTTTCATGTTTTCACGATTAATGTAAATTACAGCTTTTTAAAGTGCTTTTTTTAAGTATATTTTATTTTTAATAGATTCTTACTTAAATAGTAGTTACCTGTAGCCTTGTTGGAAGTAAATTTATTTTAAAAGATTTTCTAATATAAAAAAAAAAATG
Organism: Hydra vulgaris; assembly: GCF_022113875.1. NCBI lineage: Eukaryota > Metazoa > Cnidaria > Hydrozoa > Anthoathecata > Hydridae > Hydra > Hydra vulgaris. Next base: position 38,744,185 of record NC_061157.1, read on the forward strand.
TTTTAAAATATTAAATTTTTTTTTAAATAGAACAAAAAACCGTAAAAGTCAAGAGATAAGAGTAATACCTTTAACAAGATTTGTTGCAAGTAAAAGATATAACAGTTTTACAAGCATCTGACACATTATTTTTAGTTGTTCAACTTATAAAACATAATTTTATCATAGTTTAATGTTTCTTCTACTTATGAGTAAATGCACTTAAGCGTTTTATTTCGATTTAAATTATCGATTACTTGCTCATCTCATCGGAATTTTTATATAAAATGGAATTATCGTAAACTATTGTCTTCTTAACTAAAGCAGTTATAAATCACGATTGAAAATAAGTTGTGTAAGAAACGTCACATCTTTGCTAGTATTAAAAGTCTACTATTGATGTGGGTTCTATATATATTCATTTTGTTAAATGTTTTATTAATTTGTTATACACTTTTATGATGAGATTTTCTGTTTTTGTGGTTTTATAAAGTCAAATAAAATATAAAATACTCGAACAATAATATAAATTTCAAACTAATTCAAAATCATTTACTCGTCCAGATTAAAATAAGTTAAAATAAATATTTATCTTCTGATTGCATTATACCCATTCAATTTTTCCCGAATTTATATAAATAACGTTACGTAATATAAGATAATTTTATAAATAAATTTTTCAAAAAAAACATCCCAAAAAAAAACTTGCAAAATAACTGATTACGAAAGTAGCTTTTCCACAACTTTTTTCAAAAAAAAGTTAAACTTTCAAAAATTTTTAACTACCGGTCTTTGCTTATCTTTGGACGTACAATGTCATCATATTGTTCATAAAATATCTAGTTATTTGCAAAAAATCTAACACTGTCATTAAGATGCTCATGTCTGTCGTTTACGTAGGTTCTTAAACAACTGGAATATAGTTCAAAACGAGACTGACTTGATATACCTCTTATTTAATAGAGATTTACTTTTCTTTTCTATCCCCATATTAAAAATATTTATTCATAATGTTTATACATGATGACTTCTCGATATCATTTACGCCATTTTTTTTATCTTTTATCCACCTCCTTCTCATATATATTTATTATACCCTCATTGTACCAGATAGATCACTGAGCAGACAAGTGAATATATTATTTAGGAGTTTGATTTAGACCATATCTCTTTTTCTACTTTTGTGAAATTAAACGGATAGTTTTATAAAAGAAAAAACATACATCTATTGGTTAACATAATTCTGTAGAACTAGAGAATAAAAGAAGCAATTATACATCATATATGTAGAAACTATATATTGACTAATAAAGGTTCGATAACTTCTCAAATGATCTCCAATTATAATTTTTTTTATTAAGATTCTGATTTTGTTGAAATTTCTAATATTAAAAGGTTGGACATCTAAAAAAACCTAAACTGACAAAGTAGTTCGGTTTCAATCCCAGATTAAGTCTTCGGTTTCAATCCCAGATTTATAAGTTTTTGGCAAAGTGAGTTTTTAAGTTTTAAATTCAGTAATCAAATATTACGATTACTTCTAATTATTTCCAATTAAGCACTTTTATTACGATGAAACATTTTTCAACTATTTTTTTTTAAAATGAAACATTTTTCAACTATTTAACAAGTTTAATGACAAATGTTGTCAATAGTATGAACAATTATTTATAAACAAAAATTAATAGTTTAAACAACTATTTATAAAAAAAAATTAACAGTTTGAACAATTATTTATAAACAAAAATGTTTGAATTTCGATACATGTAAGAAAAAGAGTTAATTTTTTCTCGTTTGTAAGAAAAATAAGACATATTAGAAAATAAGACATGTAAGAAAACAAGTTAGTTTTGTCTCGTTTACTTTTTTTAAAACTATAGATGAGTTTGTATTATTAATATCAGAACAAGCAATCGTAATTTTGATGATTTTGAATTTTTATTATTTCTTTAACGAATTTAGAAGAAATTTAATTTTTTTAAAATATACCTCAGTAACAACTTTTAAAATATACCTCAGTAACAACTTTTAAAATATACCTCAGTAACAACTTTTAAAATATACCTCAGTAACAACTTTTAAAATATACCTCAGTAACAACTTTTAAAATATACCTCAGTAACAACTTTTAAAATATACCTCAGTAACAACTTTTAAAATATACCTCAGTAACAACTTTTAAAATATACCTCAGTAACAACTTTTAAAATATACCTCAGTAACAATTTTTAAAATATACCTCAGTAACAACTTTTAAAATATACCTCAGTAACAACTTTTAAAATATACCTCAGTAACAACTTTTAAAATATACCTCAGTAACTACTTTTAAAATATACCTCAGTAACAACTTTTAAAATATACCTCAGTAACAACTTTTAAAATGAATCACTTGAAGTATTCTAAAACTATTTTATAATATAAGTGAATAGATCATTTTGAATTTAAAAAAATTACACATGAAGTTGTATAATGATTTTTGCAAACTTTTGACATTAATTTGTAGGAGGTAGTAATTTTAGAGGTAGTAATTTATAGACATATTTTATTATGGCAATTAGGAAATATCCTAATTTTCATAAGAAAATTTATTTAGGCAATGTTATTGTTATTATTTGACGTGGACATCTTGTACGTCTCTTATTATTAGCAGACTGTTTTTAAATAGTAGTAAACCAAATAAATAAATAAAATATCTAAATAAACTAGCAAAAATAAATAGTGTTTTTTATTTTCCTTTATCAATTAATGTACATTTAATGTGTATTGCAAGTCAGAAAAGTCAATATATGTGACTTATCTGACCCTATATATTGCGTTACGTTCATCTCTGCAGCTTTTAAACAACAAGGATGAAAGAAAACGTTTAAAAGTTGATCAAATATTTTAATATGTTTATTTTCGTTTTAAACATCTTTTAAGTTTAAAAAATATTATTTTCTATATTTTTAACAACATCAAAGTGAACATTTATTCCAAACTTAATGGCGCAAATATTCACTTTAAAAACTTTCAAAGTTAAGTATTTTCTTAAACTTAAGTGCAACTGTTTCATTTTCAAATCAAAGGTGAACATTTATCACAAACCTAAAGGCACAGCTATCTCACTTTAACAATATCAAAGGCGCGTATTTATCCTAACCTTGAGGGTGAAATTTAAGGGCGCAACTATCTCACTAATGACCCACTACAACTTACTTAACTCACACTTACTCTAATATAACTTTGTCTTTTGTTTTCCTTAGGCTTTATGGCTGTATGTGTTTCATAAAGTAACTGGACATCTAGTTGCAAAGTTATAGAAGAATTTTGTTACATAAATCAAGAACAATATTTATTTGGTGTTCTAAACTGCTTCATTTTTCAAAAATGATCCACACAAAATCTACTGGTACTGTCTGATAGGTGATGAACAATCTGAAAATGCAGAAAATTTTTTTACAAAACAAAAGTAGTTCACATTTTTAGACAATCAAATTGATAATTACCCAGGTCAATGGTTCTCTAATTTCATAACTTGTAATTTATTACACATTAGCGGTTAGATATATTGAAAAAAAAAAGTTTCACTACTTAAAGTAAATAATTATTTTATTACAAGCACATGATAAATTATAAATTTGTATGATTTTGAATAAATATTATTATTGTTAATTCTAAATAAATTATTATTTAAATATTTATATTATTTAAACTCAAAATAAATTAAATTTATATATGTAAATGGTTGCTAGAAATGGGTGCCATGAGCGCCCCTGAACTTTATATTTATTAAGTATTCGTAATATATATACATCTATGGCTTTTCTGGCTTCACTTCACTGCTCAAAATAAATAAAATTTATATATATAAATGACTGCTGAAAACGAGCGTTACGGGCACCTCTAAATTTGCTAATGCCCAAATAATAATAAATGCGTGAAAAAAGAATCTAAATACTATAAAATACAATAGCTTTTAACTTTGAAATAGTAATACAATACATCACAGTACTTATTGTAATTGTTTTTTATCCCAGCAATACAATACAATAGTTATTGTAATTGTTTTTCATCTCAGCAATACAATACAGTTTCAATGTATTGTTAGAAAAAAAAACAATACAATAGTTATTGTAACTGTTTTTATTCACAGCAATACAATAACCATAAATAATGTTTTATTTACATTTCTGGTATTACAATACAATATTATTGTATTGTAATTGTTATTGTATTAAATTTTTACAATTACAATTACAATAGTCCGATCCCTACTCAGAACATATGTGAAAAAAGTACCGACTCCGACTCCAACTGCAGTTGTTGAAATAAGTACGACTCCGACTCCAACTCCGACTCCGACTCCAAAGCAAAATTTTTGAAAAAATTCTTTGAATTCTTTAAAAAATATTACGCGATAAGTTACAAATTTTTTTTTGACAAATTTATGAAAAGTTCTTTGAGTTTTAGTATGAATATAAGTTTAATTGAATATTTTGTACATGCACGTGCAATACCGAGAAGTTTTACTATTGGAGTCGGAATCGCGATTTTGTTTAGCGACTCCGACTCCGCTAAAAAAAGTCGCAACTCCGACTCTGACTCCACAGCCCTGTGTGAAACAAAAAAATACTCAGAGCATATTCTGTGTAAAACAAAAACATATTCTATAAGAATGGCAATTGTTTATGTCAAAAAATAGGGGGACGGGGTCTAAAATATATTTTGACAGTTGCTGTCAAGGGGTGGAGGGGGAGTTCAAAACATTTTGACATCATGTTATTTTTTAAAATAAACTTAATTACTTAAAAAATATATATATTATTTGATTTTTTTCATTTTAATTTTATTAGGGGAGGGGAGGGTAATCAAATGTTGAAATAATTTTATAGAGGGTTAGGGATTTTTTAGGTCTCTAAAAATTTGACAAGTTATTGACTAGCAGGAGGATGGGGGTAGAGGAAAAAATTCCAAAAAATTGTTAACATAATTAATGGATAGCCTATATTAAAGTAACCCCCATATGAAACAGCACAGCCCTTATATTAAATACAAAAAATATTTAAAACATGTTTGAAAAAATTTAGAACAAAATTTTTGATTTTCAATAAAAATCTTATTAATCTTTTAAATATTTGAAATTTGAAAAGCGAAAATATTTCTTTCTTGCTTTAATTTTTAAAATCATGAAACGAAACAATTTATCTGTGTTTGGTAATGCCAAAAACATATTAATTAACATTACAATCTAAAATTAAAAAAGCTTAAATTTCTTATTTAAAAATTTTTATGTACTCGTTAAAGGAAGGTATCCTTATGGTAAAATAAAACCTCAGGTGAGACAAGTGAAATAGACAATTACATACTTCTTATATTCTCAAAGACACGTGAACGAACAGACATATCTTTTTTTAAAGAAAATATTCTAATTTATTCCAAAACGTTCGGTTTTCAAAGAAGCAGATTGAATGAACACAGATTTGATTCCAGCATTTTTTTAGTCTATGAGATTGAATCCACCTCAATTAGAGAGGGTTAAAAATTTTAATGGTCATAATTTTTGAACGCTGAGAGATTATACTATACAAAGTTTATTGATGGATATAAGTCTAATTTTATCAAGTTGTTGCTCCCACGTTTAGGGCAGGGAGGAAAAATTTTTTGGGGCTTTTTTATTCTCAGGCTCTTTCCATCGCAATTTTTTGCAAAGTATTCTTATTCGACATAAGTATAAACATAAAATGTTTAGAGTTTGCTCTATGGCTATAAGTTAGCTTAACGAAAAAAAAAAATGTTGGATCCTTCCCTGCCTTACCTTAGTGCTAGGTCAGAACATTAATATGTGATGATTTTCTTAACTATTTATAACTACTTATTATTATTACTTTTATCTTTGTTATGTAAGTTTTTGTATAATGTTTTCTTGGTAAAATATTACGACTAAAATTTGAATTTTAAAAGAATTACTTTTTACTAGCCGGTAGTTATTCGAATGACTCATTTTTTAACACTGCTAATCTTTCAAATAATAATCCTATTATCAGCTTATTGTTGAAGTATTAAATCTATTAACTTTTTTAGAAAGAGCAAAAAAAGAATAATAATAACTTAACGACGGGCTGGTTTTTTAAAAAAATTATATTTGCCGAGTTTTTATACATATATTATTAAACATAAAGCCAATATTCGAAAACATTTTTTTAGAATAGTTTGCTGCGCAATAAAAGAAATTTAAAAGTCGCATTAAATATTCATAATGGCCTAGAGTAAATATATATACTAAAAACACTCTATAAAAACTACCGGAACCATTCTAAAAACCCCAAAGGGATAAAAGTATATATATATATATATATATATATATATATATATATATATATATATATATATATATATATATATATATATATATATATATATATATATATATATATATATATATATATATATGCGTACCAGATTGACATACTTCTAGAGAACTTTTAATATTAGAGACCATGTAAACGTACAAGGGTCTTAAAGAACTTCTAAATATATTTTTTATTGAAGTATTTTTTAAGTTTAGCGTTATTTTATTATATAAAATGGCAATTTTTAAAAGTTGTTACTTTTCAATGCACTCTAATGTATATGCAAATACAAATTACATATACACATACACACACACACACACACATATTTATATATATATATGTGTTATATATATATATATGTGTTATATATATATATATATATATATATATATATATATATATATATATATATATATATATATATATATATATATATATATATATATATATATATATATATATATTAGTTTAAGTTTTAAAACCTTTCTGTAAAATGATTTTGAAAAATATAAAATTAGTAAAAATACCTTTAGCAAGTGTTGTTATTAGGGAGAAATAAAAAAACTTTACAAGTATGTCACGCATTTCTTTTTAACTTTTTAGCAATCAAATTGCTACTCGTTAATATTGAAGTAAGTATTTTAAACAGTTTTTTAGTATATATTTTTTTACATGTATATGAGTAATTGTATTACTTAAACTTATTACTTTTATAATACTTGTTTCTGTCGTAGAACTTTTCTTATAAAAGAGGAATTATATTTATCTATTGTTTTCGAAACTAAAGTAGTCATGGAATATATAAGCTGAAACTAATAAAAAAATCAATATTTTGATTTTACAGGTAATAAAAGTTTAATATCAATATATGTTTGTTAATTATTAAAAATTAAATTATTAAAACCTGTTATTAAAAATTAAATTGCAAAATAATATTAAAAAAAAGATATTCATTGCATGAGAAACACTAAACTTAAATTATCTATATGTTATGTTACACTTTAAAGATCACATTTGACTATTAACATTTATAAAACCTGGAAACTAAAATCAGAAAAACAAAGTAACCTAAAATTGTAGGTTACTATAATTTAATGAATTTAGTTTACGGACACGAGTATACAAATTGTTTTTGTTTATAGAAAAATGGTTATTACAAAATTGAAAATATGGAAAGGAGGAGATTTTATGAAAATCTGAACCTGCTCTGTTTTTTCTAATTTTTTTTTTCTAATTTTTTTTTTTTCTAATCATTTTTGAGATTAATGAATGATTTTTAGTTTCGGGTAAAATTAGAAATAAATCCATTTATTGAGAAGTTTATTTTCGAGATATTTTTTTTTCGAGGAAGCTTTATGGGAACATTTTTCGTGAAAAAAAAAAAAAATATCAACTATCTGAAAAAAATATATCAACTATCTGAAAAAATGTGCAGTTTCATAAAACTATATTTTAAATAGCGACCATAACGTAATAAGATTTACTTTGTAAACCTTGCCTGCCTCAAAACCAACAATCGCGTTTTGACGCAACACTTTTATTTAATATCTATGCAACAAAAATGTTTTTATTAAAAAACTTTCTTTTAATTAATTATCGTTTGTTAATATTTATCAATAATTGATAAATACTTCCTATCGTAACAAAACAAAAGATTTATTATTAGTAATATTAGTAATATAAGAACAAAGTTATTTCCAATAACTTTGTTTTTATATTACTTCGAAGTATTATTTCGAACTTTCTTTCATTTTTTCTTTCATTTCGAACTTTCTTTTAACTATATTTATTGCAAAGTTGTTTTTGACTCATACGAAATCATGATATAATCTTTAAAGTTTTTTCAATAAAACAGGTAGTTTTCAGGAAAATCATCGATTTTCAGAAGAAGTAATGCAACGAATGCTTCAAACTATCACTATATAAATTAACTTGGATAGCAGCCGAGGCGCAGGGAGCAGGATAGCAGCTAATAACTTGGATAGCTATTAACTTGCTAGCAGCTAATAATTTGGATAGCTAATAACTTGCTAACAGCTAATAACTTGGATAGCTAATAACTTGCTAACAGCTAATAACTTGGATAGCAGCCCAATGCACATCATTAAATGATGTGCATTAGGAGCAGCCGTGGCGCAGTGGTTAGAGTTCTGGCTCAGAACCCAGAGGTCCGAGGTTCGACGCCAGCTCCAGCCCAACAAGCGACATTGGTACGGAAGGAGGCGTGAACTTCCTATTAAATGCTCTCCCGCGGTGCTTTATGATAAGACCATAAGGACTTCTGGGAGCACCTAAATACATACAAAAAAAAAAAAAAACTTTTAAGTATCTTTTTTAAAACAATATACAATACCAAAATCATTATGAATTCAAAAAAATAATATACAACATCACAATTAATAAAAGTTTAAAAAATAATAATACGCAGCACTCCAAATTACCCGCAGCATGACTAAATTTTCTGATAAATGCTAATATAACATTGGAGTTTTTATCAATTTAGCAAAAGCATTTTGATCACAAAATGATCATTAAATTTAAAAAATATGAGTGTTATTAAATATAGAGGAAATTAATGCTACTTAAATATTAACTAAACAATGGAAACAGTTTATTTATAGTAATACAATTGTTGCATCTGATTTATTAGATATAACTAGAAGGGTTTCTTAAAACCTAATACTAGGACCACTTCTCTTTCTTATCTACATTAATTATCTCCATAAAACTTCTAATTGTTGAAGAATCAAATTGGGCACTGTTTCATTCAGGTCATTAAAAAAATGTAATTTTCTCGCGTAAACACAATACTAATAATAAAAAGTTTTTCTTTTCTTAACTCAATAACTCAATTGGAAACCCAGGGTTCCAATTGAGTTATTGGAATTTGTAAGAGAACCCAGGTGGGGTTTTCTTACAAATCTCTTCCAAGTTCTATTGACAATTTAGATTAATTTATAAACTTCAAAAATAAAAACCCGCTTAAACATATTATTATAAGGTAAAAAGATATTTACAATAATTATCAATTGAAAAGCCACGTAAATTAGAATTTACTTAAATTACAATTTAGGCATGCATCGCCCTTGATCACTTCGTTTCAAAAGTACGTCTGTTTTTTGAAGACTATTCTTGGGTTCAATGTGCATTTCGCTTGATTTGGAATCATCATTACTTTGGTCTGCACTGTTTTCCTCAATCTTTTCATAATTTTTGCTCACATCTATTTTTTCGTCAAGAATAAAGCATTATGGCTGAGTTTTCTTTCGAAGTCTAATGACTGAGTTTTCTTTCGAATGTGTTTTACATCAAGCGGTTATTTTAATTTTTAGTTTGCTCCATTTTTTGCTAAAAGATTTATTTTTCTTATTCTTTTGATACCATTTTGATAACTTCATATTTTTTCTATTGGTCTTACGCCATTTTTTTAGACAGCAACATTTTACCAATTTACTGCTTCGGTAATAATATTTTCGATCTTTCTCTTATTCTTTTTATTGTGCAATAATTTTTTTTACAAATTTTTTCTGTTTCTTTTAGGATAATAGGCGGCTTGAAACACAATACGTACTCCCCAACTATCAAGGAAGCTTTTCAGTCCTCGATCTTAAATTTCGCCTTATCGTCTCATTGTTATTTGTTTATTGTTTTATTGTTATTTCGTTTGTTAATATTTCAGACGGCGCTCATTGTTCACAAAAGATAAGACGGAGAATTTAAACTGTGGAAACCGTAAGAGCTTGATAGTTGTCTCCACAATCTTGAAGGTCCGCAATCTATTATACGCAGATTCCAGTAGCAAAGAACCCAGAACCCACCACTAAAGAACCCAACGCTAAAGAACTTAGTCCACACCTTTTCCTTTTTGTCTTCACAGTCCAATGAAAAATCCCTTTAACCTCAGAACAAATTAGTACACATTTAGAAGTACACATATCACATTCTTATTGTAAACTTTGTCCCAACTCTTTGTCAAAACATCAACTCTTCTTTTTAAAATACCACAAACGACTCTTAACCAACCACACTCTAGGTAATGAATCACCAATTAACCATAAACTAAAAACACTACTCTACTGGTAAACTTTTTGGGGCTTTCTTCAACTTGATTCCCTCAAGACCACATCATTTTGTCTCTATCTTATAGCACACATAATAGTTGCACGCAATAGTTATTTACATTAATTGCATCTTCTCCTTTGAATATCGGCGTTACTTTGGCAATTTTAAATTGATCAGGGAAAACTGCTCGGCTAACGCAAGACGAAAAGATTTAAGATTATTTTTAATAAAATTGTAAGAATTTCTAACAACGTTTCCGTTGATACCATCGAAGCAGCTTCACATTCCTGAAAGGATATTTGAATGTAACTAAGATTTGATGTTTTTTGAGGTAATAATTCAAAAGTATTACAAGTATATGGAATATTTTTTGCAAAGTTAGGCCCCGCTAAAATAAAATGCTAATTTAATTCATTTGCTACCTCGCTTGGAGCATATAAAATTTTATTGTTAACTTTAATACCGTTAGGCAAAGTGCCTGATTTTGTTTTAGTTTTACTAGTGATTTCTCTTAAAACTTGCCAAGTACGTTTTGAGCTGTTTTGTTTATTTCAAGTAAGTCGAAATTTTTTTTTTATTTTTTTCTTTATCTTTTGAATTCTCTTGCACATATTTTTTTAATATGTGTTTATTTTCAACTGATTTGGATTTCAAGTACTTAATATATAATTTTTGTTTAATTTTGGAAGATTTTTTCAGTCCATTGGTTATCCATTGGGATGTTATATTTTTTAGTTTTTGGTTTATTTCAATTTTAGAAAAATTTGCGTCATAAACATTGATTTGAATCTATAAGATGCAGTGTCCCACATAGAGCAATACATTTGCTGTTATCAATTTATATAAATGATATTTATTTGTCCTCAAAAATACTTTATTATATTATTTTTGCTGATGACACTAATATTTTCTTTTCAGACTTAAATTTAAAAAACATTTTTAATTATGTAAACACAGAGCTAATATATCTTAATAAGTGTTTCAATTTAAGATAATAATATATCTTAATAAAACTTTCATTGAATACTGATAAAACGAAATGTATTTTGTTTGCTAAGCCATCTAAATCTGAAAACCTTCCACTTAAACTACCAGAACAATAAACAAAACTAAAATAAAAAGAGTTTTTTGAATGAAAATTCTGGAACAACATCCTAATAAATCATTAACTTATTATTATATTAATATTAGTTATTATTATTATTTTTTCATTGTAATTATCATAAACATACTTATTATTACTATTACTATGGTCATGAGGCACGAATCCATACGGTACTCGAGACGTTCATGACACTTATATCTATAATGTATGTTTATCATCCTAATAATACATACCACATGGTGACTACTTATAAAACGAATAATTCTACTCCATTACCAGTTCCACCCACATGTCACATTTACGCTAGACACTATCAATAATTTAATAGCACAACAACTAATGACTTTCCTTGACTATTGTTTATTATTCTTATTTATTTTTTACTACACTTTACTTATATCAGTTTTTAATAATATTTTTCCACTTTGAGGCTCTTTGTTTTCCACTGGACATATGTCCTTTTGTACTTTTATTTCACTCTACTAAACTCTTTTTAACTTATTATTCATCCCTAAGGCGTACACTGCTCGGTGCAGCTTCACTAAAATGCATTTACAAAAAATTTTGTTTTACTACATTCCACTAACGTCACTAAAAAGTCTGACTTCTCAATTACATGTCGGGGTTCACGTTTTTTTGTCGGGGTTCACTCGAAAACATGAAAAAAATAAAATCTATTGATATATTTAAAAGAACTATAAAAAAACACTTACTAAAATTTAAATAATACACACACTCTTTCATTTTTTTAAAAGAAAAATTTTGTTTTATAATATATCTTATTTGTTGTTTTTGTTTGTCTGTTTTAATTTTGTATAAAAAAATATAAATAGATGAATTTAAATCTTCAAAATATTTTGAGTCTTAAGTTCCAAATCTCTTTTAAATTTTATATATTATATATTGAACATGTATACGTGTATGTACCGATTTGTAAATTTTTCATTTCAATTGAAAATATACACAAACAACATTTTTCAAAAACATTTGCCAACGTTGTCCCAGTGGAAAAAAAGACGTCGAAAAGACGTCTTTAAAAGTCTTACTTACTATGTCTTTAAGATGTCTTTTTTTATTTTATCGATTATGCAAATCTAAAAGACATCTTTTTTCGACATCGAAAAGACGTCTTTTTTCATCATAATCTTGTCATAAAAATGCGTCTTTAAGACGTCTTTGTTTATCAATTATGCACTTTTTTTCTCGGGTTCGGAACGACTTTTTTGTCATACTTATTTGTATACTATAATGTCTTATACACTATAGTACTCCTACTTTGCATATATTAAAAGCTGTTTTTATCAAATGAAAATGATAATAGCTCTTCATACAAAGTATGCCAAAAAGCTCGTTCCGATACCGAGAAAAAAACCTCTTTTAGGTGTCAATATAAAAGAGGAAGCATGTTCTACATCTTTTATATGTTTAAATATAGGAGAATAATTTATAAATAAAACAACAGTATTGTTCAACAGAATATTTTTTCATCTTTCCCTTTCTTTCCTGTTTTTTGAGTGAGCTCTGTTTGTTGGCGTTGTTCAATAAAACTATTTCACGTCGAGAATTCCTTTCATACGAGCTAGTTACGACATCTAAAAAACGAGTAAACATAAAAAACAGTCTATTGCTTAAATGTAATACAAAAAAGCAAATGAAACTTGATTAGCTGAGTGAAACACGTTAAACTTACCGAATATTAATTCAAAAAGTGCTAATCCTTTTAACCCCCTCATGTTTCCAGCGCGGTCCTTTCTTTTTGAACCCACTAGGTTAGATTGGGACAGGAGTCAAACGGTAAACAGTCTAAAAATATATAAAAATGAGTTTGCTAAAGAAATTTACAACCTTGATGGTCGTACTGTACAACGACTGTATTTTATTGGGTAGTACTTAACTAAGTTAAACATTTGCACCTCTCAGATCTTTTGTATCCAAACCAAAAGTTTTGCAAACAGTTCTAAAGATAAATCTGTTGTTATTATAAGCATTTTTTTACTTGCTTTGTTAACGACAGACAACAGTTAACAAGGGTATAACAACTTTAACATAAAAGTTAAAGAGCCAATCTTTTGTATAAACAACTTCATCATTCAACTAAATAAAAACAGCAAAATTATTCAGATCATTTAAAAATATATTTAAAAAAATTGCAAGCCTACTGAATGCTTCTTCTTTTCTATAGTTCGTTTCACTAGCACTTGAACAGAAAGAAAACAGACAGAAATAGTTAACAGATTTTATTTTTCATCTGAAAATAAATTTTTTAATTTAATATGTAATAAACAACGTTTTCACGCACAACATTAAAAAATTAGTCCAAAAATAAACGGTAAATATATATATATATATATATATATATATATATATATATATATATATATATATATATATATATATATATATATATATATATATATATATATATATATATATATATATATATATATATATTAGGGTGGGTCATAAAATTTTTTTTTAGAGTTGCTAACCTGACTATGGTCTAGAAAGTTGTTTTTTTATGTACTAATATAGGAAAGTATTTACTTTTATGGATTGAACAAAGTCTTCCACCCACAACTATAATTACAAAAATTAGCAGGCCCTATTATTATTCAAAAAAAAGGTTTTCAAAATTATGTGATGCGAAACTTTATAAAAATTTCAAAAATAATAATTTTTTCATATAAAAATTATTATTTTAGATTTTATTGCATAATAACTATAGTTTTTTAACTAAAAGTAAAAAAGGTGCATTTTTACATGTTTTTTAATAACAAATTTTTTCGGCAATATGATTTTTATAAAACGATTATTATTTTCGAATTTTTTATAAAATTTCGCTTCCAGGTTTATTTCGCTTCTTTTGAGTACCAGTTTGACCTACTTTTGAAAAAGTTTTTTTCTCCAAAATATTAGGATACCGGTAATTTTCCCAGTAAAGTTGCGCCCTTTAAATCTATCACAATCATTCTCATATTTGATAGTATTAATATTAATAACTATTAGCAATGTTTAGAGCCTGTAACAAGAAAAACAAATTTTATGACTCACCCTAATATATATATATATATATATATATATATATATATATATATATATATATATATATATATATATATATATATATATATATATATATATATATATATATATATATATATATATATATATATATATATATATATATATATATATGTATATATATATGTATGTATATATATATATATATATATATATATATATATATATATATATATATATATATATATATATATATATATATATATATATATATATATATATATATATATATATATATATATATATATTACATAATATATAAATTATAATTATCCTCCTTCCTAAAGAAAAAAAATTTCTACTGGGTGTTGTTTAATTTAACACTTAAAGAAAAATTTTCTTATTTCTTTTTTTAAAGGTCATCGATATAAAAGACGTCTTTTCTACGTTTTAATAAAGACGTATAACCGATTGACGTCTTTTCGACCTCTTTTTTAAAGACATTTTTTCAAAAGACGTCTTTTTCACGTCTTTATTTAGGCTGATTTTATTAAGGCATAACAAGTCATAAAAAATACGTCAATAGATATCTTTTTTCCAACTGGGGTGGTTCAAACGCAATCAACCGCAATAACTTTTTAGAAAATTTCTGACGTAATAAAAGATAAAAAACTGGACTTATATCAATACTCATTTCCAGTTTTTATACGTCAGAAATATTTTCAAAATTTTTTGCTCAATACTCAGTATTGAACGAAACAAAAATGACAACTTTATTTTAATTGGTAAGAATAATAAGCCCATACGTCCTGTTGCACGCCACCAAAATTTATTTTT
Source organism: Hydra vulgaris (assembly GCF_022113875.1). NCBI lineage: Eukaryota > Metazoa > Cnidaria > Hydrozoa > Anthoathecata > Hydridae > Hydra > Hydra vulgaris. The sequence goes on from NC_061157.1 coordinate 38,759,524, forward strand.
CGAAAAAAAATACCGTAAGGTTGAGCCTATTTTTGGAGCTAAAATTACTGATCATAAAAGCACCGCGGGCGAAAAATTTGTACCTAATTTTGATTCCTTTGTGGGAGGCATATGCAATCAAATTACTGAAGAAGATTTTTAAAATTTATACGATAAGTAAAATGCATAACGATAAGTGAAATGAACATACGAGTATAATAGATTGTTTCGAGTTACAATAAACAATTCGGAAAAAATAAAATATTCAACCCTGAGATATGGCACAATAATATATTTGTAAAGCCTTTTAGAATATAACACTTTTTTAAAAACAGTTAACAAAATCTGGTATCCAACAGGAGCCAGGATAAAAAATTTTAATTGAAAATGGAACCAAGCAGCATAAGAGAAAAAAAAACCTTCAACAACTTTTGATATATGTATTTTTAACTGTCAGGGACTTAAGTCAAACATTGAATTTACAAAGTCACTGAATACAATCTTATGATAAAACGTTTTTATGTGAACATTGGATATCTAAACTTGAATACTCCATAATAAGAGATATATATAATAATACACACTCCATTAACTTCTATCAGTCTAATAAACATGAAAAATATCGACGATTTGGTGGAAATGCATTCCTTATACAAAAAAATAAATTTCAAAACATTAATTTACGAGGATGACCATACTTTAGTAATAAATTTCGAAAAAAAATGAACTTAATTCTATAGTTATTAGAATATAACTCTCCTGATCGCTGAACAGCCTCTTATCACTGGAAGAATACAAAAGTCATCTAGATATCGTCAAAGGTCTAATTAATAGTTACGAAGTAACTGCAATATAATTATAGCCGGTGACTTACGATCTTTTTCTCACAAAATATATTATTTATTTGAAAGATAGAATTCCAGAAGATATAATTATTCTGTGCACTTATCTAAACTTCTAAAAACAAATCAATTAGAACTAGTAAATGTAACTTATGGTTCTGGCCCTAGTTATACATATCGACACTAACAAATTTTTCATATATTGATCATAAGATTCTGTTTTTTTTTTTAAATTCAAACTCTGTAATTTTTAATCGTTACCTAATCGCTCGTAAAAACTTTCGCAAAGCCGTCAAGTTGACTCAAAATAACAAAATTTGCGTACTTGAAAAGTTAAAAATATCAGTCCAAAAAAACGTTTGGAATGTTTTTAGATGTTTAAACAAAGACATAAGTTCTAGATCAATTACCATAAATAATAAAAAAGACAAAGAACCCATTACTTCAGAATTTGCAAACCACTTCGAAAGAATACTGAATAATTCAAAAATAACACATCGTATTGAAAATTGAAGATTTTCCCTGTGAGCAAAACATAATGATATTACAATAACTGAAGAAAATATAAATAGGGCTATTTTGAACCTAAAATTAAAAAATCTCCTAACTCTTTCGGTATCTCTGCAAAACATTTGAAATACTCAAATTGTGATATTTTAACATAATAGCTCATCAAATTTTTTAATTACTCCATTAATTATGGATGGATAACAATATCAACATCAATTATTGTACCCCTTGTTAAATCGTACAAAAAATCTTTAGATAGCCCGAGGATCTATAGTGATATTAGCATAATAACAATTTTCATAAAGGTTCTAGAATACCTAATCTTCATTATATGTCCAGATATTAGAGATACCTACCCCCTACAATTTGGATTCAATGCTAACTGTAAAACGCTACATGCTGAATTTTTAATTAGCGAAACAATTAAACATTACAACAGCAAGAACTACCTTGTGCACCTATGCTCTTTAGATGCAGAAAAAGCTTTTGATATTTGTAACTATCAAAAGGTTTTTCTGCATCTAATGTGCAAAAAAAAATATCAAGAGGGATATTCTATTTGATAAATTCTATTTCAATAAAAAATTACCATTCTGTATAGTTAATACTCTCTCTTTGTTATATAACAATAGTAGTGCAACAGTCTCATATTAAGGTTGTAAATCAAACTCTTTTCTTATAAAGCAAGGAGTGAGACCAAGATCGATTCTTTCGCCTCACCTCTTTAACATTAACACTGAAAGTTTTCCTGAAACTATCAAAAATCAAGGTTTTGTCCAAACATCTATATACGGTAACTTTTGGCTCAAAGTAATATTTGTCTAACAAATTCAATAAATTACTAAAAAAGCTTTAAATATTATCTTCATTCAAATCAAATACTCAAATACGTTTATTGAAACGCTTCTGGTTTTCTGAGTGATAAATCAGGATGGTGTTTTAAAACGCCTCGCAAAAAGTCTTCTCCTGTTAATTTACATTTTTTGTTAAAAGGGTTCGGAACTAAATTTTTTTTGCAGAACTCAAATACTATCGGTCTAATATACATCATTAAGAGACCATAAAATGAATTGTCCATATCTTTAATATACTTATTTCTTCTTTAATATACTTATTTCTTCTTAGATATTGCTCTTGATTATTAGAATGCACTTTTCTAAATCTTTCAAGTAAATTTGTATGTAAAATACTTTCAAGTAAAGCCTTTTTAACACGCCGATGTAGTGAATCTTTGGCACATTAAAGTTTTTAATTTTTTCAACCTTTTATTAAAGACATTTGCTTCAACTGCTGTAATAAAAAATAAAAATAGCAGTAAAGCTGAAAGTGTAAAAATAAAAATAGCAGTAAAGCTGAAACATAAAAGCATAAAAGTTTGGTCACAACAACAAATTAAATTCTTTTAAAGTTAAAATTATGTTTTTACTTTTACATGCAACTAATAAGTTGAATTCTTTCATAAAATGATGATAGCAAATTTACTTTGACGATCTTTTTCAGTAACTAGCGTTGTAACGCACTTTCCCCGTAAAAGTGAGGATATGCATTACTTAAATATTTTAGAAACAAAATAATCTGACATAAAATGAAGAATGGCAGCTGAAAGACAACAAATAAATTATTACAAATTCAATATTATGTTTGTTCTGTTTCCAACAAAGTTTTGCGCTTCCTAATATATTAAAAAGAAACAGTTATATTAGAAGAAACAGTTATATTAAGAAGAAACAGTTATATTAAGAAGAAACAGTTATATTAAGAAGAAACAGTTATATTAAGAAGAAACAGTTATATTAAGAAGAAACAGTTATATTAAGAAGAAACAGTTATATTAAGAAGAATCCAGTAAAAAAAATGATTGATAGTTAACCTAAATTCTCGACGCATCGAGGTGTTCGTTGTAAAAAGAAATGACAAATTATCGGATCTTCTAGATCTTTTTAAATTGTAGGCTACTAGAAAAACTGTGCCTAATGATTTAAGGCTAAGCCTGAGATTTAAGCCCTCGTATCAACACGTAATGACCTGTCGCCTGCTAGCTGAGACAATGTTTCATAAACTTCTCCATAAATTGTCATAGTTCTACTAATGACTTTTACCCTAATGCACCATCGAGTTGGACATAAGCTGACCAAGTTCAGAACAACATCATCTGAACCAAACAAAGATTCATACAATGCATTTCTCTTTGAAGACTCTCTTATGATTGTTCTAACATAACGCACAAATTGAATTGTGTCAATAACCATTTTTACTTCAGAGCAGACCTCTTGTAAAACAAGATCCAACAGAATGATTTGCGCAGTGAACATACACTGTTTGTGGGTAAGTTTCTTCGAGACGAGCTCTTACTCCAGATAAGTGTCCACTCATGTTACTAGCTTCATCAAATGCATAGCCAACTAGTTTATTCATAAACATTGTGCAGCTTTTTTCCAGTTGGAAAAGCCAGAATCAACAAAAACATTAGCTTGTCGATTACTTAAAGCTACTAGTTTCTTATTCACTGCTTCCAAGCAATTGAAACACCAAACAAAATCTGTCTCAGGAACATAGTGTAACCATGGCCATTTCGCAAACCAAATACTCTTACTGGACCTTTCATACTGATCTGATGCTAATTTCTTAGTTGGGAATATGTACGTAGAAAGGGGGTTGAAAGGGATAAAGGACCAGGGCAGTACCTGTTACTGCAGATACAGAAGGTTTGCTTGACTCAAACTTGGCAGAGAGAGTGGATGTGGTAGAGACAGATGGCTGTGTTGATGGATCATATTGTGATGATGTAGCGGTTTCACAAGCACAACCACCAGTTTGGCCCGTGTCTGACCTAAAAGATTTGGATATGGATATTACATAAATTTCACCTTTTAGTATTTGTGTAAAAAAAAATATTTTCAGTAGCCTTGCAATTATGGAATGCTGCTGTAAAATGATCACACTGCGTATTCTAGCTAACCTACGCAACTATTTAGTAAAATTGTCTGTTCCATGATTTAAGTTTAACATATTAAATGCTTACTAACCTCGCTCTTGAAAAAAAGACGTCTATAGTCTTTAAACGGGGCTTCTTTGCTTCTGACAATGATTGATTTGTTAAAGAATTGTACGATTAAACATTAAAACTACAGAGTATATTTTATATGGCAACCGTGTTATTTGTTATTTGATCTCTAAAAACTCAATGTTGTAGCCTTATTTTTATGTAGATCAGTATATTATTACAAAATTTTCATAAAAATATAAATAAAAAAAGGATAAAAAATATCTTAGAGTACTTAAACTTTATTTTCAATTAACAACTTTTTAGTATAACTCATAGATTTGTTTATTTATTTAAAATCAATTTTCTTAAAACCTGACTGTAGGATTTCAATAATTTTATTTTAAACTCCAGATAAATATGTTCTATATTTATGATACTTTTCTGGTCACTGCTTCAACTTTTTTTCGATATAAAAATTCGTTTTTACTGTTATGACTATTTACTAATATATATATATATATATATATATATACATATATATATATATATATATATATATATATATATATATATATATATATATATATATATATATATATATATATATATATATATATATTTTAAACATCTTTGCTTCCAACAAGGCTGCAAGCAACCAATAATTAGTGTTGGAAGTTACTGGAAGAAAAAAGATGAAGGTTGTAGAGCAAGATAACGATTGACAGACGACTTAAAAGATTGCAAATTATATGAATCAGGAAAGCAAGATGATGGAAGCGAATTCCAAAGAACTGATGTTCTAGGAAAAAAACTAGACGAATAAGAGTTTTTAGAGCACTTAGGAAAAGTAACAGAAAAAGGATGAGACTTAATTGAATGACGAGTAGCACGAGAATGAATTTTAGTAGATGGCACAAGAGACGCTAGCTCTTTAGAGCAGTGCCCATTATAGTATTTGTAGAAAAGAGAAAGAGAAGCAACATTACGACGATGTGACAGAGGTTGAAGGTTGGCTGCAAGAGCAGCCAACCTTCAACCTCTGTCACATCGTCGTTCAACTATGTTTACAATGCATTGTAAACATAGTTAAACGACGTCGTTCAACTATGTTTACAATGCATTGTAACTATGTTTACAATGCATTGTAAACATAGTTGAACCTCATAGTTCAACTATGTTTACAATGCATTTTTGCACCTTGTCTAAAAGAGAAAGGGCATCATTAGAAGATCCGCCCCAGATATGGCAACAGTATTCCATACAAGACCGGATTTGAGATTTATAGAGATAGAGAATAGAATCCAGAGTAAGAAAATGTCGAGCTTGATAAAGAGATGCAACTTTAGCAGATGCTAATTTTGCAACGGATTTGATATAAGGTTTCCAAGAAAGATAAGAAGCAAGAGTTAATCCTAGAAAATTAAGGGTAGGAGACTCATCGAGTACATTACCGTTTATAAATATAGGAAGGTCTAAATTATTGCGATTACGATTGGCTGAAAAAAATTGAGTTTTATCTGAACTGAAATTCACTAGCCACTGTGAGCCCCATGCTGTAGCAGAAGTGAGATCCTTTTCAAGCTCAGATGTCCTCTGCAAGAAATCAGAGGGAGTTGGCTTCTTATTGTGACAAGAATAAATGGTAGTATCATCAGCGAACAATGCCACCTTAGATGTGAGAATATCTGGAAGATCGTTAATGTAAATTAAAAAAAGTATAGGGCTAAGGATTGAACCTTGAGGAACCCCTGAGGTTACAGAATAAGAATAAGAATGATGTCCATCGAGGACAACTTTTATACTACGATTTGAAAGGAAAGACTCAATAATCTTAAAGGTGTTTCTAAATACACCGTAAGAAGAAAGCTTATGGAAAAGACCAGCATGCCAAACTTTATCAAACGCTTTAGAAATGTCAAGAGCGATGGCCTTAACCTCTCCACCTTTATCTAATGCGCGATAAAACCTATCGGTTATTATTGAAAGCAAATCAGCTGTAGAACGAGATGATTGAAATCCATATTGATGATCAGAAAGTAGGTTATGAGATTAAAGATGAGAGATTAAGTGTTTGTTAATTAAAGATTCAAAAATCTTGCTTATGATAGGAAGAAGACTAATGGGACGGTAGTTAGACGAATCGGATTGCTCTCTAGAATTTTTAAAAATAGGGATAACAGATGCTGCTTTCCAGCAGGTTGGAAAACAAGACTCTGATAAGCACTTGTTAAATAGTTTGAAAAAATAGACGGCAGCTCCGGAGAACACTTCTGCAAGACTATAACGGGTATGTTATCCGGGCCGCAAGCTGTAGAAGAGTCTAAGCAGGAAATCACTTTAGATACAGAAGCTGGAGTGATACGGATGTCGAGCAATCGATCAACCTGTTTGATGGCTATATTAGGTAGAACGCAACTAGTGGAATCAAGAGATGATATTGATGAAAAGTTCTTGGCAAACAATTCAGCTTTGTCTTTAGGTGAGGTGACAAAATCTGAACCATACAAAAGAGGTAGAATTACAGACTTGCCCTTATTATTGATACTATTAAAGATTCTCCAGAAGTCACGAGAGCCTAATTTTTGTGATGAAATACAAGATTTCATGGTCTGAGAATAGTGGGCTTTGGCGTTAGACAAAACCTTTTTTCAATGGTTCCTAGCAGTAATAAACAGACGTCTGTTTTCTGGAGAATTGTTTTGCTGATAGATATGGAAGTATATATCAACAACTTTTTAAATAATTCTGCTTGATTTCATATTCGACAATTTGGGTTTCGCTCAAATCACTCCACTTCTCACGCTCTTATTAGCATTACTGAAATGATTCGTGGTGCAATTGACAGTGGTTCTTTTGCTTGTGGTGTATTCATAGATCTTCAAAAAGCTTTTGATACGGTTGATCACAACATTCTAATAAAAAAGTTAAACTACTACGGAATACGTGGTATTGCTAATCATTGGTTTTCTTCATATATTACGGATCGCACTCAGTTTGTTTCAATTAATGGATTTGAATCCACACATAAAGTTATTAAATATGGCGTTCCACAAGGTTCCGTTCTTGGACCGTTGTTGTTCTTATTATATATAAATGATTTATCTTGTTCGTTAAAAAATTCTATGATACATCATTATGCTGACGATACCAATCTTTTATATATCAACAAATCCCTCACGACTATTTGTAAAAAAGTTAATCAAGATCTTCATCGCTTATGTAACTGGTTAAATAGTAACCGTATTTCCTTGAATGTCAATAAAACTGAATACATTATTTTTCATTCCCCTCAAAAAACTATTGATCATATTAAAATTAAAATTAACGGTAAAAAACTTTTTCCATCAAAATATTTAAAGTATCTTGGAATATATCTTGATGAAAACCTAGCTTGGTATAATCAACTGTATCATCTAAAAAAAAAACTTACACGAGCTAACAGTATGCTTTCTCTAATTCGTTACTATGTTCCTATCCAAACTCTTCGAATGATTTATTTTTCTTTATTCTCTTCTCTCCTTTGCTATTGTTGTATTGTTTGGGGTCAAAAAAGAAACTTTTTACTTAACAACATTGCTAGTTTACAACGCGCATCTATTAGAATAATGACGTTTTCCTCAATGAGATCTGATATCGAAAAAAAATTTTCTGAACTAAAAATTCTAAAACTCCATAATCTTGTAAAGTTTTACAATTGTCTTTTTGTGTTTGACTTTCTCCAAAATAAACTACCAAGCCCTTTTTCAAATTTTTTTATTAAAACAAACGAAGTTCATAATCATCACACCAGGAATACAGAAAATAGTAAGCTATACTATTCTTTTTTCAGCACAATCAAATATGGTAAGTTTTCCATAAAACAACATCTCTCAATGGAACCAGTGTATTCCTGCATTAACAAAAAAGTCTAAGAAAAAATATCCACTTGTTACGAATTTTTTACTGCTCAACAGAATTCAATTTAAAAATATATTGTTGGAGTGTATTTCTTTATAATTTCTCTCTGTACTATAGTTGTCTTGTGGTTTGATTTTTATTTTATTTATTATTTACCAATCTTATATTTATTTATTATTGTGTTATTAATGTTACATTTTATGTTATTATTATATCTAATTATCATCTATGATTTGTACATACAATTTATATTGTATTATAATATTCTTAATATTATTGGTACTTTATTGTTATTGTTAATATTTTGTATTATTACTATTATTATTACATATACCATTATTATTTGTTTAACAATCTTTTCTTCTTTTCTTTATTATTTATATATACAGATATTAAGTTTTTCCTTTTTTTTTTTTTTTTTTTTTTTTTTTTTTTTTTTTTTTTTTTTTTTTTTTTTTTTTTTTTTGTTTTCTTTTTTGTTTTGTTTACTTCAGTTTCCTTTTTTTTTTTTTTCTTTCTATTTATTTATTTTTTCGTGAAATTTTTATGTTTTTTAGGTGCCACTCCATTGACTAGTTTGTAACTATATGAGTGACACCTAACCAATTTATATTAATTTACGATGAAATTTGTAAATTTTATTGATATGGTTGAATAAAAAAAAAAAAAAAAAAAAAAATGGTTTTGATTGGCAATTGCAGCAGCACAATGTGAGGAAAACTATGGAGAAGAATGAGGCTCGACCTGGAATCGTCGAGAGGGAATAAAGGATTCCATGCCAGCCTTTTGTCAAGAGGAAGTCAAAAGATTTCTACCCAAGGGCCATCACAAAGAAAATCACAGAAAGAGATCCAGCCAGCTTTAAGGTAATCGTAAGATGTACGATGATAGGGGGATTCAGATGATACAGAAGAATGAGATAATAGTTTTAGAGAGACCAAACCATGATCAGAAGCACCTAAGGGTGAGTGTGGAGAAACTGAGCACTGACTAGGATCATAAACAAGACATAAGTCGAGTAGAGAAGGTAAATGATTCGGGTTGCCTGGAAAGCGAGTTGGAAAGTTGACTATTTGAGTTAGGGATTGAGAAAGGCAAAAGTTGTGGGCTCTAATGCCTGCAGAGTCACTGACACTAGAGCAAAGTCATTCAGTGTGATGAGCATTAAAGTCACCAACAACAACAATATTGGCTGATGGATTAAGAGAAAGGGCTTGGTCAATATGATCAGAAATAACATCAAAAAGAGTGCAGTCTTGAGATGAAGAAGAGCGATAAAGAACAAAGAGAAAGGTGATAGAGTGAAGTGGTACTAAACAAAAGCACATACAAAAATAGTCTGTGGATTCAAACTTAGTTTCTCGACAAATGGATGAATTCTTACGAATGTAAATGTTCAGGCCAAGCAAGTGACTATAGGAGTCTTTACGAATTAAAGGAAGATAACTATTAACTCTAAGATTACAAGATGAGACAGCTGAACTCAAATTAGTCTCACAAAGAGCAAGTAGGTCTGGTGAACTTTGCAAGAGATAAGACTCAAAAAAAGTAAAGTTACTTCGAAGACCACGAATATTAGTGAATGATAGGTTTAGCGAACTTGGTGATGACTGTGGTTTTTTGTGTTTTATAGTTTTTGTTACTTTATTCATTTTTAGATTTGTTAAAGAACTTGACTCAAAACATAAATAGTACTCAGTACACTGTTTTATAGCCCAAGCAATTGCCTCATTTCCACTAATAAACCCTAAGCCGTAACAAAAGGCTCCAATGTGGCCTTGGCAATGCAGACCAAAAGTACAAACAGGGACACCATCCATGCGCAACATGGCACTGTTAGTACTCTGATACTTTTCAGCTGCTGATGGAATCAGCCTCTGAATCATTAAATCTCTCCTCTAAAATCATTAAATCTCTCTTCTATTGCAATAGTAGCACATTCAATTATTTTATTAAAAACATCTTGTTTATACTTTTTTTTTGGACATAACTGTTTTTCAAAGTTTTGTTCAGGTTCATCAAAAATCTCTTTCTTTTGCTTACTCTTGAAGCAGATTCTGATGCAAAACTTTCTTCTACCTTTAAAAAAGAAGCAAGTTCTTGTGCAATACACATAACAGAGTCAAATTTTTCCTGTTTGTAATTTTCTATAAAAAAATTAATCGTTCTTTCCATTGCTTTTAAAGTCTCTGAAATATTCGTTGAAGCTGCTTGAAGTTGTTTGCTAGTCAAACTAATTTCGAATAAAACTTTATGCCAAATTACGATCGAACACAAAAAATCGAAGCTTGTTATTTTTAAAGCAATAGACTCTGCTGTGATTTTTTTAATTGTTTCATTAGTAGTCTTAGCCGCATCTTGCAGTGCTTCATAAATTTTTGGCATTTCAAATCGAAGTGTTTTTACAGCATTGATGTGGCTTTCCCATCTTGTATCACTTAACGGTTTAACTGTTAAAGATGGACACTTTGATTGCAAAATTAACCATCTTTTTGTTGAAGCAGAAAAAAAATTGTAAACTTGATCAGTTATATTGAAAAACATAGCAATTTTAGGTGAAAATCTCACAGAATCAACAACTGCCAGATTTGATGTGTGACTGCAGCATAGAATATAAACCGCTCGGTTGTTTTTTTTTAGAACAAAAGCCTGTACACCATTTCTTACGCCTTTCATATTTACACCATTTTCATAGCTCTGACCTCTTATGTTTTCCACCGACAAGTTATTTTTTACCAGAGAGTCAATAATCTCATTTGATAAATCTAGTCCTGTTGAACATTCAATTAAATGAAATCCAATAAAACTTTCATTAACGTGAATTTCGTTCTTATCCTCTACATCAACATATCGTACCAGCATTGACATTTGCTCCTAGTGACTGATATCTGGTGTACAATCAACAATAATTGAAAAATACACGGACTTTTGGACATTTGAGCAAATTTTAAATTTAATGGATTTGCCAATCAAGTCAATGATTTCATTCTGAATATCTTCTGTCAAATAGTGCACAGAATTTGTTTTTTTTTTTTTTTTGCTCTAAACAAATGTTTTTTTATAACTGGATCAAATTCACCCTAAAATTCTAAAATTTTAAAAAAGTTTCCATTATTATCTTTGTCACAAGGCATATTTTGGCATATTTTGCTTTGCCATCATAATAGTTAGAGAAATTAAGCTTCTCATTACGTTGTCCCAATGTTCTACTTCTTTAATTAAGTTTTTATCCAATTTTTCAATTAAAGTGCCTTTTTGTAATCTGTTTTTCAGATCCACCCACTTGCTGAAGCAGTTAAAATGATCAAGACTTTTTTCGTATCTTTTTAAGATTCGTGAAATATGGCGCCAATCATTACCACCATTTTGAGCCAACATAATAGGATTTAAACAAAAGTTTACAACAAAAACAAAAAACTTTGTTTGCTTTTTGTGAATAAACTAACCACGTTCTATGATTTTTTTCACCATTATCCATGACGCGGTAAAAATAATGATTTGAAAAACTCAAATTATCAACATTTCTTGGATAGTTATTAGAACATTCTTTGAAACTGTTAGGACCTTTTATAACAGCATCGTGTATGAAATCAATGTTTCAATTTTCCTGCCAATCGCTAATATCGTCAAAGTATTCTGAAGTAGCCGCAGTTTCATTCAATCTTTCAATTGTTTGAATAGTTTCAACTGAATTAGTAGATTCAGTTGATTTGCTTTCATTTCCAGAATCAGCTATATTATGAACTAATGGATTTTCTTTGGCCATTTTATCATGATGAGTTTTTAATAAAAAAATTTCTAAAGATGTTTGATTTGATTTCAATTGTTCCTCTTTTCGTAGGCGTTTTTTTTTAAATTCCCAACCTGAAAGTTTTCTTTTCTCCCTTATTCTCTTTGAAAGAAACCAATAAATATTATATATAATTTTATAGCAATAGTTAGATAACTTTATATCATAATAAAAAAATTAAAGTCTCAAATAAGAGCGCTAAAACACTTTAGAACGAAAAAGTATTTAACGCAAAAAGAAAAAAAAAAAAATTTAACGCTAAAAGAAAAAAAAAAAAAAGTATTTAACGCAAAAAGAAAAAAAAAATGTATTTAACGCAATAAGAAAAAAAAAAAAAGTATTTAACGCAAAAAGAAAAAAAAAAAAAAAGTATTTAACACAAAAAGAAAAAAAAAAAAGTATTTAACGCAAAAAGAAAAAAAAAAAAAGTATTTAACGCAAAAAGAAAAAAAAAAAAGTATTTAACGCAAAAAGAAAAAAAAAAAAAAGTATTTAACGCAAAAAGAAAAAAAAAAAAAAGTATTTAACGCAAAAAGAAAAAAAAAAAAAAGTATTTAACGCAAAAAGAAAAAAAAAAAAAAGTATTTAACGCAAAAAGAAAAAAAAAAAAAAGTTTTTAACGCAAAAAGAAAAAAAAAAAAAGTATTTAACGCAAAAAGAAAAAAAAAAAAAAAAGTATTTTATTATTAATTAATGCTGTTGAGATAAAGCGCCTGGCAATATCTATGACAGCCGGTATAAATTAATTAATGAACAAGTTAGTTCAGTCACTAAATAATAAAAAACGTTAATAGTAAGCTTTCTTGGTTTTTATCTTGTTTGTTATTGCTTCTAAGTCGACCGATTGCAAGTTTAATTTGAAGCTTTTAACTGTAGTAGATTGAACAACTTCGGCTGGTAGACTATTCCATCCATCGACAACTCTATTGCTGAAAAAATATTGCCTTTTCAAACAATTTCTGACCAATTCAGGTTTCATTCGATGTTTTGCTCCTCTAATGTTAGCTGCAGGACCTGATGAGCAAATAGAGTTCATTGTTTGATTTTGTTTAATATCAATGATTTCAACACCTTTAAATATTTTGAATTGCTGGATTAAATCGCACCTTAGCCTTCTAGTCTCCAAAGTAGTCAAACCCAAAATTTCCAATCTTTTTTTGTACTCAAGATGTCTAAGCTCCGGTATCATTTTGGTAGCTCTTCGTTGGACTTTTTCTAGTTCATTAATATCTTTTGTATAATATGGACTCCATGCTTGAATTGAAAACTCTAAATTTGGTCTAACATATGTACAATACAGTGTTTTTATTAGATCTTTATCCTTGTACTTGAATGTATTATTTAGTAGTGAGAGTATACTATTTGCTTTACTAGCTGCATATTTTACTTGTTTGGCCCATTTTAAATCACTTGATATATAAACACCAATGTCTTTTTCTAATTTTGACTTTTCAATTTCCATTAATGTATTGTTATTGTTCATAAAATATGAATATTCGTTATTATTTGAACCAAAGTGCATAATTTTACATTTTTCAAAATTTAATCCTAATTTCCATTTTGTTGACCATTCGTCAAGTTTATTTATATCATTTTGAAACAATTGTGAATCATTTTGAGAAGAAATAGGTGCAATTATCTTATTATCATCAGCATATAAACGACATTCATTAATAAAATTTTCTGGTAAATCATTTATAAATATCAAAAAAAGGAGAGGACCTAGAACAGACCCTTGTGGTACACCACTAAGTACATCAACCCAATCTGTCACACTTTTACCTAAAACCACTCTTTGTTTTCTGTTAGCTAAAAAACAGACGATCCACGTAAGAAGTTTACCAGAAATACCAAAAGTCAATAACTTGGATAATAACTTTTTATGTGAAACACTATCAAAAGCTTTTTTAAAATCTGTGTACAATACATCTACCGGTGTTCTATTGTAGAACGCATCTGTTAAAATATCTAGGTATTCTAATAGGTTTGTTGTACAGCTCTTGCTTTTCATAAAACCATGTTGTTTTTTTGAAAGTAAATTATTTTTTATGAGATGTTGCATGATACAATCAGCGATTGTATCATGCGATTTAACGCAAAAAGAAAAAAAAAAAAAAGTATTTAACGCAAAAAGAAAAAAAAAAAAAGTTTTTAACGCAAAAAGAAAAACTAATTTTAAAGCTTTAATTTCAAAATTAATTTATAAAGAAACATTTTTTTAATTTAAAACGTTTTTATAAAATTTCTTGTTTAAAACACAAACGATTTTTTAAAGAAACGTTTGCTTTTCTTTAGAAATTAATTTCGATCCAATGATTCTTTTCTTTTTTTGAATGGGTTCGTTTTTGCGCCGCAAGTAAAAACAACTTTAAAATACAATGTCAATGATTGGTTAGCGGAAAATTCAAACATGATTTTTTTTTAATTGGCTGAAACATTTTTAAAATTGTACAATAAATAAACTAAAGAAAAATAATAATTTTTTTTTGAGTAATTATGGTTTTTATATAAAATATAACAAGACTAATTTTTATATAAATAAGTATACAAATTTTTATATAATTATTCCTATAAGTTTATATATTTTCATACTCTCAAAAAAAAAAAATATATATATATCTACTATAGCATATTTATTTGCGGAATTGCTCACTTTTTTTGCTAGCCTAAATTAAGTGAGCATTTTTAGAAAAAAGATGAGGGAAAACGAAGAATAATGAATAAAAATTTTGCTGACCCATACCAAACCCTCAGTCGATGTAGCAGCACTCCACGGCGAGTCAGGCTATTTGTCAGTCGATGTATGTACTGAAGCCCCCGGCAGCAGGCTATTTGACATTAGGTGAGTATGACATCATCATGCTCTCCTAACTCAGCAGTATAAGATATATATTTAATATAAATTTGGCGCCTTAGTCGCCTGGGTGAAAATCACCCGTTGTACCCGCCTTCCGCCGGGCCTATATATATATATATATATATATATATATATATATATATATATATATATATATATATATATATATATATATATATATATATATATATATATATATATATATATATATATATATATATATATATATATATATATATATATTTATATATATATATATATATATATATATATATATATATATATATATATATATATATATATATATATATATATATATATATATATATATATATATATATGTATGTATGTATGTATATAAATATATGTATAATACATATATTTATATACATACATACATACATACATCAATAATAATTATTGATGTAATTTTTCCGGAAAATTTTCATTTAAAATTTACCGGTAAATTTTAAATAGGAATGGGTAAATTTTACGGAAAAAATTTTTTGTCGAAGATAATTTTTTTTTTTTTTTTTAAGACAAAACTAACAACTAAGAAACCATTATGTCTTATCAAAGAATTCATCTACATAGAAATATGTATTTTTTAAGTTGGTTTCCCGTTTCCAACCTAACCAATAAAGCTAACAAGCTTCAACCA
>NC_061157.1:38780045-38789895 GCF_022113875.1 Hydra vulgaris
CAAAAAAGAAAAAGAAAATACAAAATAATATGCGCAGATTTTAATAGAAATTTATTTTTAATAATTTTAAAATTTACCAGGCGGTAAATTTTCCGGTAAATTTTACCTTCGCAACACTAATTTTTATACATATTATATATATATATATATATATATATATATATATATATATATATATATATATATATATATATATATATATATATATATATATATATATATATATATATATATATATATGTATATATTAGGCACGTGTGTAAAAGTTTTAAACTATTTTTATTATTGATTATTATATATCATTGAAAAGAGGCTAAAATAGAATTGTGTAAAATAGATTATTATATATCATTGAAAAAGGCATTACAATAGCGAAACTTTCATAACAAAATAACAACTCTACAAAAAGTTATGCTCGTTTAAGTAACAAAATTTGAATATTATTTAAACAATATATGCTGAATACTTTATATTATAATATTGTTCAATATTGAGAATGTTATATATCCATATTATAAAATATTATGTTAAAACTTGCTTAACATCTGAAGAATATTCTAACGCTTATGTAATTTTTAATATTTGTAAATTTTCTACCTTTTAATTTGTTATATAGATTGTAAAGGGCTTCATGATAAGATCATGTGATCTTCTGGAAGTCCTACCAGTAATATATTCAATGTAAATTTACTTTGTTCATATTTTTCTAGAAAAAAAAAAAAAAATTTGATTACAAGGATTGCTTAAAAAAACTGCGACCAGTTTTAAAATATCAGTTTCGGCTAACGTTATTTTTGTTATGGAACTTTGTTGCTAGAAGCGCAATATTTTGCTTTATTTACAATATTTTAACTTAGGTACATATTCTGCTACAAAAAATTAGGTGTCTGCTACATAATCTTTTTCGATAAAATTTGGCATGTACATAGAAAATAAGTTTTTAAATTTTTCTCAATAGTTTCAAAAATGTTCTCAACATTCCTTCAATATTAATTTGACGTGTGATCAACAAATCTAAACGACCGTGTGTACAATGAAATTTTTTTACTAATCGAATTTTATTAAAAAATTCTTAATTTAGTTCTCTTTTTTTTCATAGATAATGACTTTAAAACAATAGACTTTCAAAAGTTGCGTTTTGACATTTTCAAAACTAAAAATATATTTTTTGCGACTGATTTATATAAGGGTTATATTTTCTTTTATAACAGAAAAGTATTTGACTTTTCATATTCTGTTATTAAAACTTTTAAAGTTGAACTCCAAACTAACATGGGAAAGTTCACGGTAATACACATCAATATCAGGAACTTAAATCCAAATATCGATAAGCATAAAATACTTTCTTATCGAATGCAAAAGTTCTTTCAAAAAAAAAAAAATTTTGCATTCTATTGAATGCAAATGTTATCGCTGTTTTGAATCGCGTATAGTGACATTTTGGAGGAAGGGGGGTAGAAGATATCCTCTGCCCCCGGTATGTGCAGTTGCCCCTCATGCACCCTATGTTCAAGCGCCTATGAGAGTCGAACTTTGATTAAAATTCGGACCGGCCATAAACCACCTTAGTAAGCTTAAACGTTATTTTCACGGGAAATATATTAAGAGATTATTTTTAACCGTTTGATTAAAAAAAGATGGCGAGTGTTACTCGCTTTTTTCGTTTTAACAAAAATTTATCTAAAATTCCAATTCAATATTTATCTACAGTTCGTTATTATTCAGCCCACGGTGATGATTCTTCTATCCCTGATATTAAACCTCCAGGTAATACATAACATTATTGTTTTTTTATTAATGAATTATTATTTAACAATTGTATCATTAAAAAGAAAATGTGTTGTGGTTATGGTAGTGCTGCCTTCTATTTCTTCTATAGTGGTTGATGGTAATGCTGCCTTCTACCCCTATTTCCACCAAGAGGTTTGTATTTAAAATGAAGCAAGTTTTCACTCCATTCTGGGCCCATACACGGTAAATCCTTTTACTTTAGACTTAGCTATGCTTCAGTACCAAACCATGAAATCACTCTACAACAATCCTATATTTTGTAAGAAGCAAGAATTTGTGTGTGAAAATTTTTAATGAAAAAAAGAGAAAAAAATGAAATGAAAAAAAACATGTTTAAACATTTTTTATTTGGTTTTTAGAAATATTTAAACTCATTATAATGCTACATAAAAATGAAACATTAAAAAGAATATAAAAACAGTTTTCACAATATCTTGGAATGATCATTGTGATCATTCCAAGATATTGTAAGTTTTTGATCATTCCAAGATATTTCAAGCTTGTTGTTATCAAACAAAATTTTTAGGATCACTTTTAACATCTTCACACCTAATTTTGTCATATTTAGAAATCATTTCTAAATAATTAACAACTTTTATTTTTAAGGGACTTCAATGCTAAACATGATTTTAAATATTTTGTTCTAAAAATTATTGTAAATTGTTCAAGTTGTTTAATAAAAGTTTTTTTTATATATGGCTCACTGTAGAAATGGACATATGTCTTTTTCACAACATCCTGTAGAGTCATACAGGATGTTGTGAAACTAATATTTATGGCTAGAGATTGATCAACTAATATTTATGGTAAGAAAACTAATATTTATAGTTAGTGATGACAACTAATATTTATGGTTAGAGATTGATCATGAAGCAAATCTAAACAACTAGTTAAGCTGTTCACATTTGCTTTATAGCATTTTTTAAATGCCATATTATTTGCTTCATTCATGTTAAGTTGGCGTTTTCATGCCTTCTAACCAAATTAATTTAAGGTTTATCCTAGGTGTAAGAAATAGATTATTTTGATAAACTCTGAATGGTTAACCATTCTAAATGGTGAGTTATTACCATAAATCATTCTTGCTATCTGCTTATAAATTATTTTTTCAAAATCTATAGTTTTGATGAAATGTAAATCTAATCTACTTCCGCTGTCTTAACACTGCTTGCTCTTGCCACTGTCTTAAAAAATCTACTGCTTTTTTTACATTAAATTTATTGATTCTGCTTTCTTTACGGAAGGTTTAATGAAAATTTAAAAACATTTACAGACACTTCTGTTTTCAAGCTACAGAACTTTGCATTAGCACAGCTTTCAGAAGCTAATCCACTTTTTCTTCAAATCTTTTTTATCTGAAGCTAATTTCTTGCTTTTCAATATTCATTTTATTAGTGACCAATAACTTTTAATAACTCACTGCCTAGGACAATTTGATATATTTATGATATGTTTAATAAACTTATGATATATTTAGAAAATAAATTATAAAAAAAAGAAAACTTTAATATATCCAAAAAATTAAAGCAATTTGTCATTCAAAAATCCTATATAAACTTTTAAACCAAGAAAATTTGTGCATATTTACAGACAATTAAACATATTGCAAAAAGGACATTTTTCAAGCCAGCAAACAATTTTCAAAAAATCAATATTCAGGCCAGTAATATTTTTATCAATCATTAGTTAAATATATCACCAAAAATTTCAAATATATATATATATATATATATATATATATATATATATATATATATATATATATATATATATATATATATATATATATAATATATGTTTAATTGTCTGTAGATATGCACAAATTTTCTTGGTTTAAAAGTTTATATAGGATTTTTGAACGACAAATTGCTTAAATTTTTTGGATATATTAAATTTTTTTTTTTATTATAATTTATTTTCTAAATATATCATAAGTTTTCCTATCAAAGAATGTATTTAAATTTTCTTACAACATCTCTCTGCAACTGACTTGGATTTGATTTTTTAGAGTGAATAGTTAATTTTTGCTTTATATTGAGTGAATAGTTAATTTTTGCTTTATATTTATCTATAATCCATTTGTTTCTTTTTTTTCTAAATATAATATATTTTATTCATTTTAACTCGATTATAATGATAACCTATACTTAACACTAATACAATCAAACCACAATACAGATTCATTGCACAAAAAAAAAAAAAAAAAACTTTAAAAAAAACTTTAAAAAATCTGTTAAGTAGTTTTTTAGTAATTAACAATTATTAAGTGTTGAATTTCATCAACTGATAAATATTACTATAAATAGATTTAATAAAATTAATGTAATTAGTCAATTGGTTAAAATATAAAAATTAAACATGGTGCATAATATATTATATAAGGCATTATATAATATGTTAATAGTAATTTAGAGAGGAGTTATTTTGTAGCTATTACATTTAATAATATTTATGATGATGACTGTACATATGATAATATTTGAATCACTCAACTGTATATTTTAACAGCAAGATTAAAGCAAAAAAACATAAATAATAAAAATATTATTAATAATATTTGAATATAAATAGATTATATAAGTTAGTATATTTGTATATTATATGTTATTTATTACTATATAAGTTATAAATAACAATTAAAGAGTCAAAAAATTCAATTTAAATCAAACTTTTAATTGTTTAATGTAAATATATATATATATATATATATATATATATATATATATATATATATATATATATATATATATATATATAATATATATATATATATATATATATATAATATATATATATATATATATATATAATTTCTTAATTATATATATATATATATATATATATATATATATATATATATATATATATATATATATATATATATATATATATATATATATATATATAATTTAAGAAAAAATCTTCTTTCTTCTGGTAGAATCTTTTCCCAGACTACTTCAATTAACAATTTGGCATTCTCTTTTTTGGAAAAAAAAAAAGTAAGAAGAAAAAAAAAAAATGGAATCAAATAATAATTTGATGTTTTGTAATTTAACTAAACGCTGTGTCTAGCGCAACGGTACTGTTGCTTTAATTTTTGTGCCTAAAGTCACTAATAGTCATTGTGACTATTAATAAACCAATCGGAATTCAGCAAGTAGCGAAATCTGATTGTTTCTTTTTATAGGTTGCAAATATATACTTGTATACTGATATAGGGGTAAACACAATTTAGTGTACACACGTCTACTGACTATCTAGAAATTGGCGAAGTGGAGTGTGTATACATCAACTGACTATCTAAGGATTGGTGTAGTGGAACGTACATACATAGGCAGAGGGTTTTGGCCTGGGCAGGCAATCTTTTGAATAAAAGATTGCTTTTTAAATTAAAAATTGGCTGCTGTATCTTTGCGCTGCGTAGACTAATTTAGTAATACAAAGCATCTTTTTCATAAGATTTAACTTGAACTAAGCTAAACAAAAACAAAACTTTCTAAACGAAAGTTTTACTAAAATAAAACGTCCACTAACTCAGCAATACAATCAATGGCGGATCCAGGTCACTGATTGGTCCTAATGGAGCATAGTCGGAACAACAACAAAAAAAAGGGCCCTATTTTTAGGTTAAACAACTATTTCATTTGATCATTTACAATGTTTATATATTGGCAAATATATACAGTTCAATCTCTCTAATTCGAACAAAAATGGGGAAAATAAAAAATCGAATTAGAGTGATTTTAGAATTACAGAAAGTTTTTTTCACATAAGGGTATTTCACGATGACTTTGCATTTAATCGATTTATGGAGGTTTTCAAATTAAGGAGATTCGAATTAGAGAGATTATACGGTATATATATATTAAATGTGTGTATAACTTTAAAACAGCATTTTTTTAATTTTCCTTTTTTTTTTTTAATTTTTATTAATAAAAATGTAAAGTTTGATAGTTCTTTGGGGGCTAATCCCCACCCCCTCCTTTGTATTTGCCAGTCAATACAATCATCATTGTATGCATGTCAATACATGCATCATTTTGTTAGGTTTACCGAATTTGAAAAAATAAGCAAACGTTAATACGAAGTTTTAATATTATAAATAAATAAAAAACACCTATATCATAATTTTAATTTTCAAAAAGGGCCCCTTCCAATTCCTAGGCCACCCCCAACCGGGGGGTTTGGGGGGCTTTTGGCACGGCACTAATGTATGTATATATATATATGTATGTATGTATATATGTATGTATATATATATATATGTATGTATATATGTATGTATGTATGTATGTATATATATATATATATATATATATATATATATATATATATATATATGTATAAATGTATATAATTGTATGTATGTATATATGTATGTATATACAACTCTCAGAATTAGGGTCGGCATTCGGCAATGCTGACCTAATTGCTGACCTGAAATTGTTTGAGGACAGCATAAATTGCCGACCTAATTGCTGACCTGAAAATGTTTGAGGACAGCATAAATTGCCGACCTCGTTTCTATGTTTTATGGTCACACCTTTGTATCAAATAATTTTTGCTGACCTGATGCGGACCTCAAGAAGATTGAGGTCGGCAAATTATTGTCAACCTCATTTTTCCTAAATCCAAGGGTTGTATATATATACACATATACATATTCATATATATATACATGCCTCGGTGGGAAGCGAGAGCTTTAGCCCACACTCCCCTAAAACAGTTTACAGGAGCAATTTATGGCTCTTGTAAAAGAGCTTGTTATGTATATGTCATTTGTTATGTATATATTCTTGTAATATTAATGTAACAAACATATGCTTGACATGGCACAACAAATTTATGAAAGTGCAAGCTTTTGTTAAAAAAAAAGACTGAAAAATGAAAGTCATGTTTCTATATTTTTACATATGCAAATATTGGCATTTGCTAAAAAATTTTAAAAACGTGCGCATTACTTCAGCATTTTTTTTCAAGTATTTATGCAATTGATAGTTTTTTATTCATTATAAAAAACACATATTTACGATAAAAAAATAATTAAATACTAAAATATATATATATATATATATTTGGGCATTTCCATAAAATCACACACAGAAACTCTTATATGTTTTTGTCTATTATTTTCATAATAATAAAACTGGTGATCTCCAGTTTGATCTCATTTAATTTTAACCTATATAAATATTTTATGGTATACATTAGTAATGTTAATAATGAATAAATTAAGTTTGAAGCAGAGTCAGGCACAGAACAGAATTATTTTATGCACATATTTTAGTTACTAGATAAATAAATTTTAATTCCTCAGAAAATATAAGTATCAGCATTATATATTTTTTTTAAATATTGTTTTAAACATTAATAAAGCTTTCCAGTTACAGGATTGCACTATATACAGGGTTCGTACTGTACCTGGAAAACCTTGAAAATTAGTTAATTTTAGCTAAAGTCATGGAAAACCTGGAAAAGTCAGGGAATTTATTTTTTTTGATCAGATAGTCAGGGAAAAGTCAGAGAATTCTGATTGAGAAGTTATTCATGTTAAATTTAAGCAATTATGTTTTGTTTGTGATACCCATTAATTTATTTTGACAATTAAAAAATATCCTACAGTGTTTCACAGGAAGGTGTATGATCAAACGCCATTATATAGCAACGCAATTTGACCACAGCTTTTAAATTTTTTAAAAATCATAATAAAAATAAGCTGAAAAACTAAGCAAAAACTAACTTTCAGTAACTCGAACTAATTTTGAACCCCCGTTAAACCTTTGATTAAGGATTATGCTCCCGATAACTCGAACATTCTCTAACGCGAACTAATTCTCGGTCCCTTGGAGGTTCCAAATATCAGGAGTTTACTGTATTTCTATAATTAAAAAAAGGCTTATTTCAAAGAAGCATAGTTAAACAAAGATAGTTACCCTCATTTTGATTCTTGGCTAATAAAAGGGAAAGATAATGCCCAGGCTAAATGCAAATCATGCCATAAAATAATTGAACTTTTGGACATGGGTATTCAAGCACTAAAAAGTTACAAAAAAAGAAAAAAGCATATTTTAGTTGCAAGCAATTTCTCCTGTTTTTTTATTTTTTAATCGTCTGCTGCTAAAAATAATAATGAGTCTGATTTAAAGATAACTGATAGTTTAATAAAAATAAATAAAATTTCTAACAATTCAAACAAAGATGCTACTAATTTTTTTAAGCTATGTTTCTTGACATTGAGATAAATCTTTTCAAATGGGACCAAATAAAGTTGGATATAGCTTAATCATGGTCTTGGTCCTCATTTCAAAGCTATACTTAAACAACAACTAAGTCCCTCAACAAGAAAACTCAAACTTGTCATATAAATTTAGTCATCGATATTAGAATGAAGAAAATATGCAAGTTGAAGTGAGGTATTGGGATTTCTAATTTATGGGATATAGTACCAGACTTGTTTTGCTGAATCATTTTAATGAAACGATAAGTGATTTTATTATCAGCAAGGTTGTTCAGGTCTTTATGAATGGATCCAGTGTCAACTTAAAATTTCACAAAAATGTTCAAAGCAAACGTGACGAACACAATCTAAACTTATTGACATAGGCTGCTGTTCTCAACACATAATTTACAATGCTTTCAAAACAAGAGTAGAAGCTGATTGGGAAACTTAAAAAAAAAAGACGTTCAAAAGCTGCTTTATCTTATTTTATGATTCTCCTGCCAGAAGAAGGGACTTCATCAGTATCTTACTTCAACCAGTTGTGTTAAAGACAAAATGGTAGCAGAAAAATTAATTATTATTTAGCCTTCTATTATAAAAATTGTGATTTATTGGGAGGCTCTGTCTAAAAGTAAACTGCTTGCTGGCAAATCATATAAGTTTGTTGTAAAACCTGTTAAAAAGCCCCTTTGTAAGATTTCAGTTTTTTAGCTTCCTGACATATTTGAATTGGTTCTTGAATTGGCTCTATCAGACAGATGCTCCAACATTATCTTATATGAATAGTGATCTTGAACAGTTGGTTAAGGGTATTCTTAGGATGTTCATTAAATCTAAAACTATTGAGACTTGTCAAAGCTCAGATAGAATGAGGCAGTTATTTTAAAGGGTATTAAAAAATTTAAAATTCAATACATGCAAATTTTGATTTCAGTTGCTGAAAAGTTGTTTAAAAGATGTCCGCTTGATTCCATGGTTGTTAAAATAAGTACTTGTTTGCTGCCAAATTTTTATGCTCAGATCACACCTGAAAAAAATAGGAATTAAATGAAAATATTGCTGCATCATCTTATCTCACTTAAAATATTAACTGCTTCTTATTCTGACAAAGTTATCAACCAGTTCTCAAAGTTTGTCAGCAGAATTCGGATGTTTTCATTAGCTATGATCAAAAAAAAATGCTTCGATGATTTTTAATTCAAAGATATTGACATAAAAAAGTATCCAGAGTTGTTATCTGTCATTAAGTTGGTTCTGACTCTGAATTATGTACAGGTATCGGTTAAACAGGGGTTTAGTGTCAATAAGGATGTTGTTACTGACAATAAATCAACAGATGATATTGTTGGGCAGCGCCCTGTGTGCGATTTCATACTTACCAACAACCTCAACCCCCACACTCTCCAGATTACATCAGAAATGAATGCTGGGTAATTCTGCATCACCCAAAATTTAGGAAATTTTGAACCATGGGTCCTAAAATTTTTAAAAACAACTTTGGCTGTTGTATGTTAAAAAGAAAAATTAATGCTTAAAACTTCAGCTATAAATGTTGAGGGGTAGACAAGATACTGCAATTTTATTATTGACCTGGTTTCCCAAAATGATCCGGTTTTCATAACATTCTGAAAAAACATTTTTCTTAAAAAAATAAATAAATAAAAATGGCAAAACTATGAAAATAAATATATACTATGTTTTTCTGATGCTGAATTCAATAAATGTGCTTAAAATGCTGAAATATTATAGGAACATGCCTAAAGTTAATAAAACAACTAGTTTCTGTAAACTAACTTTGGGGCCCAATATAAATTTGTAAACTAACTTTGGGGCCCAATA
>NC_061157.1:38790894-38833394 GCF_022113875.1 Hydra vulgaris
CAAAAGAAGAGTTAACTCGAAGAATCCCAACTCCGATGTATGGTTGGTAAAGATTTTAAACTTTATTAAAATTTATACTCGAATGTACGATTTTTCAAACAAATTCAACATTATTGTATACTATGTTGTTTAGTAATTTTCATAATATATATATGTTAAATTTACTTAAACTTTTAAAAAAAGTTTAAGTCAAAGTCTAACTTTTCATTTGTTTTAAAAAAATTCGCTATTAAAGATAAACACCTTTTGTTTGATGTTTAGGCTCCTTAAACAATAAGACAATTATTTTGTCAATTGTAAAAAAGAAAAGTAACAACAATTGTTTTAATTCTCTTATTTTTCATATTCCCTCACTTTTAAGAAGATTCTTATACTTTTTATTTTTCATACTCACTTTTATGAAGGTTCTTATACTTTTTATTTTTCATATTCCCTCACTTTTAAGAAGATTCTTATACTTTTTATTTTTCATATTCCCTCAATTTTAAGAAGATTCTTATACTTTTTATCGGCAATACTTAAAAAAATGCGATCTACTAAACAACTAAAAATGTAAATTTTTAAGATCATTGTTACTTGAATAATTTAGATAAGTTTATATATCATTAGGTGTAGATACTGACGATCTTGTTGGTAATTACCGTCAGAAGCATATAAAATTATTTTATTTACATAATATGTAAATATAAGAATTTTTAGAAATTAGGATGGAATACACAGTGGTTTAAATGGTGGACATGAGTAAAATATTAAAATGTTTTGAAATTAAAATTTTATTAAATATTTCTATACTTAAATGGCTTGCTGATTTAAGTATATAAAAAAAAAGAAGCTAAAGTTTTTGTCTATTTAAAAAGATACAGCAATGCAAAGAATTTGGAAGGAAAAAAAACCTAACAAAGTTTTTGAGTATACTCGGAAATAAGCGATTAAAAAAAAAAAGATTATTGATATAACTTAGAAAATTATTATTTAACAATAAGGGATAAAAAGCTTACTTAAAAATACATTGGTCTGGCTAAAAATAATAGTATTTCAGAAAGAAAATTGGATAATTATCATAAAAGTTGTATAAAAACGGTGAATTTTTGAACAGTTTTTATACAACTTTTATGATAATTATCAATTAAACAACAGATTTTGCTGTAGTTTTTGAACATCAGTGATTATCTCTCATAGATGAGTTTTTCCCGGAATTCCGGCAATTCACTTAAAATACCTTTAATTTTTCCATAAATTTTTTTGATATTAATTTGAAAAAAAATTAATATATTTTTACATAAAACTTTGCATACGACAATTTTTGCATTTAAATAAATACGTTTTCTAAAATTTTAAATTTTCACGAGATCAATTTTCGTAACAATTTTTTGCTTTTTTTTTTTTTTTTTTTTTGCTTTTTAATTCATAAAAACTTTTTCGAATATTAGAAATTCCTTTTTGTAAAAAGTTAAATAATCTAAATTCCGTTTTAAAATAATCTAAATTCCGTTTGTCAGTTAAATGCGATGACTTTTTAAGAAAATAACTTTCCGGGATTATCATAGAAAAAAAATTTCCGGGATTTTCATAAAGTCAGATACTTATCTATGATTATCTCAAGTACCGCCCCATACTAAACTTTATTTCTTACTATATATATACTACAAATGAATCGGTTCATGCTAAAAGGGGATAAGTCACAAAAATTGAAAATTGAGATAATTATGGTTTTCATGTTTCAATAGTAGGTTTTAACTGTTTATGATAAAATCAGACATGCCAGACGCTTGGTTACCCTTGTAACTGGAATCAGTTGTAGAGCTGTTCATGCTAGAAGGAGTAGAATTATGCTAGAAGGAGTTGAGCTAGAAGTCACTGACTTACCCCCTTTTAGCATAAAAAATCATCTTATGCCGTCTGTAGACGTAACTACGCAATTGACTGCAACAGATAACTGTTGTTGTTTTTATTTAATTTACTGAACTGTATAGCTTAACCTAAATAGGAATTAACTTTGTATTTAACTTTATATCTTTTGTTTTTAGTCTTATGTTATTGCACTGCTATACAGTACCTAAAAACCTAAATTAACCTAAATTGAAATTAAGTTTATATTTAACTTTATGTCTTGTGTTCTTAGTCTTGTGTTTATTGTACTATATATAGCTTACCCTAAATAGGAATTAACTTTATGTTTTGTTTTCTTAGTCTTATGTTATATCATATATAAGTTTGAAATATGTAAATAAATTCAGATGAAAGTGATGGGGTTTTTGAGAAAAATTCAGCAAAGAAAAGGAAATCAGATCAAAGTCTTTGGAAGAGAAACATTGTAAAGGTTGCCAGAATAAAAGGTGAAGATTATGTTAACTACCAAGGAAATACCGTACCTCAAAAGTGTGCTTTCCCTGCAGGTACGTTATTTTGTATTCAATATTAGTGAATAGTTTTACAGTTTTAAAATTTTATTTGTAGGTAAAAAATTTTACACAGTATAAAATAATCTTTTGTTTTTTCAGCTGCAAGAGAAACAACTGTCTTGAGTCTATTAATGAAGAGGATCAAATGGATATATTAAACCATTTCCATGCCTTCAACACTAAAGATGAGCAAGATATGTTCCTACAAGCCTTGATTGATTCCCAAGAAGTAAAGCAGAGACGACCCAGAAAGGAAGACAGTTCTAAAAAAAAAAGTGCTACCTTTAAGTATCATATTATGGTGGGTTCTGATCGAATGCCGGTTTGTTTTAAAGCTTTTTTAAGTTTACATGCAGTTACTTAAAAACGGGTTGAAAGATTGCGAGCTTTGAAAATAATTGCGAAAAGCCCAGTTGATAATAGAGGACGTCATATAAAACAAGTATTGTCTGAAGAAATCAAACTTTTTATCAGACAGCGTATTGAAAGCTTTCCAACTAAAGAAAGCCACTATCTTGGAAAGCCTATATGCTATCTAGATGCCACATTAAATGTTAAAACTATATAGGCTGTTTAAAGAAAAATACTTTTCAATAAAAGTTGGAAGAGCAAAGTATTTCAACTACTTTAAAGAAAACTACCGTAAAATTGGGTGGCTTTGGCCCTACTTACGACTTTTGCCCCACAGAAATTTTTGTTTAAAAATGGTTTAAAATCTATACCTTAAGGTATGCCGGTTGATGTTTAGTAGCAAATTGTGGGAAATTTATTATTTATCTAGTTTAACTTAGTTTACTTAACTCGAGTCTTTGTGATATTATTGTAAATTGCACTTTAGAAGAAGCACCTAAAATCCGAATTTTTTTAGGTGTGTAAAGTTTTACATCGATAGCAGTACCTATAGAAGGTTTTTTATTGGAATATACACTGAATTAATTTAAACCATTAGTGTTTGATTCTATCTTGTTTTGAAAACTTAACAGTTTATTACTTTTTTGTAATTGAGGTTAAAAAAAAGTAGGTTGTCTTTGGCCCACTACATAGGGTGACATTGGCCCGGGCTAAAGTCACCCCATGTATTAGAGTAAACCTTTTTTAGTGATCATTTATAGATATTATGGTAGTTACTATGTTGGAATGAAAAATTTTTTAGTAGCAATGCAATTTTGAAAAGTATGGTGGTAAAAATATTAAAATGTATGGTGGTTAGCAAATATTTACATCAAAAGAAGAAGACATGTTTAAGGCATATGCAATAAAATCATCTGAGTTTGGTTTTCCTGTTGATAAATATGATTTAAGATGCATAGTAAAAGGGTATTTAGAGAAAAAAGGCTTCATTATACCTCAGTTCAAAAATAATTTTCCTGGTGGCGATTGGATTCGATCTTTTTTAAAAAGAAATCCAGAACTCACAGTAAGCGAAAGAGAGCAGAAATAGGAACGACTATGATTGATAACTACTTTATAAATCTATCAAATGAAATAAGTAATATATCACCTGATAATATATGAAATTATGATGAAACCAATCTCAGTGATGATCCAAGTAAAAAAAAAAATTAACAAAGCGTGGATGTAAGTATCCTGAACGCATCATTAATTCTACAAAGACCTCATTCTCTGTAATGTTTTGTGGCAATGCTAATGGTGAATTGGTACCACCATATGTTGTTTACAAAGCTGAGTCGTTATGGAATACATGGATGGAACATGAGCCACCAAAAGCACGTTATAACAAATCAAAAAGTGGTTGGTTTGACTCAATATGTTTTAAGGACTGGTTTTTCTCTTTACTTCTCCCAAGACTTAAGAAGGCTCAAGGAAGAAGTGTCATTATAGGTGATAACGTATCTTCACATTTGAGCATTGCAGTACTGGATGCATGTCAAAGCAATAACATAGGATTTGTGGCATTACCAGCAAACTCTACACATCTCACGCAGCCATTAGATGTTGCCTACTTTAGACCTATGAAGATTAACTGGCGCAAAATATTATGTGAATGGAAGGAGAAAGGAAAAGGAAGAAGAGTTGCTTCTCTTCCTAAAGATGAATTTCTTAGATTTTTAGACCGTTTAATTACCAACTTAAGTGAACATGGGAATGATAACGGTAGAGTTGGTTTTCCAAAACTGGAATTTTTCCATTAGACAAGTCTTAAGTGCTTTCACGACTACCACGTTGTAATATAGGTTTAGACTCAACTACTGATTTAGTAAGCCAATCATTTTTAGATCATTTATGTAAGTCACTGGATGATCCTTCAGATGGTTCTAAAAAAACCTAAGCGACGTAAAGTATGTGTTGTCCCAGGTAAAAGCTTATGTTCAACAAATATATCACCTTTTATAAATAAAAATAATAGATTAAATTCAAATAATGTAGATACACCTATCAGTATTATAAATACAATTGAGACCAACAACATTGACTTTGCTGGTCCAAGTACAAATACTGAAACTACTGAGACTTCTAATCTAATTTTTGCAGATGTAAGTTTAGTTGTAAAAAGACATACAGAATCTTTAGATCATTCAGCATAGGCAAAAAGAACTTTCAAAATATTGATAAAACAAAAAATGCTTGTAAAAAGGAGAAATTATTAAATCTTGTAGAGAATTGTTATGTAATTGTTAAATGCAATGGAGAGTTAAATCCTAGACAGATTTGTTTATTTATTTTGAGTTATTTATATTTAGCTAATCAATTAGTAAACTTTATAACTTATTAATTTAATAACTAATATTATTTAATGAAACTTTTGAAATTTTTTTTTCTGCAGTTAAAAAAATTAAGAAAAAATGGAGCAGAAATTACTATTATGAAAAAAAATGGACTTAACTGGAAACGGTCACTACCAGCAGAGTAACTTTTTTTTCCCACTCTGAAATAGTCGATTATATTGAGGAACCAAAGAAAATTTCGAAAAGAGGAATTTATTCAGTTCCAGAACTTTTTCACTAAATTTTTTAAAACATTATTTTTGTCATTTTTGTTTACTTTATACCTAAACTATTTTGTTTACTTGGTACCTATACTTGTTTAGTTTGTACCTATATTTTATTTACTGTATACAAGAACTTTGTTACTAAATCTTTTTTTGTCACTTTATTTTTGTAAATTTATTTTCTTTGCTTAAATATTGTTGTTTTTATTGTTGTTTTGCTTCCTTTAATTCCTTTTTACAGGGTTGGGCCAAAGTCACCCTAACACATAGGGCGACTTTGGCCCACTATTTAAACCACCCAAAAGATACTTCAGGTAAATAATTTTCAAATGGGAGACAGATAGTTCTAACTTTCCTTTCTATGCGCTTCTAAAAGTACTTAGTGTTTGAGGAAATAACTTTTGTGGTTTTTATGCAATAGACATTAAGATGCAAAATGGGCCAAAGTCACCCAATCTTACGGTATAATCTTTCCTTTGGAAGACCACAAGTTGACATATGCTGCACTTGCGAGGAACTCAATATGAAATTAAGGAGTCCTCGTCTCAACGAGGCAGCAAAAAGTTGTGCTCAATCTGAACTTGATGTACATAAATGCAAATCAAAAAAGTTTTACAATCGAATCCGAAAAGACGTCAATCAAAAGGACAATAGGCAAATTTTATCATTGTGTTTTGTTTTTTGTATTCATAACAATAAAAGTAACAAGGCACAGATTTTTGTTTACCACCAAGGCAGAGCAGGCAAGGGGCCAAATGTAGTGTGTTCCCTTCTATTTAACTACTTAATGAAAGTAGAGCAGCAGTTTACTGAACTCCACTTATTCTCAGATTATTGTTGGGGCCAAAATAAAAACCTTTCATTATCTAGGCTACTCTTAGCCATGATTGATTTAAAGAAATTTAAAAAGGTTGAGCAATTCTACCCAATAAGAGGGCACTACTTCGTACCATGTGATAGGGATTTTAGCATAATAAAGCGAGAACTAAACCGACATGATAGACTGTACACAGTAGACCAAGTATGTGAACTTATTAAGGCATCCTCCAAAAATGATAAATTTATGGTACAAAAAGGTCAATCTTCAGAAATTTTAGACTTCAAGACGTGGTGGCCGCAGTTTTATAAAAAAAAGTTGTGTTTCCGATGAAACTAAAGGTAAGCAAGTTAAAAAGAACGAAAAGCAGTACATTTCAATAAACAAGTTCATGCACTGCACATATGACATAAAATTTCCTTCTTACCTTAGAATCTAAGGTTATTAGACAATCTTTCATCGATTCTATAATAAATCACAGCTTTTCTTTTAGAGCAACAGGTTGCCCAAACTTAAGTTTTCCAAGTAAAGAAGATTAGTAAAGAAGTTTTCCAAGTAAAGATTAAAAAAATGGCAGGCATAAAAAAATTACAACCCTATATTCCAGTGGAGTTTGAAGACTTTTATGCTGAAATTTATATGTGGTCTACAACCGAAAAAGTTGAAATTGAAAACGATGACTGAGTTGACATTGCTTATATTGCTTATTTCAGACTAATTAGATTTATTTGAATATAATATATATTTATAAAATGAGTTTTTTATAAATTAGAGTATATGCAAATATTGATTTCTTAGTGTTTTTAGTAAATAACATTATTTTCAAACACATTTATGTCTTTTTATTCAAATTATGCTAAAAGGGGATATGTCAAACAACTTTAATGATTTTTGTTCATATGAAAGCATTGTAAATGTCATTATTCAAGTATGTCCCATAATAACTGGGGTAATAAAGAGTTCATATACAAAAAATTGCGTCTTTTTGGTCAAAAATGAAGATAATGCAAAGTTTTATTTAGTTTTCTCAAAACTATGTGTTGTTGACTAATCACCTTTTAGCATGAGCCGATTCAAATATATTACAATAATACACTACAAATAAAAGCTTTTATTTGCTGCGATGCCCATTAGCGGTTTTTGAAAAAAACGTGTTTTAAAATTGCCATCTTGAGGTTAAAGTCTGAAAACTTGGTTTTGAAAAATTAACAAATACACATGTTACAAAAATAATTTATTTACAAACAAAAAGATTGTTTAAAATATCATCAGCTTCTGTGCATACATAAGCGTTTAGAATGCCCTCTATCTAAACAGTTTTTGCAAAATAGACGTCCTTTTCTCCGCTCTTCTATAATTAATGGGTTATTCCCAAAGTCTTTTGAAGCAATCTTTTGTGAAGCCGTGAACCTTAGTCATATGCGGACAAATAGGAACAATGTTTTTATATATATAAACATACGTGGCTATATTAAAATGTATATTAAAGATGGCTTACTTATAATAATATATGTATTTAAGTATAGTACAGTGTTTTATTAACGACACAACACTTTTATATCAACAAATTTAAAATTTTTTGATAGTTTTTCTCTCAGACGCTTTCAAATTTGAATGACAATTTTAAGTTGGATTTTAATATGGATCTTATTATACATGTTAGTATGGATCTTATTATCAAGGATGATTAGAATGAAAACTAAGAAAAACATAAGTTTCAGGTGATCTTCAAGAAAATCTGAAAATTACGCACATAAAGTATTTTCTAAATCATCTTTCACTAACACAAAAATAAACTAGTATCTATGTAAATATCTATGTAAATATCTTTCAATATATTATGCAATGGTTGGTCTATAACAGAAACTAACGTGGGTTATTCGTTTGTTATCACTTTTTGTAGCTGTACTTTGCTTATTTAAAAATATCTTTTGATAAAAATAGCACAGTATAAGAAAACATAACATCGATAGCAAGACTAACTTATTAAATTGTGCATGATCTGTTTCTTTTAATTAAAAATATCTTCAACTGAAACTGCAGAAGTTTAAACAAGTATTTTTTAAACAAGTTTCTTTCTCTTTTCTTCTGACATCAGTAATGCATTTTCTCCTCACTTTTCCTTTTTAAAGCATTCGCTTTGCTGATCAATGACATATTGTTTTCCTTTTTGGCTTGTTGCACTGTTAAGACAAACTCTTTTTCTAGCATCAATAAAGATTTTGCAAGGAAACTTATTTGAGATTTTAGCTCTTTAATTTTAGACAAAATAATGGCTTTCTGATCTAGCATTGCATGTTTTTTATTCTTTGACTTCACTTCCTCAAACATGATTTGGTATTTTTGATGTGCAGATTTAAAGACAACTTTCGTTTCTGATGTAATCATGACATAAATGGGATTGAGGGTGTTGGTATGCATGAAATCACGCACAAGACGCTGCCCAACAATATCATCTCTTAATATACTAACCATGACTCAGAGTCAGAACCAACCTAATGACAGATGACAATTTTGGATACTTTTTTATGTCAATGTCTTTAAAGTAAAAATCATCTAGACGTGTATTCTTTCGATCATAGCTAATGAAAACATCCCAATTCATAGCAAATTCTGATGACATAAATTTTGAGAACTGGTTGATAAATTTTTCAGAATAAGAAGCATCCAATATTCTAAGTGAGATAAGATGATGCAGCAATATTTTCATTTGATTCCTATTTTTTTAAGGTGTGATCTGTGCATAAAAATTTGGCAGCAAACAAATATTCATGTTAACAACCACGAAATCAAGCGGATATCTTTCAAATAACTTTTCAGCAGTTGAAATCAAAATGTACATGCATTAAATTTCCTTAATATCCTTCAAAATAACTGGATCATTCTTTCTGAGCTTTGACAGTGATAATTCAGCAGCAAACCAAATATCAATTTCACTGGGATTCAAATAATTCTCTTTATTTTGCAGATCAATTTTAGTAAGTTTTAAGAAAGCTTCATTAGTTTTAGATTTAATGAATATCCTAAGAATAATCCAATCAACTTCACAAGATCACCATTCGAATTAGGTTATATTGGAGCGTCGGTCTGATAGAGCTTTAGAAACGGTTTAAACATGCTTGCCAGGTAGCTAAAAAGTTGGAATTTTACAAGGGAAAGTTCTTTTTTAACAGCGTTTACAACAAACTTATATCATTTGCAAGATGGCAAATGATATAAGTTTGTTATATTATTTGCCATTTTGCGAGGAATTTTAATACCTCACTTCAACTTGCATTTTTACTCATTCTAATATCGGATGCTTAAATCAATTCGACAGATTTGAGTTTTCTTGTTGAGGGATTCATCTAAAGACACATCAAGCCTGGGAGATATGCTTAGTGGCTGTTTAAGTAAACCTTTAAAACGAGGCCCAAGACGATGAGTGATGTTATATCCAACTTTATTTGGTCCCATTTGAAAAGATTTAGCAATCTCACTGTCAAGAAACATAGCTTGGAAAAAAATAGTAGCATCTTTGTTTGAATTGTTATAAATTTTATTTAACTAACAATTTAATGCCCTCATAATTTATCACAGATTTTATTAGAATTTGATACAATGAATGCTGCTTCATAAATTTTCCTGCTGAGAAACTACCAGTTATCTTTAAATTAGACTCTTCCAATGAATTAGATGAATAATTATTTTTAGCAGCAGACAATTTAAAAAAACAGGAGAAATTGCATGCAACTGAAATATGTTTTTTTCCTTTTTCGTGACTTTTTATTGCTTGAATACCCATGTTCGAAAGTTCAATTATTTTATGGCATAATTTGCATTTTGCCTGGGTGTTATTTTTCTCATTCATTAGCCAAGAGTCAAAATGATGGCAAATGGTTTGTTTAGCCATTCTTTTTTGAAATAATCTTTTTTTTCTATTTTATTCATTATTTTAATTCTAAAAACAGCAACAAAATATAATAAAATTAATCATATTTATGACATAGGGCAGTGAGGCAAATTTTATTGTTTTAGTTTTTAAAAGCTTTTTCATTTTCAAAATTCATTTTCATAAAGATTTTAATCTAATAGTTATTGTAATGCCTATAAAAACCAGTACTTTTTTAAAAAAAACTTTCAAAAGTTTTCAACAAAGTTGAAAACCTTTGAAATTTTATGTAACTCATGTACATGACCCCCACAATCTAAAACAGATCCCTTTGTTGGGCCCGTCTGCGAGCCCATTTTTTTTGGCGGGAAAATTTTTTTTTTCCTGCAAAATATTTTTTTTTACCGATAAAATAAACAATTAAAACAATTAATTGATGTAATTAAAACAATTAAAACAATTAATTAATGTAATTAAATTAAAACAATTAAAAAATGACCAATTAAACAAAACAGTTTTCTAATTGGTACTAAATTTGTATTTGTTAAAAAGTGTTTTATCAACAGATCGTTTAAAAATGTTATTTTAAAAAAGAAATTATATTGACAGTGTACCATAAGCTATTTATAATGCACTTGGTCTGTTTGACCAAAAATTTGGATTTATAAAAATACTGTCTTGATGACAGTAAAAGACACTTAAAGTCTTAATGATTAAAGAAAAGTTTTCAAGATTTATTTAAAAGATTTATTTAATAGCATTGGTAATATGAAAATTACAAATATTATCTTAATTGACATTTTCGGGTTTTTTTCTAAGTAAACTTTTCAATGAAATTTTCAATATTTTAAATATTAAATGATTTAAGTAATCTTGGCAGCTTCTTTTGATTTTAATTTATTTACCAGTTTGCTAAATGATTTTTCTGCTGATGATACAGTTATTGGAATTGTACAAAACAGTTTCATTGCCAAACAGATGTCGTTAAAAATGCCTTGAAGTTGTTTGTCATAAATTGAACTCAGAAGACAAAGTGGAGACCTTTCAAAACCAAAAACTGTTTTTAAAAAACTTTTTAGATGAAGTATTTCACTAATTAAGTCTTCTGACAGATCTTTCTTGTATGCATTTACAAGTTTGTTCCCCTTTAAATTTAGTTCTACATCCTCA
Source organism: Hydra vulgaris (assembly GCF_022113875.1). Classification (NCBI taxonomy): domain Eukaryota; kingdom Metazoa; phylum Cnidaria; class Hydrozoa; order Anthoathecata; family Hydridae; genus Hydra; species Hydra vulgaris. The sequence continues at coordinate 38,802,105 of NC_061157.1, forward strand.
TATTTCTGCAAATTCAAAATGGGTAAAAATAATTCACATATTGGATTGGCTTCTTTAAATAGTGTGCTCAAATCATTAATTATAAAATCCAAAACTGGGTAAACTACAGAAGTTTTGAAATCTTGATCTGGTTCAGTAAAAGAATTTCTTTTTGTAGGAAATTGAGCTTGTATTCCTATAACTTCTACAACAACTTTTGCCTCTTGAACAATACTTTCCCATGAATCAGGCATGTGAGTTATCTCCTTCACTAAATCTTGGATAAGGGCTGTTTCAACATGAAGAGATATTCCTTTGCTTTGTATGACGACGTTCTTATTGCTGTTAGTTGCTAGTATTTTGTGCCAAAAAATAGTCATAAGTAGACCTTTATAAGTTGTGAAGTATTTTTACAAATCTTTAGCTATGTTTTGTGCTGAAGGTGTTAGTTCTAAAATATTTGCCTGGAGAAGAACCACTAGCACAGCGAGTACGCCAGGGAAATGTTTGGCAATCGGTCGAATGGCTTGAATTTTTTTCTCTACCTTGTTTCTGAAAGTCTTGAAGAGATAGCGGTATTTTCAACAAATCCCATCGAGCAGGACTCTGCTTCCAAAAAAGGTTACTAAATTAGGATTTAATTTTGCTACGTTGACTCCTACACGGTTTAATGAATAGGCTACAAATGGAGCCCATTCATTTCTCCGTAATTCATTTTCTCATAATAAGGTTTTTTTTTTAATGCGGACCTTAACACCATTTGTTTTACCACACATATTTGAACCATTGTCATTACCTTGTGAACGACAACCTTGAAGTAGTATGTTGCGTCTTTCTAGAGTGGAAAGTATTTCTTCTGTTATTTTTTCTCCTGTTTTCCCGTTAAAGTTCATAAACTCTATGAAACACTCGTTTACTTTAAATACTTTAGTGTCCGTATTTTGAAATACCTTAAAATAAAAACATTTTTTTTGATGTGTGAAATATACGGAGTTGCATCAACTATCAATCCGTAAAAGATTGCATCTTTTCTTTAATCTAAAATAGTTTGTAGAATTTTATCTGAAAACAACTAGATGAATTCATTTTGAGAGTACCAAGACAAATAATGAGGTTTTCCCTTTATACTTTTCAATTCTAACTGACTTTGTTATACTTTTGCAAGATATTACTGTGTCACTTCATCATAATTTCCAATCAATTCAAAGATTCCTAAGAATTTGCCATTATGAACAATCCCAATTGTTGTGTTTTTTCTTTGAAATGCTAAACCTCTAGATGATAAAAATAATGTGACATCTATAATCCATTTTAGGTTTGCTTTCCATTTATTTCTTTCACATTGTATTTGGAGCTGTAATTGTTTGTCTATTCCATTTCCTTTTATTGACTCCAAAAGGACAATCCAAGCCAAAGATTGTTTTTGATGTTTAGCACTAATTTCATAATTGGACAAAATATTATACAACTTTTTCCATGGTGTCTTTTTAGGGAAAAATCCTTCACAAGTTAAACTGCTCAAACTATTGGCATTTTGATTACAAAAAATATGGCGGGGTAGGCAATAAAGTTTTTCTTTTGTTAAATTCTATGCTAACCATTTTCAAGTAAAATAATCTCGTGCTCTTTCATCTTTCATTTTTGTAAACAACAAAGATTCATACAAACTTTCTTTTCCTTTTAGATCTTTTGGTAATTACTCATATATATGCCAAATTTCTCAAAGCTGTAAGATATTACTATAAGATATGCTATCCATCTGAAACCAATTTAAGCCATGTACCACAATCATCAAGAAGTATCCCAGCGTTTTTAATTACATTAGAATCAGAAGTATCATCTGCATTTGATTCTTTTTTTGCCACACTATCATTTAGACTTATCTACTGTGTCTTGTCCATCAAAAGCAGTAGATCCATGCGCATTTCCATTGTTTGGTTTTTCACCTATTGAAATTATTTCAAAATGATTTTCAGATCTGACATCAATGCTACAGTTATGTTCTCTGCAATCCTCAATTTTACAATTAGAAGAACCTTCGTTTCCATATTGGAAAAATTTGGTTATTGACTACCAAGTCATTCTTGATTCATGACTACCAAGAGATTCTTTTGATCTTATCTCATTTTTAAGTTTTCTATTTTGAGCTCCAGATTTATGTTTGTAATTTGAGTTTGACATGGTGTGTTGATTAATTTGACAATCTAAAAAAATAATTTTTCTTTCGAGACACTATTTAAATCCTGAACTACAAATGTATCTTCTAAGGAAGTAAAAGCTTAGTTTTGGAACATCAGAATCATAATATTTTCAAATGATATATATTTGCAAATATAAATATTAATTTATTTGTTAACTTTAACGATTAATAACTTATATTTTATAACGAAGATAGTTTGAAATATTGTAAACTCCGGAATGACCTGAAATTCCTGCCGAATTCCGACCGGAACGGAATTTCGGTACATCCCTATTAAAGTTCAATAATTTAAATAAAATGTGTTTATTGAAAACAATCGTTAGTAATAAACAAAGTAATTAGTTACTTGATTTAAAAGCGTTTTGCATAGTATAGATACATTTAAAAATATTAAATTTTAAAAAAAGTTAAAACGCCGTGGTCAAATTGTAAAAATAAAATATTATATGTGTGGTCATATAAAGGTGTGCGATCACAGACCTTCCTGTTAAACACTGCGGGGTATTTTTTTTAATTGTAAAAATAAATGGGTCGCACCAACAAAAACATAATAGCTTAATTGTAAAACGAGTAACTTCTTAATCAAAATTCCCTGACCTTTCCCTGAGTATCTAGAGAAACAAAAGAATTCCCTGACTTTTTCAGGTTTTCCAAGTTTTTAGCCAAAATTAACTAATTTTCTAGGTTTTCCAGGTTTTTTTTTTTTTTTTTTTTTTTTTACTTTTTTCCAGCATAATATGTACAAGGTAAATTTACATTGAATATATTACTGGTAGGACTTCCATAAGATCACACGATCTTATCATGAAGCACTTTACAATCTATATTAAGAGTCAAAATACATAAATTTACAAATATTTAAAATAATTTTTAAATGCGTTTATATATTATAATACTCTTTAGATGTTAAGTAAGTTTTAACAATATTTTATAATATATGTGAATATATATATATATATATATATATATATATATATATATATATATATATATATATATATATATATATATATATATATATAATTTTTCTCAATATTTAATATTATGCAAAAACAAACAAACAAACAAAAAAAGCAAACAAAAACTCGAAAAATTACATCAGTTTTCATCAGTATATATGTAATGTCAATATATAATATGTAATCTAAAAAATACTGTCGTTCAGATTACAATTCCTTAATTATTTTGTGGAATAGGTATTAATTTAAAAATATAAAAATATGTTATCAATTGAAAAAATTATTTTTTTTTAGTTTTCTTTTAAAAGAAAAATAATTCCAATTGTGCGAAAAATCAAAATGTTTTAAAACTATTTTGTTCCATAAAAAGGCTCCACGGTATTGAATGCAAGATTTGCCTATATTTGATTGAAAAATTGGTTGTTGGATATGTTTATTATTTCTTAATATATATTTATTTTTTTCTTTCATTGAATATAACTTATGAAAAGAAACAGGACAAGTATTAATTTCGCATTTAAACATAAAACAAAGAACGTTAAATATATTTGCTTAGTAAATATTAAGAATATTCATGTTTAATAATAAAGGCCTGGCATGAGTAAAACGATCTTTAAAATTAATAAGGCGTGCTACATGCTTCTGTTGACAAAGCAAAGGCTTTAACTTAATTTTGTTGGTACTACCCCAGGCAGTATTAGCATAGTTAATATGACAGTGAATGAATGAGTAATATAGTTGAATTAAAATATGTTTATTTAAAATGCTTCTTGTCTTATATAGAATCCCAATACTTTTTGCAATTTTATTATTTAGATTTCCAATGTGGTTTTTCCATGAAAAATTTTCATCCACAATAATACCTAAAAATTTAGTATAAGTTACTCTTTTTATATTAATTTTATCAATGAAAAGCGGCGGCATTTCACTTCGAAGTATATGTTTTTTTATAAGGTGAATGAAAAAGAATCCACTTAGTTTTTTCAATATTAAGTGAAAGCTTATTCGATTTAAACAGTCAGATATTTTCTTTAGTTCTACATTCATGTCATTAAATAAGTTATTGATGTCATTTCGGGATAAGAAAAGATTTATATAAATTTTATTTATATAATTTATAAAAGATTAGTATCGTCAGCATACATTATTGTCATTAAATTGGAAGTTTTATAGAGGTCATTAATATAAATTAGAAATAATAGTGGTTCAAGTATAGAACCGTGGGGGACTCCACAGGATATATCTAAAGCAGTAGTTGTTGAGTGTGTATCAATATGCATGAATTGTTTACGATTATTTAAGTAACTTTTTAATAACATTAAGATTTTACCAGTGATACCGTAATGTTCTAATTTATTTAATAGAATGCTGTGATCAATAGTATCAAAAGCTTTAGATAGGTCTATAAAAATACCTAAAGTAAATTGTGATTTTTCGAAGAAGTCAGTAATAATTCTTGTGATTTGAAGTACTGCGTGTTCTGCAGAGTTATTTTTTTTGAAACCGTACTGATTGTTGTAAAGTATATTATTTTCAGAGAGATGATTAAAAATTCGATTAAATAAAATTCTTTCAATAATTTTGGAAAAAACTGACAAAACCGAAATTGGACGATAATTCCCAACATTTGTTAGTAAACCACCTTTATGTATAGGGGTTACTTTTTCAACCTTCATTTGGGCCAGAAAAATTCCTTGACTTATTGAACAATTAAGAACTTTAAATAGAGTATTCTTTATACTATCGTATGACTTAATAACAATGTTTCCATTTAAATCATTTGGGCCAATTTCTTTATTGGGCTTAAGCATTTTAAAAGCATTTTCAAATTCTGAAAATGATAATTCAAAAGCACTTAGACAAGAGATTAGAGGAAATTTATAATTACTGATTGGATTTATCATATTTGAAAAGTTTTTTGAAAGATTAAGTCCAACAGAAACAAAGAATTTATTTAGTTCATTTGCTATTTCTTTTAGGATCATCTATTATTTTATCATTAATTTTAATAGCTTTAGGTAGAGAACACAATTTTATGTTTTGTTTGCCCGTGATTTCACTTATAATTTGCCAAGTGCGTTTTGAATTGAGTTTATGTTTCTCTGGCAAATTGAAATAGTATTTTTTTTTTACATTTTTTTTATTATTTTCAAATTGTTTAGTATAATTTTTGTATATTGTTTTTTTTTCAATTGTTTTGGTTTTTAAGTATTTTATATAAAGTTTTTGCTTAATTTTTGAGGACTTTCTGAGGTCTTTATTGATCCACGGTGATTTAAGGCTTTTATTTGATTTAATTATTTTGATTTTTGGGAAATTTGCTTCATAGATATCATAAAATGTTTCGTAGAATGTGTTATAGACTACATTTGCTTCTAATGTAGAGTCGATATTTTTCCATTTAAGTAGGGATAGTTGATCGTTAAATGATTCGATATTTGATTCATTGAAAAAGCGTTTGATGAAAATTTGTTTTTTTTGTTGTATTATTTCGGTAACAAGATTTAAAGAAAAGAAAATAGGGAAGTGATCAGACACGTCATTTTTTATTATACCTATTTTAAGCGAATTGTTAAAGATATCAGTTATTACATTATCTATTACAGAAGCTGATGTTTCTGTTACTCTTGTTGGTCTGTTTATTAATGGAATAGCGCCGTTCTGAAATAAACCGTCATAAAATGTTTTTATGTTGTTATTAGTTTGATATTTAAAACAATTTAGATTTATGTCTTCAATTAAATAGTTAAGTTTTTTTTCCTTTAAACCTTTTCTTAAAATATTACTAAATAAGAATATATTGAAATTTTCTATTATACCAGATGGCGGGCGATAACAGCAACTCAAAAGTATATTTTTGGTGTTACTGGTTTTAATCTCTATTGTTAAGACTTCGCTATTGTCATCAGAGTTACTCATGTCAGGCCTAATAATATACTGCAAATTTTCTTTTATATAAAAAAGTACACCACCGCCTCGTTTTTTTGATTTTCGTGCTAGCGGGATCATTTTAAAGCCTCCCAGGTGGAGATTTAAGTAAGATTTGGAGTCTTCAGAGTCACACCAAGTTTCAGTTAAGCATATTATGCTAAAAAAATTTAAAGTTTCTTTTACAATGTTACATAAGTTGTCAAAGTTTTTTTTTAAACTTCTAATATTAAGATGAACAACATTAAAATGATCCTGTCGTAAAAATTCTTTTATTTCCTTGTTATAAAAATATGAGCATTTACTTTGCAATGCTACTGAATCATTAAAGTAATTTATGTCTGGATCTGAATCAATATCAATAACTAAATCATTTGTTTGAAATAAATTACATGAGATTGATTCAAAATTGGTTGGGTAATTAGAATCCATTTTAATTTTTATAACTATTTGATAGAAAAAAAAATCAAAAATCACGAGTGATAAGTTTATTATATACTACCTTAGCAAATTTACCTTTTGATCTTAAATCGTTTGCTTCTTTAAATAGTCGTTTTCTTATTTCAATCGTTTTGTCACTAAAGTCTTCATTGATGTAAAGTTTTTCGTTCCATAGTTTTAGTTTAATAAATCGATCCAACATGCAGTTTTATCTTTGTAATTAAAAAACTTCGCTACAATTGTTCTGCTTTTTTTTCTATCAGAAGCTTTCCTTCCCGTTCTATGGGCTCTTTCGATTTCTACATCATTTGTAAACCCAAGTTTTGATTTTAAAAATACCTGAACTTTTTTTTCACTTGATCATTTGTTTTTCGAAAATATTTCTCAATTTCTAAAACTTAGTTCTTACAATATGACAATCTTACAATCTTTAAATGTAAAGGTTACTTTTAAAAAGGCTATCTTTAAAAAACATTCCACCTTTTATTTTACTTTTAACAAAAACAGAATTTATAGAATATATAGAATGTACATAATTTAGAATGAAATAAAAAAATAATACTACTTTCTGGTTTCAGAAAGTCACTTCCTCCATCAAGACTGTTTGATTGTTTAAGCTTTCTTTTATCAAGTATTCTTTATTAACATTCTTGCCAATCTATTTGCTGTGTCGCTGATCGACTTTAGGTTGAAAAAAGTTGTACAAAAAAACTATCTACATATATTGTATTTTGTATTTACACATATTGTTGGTTTATGTCTGATAACTTCAAAAATTTTTTTTATTAAATTGTAACATTTCGTCCTAATGAAATATGGTATTTTCCATTATGATATATAATATGTTTTTGGGTATCCTGTACCTTGAAATCTCTGAAAATTTTAAGTGGAGAGACTCTTCTGTTTGCTCATCGGCTATATGGCTAAATAAAATATGAAGTTTTGTTGACTTATTTGATAGTTTTAAAGCACAAAAAAACTGTTACACACAAAAAATTTTTTCTATTTGTATCAAAATTATTTGCTAAATTTTTTTCAAATGTAGACTAAGAAACCACATCAAAAGTATCGAACGCGTTACAAAACCCATGAAGATTATCCAAAAAATTTCTCTTAGTTATTTGGATAGTTTGAGTAGCCTTTTACACTAGGGTCCTGTCATTTTAAAGTATAAAATATGTTTAATTCAACAATTTTTTATTCATTTTTATTTTAGGTACCCAAAGAAGTTCACGCCTCCTTCATTACCGATGTTATAAAACTTGCCCAGGTGGCGTTAAATCATGGATTTTATTTTTGATAAAATCTGACATATTATTATGTATGAACTTCAACTTTCCCTTCATGATACTTTGCTTTTAAAAGACCATATTTTATCAAAAAAGAAAAAACCTTTCCTTAGCTCCTCAGGAGTGAGCTAACTCAATCCAAATGATGTTGACACAACCTTAATAATACAAATATAGAAGTTTAAATAAAACTTTAAAATATAGAAGGTTGTTTTAAAAGTATAGCTTTATCGATTTCATATTCATAATGCAATGTAATAATTATAGGTATTATGGTAATTTTACGGAAAATTTTTAAAAATATTTACAGTGAAACTGCGTAGTTTTGGAATAATGCAAATGTCTAGAATCCTGGTTGAAACATCTCCTACCAGTAACGGAAAATTCTTGCAGTTGTTAAAGTCTTTTAGGTTGGTATCTTTTTCCTAGCTGCCAAGCTAAATTGTTTTCTTCTATTGATCTATATTTATTGATAGAAACAAGAAATCTTCCATGTCAGAACTTATTTCAAAAACAACAGGGATGTTTAGCACCTAACATGTAAGCCCCAAAATTTGTATGATGCACAAATAATGTAATAAATTTAAGATGGGCACCCTTTTTATATTAGTTTGGAAAGTTTATGATTCCTAGACCCATTTTAAAACTACCACCTCCACCATCAGCAAACACTTTAACCTAAAACAGATTTTTTTAAAAAAAAAAGAACATGTGATTATGCATCATTTATTAAACCATTATGTATATATGAAAACTACCAGAGCATCGTGAAGTTGAAATTTTCTCAATAATTTTCCATAGATATTCTTAACAAAAACAGAGAGTCTAAATAAAAACTGCTACTATTGGTAAAGGAACGAAACAAAATAAAACAATGTTTAACTTATAATATCCTATAATAAAATAAAATTTGCTAAGTTGTCTTATACAATAATATAGTGACAAATATAATTAAATAAAAAATAATTTTTGGGAACCAAAAGCTTTATGGTCGACAATTTCAAGGAATTCTTGTGAATATTTATTTGACTTATGTAAATGTTTGGTAAGACTTGATTCAACAAGATTTTTGAGCATGTTTTACTCGTATGCAATGTTGTTAATACTTCTTCCTATAAATTGTTTGTGAATTATCAGATTTTTTTTATATCATTATGAGTCCACACAGGAATAACATAATAGATACTCCTACAACCATTTTATTTTAAAGTTATAGTTATAGAGTTTTTTATACCAATATGAGTCCACACAGGAAAACATGATAGATACTACCTACAGCCATTTTATTTTAAAGTTATAGTTATAGAGTTTTTAAAATTCGGATTCAGCTTCAAGATTATTTAATTTCAATTTAAAGGCCATTAAAAATCATCAATGGTGTTCCACCTGTTGCTAATGTGATCTTATTTTGTGAGGAAAATTTCTCATGAAAGACTTTTACTGCACATTTTTTATTGAGATTTTTCATTACAGTGGTTTTTGAAGTTAGTATGCGTTAACTTGATACTTGCATCTATGTTAAAGATGACACAAATGTACAACATTTGTGTCATCTTTAACATAAAATTTCAATAAAACGTTGGTTGCGAATCTGGTTGTACATTTGTGTCATTTTAAACATAAAATTTCCACAAAACATTTGTTGCAAATCTTCAAAGCAGATTTTTGGGATGCAGATAGTTTTAATTTAAATTAATAAATTGTTTTTATTATAATAAAATCTAATTATCTTTAATTAGCAAAAAAATATATAGATGTATAAAACTTGCCCTGGAATTTAACATAAAAAAAAACTCTAAATAACGTCTTTTTTTGTTTTTTGTAAAATGCCATATTTCATTCGAACGGAATGTTACAGTTTTTTAGAATATATTTTTGTAATAACCAGGCAAAGCTAACAACATATGTAAATAGCTTTTCTTAAAAAAAAATTTTTAACCAAATGTTTGTTCAGCGACAGTGTATTATAAAAAAATCTTCAAGTTTATTTAATTAGTGGAACGTGCTTTTTTACAGGTTTGATTGTTTGCAAGTTTTTTCTTTAACTGATGTTCAATTTAAAATAAAAATTGTCTAAATTTTAGATAAATCATAACATTTAGAAAAAAAAAGCAGATTTACTTTAAAAAAGTTGTTTTTACTAGAGTTTTTTTAGCCAACTGTATCAGTTTTTTGTTAAATAAGTATAAAGTAAATCCTCATTAAATCAATTGTTGATTTAATTAATGACGCTTTAAATTTGATCAAAAATAAAGTTGAATTTTATAGGATCCTACTATTATATACAAATAACAAAACTATTAAAACAATTTTCTATCATTGCAATCTAAATTAAAAATACTTTTATCTCTGAATTTTCTTCTATTTTCGTGAAAACCTCAATCAGAACCTTTTCTTTGTTTTAATTTTGGTTTTTTAATTTAAGATTTTCGCGAAAACCCTCTATTTTTTTAAACCTTAATTAGAACTTTTTTTTATCTTAGTATTTTCTTCTATTTTTGTAAAAACATTAATCAGAACCTTTTTTTATTTTTGAATTTTCTTCTATTTACGTAAATATCTTCATCAGAACTATTTTTTTACGTAAATATCTTTATCAGAACTATTTTTTAACTTTTAATTTTATGGCTTCTAATTTCTTAAAAACCTTAATCGGGACTTTTTTTATCTTTTGCAAAAACCGCCAATAAAAAGTTTTTTTTGGTCAGATTTTATCAGGTAACATTAGACTGATTTCGGTCTAACATAACCCTTACAACACAATCTTTTACGACCCTTTTAATAGTTATAATTACTCTTCTACTTAACCAAAAAAAAAAAGTTTAGAAATACAAATTTAATAAATTCATAAAAAAATTAACTTTATTTAATTTCATAAAATATATCTAATATAGTACATCATTAAACTTTTTTAAAAATAATAACAAAATGATCCAATTAAAATATCTATAATCACACATATTTATAAAAATCATTAAAAAATGTATTATAATTCCGAGAATTACATACCAACCAAAATTAGAAAATAAACTTCAGCTAGATAACGATAAATGCGGATTGTCGTCATTGACGTAATAAAACTCTCTGCAACCACTTAAACGCAAAATAACTTTTAAAATGTCGTGTCAAAAACAACACTTGACAAAGAACTCAAATATTTATTGCATCTAGTCAAAAATATAATCAAACTTGAAAACTATGTTTCAACAGTCGTACATTTATTAACTGCAAATCCATATTAATCACATATTTAAGTTTAAATAAATCGATTCATCCCAAGTTCTTTTGCTGAAATAGGTAATACACAATAAAGAGTAAGTTAGAAAAAAACAACAATCGACATAAAACACACGTTTGTAATTCAAGATATATTTAAGAGCTTTATTTAAAAAGTGAGAATACCGTCTACCGTCTTTTAAATGAGAATACCGTCTTTTAAATGAGAAAACCGTCTTTTAGTGTTTTTAGCATTTTCTTATTGCTCAATTTAATGCGTTATAAAGTGCAAAAATAAACTTAATAGTAAAAATCAAACTACACAAAAAATATAAACATAAAAAATGAAACTTTACAAAATGAGTATAAAAGTGCGAAAATAAACGGTACGCAAACATGAAAGAAGAATCAATAAACGTGAAGAAATAAAAATAACTTGAGATCATGAAAATACAAAAACGGATGATCGATAAACATCAAAGTATAAAAAAAAAAAGATATACATAAATGATTACCTTTTTTGGAAAAAGCATCTTTCAGATTTTTATCTTCTTCCATTTCCCTATAAAAATTATAAAATGTCAAAATGAAAATTTTTTAGATTTTAAGACAAACAAAAAAAAAAATTTTTGTAAGGTAAGGTTGCCGATATTGTACCGGTGCCTAAATTGCACTTTTGCTGAATCTAGTTATTTTTACAACCCAAAAAACATCTTTTGACTAAAATGTTATCTTTGCTATGTTAAACTTAGGAATCAATTGTTTTTTTGTGAAATGAAGCTAGATTCTGGCAACAGTTACCTCAAGTTGATATAATAAGTTTTCTTATTTTTGGGTTCAATGTTTAGAGTATTACTTTAAATATGTTAAATATGTCTTTTTTATCATATTTATGTAAAAACACTCGAAGTGAGTCTAGTCGCGTAATTTATACCTCACTTAAGGCCTAAATTGTACCATGGCTGCCATTTTGGATTTTGAACATATTTAACTTTTGTCAAGAACAAAGATTTTCTGTTTTGTATTATTAATATAATGTGCAGTGATATCCATTATTTTCCTACCAAAATTCAAGTTACCACATTAGTATGTTACACATTTAATATAAAAGTTTTGCACATTTAATATAAAAGTTTTACACATTTAATATAAAAGTTTTTTATTGATGATAACTGTTTTTAGACTATTCCAGAAAAGATTTATAGTTTTATAGTTTATTAAATTCAAAACTTTTTTACATTGCTTGGCACAGAAAAAGATCTTTACAAAAATCATTCGATATGTACTGGAAATTAATATAGTATTTGTAAAATCAAGATATAGGTAAAATATTGGATTATAATAGTACAATTTAGGATCTTGTTTCCTCAATTGTACCATTAGCATGTTTCTTAAAGTTTAAATCCCTATCAAAAACCAACGTTTAAATTTTGGAATTAAAAGGTATGTTTATACTTTTTAAAACAGTTTATACCCAAAATATAAAATACAATAAAGTCTCATTGTTTCTACTTGGTATTTTTTCTCTATTTTTGCAATGTTATATAGTAAATAAATACGCATCTGGGTATAAGTTTGAAATAAATGGAATACTTGAAAAAACCATTAAAAATATTTTAAAGAAAAAATGATAGAGTTTGTTTCAGAGAAGTGAGCATTTTCTTTTACATATTTGTGGGAACTTATTAATCAAATAAATGTTGATAACAATCTACATGTATAATTACATTATAAAAGATGCTTTAGTAATAGAGAATCTAAATAAAATGCGCAACACTGAAGAAAAGTCTTTTTAATGATAAACCAACTAAATTTTTTATAAATTTAAAGGTTTACCTTATAAACATCAATGCTTTAAGTTGAGCGGTAGATGCAAATTCAATAAAAACATTAAAACTATTTTTAAATCAAAGAAAAGTTGAATGTATTTTCCTTAGAAAAAAGCTTTAAGCCTTCAAGCTTAGGTTACTTTTCTGTCAAATATTTTTATTAGCAATTAATAAATTATTTATTTGATTTATGTTAGTGTATACTGAAAAAAGTAAAATAGTTTGAATTAAGATTTACATCTCGGTTTGTGTAAAAATAGTTTTAACATATTTAAGGTTTACCACTATTTCAATTTATGTAAAAACACTTTTAAAATAATATTGTATGCAAAATCTATATAAAGTACACAAAAAATATCAATCAAACTTTGATATCTAATTTAAACACAAATATGTTTTTTTTTGTTAACATTCACCCCTCAAAAGACCTTATAGATGCGAATGAACTCAATACAATATACAATATACAAATACAATATAATATATAAAACACAATATAATATATAAAATGCAATACAATATAATATATAAAAATACAATATAATATAATATATAAATACAATATAATATATAAAAAAATAATATAATGTAAAACTCAATACAATATACAAATACAAAATATTACAAATATTAAAATATTAAATTAAAAATAAATTTTTTTAAGCAACAAAAATAATTTTAAATTTTAGGCCTAAATTTTAAATTAAACTTAAAACCAAACTTTGATATTTACATTTGATTAAAATATATGACTTGATGAAAAGTAAATACTTTCACAAGCTAGTAGGTCTTTTATTTGTTGTTCTAATCTTGCTTGTTGATCTTCTAGTTGAATTGAATTGTATAACAAGCTCTGATTCAAATCGAAGCAAAATATTTTTTTATTTAAAGTAGAAAACAGTAGTCACTTTAATTGTTTAATTACTTTTGTAAAAACAAAACATATGGTAACAACATGTTTATGACATACAAGGTGTCATTTAAGTTGGCAGGGGGTAAATGAAAAAATAAATTGATCTATTATACATGGAAGATTTACCTTCAACATTGCAATAAAACCAAAAAATTTCTTTTCTTAATGAAAGTCTTTTTTTCTAGAAATTCTTATTTCATATATATTTATAAGACTACTTAATTGAAACAAAATAAATGCAAATTTAATTTGAAGTACACCTTGGCAATTCATTAATGATTTAACAACTGATTGTTAAACAATCAGCAGTTAATAATTTAATATTTTTTTCCATGGGTGTAACTAACTAAACATTATATCTAATGTTTAACAAATTTAACCAATTGATACAAGTTGAAAAGTTTATAAAAAAGTTAGAGATATCTATATATATTTTCTTAAAAATATAAATAGATACCAAAGTACTATGTACAGATAAATAAATGTACAAGATTTCCTCTTGATAAAATGTTATTTATAGCATTGGAGATTTTTTCAATAACATTGATGGAGGAACTTTTGTAATATTTTACAAAATAATTTTGATGAACTTTTATGTAAAAATCTACAAAAACGAAAATACCTTAATCTATCTTCTTCCAACAATTCTACTAACACATTTCGCTGTTCAACTGTATCTACCAACTCTTTTGTTAAGATTTCTATCTGTACTTGTGAGTCAGGAAGCCGTTCTTAAATTTTTAAACAAAGTTATCAAAAAAAATTTAATTTATATTAAATTTAATTATAATATATTAAATCAAATATTAAAATATTAAATCAAAAATAAATTTTTAAATGTTACAAATATTAAGATACAATATACAAATACAAAATATTACAAATATTAAAATATTAAATCAAAAATAAATTTTTTTAAGCAACAAAAATAATTTTAAATTTCAGGCCTAAATTTTAAATTAAACTTAAAACCAAACTTTGATATTTACATATTTACAAAAATATATGACTTGATAAAAAGTAAATACTTTCACAAGTTAGTAGGTCTCTTATTTGTTGTTCTAATCTTGCTTGTCGATCTTCTAGTTGAATTGAATTTGATTGTATAACAAGCTCTGATTCAAATCGAAGCAAAATATTTTTTTCATTTACCAGCAAGCACCACTCAAGTGTAAGTTTGCGAATAGCATCTTTTGATACTAAAACAAAGCATAAAATTCATCATCAATTAACTTTTCAAAATTATCACAGTTCATTTTAGTTTTTCGTTTTTTTCAAAAAATATGGAAATAGTAAAAATGATCCAATATTGTTAAAAAAAATTTTAAAATCATTTTCAACTCTATTTGATCTCAAAAATTTCAAAAATTAATTATATTATTTTTTAGATTGATCCATGCCAATAACATTATTTTCAAAACTTAAAAGATTTTCAAATCAAGAGATTGCAAAAATGTCTTTTATATACTTTTAACATAATATATGAAAATAATGACAAACTGAGAAAAAGATGAGTGAAAGTAAATAGTACATAGTGTCTATGCATCAGTTATTGACCAACACAGAGATAGGAAAAAATACTTTAGCATAAATTGACTGATAAGTTTTAAAGGAGCTACAGATTAAATTGTCATAATAAAAATGTACAAAAAACTAGAATTAACACAGGTATTAAGTCAATTATAAATACATATATCTGAACATAAATTTAAAATATGGCCTGTTGAAAAAAATATTGAAAATGAGAATTCGGTTGATGAAATCTCAGTAAAAAAAACAGTTTTAATTAGATGCTAAAAGCAAAATTAAAAAAATTAAAAAAATATAACATACATACATACTTTATGACTTTGGGTTAATTAAAAAGACAAACACAATTGCATAGCTCGTTGTTTGTATGCTATGCTCTATCTAAGAATGATTCAAGTTCTCTTTAAACTTAAATCATGCCCAAAGTAAACCAAAATATTAAACATAAAAAACCATCCTTAACACCTAACAGTTTCACCATATATTTCATAAATATTTGTCGTCTGAGAAGTACCCTTCCATCAATTGAATATAACCTCTTGGTGAGACTAATTTATATTTGGTCGTTCCTTCTTAGAACTTCTTAGGCACTTGGTTGGCTTGGATGTATACTTACGCATCAATTCATCTATTTGTCAAGAAACTAGGTTTGAATCCCTTGACCATTTATTTATGTGCTTCCGCTTAGCAACTTTTCACTTACCATTCTCCATATCACCTTCATATTCCTTTGTTTTGACTTTCTCTTTGTTTTTACTTTCTCTTTGTTTTTACTTTCTCTTTGTTTTTTATCATTTTCCTTCTTCTCAAGATTATTTGAATCAAATTGAGTTTTACAGTTTTTAAAATTTTAGAAAATTTACAAAAATTTTATGTATTGTTTTCTATTTAAAATTTTACTATTTTTTTTTTAAGAAATATATTTATAGGTTTTATCAGCTCTGCCGAGGTCTATTATTAAAATATAAGGATCATTCTATGATAACTTTTTAACAGTTTAAATTTCTACTGCACACTAAACAATTGCACCTTTATATTATTTGCTCTCTATTAAAAAATTTCTTAAACTCTAAGGTATAATACTATTTTATTATACCTTAGAGTTTAGCCC
Source organism: Hydra vulgaris (assembly GCF_022113875.1). NCBI lineage: Eukaryota > Metazoa > Cnidaria > Hydrozoa > Anthoathecata > Hydridae > Hydra > Hydra vulgaris. The sequence continues at coordinate 38,818,500 of NC_061157.1, forward strand.
TTTCTCTTTACCCATCTATTAATATTGTTGTTATTGGTGACTTTAATGCTCATCATACTGAATGGGGTTGGCTCTAATATCAATGATCTTGCTGGCACTAAAGCCTATAACTTATGCATTTCTCAATCTTATACTCAGAAAGTTAACTTTGTGACTCATTTTCCAGACAACCCTAATCACTTACCTTCACTCCTTGATTTATGTCTTGTTTCTGACCCTAGCTTGTGTTCATTTTCTCCTTGCTCACTTTTTTTGACAATTTAACGATCTTAATAAATATTTTGTACTCACCCTAGCATTGCGCTACTTACTACTATACTAAAGCTGACTGGAATGCTTTTCATAATTTTATTTGTGATGGTCTTTGGGTTGATGTATTTTTTCTCTCTGCCAATAAATGCACCTCCTACATAAGCTCCTGGATCCAGGAAGGAATGAAAGCTTTTATTCCTTCTCGTCAATTCCAAGTCAAGCCTCATTCTACTCCATAGTTTTCACCTTCTTGTGAAGCTGCTATATCTAATCATAATCATTTTTTCATCTTTTTAAAAAGAACGACTCTCTTGAAAACAAACAGCTACATATTATTGCAAGAAATCCATGTGGAAAGGTGCTGTCTGATGCTAAGCTTCATTATTCTCAGTTTACTAAATCCTTTATCTTATCTCAGGAGTTAGGCTGTAGAGACTTGGAAAATCTTCAACAGCATCATTAACAAAAGGTAGGTCTAACATTCCATCTCTCATTAATGGGACTGATCTTATTACCTTTCCAAGGACAAGAATAAACTATTTGCAAATAACTTTTCTTTTAATTCGATTTTTGAATCTTCTGACCATACTCTTCTTATTGGGCTATTGCTCTTGAGATATCTAAAGATATTTGCATAAAGTTTTTTGAAATAATGTTTATATTATATATGAAATTTTGCTAAATGAGCAATTGTATGATGCAAAAGGTAACACACCTAATCTTTATGATGGGAAATGTCATATATCTATTCTTTATGATGCAAAAGGTCACATATCTAACCTGTATGATGCAAAAAATCACACAGCTAATCTTTATGATGCAAAAGATCACATATCTAATCTTAATAAATCAAAAGATCACATATCTAATTTTTATGATGTAAAAGATCACATATCTAATCTTTATGATGTAAAAGATCACACATTTAATCTTTATGAAGTAAAAGATCACATACCAAATCTTAATGAATCAAAAGATCGCATATCTAATCTTTATGATGCAAAAGTTCATATATTTAATCTTTATGGAGAAATCAGTTCTCATTTAAACACTATAGAAAAAAATGCTACCCAAGGAAATGGTGAATTTATGATTATATAAAAAATATCATTGCCCAATAAACCTTTTGATTGCTGCATGAGCAAAACATAAGTAGAAACACCCACTGCTAGCTTTATGAGTGCTTTTTTTTCTTCAATGTTGCATATTAATTTTTTTCAATATTAACAAATGTGTAAAGCTTAGGATTTATAAAAACATATTTTACTCGGTCGGATCCAGGATACTCAGTCGGATCCAGGACCAGGATTAATTCTAAGTCATACACCAAGAATCTTTAGTGGTTAAACTTTAAAGAATTTTTTTGCAAAACTGTAACCATCTCCATTAGATTATATATAAAATTTATAAATAATCTAATTATATGTGGCTAAAAACACACATAATTAAAAATATATAACTTTTATATATCTTACATCTTATTATATAAACATATATTTGTGAAGTACATATGACACATTTGATAATTATTAACTAAAAATATTTTGATGGAAAACAAATAACTTACATGATTCATTTCTGAGATCTTTTTCTACTTTTCTAGCGCGCTCTTCAAGCTCAAATTGCTTCACATCAACTTCATTTAGTTTACGTTGGATAGATTGCGCTTCCCACAGACGTTTCATCTCACGCTCTTTCATTTCCTTTTTAATTTCGTGTTGTTGCCGCAAATAATACTTTTTGGAAACAAGTTCTTCTTCTTCTGCAGTTAAATCTTTTTTCTATCTCAAATAGAAAAATGTTGAATATAAATTTGTTGAATATAAATGCTGTACATATAATGTTGAATATAAATGCTGAATATAAATTTCAATATTTGTATTTCAATACTAATATAATATGGTAAAGATAAGACAAAGATAACAAAATGATACAAATAGGATTTCGGAATACTATTTAACAGTAATAGTTTGTTATTTCAATACTGTGATGAATTCCAATGACAAAGTTTAATCAAAACAAGATAGAATTTAATATAAAATATAAAATTTAATATAAAATATAGAATTTATTATAAAAGATAAAAAAGTTAATCAAAACAAGTAAGCAAATTTTTTGATTTCAATATTTTCAGATAAAAGTTTCAAATTTAAAAAATAAATAAATAACAATTGCTAAAAAAAAGTTTGATTTGATTTTCTTTATTAATAACAGTTTAATAAATAGTTTAGATAATAATAAATAACTTTTGTTTTATTAAATAAATTACTATTTTTTATAAAAAAAAAATACGAGTACAGGCTAATAGATAGTTTCTTATTTTACTAAAAGTTTCTTAAGAGTTTCTTAAGTTATAAATAGGCTTTTAGCACCAGTTTCTTAAATTAAATTTTAGCACCAGTTTTTTAAATTAAATTAGCAAAAGTTAATTTAAGAAACTGTTAAGACTGAAAAAATCATAACTGAAACAAAGTTAGCAGTTATGATTTTTTTTTTAAAGGTGGGTAAAATGGCTACTTAATATTCTTATCTTCCATATTTTTGGCAATGCCAGTCTGGATATACGTAACAAAACATAAAAATACAATTGCAAAAGAGTTGAAAAGACAATCTCAGTGTTGTAATAAAATAACAAAATGCTACGAAAGAAATTCTACAATTACCTTAAAAAATGACTTAAATAGTCACAGAATATTTTTGGATGGCAAAAGAATCAACATTAAAAATGGCAACATTAAAAAGACAAAAGAATCAACATTAAAAGAGGAGAGTGAGAGTGAAGTGACAAAAAACTATTGGCAACTTCTTAATACAAAACTCTGTCTTTAATTTGACTATGGATGGTATTTCTATTTAAGCCATTACCATAAATACAGCGCTCAAAATAGTTTTTCAAAGCTTGCCGATCGAATGTAATTTTTTCACAAAAACAGGTTATTTTCCCTTGAATTTTTTGAAATTTCCCTAAAAATAGCCGAACATTGATCAGCCATTATTTCGAGCGCTGTATATATATATATATATATATATATATATATATATATATATATATATATATATATATATATATATATATATATATATATATATATATATATATATATATATATATATATATATATAAGAAACTCTCTAGTCAATAGCTGATGGATTCAATTTAAAAATTTAATATAATTTCAAGGTGGTTATTTTCACAGGTGTTTGTTATGTTGTGTATATGATGTTCTGTGACATTATTTAGAAAAAAATCATATGTAAAAATCTGATTTAAACTTATCACATATCAATGAGAAAATTTAACAACAATGTTTGAAAGTTTAACAACAATGTCAGTTTTGAATGTTTAATAACAATGTCAGTTTTAAAAGTTTAACAACAAAGTTAGTTTTGAAAGTTTAACAACAATGTCAGTTTTAAAAGTTTAACAACAAGGTTAGTTTTAAAAGTTTAACAACAATGTCAGTTTTAAAAGTTTAACAACAAGGTTTGTTTTAAAAGTTTAACAACATTGTCAGTTTTGAAAGTTTAACAACAATGTCAGTTTTAAATTATTTATGGTAGTGTTAATGTTTCTACAAATTCTGTTTTACACTAATGATCAATACTTCAAGTCCTATTCAAAAAACTGTTTCGAGTATATATTTGCATTTTTTTAAATACTCTTAAGTAAGAGTGACTTACTTAGTCATCTTAAAAAAATCCATTGCCATATTTCAATATAATTACAAAGATATATATATATATATATATATATATATATATATATATATATATATATATATATATATATATTATATATATATATATATATATAAATCTTATGCAAAATTGGCACTTCAGTTATTTATGCATAAGTTATACTCCTAACAACCAATCAAATTTATCTAAAATTATCTGCTTTTTCTAATGAGTTCGTATGTTCTTTGCCTCAGTTGCATTGAGTGACATTTCAAAACTATAAAAATTTCATCGCTATCTTGAGGTGAGATAAAAAAACTTTTATTATTTTGCATTTAAGATAAAATTTAAATAAAACTTTTAAATTCAAATAATCTGGAAATAATAATTTCACACAACTTTTGAAATTCCAGAAAAATGTCATAATCAACTTAACTTAAAGAAATCTTTTAATTATATAATATAAACCGGAAATTCAAAAAAACATTCAAAATAATTTATGAAGAATAAAATGATTTTTTTGATGAATAAATTTTTTTTTTGATGAATGAAAATATAAAAGTTTAAAAAATTTATTTAAGCTTCAAAATTAAAACTTCAAAAAAATTTTAAATTAAAACTTATATATTTTTAATTTGAACCTCCCTAAGGCCATGAAGGCCACTACAATTGGGGAGGCTGATTTGGTTGTGGTTACAAACATCTCTCAACTCTATAACTTGGAGAAACAAGTTGAGAGCAGTATTACCAGGGACATTGTGGGAATTCAGAATTTCTCGCTTATGAAGCGAGCACTCTACCACTACACCACTACCACAAAACTATTTATTTACTATTAACAAACTTTTATTTAATGACTTTTTAAAAATATTTTTCCTAACTAAATGAACTTCTCCACTAATTTTTCATAACTAAATGAACTTCTCCGCAAATATTTTTCCTAACTAAATAAACTTCTTCACTAATATTTTTACTCAATTAATATACTTTTTTCCAACTTTTTCAAAAACTTGTTACAAACCTTTGACTTTTTTGCAAAAATTTTAAATACTCCATGATAAGTTGTGTCCTTTTTCTCTTCATCATAAATTGAATCAGTGTCTGAATCATTTTCAGAGACTCCTGAATTAAATATTTTATAGATAATGAAAGAGCAACATATTGATAGCAATACAACAAATAGTTTTAAAAGACAACAATAAACAACAATATAACAGTTACAGTGTTGAAGCAAAAATAACTATTTCAAATAAATTTTTGTTTACCACTTGCTTCCTTTATTTCTTCCATCTTTGAAGGTTCATTTATTATTACTTCAGAAGAACCTTTTAAAAGGATATTTTCTGATGTTTGAGCAGTTGTTGATGAACCAGCATCAACAAAGATTTTTTTTTTCCTTCTTAGAACAAGCTTCTTTTTCTTCTTAACTTGATCTAAAACCATTGAATAAGAACAAACAAAAACAATTTTTTAAACAAGTAATAAAAATTAATTAATCCTAATATAAATGTACTTAATTGTAAATATAGCTTCATGAATAATTATATTGATCAAGTATAAAGCTCTTTAAAATAAAATCATGTATTCTTTATTAATTCTGACCTGCTGATTCCAAAACTGAAATCAGAATATTTATATTATGTCAGAGAAAAAAGTTAAAATGATTTCATTAAAATAAAATATAACAACAATTGAATAATGAATAGTCCGATATGACATCTTAAAATATTAAAAAGCTTTATATATATATATATATATATATATATATATATATATATATATATATATATATATATATATATATATATATATATATATATATATATATATATATATATTATATATATATATATATATATATATATATATAAATATATATATAAATATATAAATATATAAATATATATATATATATATATATATATATATATATATATATATATATATATATATATATATATATATATATATATATATATATATATATATATATATATATATATATATATATACATATATATACATATTTAACCTATTAACTGGCTGCAATATGAAGATGAAAAGTGCATTTGTTTATGGCTGTGGTATACTTCTGACCTTAAAATCAATAAAGCGGTAAAATCTGCTGAACCTCCCAAATCTACTTGGAAACTGTTTTTTGTTAGAGTGCTGCATTCTTACAGTACTGTTTTTTGTTAGAGTGCTGCATTCTTACAGCTTATTTTACGTTTAATGGCACTTCCAACAGAATATTGGAACTTCCAACAGATATTGACGCAAAAAAAAGGAAAGTGAAAAGGTTAATTTTTTTATTCTAACTTCAATTTATTTGATTATTTCAGTTAATTGTTAACATGATGTTTAAAATTATGCTATGTATAACAATATTCTATGTTATGGTGTTCATTTTATCTATTGGTAATATAAAATTTATCTATTGTCAATATAAAAGTTTGTTTTATCAATACATAAAATAAATACCAAAACATAATAACCCTATAACACAACAGTAGTAAAAAGGGTTAAAAACTAATTTAGGTCATTACCAGTTTTATGGAATGAATTGTGTAATTCAGATTCCGATTATACAAAATCTGAAAATGGAAAGAAGTTTTCGGTATCATTTTCAACCTCAAACCTGAAGTTTCCTACTCCTCCTCAGTTGCAATCCGGTTAGATTTTTGCATTTTAATAAATATTTTACAGATCATTAATGATCCATCAACATTCTTAACATTAATGATTATAATTGGCCATTAATGACATTTAAAAAAATAAAATATGTTTTTATATTATACTATATTTTGTTTTGAAAAATATTTGATATTACAAATATGTTTATAATGCATTATTTGTGCATAGAAATTCAAAATGGGGTTCAAAATGCATCATCTACTATCTTCTCTCTCTCGTCATTATTTTTAAATGATTTATCTTTTATTAAAAAAGGTTGGTTAACACTTTTTTTTTTAACTTGAAAGTTTTACAATTTTTAAAGTTTAAATTATGGTTTGCAAACTGCCTGTTTGTATATGTGTGCTTGTAAAAATAAGCTTAATTATTTAAATAGACAACCAAACTACACTACCATCATCAATATTAATGCCAGTGCTTACTATAGCACTGCAAGTAGAGCAGTTATCACCTGATTTGGTCAATTGTCATGTTGGAGGTGTGTTTCATTTATTTATGCATTAACAAATGATGAATTTGTTTGTTTGTTCATATGAACTTAATATATATAGAAAATATTTTCTTACTATTATTACTATTATTTTTATTAAAGTATTATTATGTGTATTTAAAATATATATATTTATTTTATTTTTCTTTGCATTTAGGAAATGATCATCGAAAACTAATATTATTAGAAGAGATTAAACAAAAATAATCAAACTATAATTTTTCTTCTGCAACAATTATCAGCAGCGTGGTAATATAGAAACAAGTTTTGATGAGTTTGGGCTTCCTGTTTCATCAATGGAACATTTACAAAAACTAGAAACAGATTGCCTTGACAATGACCTCCGAGGATAGTTTGTAAGATATTTGTTATAATTGTTTAGTTCCCTTATTCAAGTTACTTTAAATTTATTACACACTAAATAATATCTTTTAAAATTATTTTTTTCTTTTTAGACCTTTTTTAGTCCCTTTAGTTATTTTGGTCAGTGTGGCGCAGGTTTGGCATTAAAAAAACTGCTTAAAAAAACCCGCCCAAAAAAGCCTGCCTAAAAAAACCCATTAAAACCCGTGTAAATCTGAGTGTTATTGAGTTTTTTAAAGATATTTAATAAGTTTATGAACTGTTATAACCAACTTTAACATTATTAACTATAATATTATTAACTAACATAATTATTAATTATTATTATTAACTAATATTATTAATTTTAATAACCAACAATAACAGCTATCAGACTAATATTTGAATCATTACTTGGAAATACATTATAAAAATTTTTATTAAAATATTTTTATCAGTTGAGATTTTTTAATCTTTTATGTTATTCACCTCCTTAGGTGAATTTAAATGAGTATTAGTGCCCAGAGAAAGCCACTACAGTCGAGAAGGCTACCTTGTGACTACAATCCTCTTTCAATTCTTTAACTCCTAAACACAATTTTTTATAAACAAGACCATTGCGCGAAGAAACAAGTTCGTTTATCTAAATTTCAAGTTCAAATTTCAATTGAAAATTTAGTTACTACCTCCTATTCTATAGCTTTCTTTCTCCCATTTCTCATTGACATTTTTAATTACATAGAATAATACTTTTAAATTTAAATTAAACCAATACATATAGATTTAACACAAAATATTTTTTTCCTATTATAGTTTTAAATTAAATTTAAATCTTTTTCAAATTAATTTGAAAAGTTCTTATGAATTATTAAATAACAATATATAAATATATTTTAAATAAAATTAAAGTAGAAAATTTCATTTAGTTTTTTTTTTTTTTTTTCAATATTATTGAAAAAAAAACATTTTTACACAGACGAAATAAAAATAAAACCCAAAAAAACCCAAGTTTACCCAATAAAACCCGAAATTACCCAAAAAAAAAAAACACTAAGCCGGTTTTTTTTTTAAAAAAAATCTGGGTTTTTGCCAACCCTGGTGTGGCAGAAAAACTATCAATGAATCAACTAAAAATGTTATTAAGCAGTTAATATCAAACAACATAGCAGTAGTTAGTAATTGGGAGGGGAAATATGCCTTTGGCAATAGCAAGCTTTGTCAAATTATAAATAGTGCATTATTTTTTTTTTGTTTTAAAATGTCATTATTTCATCTTACTATTGATGTTTTTTTTATTAATATTTTTTTAAAAAATATTTACTTATAATTTTCATCGTTTTATATAAATGAAAGTAAATGAGTTTATAGTTGATACTTATAAGTGTGTATGCATAATACATGTTTATTTTATTTAGATGCTGTTCGGCATAATCCAACAACATGTCGCAGTACGGATGCAAGGTTGCTTGTGCCATTAAAGCAAGGCTTCAATTCGCGAAATTCATGTGGAGGGAGGAGAAGAAACATCATTTTAACGATTTTAGTTATATAGTTTTATATATAGTTTATGATTTTTTTGTATGTGTGTAATAGTTTAAATTATTTTGTAACATTTAACTAGAAACCAACAAATTTATTAACTTTATTATGTAACTTTAAATACTTTTACATTTTCAACTTTCATAATAACGTTAGTTCAATGAGTATCAAATCATCCCAGTCGTCACACAACGCGTTGCTAACAAGGTTGGAAACAATGCTTGAAGTCTTAGGCCAACGTTAATAAAATGCACAAATGCAAATACAATATAAAACTAACAGTGTGCCAACGCAATGCCAAACACATTGAGTATACACGATGCCGACATAGACCCGATGGGCGGCCGATCATATGCCAACGCGATTCCAACCTTTAAACATTATTACGCCAACATAGCCCCTACAAACCCATACCAACGGTGCGCCAATGTAAAGTCAACATTATACGAAATGCGTTATGCCAACGTGTCGCCAACTGTTTTACTTGGTTCGGCCAACGTTACGACAACAATTTAAAACCATAAGTGGGCCAACATTGTGCCAACAATATTAAGTGTATGTTATGCCAACGTAGGCACGATGGGCAGCCAACCATATGCCAGCACGACACCAACTTACGGCCTACCAAAACGTCTTGTTGGCCCAACAATCAGAAATACGTTGGGCCAACGTTGGGCCTACTAAGTTGTGCTGCTCGGGGAAACTTTAAAAACTATAATAAAGAATCATTTAAATCTGAATTATTTAAAGTTGATTGGAATGATATTACCAATAAAAACGATGTTAACTCCAGTTTGAAGCATTTATTTCTCAAACAACATTGTTGTTAGATTGTCATGTGCCACTCAAAAAAATTAGTATTAAGAGCTACAAGAGTCAATTCAAGCCATAGATTACTAAAGGAATAATAAAAATCAATTCAAATTTGAAATCTTATTCAAGGGAAAATGTTAAAGACAAAAGATCCAACAAATATAATTAAACTAAAAACTATCTTTAAACGCTATAAATATACCATAATTAATCTAATAAAACTTAGTACAAAAATACATTTCTATTCTATTCAGAAAATATAAAAAATCTTTGTGAGCCCTGGAAAGGCATAAAAAGTCTAGTAAATGTCAAAAATGTCAATAATAAACCTCCAAATTGCTTACAAGTTAATGAAACATACATAACTGAACCTACTCTAGTCTAAGAAGAACTCAAAAACTTTTTCACAAATGTAGCTCATAAACTTAATTCTAAAATTCATTTATCTTACATTAGCTATAAAATCTTAAACATCCAAATCTTCATAGTTTACTGATATCTCCAACAAACTATTCTGAAATCTCATCACTTATATCTAAATTAAAATCTAGAAAATCAATAAGTCCTAACAGCATCCCCACAAACATTCTTATTGATTTTAATTCTGAATTTTCTCATATTCTCTCTAAGCTATTTAATATCTCCTTCTTAAATGGAATTTTTCCTGACATTTTAAAATTATTTTTTGTCATTCCAGTATATAAAAATGGCTCAAAACTCTCATGTACTAACTATAGACCAATTTCAATTCTTTCTTACATTAACAAGCTCCTTGAAAAACTAATGTACTCTAGATTATACTAATTTTTGAACTCATTTAACTGTTTAAATTAAAGTTTCAGTTTGGATTTCGATCAAAATACTCTACTTGCCATGCTTTAATAAGTACAACTGAAAAAATAAAAAAGGCACTGGATACTGGTCATTTTGTAGGTGGTGTTTTTAATGACCTACAAAAAGCATTCGATATTGTTAATCATACCATTTTAATTTCTAAACTTGAACATTACGGAATCCGAGGAGTTGCTTGTAACTAGATTAAATCTTATCTTTCAAATTGAAAGCAGTTTGTTAGCATTAATGGTTACAAATCAAATAACAAACAAATAGTTTGTTATGTTCCCCATGGTTCTGTTCTTGGCCCTTATTATTATGGCCTATTGTTTTTGATTTATATTAATGATCTAAATAATTCTGCCCACTTCTCATCAGTCTATCTTTTTGCTGGTGATACTTATATCTTGCATATTAATAAGTCTCATCATTCCTTGTGTAAGAATATAAACTTAGACCTAAAAGGTTAAGTTCATTGGCTAAATGCAAACTTAATTTCTCTGAACTTGGAAAAAACTGAACTAATATTTTTTTCATCTCCAAGACAAAAACTTTTATACAACAATCATATAACTAAAATTAAAATCAATAATAAACGTTTATATCCAATACACGTTGTTAAATATCTTGGTATTTTTATATAAATGGAATTTTCATATAGATGCACTCCGTAAAAAACTTAATCAAAACTTAATGACATGCTTTCAATAATTCGCCATTATGTTAATAAAACTACCCTTAAGAATCTGTATTTTGCAATTTTTCAATCTCATCTCATCTACTGTTGTCAAGTTTGGGGACAAATTGGCAACTGTAATATTAATAAATTGTTATCAGCTCAGCGCCAATCAATCCAAATAATTTTTAACTCCACAATACAGAAACTTCAAAATTTGTAAAAAAACTTAAAATTCCTATCTTGTCAACACTAGTTAAATTTGTTAATCTTCTTTTTTTTTTGACTCCCTTAATAAAAATTTACCTTCCTCTATTACAATCTTCCTCACTGAAACTTAATTTATACATTCACAGTTGACTAGAAACATCAACAATAGAAAACTAAATGTACCTCCCTATAAAATTTTGAGGTATGGTAAGTATTCAATTACACATCAGTGCATCATTGAATTGAATAGAAGTCTTGTGTGCATTGTGAATGAGTTTGAAAAATTGAAATTTCAAAATAATTTATCTTCATTTCTTTATTTAAAATAAAATAAATTTAAACAAATTCTAAAAAAAGTTTTATTTTTATCATTATTAACTTTCTTTAGTTTTCTTTTTTTTTTTCTCACTATTTCTAAAGAAACTTTATTATTTTCGTCATTAATATTTATTACTTTCATTACTGCTGTTTTTATTAATACTATTATTATTACAATTAGAGATGTAAGTCGTTTTTTTTCCAAAAAAAACGTTTTTTTGGCCAAAAAACAAGAACCAAATGACATTTCTATTTTTCTATTTACCATTATCATGAATAAAAGTATTGTTTTTTTAAAATTTTCATCAAACAATATCAGCAATTGTTCTCCAATTACTAACTATAAATTCTTCAGTTGTTCATTAATCAGTTTCAGTAGTTGTTCTTTAATAACCTACTTTACAATTTCATATTACGTTAAAAATAAAATATAAAAATAAAAGATAAAAAGATCATTTAACAAATCTTTTTTTAATAAAATATAGTAGCAATATAACAGAGAGAACTTTTTGTTTTTTTAACGCAGAAATGTTTTTTAAGATAAGAACTATTTTCTTTAACAAATTTTTCCTCAAAATTAAAAACACATTTATTTAATAGAATGAATGAAAAAAGAAAAAAATATTATAATCTTATGAATGAAATACCACTGCATTGCAAAATGTAAAAGTATTTTAAGTTTCAATGATACTTTGGCACAGTTTTAATAGTAGTTTTTTGTTCATCAAACTTTACTTGGTATCTTCTTCTTTTTTTTTAATTTTCTGTACTATTAATTAAATTTTATTTGTAAACTATAAAATAATGTACCAGTTTACAATTAATTATATCAACAATAAATTTAAGTTAACTTTTATAATTGTATTTCATTAATAACTAAATTATCAATTATATTTTACAATATCAAGGTTCTAATCATTAATTTGGCAGATTTCTAGTTATTAGGTCTAATATTTAAAAAATATGAGCATTAATAGTAAAAAGGTGGTATGTTGCCATACTGGTGGTAGAACAAAAACAACTGTGAGCACTTTATTTAAGCCAGCTATCCAGGTAAGCAAAATGGAGAGAGTTCAATGTTCTTTTTGCAATGACATTATGTCAAAAAGTGGAACAAGAATGGCGATGCATATTAAGAAATGTAAAAAATGTCCAGCTGAAGTGAAACACAAATTTTTAAATGATGAGATAGTAGTGCAAAAACATCCTGTAAATGATATAATACAAAGCAAAATAATAAGCCAATTTAAAAATCTCATTCCTAATAATAACTTTAAAAGTGTCACAAATATCGCTCCAAACTTAAATTCAGATGCGTTATAACATTCCAAACTTACTTTTAAAAGTGGAAAATCCTGTTCAATGTTTGATAGTATGAAACTATGTGAAAAGGTTAGTATTAACATATTTTTATTTGAAAAAGTTATAATACAATTTTTTTTTAAATTATTTATTTGAGTTTATTTTTGTAATAGGAATCAATTGATGTACATTTATCCAGAGCAATTTATGCTAGTGGATCACCTTTAAGTTTAGTAGAAAATAGATATTGGAAAACCTTTTTAAATAATTTACGTCCAGCGTATAAAATCCCGACAAGAAATGAAATGTCAAATAGACTTTTGGACAATGAATATAATCAAATTTCTTCCAATGTTAAAGAGGTAGTAGCAACAGCAGATTTGTTAGGATTCATGTGTGATGGGTGGAGTAATGTAAGGTGAGTTCAAATAAATTATAGAATTTTTTATTGTTATAATTTTCATTTTCAAACTTTAAAATTCTTTAAATTTTTCAGAAATTATTATAAGCAGTTATTAACTTTATTTTGACACTGCCTTTATCGGTGCCTATTTTATGGAAATCACTGCCTTCAGGTAAAATGTACATACATTCCTCTGGTTATATAACTGAACACTATTGTGTAAATTATTCTCATAAAAATAATAATTTTAAGGTTCATCAAGTCATTCTGGGGAATATATAGCTGATGAAATACGGAAAGTGTTAGAAGAAATTAATCCTAAAAAGGTCTTAGGAATAGTAACAGACAATGTAGCAAACATGAAAAAGGCATGGAGATTAATAAAAGAGAGCTATCCTTACCTTATTTGCTATGGATGTATATCTCACAGCCTCAATTTACATTTTAATGATTTTATGAAACTTCCTACTCTTTGCGTGTTAATGTCACAAGCAACAGATATTGTAAAGGAAGTAAAAAATTCTCACATATTAGGTGCAATATTTAGAGAAATTCAAAAATCATCAGTGGAGTCAAGCATTTCATTAAAACTTCCTGTAAAAACCAGGTACTTTTTGTACAAGTAATTGAAACATAGCTTTATAAAATATATATTTGTTCTTTTACTTTTTTTAATCAAGTTAGTATCAGTGATTAAAACCTATTTATTATTAGATGGGGTTCAACTGTAGCATGCCTCGAGAGTTTACAGAAAATTAAACAGTGCTTAAGAACTTTGGCTATTTCTGAACGCTGTGTGTTAAATTCTACAATTAAAAACAATTTGTTATCAGATATTTTTTGAGATAAAGTTCAAGGATTTTTAGTTATGCTAACACCAATAGCTGATGCAATTAAAATAACGAAAGCAGATAGCCCAATGCTGTCATCTATAGTTGAAATTTTTTATATCTTAGAAAAAAATAATAATCAAAACATAGTAGCTAGTCCTTTAACTAAAAAAGAAGAAGCAGAAATGAAGAAACTATTTGCAAAAAAGAAGAAGCAGAAATGAAGAAACTATTTGCGAAAAAGAAGAAGCAGAAATGAAGAAACTATTTGCAAAAAAGAAGAAGCAGAAATGAAGCAACTATTTGCAAAAAAGAAGAAGCAGAAATGAAGAAACTATTTGCAAAAAAGAAGAAGCAGAAATGAAGAAATTATTTGCAAAAAGAAAAAAATTTTGCTTAACAGAAATTCATATGGCTGCTAATCTACTTGACCCCAAGTATCAAGGAAGATATTTAAATAGGTAACAAAAGGTAAGTTAATAGTAATTTTAGATTTGAAAAAAGAAAAATTTAA
>NC_061157.1:38838394-38844582 GCF_022113875.1 Hydra vulgaris
TGGAGGAAACAAAGCCCAACATGCATTGACCAACATCAAAAATACATTTAAAGGAAAATAAAAAAATTCAGCCATGGGGGAGAATTCAAGAAATGGCTATGGTGCCTTAGGCACCATGAATTAAATATATATATGTATATATATATATATGTATATATATACATTATATATATATACATTATATATACTTTATATATATATACTTTATATATATATATATATATATATATATATATATATATATATATATATATATATATATATATATATATATATATATATATATATATATATATATATATGTATATATATATATATATATATATATACATATACATCTATTAAATGGATTTACAAAAAATAAAGTATTTATGTTTAAAAAATATTTTTCACTACCTCATCAGAATCTTTTTCTATGATTACATTATCAGTCTTATCTTTTGAAACACAACTGTCTTGAACTATAGTATCCCCAAATACTGTTTGTGCCAGCTGAGATATTCTCTTGTATTTACCATCACCTAAAACCATCATATACAAATAAAATTTCAAAATTCTAAATTCTATGGAAGTTTTTCATTATTAACTTTTTTTTTTTGAATAAAATAAAAATTCAAAATAAAAATGCTATAATTACATTAAAGCACTTAAAAAATAAAATTTGTAAAAAACACATACAGTAAATTACATTTCAATAAATGATAATAGTTTATTGAAAAAAGATTGTAAAAAAATAAATTCATAAACAGAACATTTTTAGAAATCTTATTTGAAACTCTTAAAAATTACAAATATTAAAAAAATAATCTTTTTGTAATCGTTATTTTGTATTTAACTTTTATTTATCAAAAAAATACAAAAAATGGAATTTATTATAAGATACAAAAATTACCTTGGGTAGGTGTTATATCATCAGAAAAATTGTGCATTTCATTATTGCCTGCAACTTCTTTTCGAATACCAACTATTGCATTGTTATCTGATTCTTTTTTTTTGTAGGCTAATAATGCAGCCTCACCTTTGTCTAAATTCTAAAGTTAATAGTAATAAACTTCTATATACATACATACATACATACATACATACATACATACATACATACATACATACATACATACATACATACATACATACATACATACATACATACATACATAGATATATATATATATATATATATATATATATAGTATATATATATATATATATATATATATATATATATATATATATATATATATATATATATATGACAATTAGTCACAAGATTAGATAGTCTAGAAGCATACAATAGCTTTTTGTATTAACCCAGATTCTTTGGAGTGCAAAATAGTAAAACATAAAAATTTACTTGTTCAGATAGCTGTAGTTTTGTTTCTAATTATCTTGTATTTGGTACGACTAATAAGTTCTTTTCTTTATTAAAGTGGTCAAAATTTTTATTATTGAATCATAAGGGTAAATTTAAAGGTAAACTAAAATATTTTTCAGTTACAGTTCAGTTTCTTAAACGCGTTTAATAAACTGAAGTGGAACTGAAATCTATTGTTGTGCATCTAGATTTATTATGCCAGGAGCAAACTGCTCAATATATGGCTGTGGTAGTAGCAGATATATAAAACAAGGAGAAAATCTAATTAGTTTTTTTAATTTTCTAAACCCAAATAAAAGCAAACTTTTCTCAAATAAAGAAATATTAAGAATCATTACAAAACGATAGAGTCAGATCCCTAGATTTTAAAAACCAATAAGAATAGTATTTTTATATGTGAAAAGCATTTTGAAAGTTCAGATATACACACCTGTAAGTTTGCTAAACAATTGTTGATATTTATTGAGTCTGGATTACATTATATATAATAATTTTATAATATTTTAAATTACAGATAATAAAACAAATATTATTTAATAAATATTTTAAAATTATTTTCCAGATCAACGCAAAAAAGAGTTGAAAGAATACACACTTCCAACAGAAAACTTACCAAAAGAATACACACTTCCAACAGAAAACTTACCAAAAGAATACACACTTCCAACAGAAAACTTACCAAAAAAAAGTTTAAACATGCTATAGCTTCAGGATTACAAGAAAAGAAAGAAGTAGATAAAAAACTAGTTTATCTTAAAAAAATAAAACTAGTTTCACTTTCTAAGTGGATTGAAGAAATTTCAAAAAACTATATGGCATTTAAGAACAGAACTTGAGCTACATGTAGATGAGAGTCTAGCTTATACCATTTGAGCTTATGCTTGACTTTCACCACTCATTTCTAAGAGTAATTTACAATCTGTAAGATACACCATAGTATCACAGTTTCTCAATTATATCAAAAGTTTATATCTATGCAATCAAATACCATCAAATGAAAAAAAAAAAATTTTCGCTTGTAAAAAGACATGTTGTTGGCAAACTATTTTCAATTGATTACATAAATAAAAGATGTGATGATGATTTTGTTTTTACAAATAAAACGGTGTATTTAAGATCTCCAATAGACAGGTTGCTTTGTTTACATTCTAAAGCGCGCAAAAAACGACAGGCAAAACATTTGATCTAAAGCTAAGTAAAAGTTATGGTGTGAAGTTTGTACAAGTAAACTATGTGAATAAAAAGTCTCACAAAGTGGAACCAGCACAATAAAATATGTCAAAATTTGTTAACCAGTATCAAAAAATACTTTGCCAATTTTTAAAAGTAAAAGAAATTTAAAATTAACAGGATATACTTCTATTAATCTATACTTCATCAATCCAGCGAAGTTATATAAAAACTGAGAATTCGTATCAAAATTTACATAAATTAGCATCAAAAGCTGTTGTTTTAAAAATCATTAGTTGGTAAATCGATGAAAAGGAGAACTTTAATGAAACAGACAGTACATTTGAAAATGAGTTTTACTTTATTTCTAAAGATCAGGCTGAACTAATTAATATTATAAACTAATACCAATTAATAACATTAATAACATAACCAACCAATTAATAACATAAATTAAGATCAAAAGCTGTTGTTTTTAAAATTATTAGTTGGTAAATTGATGAAATAGAGAACTGTAATGAAACAGACGCTGCATATGAAAATGAGTTTTACTTTACTCCTAAAGTTCAGGCTGAACCAATTACTGTTATTAACGAAAGCCAAGATAAAATTACAGAAAATTCAAAAGTTTCATTCAAATTGTTAATGAATTCTCATCAAAGTTAACTTAATACAATAGAAAATTTGTCTAAAACTTAAAGGAAAAACACTTCTTGAAAAATTCGCAGGCCTGGACTTCATCTGTTTATAAAATACTGAATCTGTTTATAAAATGGGGTACAATGTAAATATTGGTAACCCCTCACAAGTCTTTATAAGTCAAATGATGTAATATTTTAAAATTGTTTGCTATATTCCAAAAGAATATAATCTTAAAATTATAAGTATTGCAAAATATAAACTTTTGAATGCAATGTCTCCACAATCACTGGTTTGTACATTAATGTTGATTATCCTTAGTGCAAGTCAAGATAAAATTAAAAAAATGAAATTGTCATGGAACGGGTATTTTTTAAATGAGATTCTCTTTAATTATAGAAACAGCTTAGAGTTGTGGAAAAATGACCAAAATTATCCACTTAATAAAAATGGTCTAATTAAAACTAATCACAAGAATTACTATCAAATACAACAACAAACGATGGTAACAAAAACAAAATATTATCTGTCGAAGTAATGGAAACATGACAAATGATAAACTCTGTATCTTTAAAAACAAACTTAAAACAGTTTTTAAAGAAATTACATTTTACAAATTGAATCCAAATCAACTACAGCTGTTTTGCGTGTGTAAATTTTCATTGTCCAGTCAAATGGTATCATTACCACTGTCTTCAAATAAAAAATGGTTTTTCTTTACCTGCATTTTGCAGGATAAAGACAATATAATAAGCTTTTGTGTAACACTACTAAATAAAGTTTAACTTCTTTTTAAATTGGAAAACATCTTTTATGATTTGTTGACAAACCTTTTGTAATAAAACATTTTATAAACGTTGTTAATACTTAAATTTTTTAAAATATTGTAGATAAAAAATATATATATAAATTTTAGTTGAATTACATTTAAATTATTTTTTAACTTTCATTTGAAACAGACTTATAAATAGCTAAAAAGTTTGATATGCAAATTTAGGGACTCACGACAAACATGTAATCGTATTCAAATGTAATTGCAATTACATTTAATTATTAAAAAAGATTTATTTATATATATATATATAGTATATATATATATATATATATATATATATATATATATATATATATATATATATATATGTATATATAAATATACATATATTTCATGGCCTTCTATAATAACAGGCCTTGACATCGCGCTATAAAGTTGCCAGACTAGAGGCCGATTTATAATACTGTGTTTACATTTCCTCTTTTAACTTTACAAAAAAAGATTTAGTTTGCGCTTTTAGAGCAGATTTTTCAAATTCGATTGGTTAGGTTTGGTTAGAGCGCAACTTTAAGACGTAAAAGTTAACTTCATAACACTGGCTTGAGTATTTTTAAACTCATATAATTATTTGAGTAGTAGTAGAAGATGCCTTTAAAATGCTGCATACCTCTCTGCAAGTCAAACTATCACTCGACTGAATCAAAAATATCGATATATAAATTCCCAAAAAATCCAGAGGAAAGAAAAAAATGGAGAGATGTCATCCCAAGAGCAAATTTCTCTATTTCTGACTATACAGCAGTATGTCGACTGCATTGGCCTGATGATGCACCTTTTGAAACCAAGTATGGAAAACAACAACCATTAAACCCACCATCTGTTTTTAAAAATATTCCGCCTAGTTGTTTACCAACACCATCGAATAAAGTCAGAAAAACTGTAACTTCAAGAGGATTTCGAAATGTCTTTCCAGACGAGTTTAATGTTTTTCTAAAAGACGATGAAATTTCATTTGCTGAAATTCAATCTATTTTCATTAATAGCAATGATGTTATTGTTTTTCAATTTAACAAAAATAGTGTGCATATACAGTCAAAAATGTACAAACTTGGAGTTCCATTGTTTCTTTTGGAAATTTTCGATAATTATTCATTCACAGCTTACCATAATGGCACAACTTGCAATATCTCATCTTTAACTGCAAACAATTTAAAATTAATAAAAACAAGATCTGCTTTATTTGAAGCAGTTAGATTTTTAAAACATAAAGAGAGTTCTCATCAATCTAATATTCTATTTGAGCACCTTAATGTGATGAGAAAAGTTAGTGTTGGTGAAGTATTATATACTCCAGATATTATATGTAGAGCGTATGAGTATTTTGCTATGCGACGTAGTTTATATGATCGTTTGTGTGTTGACTACAAGTTGCCCAGTATACGCACTTTAACACGACTGACCTCAAAAATTAGTTCTATGGAGGACCTAAACTTCATAAATAGTATCTTTATGAATTTAGATCCATTAAAAAGAACTTCCATTATTTTAATTGATGAAGTTTATATATAAGCTTCATTACTTTACCAAAGAGGCGCGTTGTTTGGTCATTCAGTAAACTACCCAGAGAGGCTAGCAACAACAATTTTATCATTTATGATTAAATGTCTTTTTGGAGGACCAGAACTTATATGTAGAGCTCAACCAGTTTCAAATCTTTCCGCTGAATTTCAATTCGCACAATGTCAACAAATTCTTGATGCAATAAATATTATTGAAAACAGTAAGACACTTGCAATCATCACTGATGGTAACCGGGTAAATCAACGATTTTTCAGAACATTTAAAACATTTGAAAGTAAACCATGGTTAACAACATCAGGTACATATTTATTGTATGACTATGTCCATCTCCTAAAATGTATACAAAATAATTGGTTGACAGAGAAGACTGGTCAACTTTGTTTTTTGCACAATGGGGAACTGACCTTGGCCAAGTGGAGTGATTTGGAAACCTTGTATAAAACTGAATCTATTAGCCTTTTAAAACTTTCTAAACTAACAGCTAAATCAGTTTATCCAAAACCAATAGAGAGACAGTCTGTACAATTTTGTTTGTCTGTGTTTTGTGAAGAAACAGTAGCTGTTTTTAGAACACATCCAGACATTGAAAATAAAGAATTTGAAGGTACTGCTGTATTTATTGAAAAAATTATTTCTTTTTGGAGTGTTGTT
>NC_061157.1:38845582-38905582 GCF_022113875.1 Hydra vulgaris
CTTATCTAAACAAGACTACAATCATTTATTAACCAATGCCGTAACTTCAACTTACAAAAAATCGGATCCTAAATTAAAAAATGATATAAATAAAGAAGGTAAACTCATTTTACAGAATCATGAAATTTTTAATAAAATCGATATCAACACATCATCTAACTGCTTTATAACATTAAAAGACCACAAAAAAAATTTTGCAAACAATCCAACAGTTCGATTAATAAACCCTGCCAAAAATGAAATCGGCAGAATTAGTAAAGTTATTCTTTCAAACATAAATTCTGAACTTGTAAAAAGACTCCATCTCAATCAGTGAAAAAAAACACAAGATGTAATATGCTGGTTCAAGTCGATCAGTGATCCAAACCTTTATAAGTTTCTCATTATTGATATCGTTGATTTTTATCCCTCAATAAGTGAAAAACTACTTAAAAATGCTATTAGTTATGCTGAGCAGCGTCTGGTTATAGATCCTGAGCAAAAATCGATTATTTACCACGCCAGAAAGTCACTGTTGTTTGAGAGCAACCAAGTTTGGATTAAGAAGTCAAGCGGATTATTCGATGTTTCGATGGGAGCATTTGATGGCGCCGAAGTGTGTGAACTTGTGGGGATTTTTCTCTTTATTTCAGATTACACAGTTTTACAATAAGAATGATTTCGGGTTATACCGTGATGACGGTTTGGCGATTTTTAAAAACATCAGTGGTCCCCATATGGAAAAAATTAAAAAACATGTTGTTAAAATATTTAAATCGAACGATCTTCTGATATCAACACAGTGCAACATAAAAGTCGTAAATTATCTGGACATTACATTAAACCTCAACAACCACACCTACCAACCTTACTCTAAACCCGGAAACTCTTTAAATTACATTCATGCTGAATCAAACCACCCATCCAGTATTTTAAAGCAACTCCCACATTCTATTGAATTAAGATTATCAGCAAATTCGTCAAGCGAGGAAATCTTTCAAAAATCCACTCCAATGTATAATGAAGCATTAAAAAAGTCCAGTTTTAATTACAATCTTTCTTACCAACCTATCTTAATATTATCTCACATTAAGAACCGTAAACGTAACATTATTTGGTTCAACCCGCCTTTTAGCAAAAATGTCAGCACGAATATAGGAAAAATATTTTTAACATTAATTGATAAGCACTTCCCTAAAAATCACAAGTTGCACAAAATTTTTAACAGAAACACATTAAAAGTAAGTTATAGCTGTATGCCTAATATGAAATCCGTTTTAAACACCCACAATCGCCGTGTTATAAACAACAAGAAAGAATCAGCTGAAAATAATTGCAATTGCATAGATAAAAACACCTGCCCTTTATCAAACCAATGCTTAACAAAAAATATAGTATATCAAGCTAATGTATGCTCAAACAATCTTGTTCAATCTCCCATCAATAAATTTTACATTGGCATAAGCGAAACATCTTTTAAAATTAGATATGCTAATCACATAAAATCTTTTAAAATTCCCAAATACAAAAATGACACTGAATTATCAAAGGAGGTTTGGAGATTAAAAGATGAAAACTTAAACCCGGTTGTTAGGTGGAAAATAATTAAACAGTGGGATGCCTATAACCCTGTAACAAAACGATGTAACTTATGCTTAAACAAAAAGTACGAAATTTTATTTTTCAAACACCCAAGTTTGTTAAATAAAAAGAGTGAAATATTATCTAAGTGCCGGCATAAAAACAAATTTCTTCTTGCCCAATTTGACACTGGTGATTAGCAGTTTTACAACTATGCTTCTTTTTTATTCGTTTTTTTATTCGTTTTGTTTTGACGTTGGAACTCATTCTACTGCTTTTTTTGTATTTTGTATTTTTTAACGGTTTTTTCTTGATTTGTATAATATATATGGCTGAAGATTGCCGATAGGCATGAAACTTTTAGTTCCATTATAAAGTTGTATTTTTCTATTTAATTACACTTTATATATATATATATATATATATATATATATATATATATATATATATATATATATATATATATTATATATATATATATATATATATATATATATATATATATATATATATATATATATATGTATATATATATGTATATATACATATATATATATATATGTTAGTGAATATATATATATATATATATATATATACTCATATAGTGTCGCTTTAAGAGCATTTTAATGTAAAAAAAGTCTCTTACGACTACAATTTTAATTACCTCGTCTCTTAAGCTGTTTTTGATTGTCATCGAAATGTCAAAGCAATTAATTTATGCGGAAGTACATTAAATTTAATTGTTTTTTAAAAAATTTTTAAAAAACCGCAATTATAACGACTAGAAAGTTTTTTTTAATTAGTGGTGTTTTTGTTATTGATTTAATAAAAAACATTTTTTAAACATGCGTAAATGTTGCTACATCGACTATCTTATAGCCTGACTCGCAACGGAGTGCTGCTACATCGACTGACAAATAGCCTGACTCGCAACGGAGTGCTGCTACATCGACTGACAAATAGCCTGACTCGCAACGGAGTGCTGCTACATCGACTGACAAATAGCCTGACTCGCAAGGGAATGCTGCTACATCGACTGACAAATAGCCTGACTCGCAAGGGAGTGCTGCTACAACGACTGACAAATAGCCTGACTCGCAAGAGAGTGCTGCTACATCGACTGAGGGTTTGGTTTGGCCAGGCAGTCTATCAATTAAAAAAAAAAATTTAATTTTTAAAACTTTTTCTGGTCTGGTTTATTAACGCGCTCTTTAAAACTACAGTTTATGGGAAATATTTTTCGATGCTACGCAAGAGACATGCAAGACTATATATATATATATATATATATATATATATATATATATATATATATGTATATATATATATATATGTATATATACATATATATATATATATGTTAGTGAATATATATATATATATATATATATGTATATATACATATATATATATATATATGTTAGTGAATATATATATATATATATATATATATATATATATATATATATATATATATATATATGTATATATACATATATATATATATGTTAGTGAATATATATATATATATATATATATATATATATATATATATATATATTATATATATATATATGTATATATACATATATATATATATATGTTAGTGAATATATATATATATATATATATATATATATATATATATATATATATATATATATATATATATGTATATATACATATATATATATATATGTTAGTGAATATATATATATATATATATATATATATATATATATATATATATATATATATATATATGAAATTTATTATCAGGCATGATTTGATGACAAAGGGAAAGAAATGAAAACTTATATTTTGAGAAAATAACTGCACTGTTTTGGAATTACGCAGGATCTTAAATAAAATTTTAACATGTTTTGCCTGTCGTTTTTTGTGCGTGCAATTTAAAATGTAAATAAAGCAACCCGTCTATATGTAATATTCTACAAATTCCATCAGCCATTTGTATAGAGTGAATCTTTTAAACACTCTTTAAAACACCTCTTAAAACAAAGAAAATTTTAAACACTCCAGCTAGCATTAAAGCACTTGTTAAATACACTGCATCTGAAAGTTTACTTTTTACCATCCAAAAGCAAAGATCTGAAAATAAATATCTAAAAAAGCTCAACTTAGAGAAGCCATTGAAAAAAGTGCAGCGTCAATTGGAGAAAACATCTACTTCATATTCTCAGAAAAAGTTAGTTAAAATTTAAAAAAAGTTAGAGAAATTTCATCTTTTATGAAAATATTCCTTACAGAACAGTTAAATCTCAAACAAGATACCATCCAATGGTAATAAAGTACTCTTTAGCTCTGTATGCAAAATTTCTAGCTGCATATGATCTTCTGTCTTCACAAAAAGATGGAAAAGGTATAATTGTTTTACCTTTTCAGCGCACTTTGAGAGACTATAGACACTACACCAGACCTCAAAGGGGTTTTAAAAGTCAATATGTTCAGGAGCTTACTAAATTAGTTTCAAACTTTTCAGCACTTGAATGATATATTGTACTTTCTTTTGATGAGATGAAAATTTAAAATGATCTTGTGTGGGACAAGCACACAGGTTATTTAATTGACTTTGTTGATCTTGGTGATGATGATCTTACCCAGGGAACTTTTGAAAAAAAATGATACTTAAGCTTCACATATTTTACGTATCATCACTTTAGCTTCACATATTGTTTTTTTCATTAGAAGTGTAATGAATCCATTATCTTACTCTTTTGCAAGTTTTGGTACTGATAGTGTTATGTCATTCCAGATTTTCCCATTATTTTGGCGGGCTGTTGCAATATTAGAAAGAGAATGTAAATTGAAAGTTATTGCTGTGACTTGTGATAAAGCATCGCCTAATCATGCATTTTATAAAATGCATACAAATAATAAAAGTAAAGCAAATAGTATAACACATCGCACTAAAAATATTTATGCAGACGATGAACGGTATATATGGCTTTTTTCTGATCCTCCTCATCTTATCAAAACATCAAGGAACTGTTTGAACAAACTCTGGGTCTAAGTGTTGTTCAAGATATATGTGAAATAATGGAAAATATCTGCTATGGAGTCACATAGCTAATTTTTACTATGAAGATATGGAATATAATTTAAATTATTTTCCTAAACTTACTAGAGAATATATAGTATTTAATACTATGGTGTGAATCTAAAACTTACTAGAGAATAGTATTTAATACTATGGTATGAATCTAAAACTTACTAGAGAATAGTATTTAATACTATGGTATGAATCTAAAATTAGCTGTTCAAATTTTAAAAATGTTCAAAATTGTGCCACAGTTGGAAATACATTGCTTGAATTTGGACCAGATGAAGCTTCTGAGACAGCATATTTCTGCGAGTAAATAGATAATTTTTTTGATTGCTGCAATGTTACAAACACCAAAGAGTACATCAAAAAGAGTAAAGTATTTCTGAAACCTTATACTGATAGCTCAGATAAAAGATTTTACTGAAAAAAACATTTATTCAAAATATTTTGTTGACTGGATGGAGAGCATTAAAAAAAGGCCAGAAAGATTCTCTCAAAAAGAGCTCAATAAAATGTTCATACCAAATCAAACATTTGAAGGTTTATTTTGAACTGTAAACTCTTTAGTTGAGTTTGTTCAATACTTATTAGGCAAAGGGTTTTCTTATGTATTAACTGAAGTACTTTGTCAAGATGCATTAGAAAACTACTTTGATAAGCTGCTAACAATAGGTTGTAATAGAGATAATCCTAATCTTAAAGACACTGGCTGCAATGATAATATTTAAAAAAATCAATCTGCAATCCAACCCTTTAAGCGAAATGTTAGACAGCATACAAAAAAATGGATAATTGATGATACACCAGTTCCCAAGTAGCTTAGAAAGAAGAAATAACTTCACACCTTTTCTTTTGTAAAACCTATTTTTCATTTCATAAAGTGGAACACTTTTATTTTTATTAGATTATCAGTGGATATTGTCTCCTCTATAATCACAGTAAAATTCAAAATAAGAATTTTCCTAACTTTTATGTTAGTTTGTTTAAAAATCAAACCTTTTTTTTTTTTATTTTGCCAAAACCTACATTTTATTACAACAATAATTACTAAGTCTAGACTTTAAAATTTTGAAAAATAATGGGTGACAACTAAAAAATGAAACTAGATTTAAAGACACATATCTCCTTAAAGGAATAAGATTTTAAAAATAGGAAAACTGTTTTAGAAGGTATTTTAAATATTTTATGTGTTTTTATTTTTTACAGAAAAATGAATACACAAATAAATTTAAAACAAGAAGAGATTAGAAAACATGTGTATGAATTTTATTTAAATTACAAAAATGCTGGTAAAAAGTTCACTTATGACCACTTTAAAGTTGAGAATATACCTAAAAGTACTATCTACAGGATAACTAAACATGCTGAAAGTAAATCTGGGTACCAAAGAGTTCAAGGAAGTGGAGTAAAAGCTAAAAAAAATTACCAGGACAAACATTGAAAGGCTCAAACTGAAAATGAAATCAACATTCTGGCAAGTTTGAAAGGCTCAAACTTCCCAAAATGTCGCCCTATCGAAAATTTTTGGAGTATTTAAAAAGGCCTTGTCTACAAGAATAATTGGCATGCAGAAAATCTTAAAAAATTACATTCTAGAATCAAGTAGTGAAATTTATATTGTAATAAAACTAGTTTCATTTTCTAAGTGGATTGAAGAAATTTCAAAAAATTTAAAGTTATTGATGGAAACATTTCATAACAGAATTTGAGCTACATGTAGATGAGAGTCTAGCTTATACTATTTGAGCTTATGCTTGACTTTCCAGGACAGTCTATACCAGGCCTAGTTGATAAAGTCAGAAGAATTGGTTTAATTGAGAGCAACTGATTATATATTTAAAAACTAGAATAAATATACTTTCTAGAACATTTTTTCTTTTTGTTTTAGCTTATTTCTTTAAAGAGATATGTGTCTTTAAAACCAGTCTCCGTTTTTAGTTGTCACCCGTTATCCTACATTATTATGTAAGTAGAAAAAACAACAATTGATTAAAATAAATTAAATGTTTGTTCTTAACCAATAATGTAATTATTTAAATTTGTAGCTTTGAAAATAGCAGTTTGATGAGTATTAAGCATTTGTGCCTATAATACTAATGCTAAATACTACTAATGCTGGCAAAGCATTTTCATCTATGATAACCAGAGTTTTTCTTTATTGATTGATAATATTGCACTGATTAGAGAAAATATGATTGTACAACTGAAACATCTTAGTCAACAGATATATTTTTCTTATTTGACTTTTTTTTAAAGATGATTGTAAAGATTCTATTTTTGTTATTTTTATTTTGTTTTTGAAATTTTCTTTTATTTGCTTTGTATGTGAATGTGAACATACACAAATAAAAAGCATCAGTATGTGATACAATAAAGTTTTAGCATTTTTTTATTTTTATTTCTGTTTCAGATCTGATAAAAAAAGGACTTAATAAAATATTCATTTAGTAAAACCAATACTTTACTGTTAATTAAATATTCATTTAGTTGTAAAACTTTACTGTTAATTTTTCAAAAATTGTTGCTAACATGTACTCAAAATTTTTTTTCACATTCACTTAATATATTTATTAGTTTATTCATTTTCCACAATTCACCTCTAACTAATATCTACAAGTTTTTTTTCCTCTTGCGTCTTTGAAGAAAATAAAACATTAAGCCATTGTTCAGATATTACACCATCATTAACTTTTTTACTTCTTAACTTAGAGTACATTTTTTGGAACACATAATCTACAATATATTGTAAGCATCTTATGTCTTTTTCAGAGAGATTAATTTCCACATTTGAATTTGATTCTTCACTAATAGACTTCTGTTATTAGAAAATTTAACATAATTTTGTTAATTCTGATAATAATGAATAATATAGTTCTTTAGGTATAACTTGTATCGCAACTGGCTCAGTTGTGTACTTTTGGTGAAGTGAAGAATAAAACTTTTCTGCAGTGCCTTTGAATTCATTTCTTGTAAAATAAAAAGATTCCACTTATAAATACTCTTTTTCAGTTACAACATATTTTTGAAACATTCTTGATCTTCATAACAAAAACAATCATCTGTTGACAATTTATACTTTGCACTTGTCAATAGATTTCGAAACTTTAAATACAAATTTCATTACTGACAACCTTGTGTTTAAAACTTATAGGCCTTTTCAGACCACTATCTGTTTTAAATAACTTCGAGCAGTCACTGCAATTTAAAGTCTATCTACATTCTTCTGATGCTGCTGTTTCAATTTCTTGATAAAATAAATCACATTCTAATTGATCAATTTCTATCAAACTCCAAAGCGCTTGCAAAATTTCATTTTCCATATTACCTTTAACTTTTGTTTTACACTTTTAGCAGGCCACAGCTACATTTTCAACATAAAAGTTCAAAAACAATTGATAACAACCTATGTTTCCAGACTATCTTTTCTTGTGACTATGATTAGACTGATCTACTATAGCATATATAGTTCAGTAATTGCTTACTAGTTTTGCTTATCTTTATAGAGTATATAGTTTTTTCAAAAATTGAAGAAAAAAGCAAAAAATAATAAAAGAAAAGATTGCTGTCCAATCCCAAACCTTCAGTCAATGTAGCAGCACTCCTTTGAGACAGTAGGTTATAAGATAGTTGATCTATGTACCGAAGCCCCTGGTGGCAGGCTATTTCAGTATGACACCACACTTTTAGTTGTGTATATACAGTATGACACGCATTTATAATTGTGTATATATATATATATATATGCTATCTACTAAAATTCATTCTTGTGTTACTCCAGACTTGGCAAGGAAGGCGTACGATTTCAAATATTTATATGACCAAACAAATAATATTTTGTTTTGATGATTTAACCACGGTTTTTAACAAATGCGCTGAAAAAATTAGTTTTTAATTGCATTGAAAATTAATTACTTCGATACGTTTATCTTTACTAACGTTTTTATATTAGCAAAACGCTTTTAAATTAAAGTATCAGTTGTATAATTTTTTATTTATATTATTTACTCAGTGGTGTAGAAAGATTTTTAAATGTTTGAAATAACCAACTTTAAAACAACAAGAATATTCCAAATTTCTCTACGTTCATATTTATGACAAAAAGATTCTTTTAAAAAAAAAATTACTGTGATAAAAGAATAGGAACCAGAAACCCTAAAATCTTAGCTCCCCTTGCCCCAAACGTGAGAGCAACAAGTTGATGAAATATGTTTTGTACTATTTTCAACTAGACTTATATTCATAGAGAAATTTAAAATTTCTCTATAAATATAAAATTTATTTTAGTGTTCAAAAATTATGACCATATATAGTTTAAACCCCTCTCAATTTGATTGTATAAGATTTTTTTATAAGTAAAAATAAAAGAAGTAAAGATTAAAAAAAAAATTAAATTTTATAAGCAGTCTCTTTAATAAACTTAATATAAGAATCATTTTTTTCTTATAAATTCTTATATAAGAAAAAAAAAGATTAACTTTTTTGAAAGCCATTTGAATTAACTAACTTTGATCTTAAACTTAAGTTTTTATAACGCATTTAAATTAAGTAGGGCATTTAAATAAAGTAACAAATCACTTCTAATGATTTTTTATAAAAACATAAATGAATAATAGATATTTTTTTGATATTATAAAAGGATTTATTTTTATAAAAAATGTTTTTAAATATAAAAAAAATTTATTCAATTTTTTTAATAAGCGATTTAATCAGGGTCATCCCAAAGAGATTTTAAAGTGGGGGTGCTGTGTCTGTTTTTTTGCCAACTAAAGCCAAAAAATTTTTTTTGCCCATACTAACTTATCTTAAAAAAAAAAGATCCTCGTTTTCCGACCTTTGCTGACTGCCAACTATAAATCCAAATTTTGCCGACTCTAGTGTCCAATTTGCCGACTAATAAAATTTATAGGGGGCTAGACACCCCCCTAAGCCCTCCTCGAAATTTGGCCCTTGATTTAATTATTTTTACTTTTGTGCAAAGAATTGTTAAGAATATCTTTTTAAACTTTTAAATGTGTGCGTTTATCAAACAATTGTCAGTTGTAAGTTGTTACTTCATTTAAAAAGGGTTAAATAAAAACTTAAATAAAAATAAGCGGTTAAATAAAAATATTAGTAAAGATAAACCATTTAAAATTAATTATTTCAAACGTAATTTAGATAATCTTATCGTTATAGTTTTTTATTTATTTCAGTTAGGTTTTAATTTTATTTTTGCTATTTTTGTTTTATTTAAGTTATTTTAATTTTGTTTTTCATAATTTTTTACGAAGGTTTATTTGCCTCTTTAATGTTAATTTTTTTTTAATATATAATATTTTTCTTTATAATTAAGTTAAAATTTGATTTAATTTTTTTAGTGCATTTTTAAAACATATATCAATTTTCAAAATATTTTAACAGCTGAGGTTAAGTTAAGTAAAATCAAATAGTATTTGCGTGGTCATATTATGACATGAAATCGCACGCCCTCCTGGCCAAGCCTGGTGTTAATCATCTCAAATTAAGTCTCATCCTTTTTCTGTGACTGTTCCTATGTGCTCCAAAAACTCTTATTCCACTAGTTTTTTTCCTCGAACATCAGTTCTATGGAACTCGCTTCCTTCATCTTGCTTTCCTGATTCATATAACTTGCAATCTTTTATGTCGTCTGTCAATCGTTTTCTTGCTCTACAATCTTCATCTTTTACTCTTTCAGTAACTTCCAACTCTAATAGTAGTTGCTTGCAGCCTTGTTGGAAGCGAAGATGTTTAAATATATATATATATATATATATATATATATATATATATATATATATATATATATATATATATATATATATATATATATATATATATAAATATATAAATATATATAGACTAATATATGATATACAATATATTTAGTGCAACTTTCATTTCTGACATAAGAAATTTTAATAAGAATAGATTTCACAACTGATTATAGAGCTGAGAAAAAGTTCAGCTCTCCAGAAACATCAGAATGACATAAATTGGTCTAAATTACTATCCAAAAAAGATGCTCTTGGGATCTTAATACATTTTGCAAAGATAACAGTTAACAGTTAGAAAAACATCAACTTCAGTGATTGAGGAAATTGTAGAATTTTGATATAAAGCTTGTATTTCTATGGATCAAAAGAACAGGATGTTTTGAGAAATTAAAAAAACTTTTTTCAGCCAAGACTTGGTTTTGAAGATCTGAACCACAGATTTGATATTACTAATGCGTATTGCTAATGCATATGCTCTAGCTGTAACTAAAAATGAAGAAGACCCTGTCTTCTTTTTCTTCTTGCACAAAGAGAAAGGTAGAATAGGAGTAATGAAATCAATTGACAAGGTCCTAGAAACTAAAGAAGCACAAACTAAGTAAAAAAAATCTTAAAAAAAGACACAGGAAAAAAGCTGAAGAAGCATCTATATCATCTGCAGTCCAGTTAAAAACATTTGACAGCAGTATTAGTAATGAGGAGTTATTTGAAGAAAACTCTAGTGTTTTGGGAGGATATATATCTCCATAGCCAAAGAAGTGAATAAGGACCTCAAGAATCATAGTCACTGGGTCACTATTAACGGCTTTAGATAGCTCTAAAGTTTTTAACAGAAATGCAGTGATTGTGTTGACAGAAAAATCTAGAGCCTTTGAACAAAATGTAAAGGAGATGAATACTAATAGGTTATCCATTCATCATGAGCGCAAATTTAAAGCAGATGTTTCTTTGGTTGTTCATTGGTATGGCAAGTTAATGCAAAATTTGACAACTAAAACTCATGTTGATGTTCTTAGTGAAAGACCCAGCTCATGAAAGAATCATCTTGGAATTCAGTCAGCTTTGTCTAAAGTATTTTGTCAGCTTTATCTAAAGTATTTTGTCAGATTTGTCTAAAGTATTGAAGTTATCAATTTTAGTCAGAGTTCCTGATTGTAAAAAAAGCACACAAACAGCTGGACAAAAAAATGAAGAGTGATGCTTCCATTACATCTGCTCAGTTAGCATGTAATTTGTATTTTTTTATTATTAATCCAACAAATTTTATTTATATACTAATATTAATTTTATATGTATACTAATATTAATTTTATATATATATAAATATAAATTTTATATATATATAAATATAAATTTTATATATATATAAATATAAATTTTATATATATACAAATATAAATTTTATATATATACTTATATAAATTATATATATATATATATATATATATATATATATATATATATATATATATATATATATATATATATATATATATATATATATATATATATATATATATATATATATATACAGTAGCTTTCATAAATTTAGACGCATTCATTTTTTTTTTCATATATGTAAGAAAATACTCAAAATAAAAATAAAATAAAAGTGCTACCGCTATGTTTGATATATAATTTAAAAGAGGAAATGAAACTCTTTTATAGAGTACCTTAATTTTTTTTACAGGATGTTTATTACACCGATTAACACAAAAAAGTTAATTGATAAACTTGATTTTATTTTGTTCATAAATTTAGACGCACAATTAAAAAAGTCTTATATCTTGTTAATTGATAGTTAATTAGTAGTTTTTTTCTTATATTTCTCATTAATAGGCCTAAATTAATTGATTTTGTCAAAAAACCTTATATGAATATGACTTACCTGGAAATAGTTAATCATTATTTAATAAATAAACAAAAGTTAAGTTAGTTTTGTACTAAAAAAACGTAAAAAATGGGCAAAAGACGTATCACTCAAGGTGAAAGATGGCAAATTATTGCGCACATCAAAGAAGGAACCAAAAGTAATAGAGAAATCGCCAAGTTAATTGGAGTTTCGGAGAAATGCGTTCGGATGCGTTCAAAACTTTCTTCACACTGGTGGTGCCAGCGAGAAAACGAGGCCAGGTAGACCCTTGTCAACCACCAGAAAGGACGATAGTGTTCTTTTTAGAGCTGTCAGAGCTAATCCAAGAATTAGTTACAAAGAATTGACCACAGAATTCAATACAACGCGAAATACATCTATTTCTCAAAGCACAGTCCGCCGAATACTTATCAAATACAAGATTGGAGTCTACACTGCTTTGAAGAAACCGCTTCTGCGTCCATATGATAAACAAAGGAGACTAAAATGGTGTCGTGAAAGAAGGTATTGGACAATAGATCAATGGGAAAACATTATGTGGAGTGATGAGAGTAACTTTGAGCTTATCAATCGCAAATCTAACATAACAGTCAAAAGAATGGCTCACGAAAAGTATTACGCCAGGTACATTAGACCAACTGTACAAAGTGGAGGAGGCTCAATAGGAATCTGGTTATGCTTCAATTACAAAGGTGTTGGTATGTGCCAAACATACACCGGAAGAATCAACTCCAGAATATACGTAGAAGTACTGGAAAACAACCTAATTCCATCAATTGACCGGCTTATGCTCAATGATAAACCATAGAAACTTCAACAAGATAGCGCTACTGCACATACTGCATACTATACAAAGGAGTGGTTCAACGATAATAATATTATGACAATACTGTGGCCTCCATATTCACCTGATTTGAACCCGATTGAAAACATTTGGGCTTGGATTGATCATGAATTAGCAAAGGTTCAAATTTCCACACTTGGTCAGCTGAAGGAATTCCTTAAGGAGACCTGGTATGGGGTCCCAGAAGCGATGTGCAAAAATCTTGTTGAGTCTATGCCTAGAAGAGTTCTTAGTTGTATTAAAGCAAAAGGCGGATACACAAAATATTGATTGGTTCATAAATTACGCCTTCTAATGTATCGTGCGTCTAAATTTATGAATAATTTTTTTTTGTCTAATTTTTTTAATACCATGTAGTTGTATCTAATTATTACTTAGTATTTCATTTTTTTTGTAAACTTTTTTTAAATTTTGTATTCTGTATGTATTTATCTGATAAATAGAAAAAAAACTAAACCGAAATCTTTTTTTGTCATTGTTTTATCGTTAAAAAACTAAAAATTTCTATTCTCAAATATGAGTGCGTCTAAATATATATATATATATATATATATATATATATATATATATATATATATATATATATATATATATATATATATATATATATATA
Source organism: Hydra vulgaris (assembly GCF_022113875.1). Lineage (NCBI taxonomy): Eukaryota > Metazoa > Cnidaria > Hydrozoa > Anthoathecata > Hydridae > Hydra > Hydra vulgaris. The sequence continues at coordinate 38,859,311 of NC_061157.1, forward strand.
TATATATATATATATATATATATATATATATATATATATATATTATATATATATATATATATATATACTATCCTTATAGTGTAGTCGAAAGAGTCTTAATGTAAGAAAAGTCTCTTTCGACTACAATTTTAATTACCTCGTCTCTTAAGCTGTATTTGATTGTCGTCGAAATGTCAAAGCAATTAAATTAATGCGGAAGTACATTAAATTTTATTATTTTTTAAAAAATTTTTAAAAAACCGCAATAATAACGACTAGAAAGTTTTTTTTTTAATCAGTGGTGTTTTTGTTTTTATTTTATTAAAAAACATTTTTAAAACATGCGTAAATGTTGCTACATCAACTATCTTATAGCCTGCTACTACAAGGGAGCGTTTCTACATCGACTATCTTATAGCCTAACTCGCAACAGAGTGCTGCTACATCGACTGACAAATAGCCTGACTCGCAAGGGAGTGCTGCTACATCGACTGACAAATAGCCTGACTCGCAAGGGAGTGCTGCTACAACAACTGACAAATAACCTGACTCGCAAGGGAGTGCTGCTACACCGACTGAGGGTTTAGTTTGGGCAGGCACATTATCATTTAAAAAAAATTTTAAGTTTTTAAACTTTTTCTGGTCTGGTTTATTAACGCGCTCTTTAAAACTACAGTTTATGGGAAACTCTTTCTGACTACCATGCAAGAGTATATATATATATATATATATATATATATATATATATATATATATATATATATATATATATATATATATATATATATATATATATATATATATATATATATATATATATATATATATATATATATATATATATATATATATATATATTAGCTCTCAGAAACACATATAACATTTTTTCAGAACATTCAAAAGGGTAAAAATATCAAAAAGCGTGATAAAAGAGATTGTTTGTCTTTATAAAAGAAAATTTGCAACAATTTAAATTATTAATTATTTAAAACATCACAAATGTGGTTGCAAGGTGATATATTGTACCATAAAATGTTTTAAGGAAACTGGAGATAAAATTCTACCAAAAAGAACAGGAAAAAAAAAGTGGTTTATACTAAAAAAAATCATAAAGGTTATTTGTGAAAGAATTAAACAAAATCCTGCTAGATCAGGAAGATCAATTGCAAAATAATTTGGAACCGAGCCCAAAACCATCAGAAATTTGATTAAAACAGACTTAGGTATGAGAGCTTATAAAAAACAATTATCTGCTGGTCTGAAAAACAGAAATATAGTATGTTAAGAGTTGTAAAATGATGCAAAGAAATCGCATGGTGGCTTACCAATAATTTTTTATGATAAAAAATTATCATGTTTAAGTGCCCCCTAAACAAACAAAATAACAGGGCTTATGGATTAAGTTTGCAAGAGATCCCACGTAATGTAAGAGCTATTCCTACATTATGCGGGATCATTTAAATTTGGGATCAATAATTGAGTTTTTTCAATAATAAAGTTTATATGTGTATCAAAGAAAAAGGAGAAAGATTTGAAATCAATTAACTTGCATTATATATTATGTAACTTAATGTGTTCTATATGATAAAACAACACTTGATTTTAGAGTTTTTTTAATAAAAAATTTTTTTAGGGGTGTCTCAAAACTCTTGAGCATTTAAAGGGTCCATAATATTATTAAAAAAAAAGTTTTTTAAAAGTATGTCTTGTAGTGTCATAAGTCAGGCGAAATAATATACAAATTTCAAAATTAATAATCATTTTATAAAAAAAAACATAAATTATTATCAAAAAATTGAGAAGAGAAAAATTATCAAAAAATTGTGTAAAAGATCAATATTTTCATTTTTATTTAAAAAGTTACTATTCAGTAAAGTTTAAAATAATAATTCATATATATATATATATATATATATATATATATATATATATATATATATATATATATATATATATATATATATATATATATATATATATATATATATATATATATATATATATATATATATATAGATATATATATATAGATATATATATAGATATAGATATATAGAGTGTTCCATGTTGTTAAAGAGCAGATCAATAATAAATTAGTAAAAAGAATATAGAGACACATACAATACTTGTATAAAAAATAAACAATAATAAATGTGATTTTTTTTACCAGACATAGATCTTTATCTTTACTTTTCTTTGAATTTTTTGCATTATTTTTCTAAATAAATGTTTATAAAGTACTTTGAAAGAAAACAAACAACAGATTATTTAAAAAATATGAGTTCTTATTATAAAATTTTTTATTAGTTTTTAATAAAAGATGTGTAATGTGTATTAGTTGTTCTATTAATTGCAAAATTTATTAGTTACTCTGTTAATTTATTAGTTACTCTGTTAATTGCAATATCTATTGGTTATTCTGTTAATTGTTCAATTTAAATTTGTTCAAATATTCTTTGGCAAAATACTATTTAAAAAGACACTTGATTAGAAGTATTTTTTTTTTTTCTAAGAAAAGACTTGAAAAAATATTTTACAGACACAAAAAAAAAAAAAGTTATACACAAAGTAAAAGAATATTATCCTTTTAAAACTTATTTAGAGAGAACTTTTAAAACTGAATAAAACAGTAGTAGAAGAGTTATGATGCTGATATCCATATATGATGATTATCAGAACATTATATTTAAAGCAATATATATACAATTTTTTAATTAAAAACTCTAAGGCCTTGTTAATATTGAAAAGATAAAAGAATAATTTTACTCAAAACTAATTTATCTACAAAATAAATATACCTAATTATTTAAAAAATGCTTTGAAAACTAACTACCTTAGATAGCCGTGAGATAATTGACATTTTATTTTTTCCAGGAACACTTCGATAACTTTTTTCTTTCACTTTTTCATCATTAGGTTGCTTAGAAGAAGCTAGAACAATCAAACATTGAGAGAACATTTAAGATTGGTTTTAAAATAAACAATGAACATTGAAACATACCAGGAGATTCTCCTTTAAGAGCTTCATAGTAAAGTGATACATAAGCTATAATAGCCAGTTTATCAGGAACAGCTTGTCTAACTAAATCATGACCAGAGATTTTTGGAGGGATACCAAAATATTCTTCAGCTATTGCAAATGCCTAATGATAACAAAATAATGTTCTATTACACTTTTACTTTATCTAAAATATTTGAATAATTTTTTTTAAGTAGAAATAGTAAAAAAAAATAGAAACTTAGACCTTTGCACAATTTTCTTCAACTTCTTTAAAATTTAATGCGGAATAATCTCTAAATAAAAATATTTAATAAAACTTATTTTAAGATTAATTTAAGAATTACTAATGAAATATTTATGTAATACACAATATAAATAAACAACCTGGTTTTAATGTATAATCTCTGTATACAACAAATAAATTTATTTAAAAATAAACATGTTTTCAAAAATTTTTACATCAAAAATTTTTAGAAATAGTGCATATGACATAAAAAGCAGCGTTAAAAGCCATTTGTTAAGAATATTTTTAAAATGTTCAAACAAAAAAAAAAGTAGTTTACTTTAAAGTGATCCCAAACCTCCGAGACATGTTGTGTTCATATTAAAGTGAATTAAAAAAAAAATGTTTGGACTAAATTTTTTTGATTAAAACAAAAGAATAAACGCATACCAAGAAAAACCAACTTTTTTATTTTAGTTGAAGCTTGCTTTCTCCATTTTGTTGTAGGCCAAAAAGTCAGCATAATACATGCTGCAATCTACAGACTTGATAATTTATTCAAGCGCGTTTTATTTATTTTATTTCTAAGAGTTTCAGTACATAATGTCATTGATTTTTTTGTTTGTGTAAAAGATCGATTATGTAAACAAACAAAAAAGTCAATGACGTCATGTACTAAAACTTTTAGGAATAAAACGCGCTTGAATAAATAATCAAGTCAGTAGATTGCAGCATGTATTATGCTGACTTTTTGGCCTACAACAAAATGGAAAAGGCGAGCTTCCACTAAAATAAAGAAATTAGTTTTGCTTGGTATTTATTCTTTTATTTTAATCAGAAAAATATAGCCCAAACATTTTTTTATCATTCTCCTTAATATGAACACAACATGTCTCGGAGGTTTGGGATCAATTTTAAGTAAAAAACAATTATTTCACTACAAAAGAAGCTAAAATACAAGAACTCTTCTGATGGTGGTTGTGAAGATGAAGAAGAGTTAGATAAGCTTCTCAGTCCTGGTCAAGGAAAGAAAACAAAAGCAAAACCAATAAACAATGCAGATAAAAAACCAAAAGCTTTAAATGCTGACTTGAGCCATAACTTTTATAGATCGCTTTAAATGCATATTGTGGACTTAAACTGACAAACTGAGAACATTCTTTTCAGTTATTGACAAATTCAAAACAAAATGTTTCAATCAAATTGAAATGCTTTTGATAAAAGTTTAGTGAAGTCAAAACATTTTGTCTGACATTTATCAACACATCAAGAACAAACCTGTTAAATTTAGTATCAAATGTGGAATATTGCAGAATCAAAATCAGAATTTCAATGTTAAAACACAAAAAAGTACAAGTGATAAGAATGCTCGTGGCTTGGCTTATGATGTTATTACTGAATTAATTCCCTGCTCATCATGAATGAGAACATCATGTGTATTTTGATAACTTTTAAATGTCAGTTCACCTAGTAAATGCTTTGCACAAAGAAAATACTATTTTAGACAAAACAGAAAATCACAAAAAATTTACCTAGAGTATGAAACATCGGCTTAAAAAAACAAGAGACATGGGTTAGTAACGCAATAATAAAGTATTAGATTTAATTTCTTAAAATTTAACCTTTATGCTATATACTTTTATTATATAATTAATTTACAAAGATTGTTATTGCCTAAAAATTAATTTTTGAGGTAACTAAGGAAATAAAAAAATATTATATAGGAAAAATCATTTAAAAAACTGTACCCTTTATTGTAAAGTCAAAATTTTACACATACCTAGAATTAAAAGTTAAAATAATAAATTTTACAAAGAAATTATTTTCCTTCTATAATTCTTTGAATAAACATTTTAAGGGCTATACATACATGATATATATATTTTATAAAGGCTAGGTTATTTCAAGTTGAAATAAAACATTTTTAACTAAACATCATACATGTAGGTAATGCGTACATATGCTGTTTTGGTTATAAACATGTAGGTAACATACATATGCTGTTTTGGTTATGAACATGTAGGTAATGTACACATGCTATTTTAGTTATAAACATGTAGGTAACCTATATAAATTAATAAAACAAAAATTATATATCTCAATCAGATAGCATCATAAAAATTCAAATTAAATGCAACAGAAATTGAGAGCATACTTTTTCACATTCCACAGCACAAAATAATTATGAAGTTATTTGGTGAGATGTAAGATTTAAAGAACAAAAGAAACTAAGTGTTTAGAGCTGTACAAGCAAACAGTTATGAAAATTAGGAATGTTGGTGAAGAAAATTATAAAAAGAACTAGATGAAAAAAAACTTTATAAAAAATTTTTTTTTGACATCTTTGCTTCCAACAAGGCTGCAAGCAACCACTATTAGAGTTGGAAATTACTGGAAGAGTAAAAGATTGAGATTGTAGAGCAAGATAAAAATTGACAGACAACTTAAAAGATTGCAAATTATATGAATCGGGAGAGCAAGATGAAGGAAGCGAATTCCAAAGAACTGATGTTCGAGGAAAAAAACTAGAGGAATATGAATTTTTAGAGTATTTAAGAACAGTCACAGAAAAAGGACAAGACTTAATTGAATAACATGTAACACGAGAATGAATTTTAGTAGATGGCACAAGAGACACTAGCTCTTTAGAATAGTGCCCATTATAGTATTTGTAGAAAAGAGAAAAAGAAGCAACATTATGATGATGTGATAAAGGTTGGAGGTTGGCTGCAAGAGCAGGTCCAACTATGTTTACAATGCGTTTTTGCACCTTGTCTAAAAGGAATAGGGCATCATTAGAAGATCCGCCCCAGATATGGCAACAGTATTCCATAAAAGGCCAGATTTGAGATTTATAGAAATCGAGAATAGAATCTAATGTAAAAATGTGTCGAGCTAGATAAAGAGATGCAACCTTAGCAGATACTAATTTTGCAACAGATTTGATATATGGTTTCCAAAAAAGATTGGAAGTAAGAGTTAATCCTAGAAGATCAAGGATAGATGACTCATCGAGTACATTACTGTTCATAAATATAGGAAGGTCAAATTTAATGCAATAACGATTGACTGAAAATAAATTGAGTTTTATCTGGATTAAAGTTCACCAGCCACTGTGAACCCCATTATATGTAGCAGAAGTGAGATACTTTTCAATCTCAAATGTCTCCTCCAAGCAATCAGAGAGTGCTGGCTTCTTGTCATGACAAGAATAAATGGCAGTATCATCAGCAAACAATGGCAGTATCATCAGCAAACGTAGAACAAGAAGATTGAAATCCATATTGATGATCAGAAAGTAAGTTATTAGATTCAAGATGAGAGATTAATTGTTAGTTAATTAAAGATTCAAAAACCTTGCTTATAATAGGAAGAAGACTAATGAGACGGTAGTTAGACGAATCAGATTGCTCTCCAGAATTTTTTAAAATAGGGATAACAGATGCTGCTTTCCAGCAGGCTGGAAAACAAGACTCTGATAAGCACTTGTTGAATAGTTTTGAAAGGATAGACGGCAGCTCCGAAGAACACTTCTGCAAGACTATAACAGGTATGTTGTCCAGGCCTCAAGCTGTAGAAGAGTCTACGCAGGAAATCACTTTAGATAAAGAAGCTGGAGTGATACAAATGTCAAGCAATGGATCAAAGCAATAGACAGCTATATCAGGTAGAACGCAATTAATAGACTCAAGAGATGATATTAATGAAAAGTTCTTAAATGATTCAGTTTTGTCTTTAAGTGAGGTGACAAAGTCTGAACCATACAAAAGAGGTGGAATTACAGACTTGCTCTTATTATTGATACTATTAAAGATTCTCAAGAAGTCACGAGAGCCTAGTTTTTGTGATGACATAAAAGATTTCATGACTTGAGAATAGGGACATTGTCATTAGACAAAACCTTTTTACTATCAGTAATAAACAGTAGTCTGTTTTCTGGAGAATTTTGCTGATAGATATGGCAATAAAAAAAAAACGGTTTCAATAACAATATTGGCTGATGAATTAAGAGAAATGGCTTGGTCAATTTAATCAGAAATAACATCAAAAAGAGTGCAGTCTTAAGATGAAGGAGAGCGATATAGAACAAAGAGAAAGGCGATAGAGTGAGGTGGTACTAAAAGAAAGCACATAAAAAAATAGTCTGAGGATTCAAACTTAGTTTCCTGACAAATGGGTGAATTCTTACGAATGTAAATGTTCAGGCCAAGCATGTGATTATTGGAGTCTTTACGAATTAAAGGAAGATAACCATTAACACTAAGATCACAAGATGAGACAGCTGAACTCAAATTAGTCTCACAAAGAGCAAGTAGGTCTGGTGAACTTTGCAAGAGATAAGACTCGACAGAAGTAAAGTTACTTCAAAGACCACGAATATTAGTAAATGATAGGTTTAGAGAACTTGGTGATGACAATGGTTTTTTGTGTTTTATAGTTTTTGATACTTTATTCATTTTTAAATTTGTTAAAAAACTTGACATGAAGTATAGATAGTACTCAGTACACTTTTTAATAGCCCAAACAATTGCCTTATTACTATTAATAAACCCCAAGCCTTAACAAAGGGCACCAATGTGGCCTTGGCAATGCACACCAAAAGTACAAACAGGGACACCATCCATGTGCAACATGGCACTGTTAATACTTTGATATTTTTCAGCTGTAAATGGAATCAGCCTCTCTGAGAGCTACCACAGAGTTCAGGAAACCTGACTACCAGCCGGCCTCAGAACCATAAAACTGAGTTTTAGTGCTGTATGTTCATTAGGAGATAATAGAATGAGTTATAATCATAAAAACAGAAGCACAAGCAAAACCCATGCATTGAGTCAAGAAGATCCAACATTCAACATCCTAAACTGGAAACAATCTATTATAAATACATCTGCGCCAGCCTAATGGATGAAGAAGGGGTGCGAGGCAGGTCAACAGAAAGAATCTGTTTACCCCTTAAGTCGTTGCCTAGGAGGCCTTCTACAAGACAAGAGCCAGATGCATTTAACATCTGCCCAAGATGAGTATTTTTATCGAGACACCATCTCTAGTCTTCATTCAACCAAGAGCCCTAAGGCAGGGGGTGTTTTTTGTGGGAGTTGGCATCTCCTAGCCTTTGCCTAAAAAGGCATATCCTACAAGGCAGCAGGACATGAAGCAGATTGTACTGGGTTACATGTTACCAGTAGCAGGATAACCTGACCTGACAAAAGCAGGATAACCTGACCTGACTAATTGAGGTAAAAAATAACGATAGTAGATCATTAAAATCACTAAAGAGTTTAAGACTTAAGAAGATGCAGTGATAAGGTAAATAGACCTACTGATTTAAATAATATTCTGAAATGATTCTGTACTGAAGTAAAATCAGCTATTTAGATATACATACATTCTGGTCTTTCTGATGTATTAGCTAATATGTTGTAGACTTTGGGGGGGATGTGAGTGTTCAGTGTCATATCCCAAATGATTAAAAGAAAAAAGACAAAAGCAAAGAAGGTGGTTTGTATAAAGAAATAAAATTGCTCGACCAGGTAAAAGATTTAAAAAAAAGATTATTGTCAAAAAAAATAAGAAACAGTGTGTTTATCCATAACATGCAGTTTGGTTTTAGGCCATTAAAGGTAACATATGTAATATTTAAATTGAGGCAAGTTTAAGAAACATTTTTGGAAGAGATAATAAACTTTTACCTTAAGTAGTAAAACACTGAATATAAAAATTCCTTTACAAATAGGGTGAGAGATTCCAAATAGGAATTCACTCTCACAGAAAGCAGTAAATGCAACATACGTTTCTTTTAAGCATTTAACTTTATCTGCTGCTTAAAAAGTTTGATTCCTGGTTGATTACCATGCCTTGGTAGTACTGCACTCAACTTATTTCTCTACGCAGCAGTCTTGTTCATCAAGTTTTGTGTATTAAGTTAAAGAGTTAAGAGTAGGTTGTAACCACAATAAAATAGACTTCTCAACTGTAGTGGACTTGTCAGCATTGGGGAGATGAATAAAATTTAAAAAAAAAAACATATCTGTATCAACATAAAAGATTCTGATGCAACTTTGAATTGTCTCAAATTTCCTAAATTTTCATAAAATTTAATTGATCCTCGGAATTAGAAAAAATGAATCAATCTTTTTAAGGTCGGCATCAGGTCGGCAAAAATTATTTGACACAAAGGTCTGACCATAAAACATAGAAACAAGGTCGGCAAAAAATTACCGACCTCATACACTTTCAGGTTGGCAGTTAGGTTGGCATTGCCGAATGCCGACCCTAATCCGAGGGTTGTATGTATATATATATATATATATATATATATATATATATATATATATATATATATATATATATATATATATATATATATATATATATATATATATATATATATATATATATATATATATATATATATATATATATATATATATATATATATATATATATATATATATATATATATATATATATATATATATAACAGCTTTGCTAGTACCAGTTACAGCTATTAATATCAAGCCTCAAGACATTATTTCTTATATTTGCAAAAATATCTTTGCTAGTACCAGAAGCAGTTACAGCTATTTAAATCAAGCCTTAAGACATTATCTCTTATATTTGAGAAAACATCGTTGCTAGTACCAGAAGCAGTTATAGCTAATAATATCAAGCCTTTCACATTTATGCAATGTGTGGAAGTAGTTTGGAATTGTGTTTCAACGGAGTCCTGGCCATTTTTTCTCAAATATGTAAAAATATAATTTCATGCTTGAAGCAGTGTCTTGATAAATTTTCTTCATAATCCGGTGTATTTGGCAAATTCTATACTTCTTGATATCCAATTTAACAATTGAAGAACTTGTGCAGATTTAATACCAGCGCTATGATATTAATGATTCAAGTCGCTATTAGATGAAAACCACTTTAAAGAAGATCTTTTTCTATAATCACGCTCACCCAACAAGTGTTGGGTATGCATGTTTTAACTAGTGGAAAAGCTTAAGAATTTTCTGCATATGCATTATAATACCTATTTCAAATTAGGTAATTTTAGTCTAATGTATTATTTTTGGCCAGTTATCTAATATATGGAAAAAAACACATAAAAATTTAAATTTTATTTATAAGCTAAATGTTTTTTTTCCTCATTTGCTGGAATTTTATATAAATATAGAAAAGAGTCATGCAAAAAAACTATTGAGGCATTGCGACAATTAAGAAATTATCATAAGGTGCTCTCAAATAAAAAAATACAAACTTACAATGGAGTCGTTTTTGGCGGAACACCCTAATAGCAAATAAGAGCAAGAAAATGTTGTGTTAGCGCATATGCTTCTAAAAATAATGCAAAAAAAAAGGAAAAATGAAAGGAAAGGGTTACCCGTGAACCTAGAATCTTTTTTATTTAAAAAAAATGATAATAACAGTTTGATATCTGCTGGAAAAATTTAGGATCAGATGATTCATCACAGTCAAGTGAAGAAGAGCTTGATTTATAATATTCATTTAATCAAAAAAATATTCATACATATATATATATATATATATATATATATATATATATATATATATATATATATATATATATATATATATATATATACATATATATATATATATATATATATATATATATATATATATATATATATATATATATATATATCGTAATAACTATCAAAATAATTGTAAACAATTTATAACAGTTATTCATTATAAGAATCTTCTTTTAGCGAAAAGCTCAAAATGCTAATGAGATGCAAATTTTTTGTTTTACAAAACTGAGTTATTTTATTGAACCCATCATCTCAAAAAAAATTTATTAGCTATAGAAAGCAAAGAAAATCATTTAAAGAACCCATCAACAAAACAAAATGACAAAAACAAATATTTTGAGTTAGTTCTATTTTCAAATACTAAGTGCTGGAACACGCTTTGCATATGGGGACCTCATTTTTCTTTTTAGTTTTCATTAACTAGTATAGAGTTGGTAAAAAAAGTAATTCAATAACTTTTAAAAAGGTATTTTAAAAAGTAATTCAATAACTTTTAAAAAAATTATGAGAAAATAATTTATTAAAAATGCAAAATTTTAATTTAATTTTTAAAATGTTTCTAAAGTAATTCCGAGGCATGCTGTAAATGGAATATATATATATATATATAAATATATATATATATATATATATATATATATATATATATATATATATATATATATATATATATATATATATATATATATATATATATATATATATATATAATATTTATTTCATATATATATATACACATACATACTTACAAAAGGTCAGGGCGGTAACGGTTTACAATAGCACAAAAAGCCAAACCATTCTTCCATGACTCACTCATATCTGTCATGCTTATATTAGGATAGCCATGTGTTTGTTCTTTACACCATGCTAACAATGTATCTGGATCAACTCCACTTTGTTTTGCTTAAAAAAAAATATTTTTTATTTATTTAAAATATTTTTTGCATAATAATATTCTTTCAAGTTAACATATGTTTTGTGTGTAAAAGATCATTATTGTTTAATAATTGTAAAATCCAGTGACAATTTAGTGACGCTTAATACAACACTTATCTAAAAAAAGTATTGCATAATTTTAACCATGTTATATTTTATTATTATAAAATGTTTATAAAATTTTATAATAACATGCTGTAAACCACTGAGAAAAACCTGTAATCAAAAAACCATCCGCAACTAGAACTTTTAACTTTCTCTTTTTTTTTTTTTTGTTAAATTTTTTTGGGCTTTAATTTTAAACCCATAATAAAATACTTAATAAAAAAAACAATTATTAAAATGAAAAGAGAATTTAAAATAAATATTAGAAATTTTTCTTGTCAACTGTAAAAGCGTAATTTTAGTTGCAAAAAGTATGATATGAATTATGTGATGATTTTTGTGAAAATCATTTAATGCTAATGTGAAAAAGTAAATTCCAGTAAGACTAAATTTGTAAAAAAAGTATAAAATATCAAAATATATAAATATAATATCATTAGATTTGTAAAAAAAGTAAATATAGCATCATTAGATTTATTAAACTATCAACTACTATCAATAAATTATCGTTTTAGATTTTAGTGAACAGAAAATGGCATTTTCAACTAAAAATGAAAAAAGGAAATTCAACAAGATTTTTGATAAATTTTTTTCTTGATACTTTTTACAAAATGATTCATATGTTTGAAATTTTTTTACAATTTTGCTACATTTGAGACCCAGCATGACATACTTTTGAAAAACATTATTTTTTGATAATTTTAGAGACCCATTTAATGTTTAAGGGTCCATAGCAACCCCTGAAAATTTTTTTTATTAAAATCTTATTTAAATCCAGTATTATTTTATTATATAGAACACATTTAGGGGGATGCCAGCAGACATTTCCAAAAAAAGTTGTGACGAATAGTCAAAAATGCAAAAAGGAACATTTAAGTATTATATCCAGACAAGAAAAAAGAAAAGTTTGTTTTATTAAAAATAAAACAGAGCCCACCAGAAACTCTTTAAAAAGAGAGAGTTTTTTAAGTTTTGATTGTTCTGAAACTTTAAGAGCATTTTAAGTAGAAAAAAGTTTTTCCGTCACATTAATACTCTAGAATCTGTCAAAGGTGGTGTAAATGGTACCCCATTAAGTTTAAACAAGCAGAATATACAGCATATACATTTCTTATAAATAACTCTTGCGATACTGAATCTTCCAATGTTTCTCTTTATATTCCTTAGAAAACAAGTGTGAACACAAAAAAAGGCCCTTAACAATAACCCCAAGATTGCAATTTTAAGTAACACAAACACAAAATGCAGAAAATATTAAACACACAAATAAAGTATGCATAATGAAACTATTTAAAATAAAAAATGACAACATATAACAATAACTATATAAATTTTGAAATGTTTAAAAAAAACACTTAAAATAAAGTAAACACAAAATTAACAAATTATAAATAGTAATATTTTGATTAAAAAAATTAATAAAAAATTAAATATTAAAAAAAAAAACTTCTTGTTTTTGAACCATAATAAAAGAAGTATACAAAAAACAATTCTATAGAAATTGATGTCTTTTGATATCATGTGTTGTGATAAATAAAAAATTTGGAGGACTTAATAAATGTTGAAGAGATATTAAATGGTGAGGAAGTACTACAAATAGTTTTAATAATGAATAAAAAAAAAATTCTTTTAAACTTATTTTACTGTTGATAAATTATTTTTTATTGTTCCTAGGTACAAAGTAAATATTTCTTGTTATATCTCAAATATATAGAAAAAAGATGTTGTTCAACAATAATTTTCCAGAACTTTAAACTTTCAAGAACATTTCAACAAACTTTCAATTCCTGAGCAAGAGAACATAATTTTTTAGGTAAAAACCTTTTAATGACATCAAGAAATTGTTTGCATGCAGCAGATGCACTTTGGTTCATGTGTGGACAATTTAAAGTCAAAAAAGTGAAAAGAACTTACTTCTCTATACTTTCTGTTTATCTATCAGAGTAAAAGGGTTAAGGGAGGCTTGGAACAAAAAAAAAAAGTAAGCCTACATGACTGAAGTGGCCTCCTCTGCTTTGTGGAGATAAATGATGTGGTAATGAAAAAATAAAATATTAGACCTACAGTGCATACTTTTGTATGCATATTAGACCTACAATGCATACTTTTGCATGCATATTAGACCTACAATGCATACTTTAGCATGGGATCAAAACAAATCCTAGGTATCCTTATTTCACACATAAATAAACAACAACTTAAAGTTAAAGCATACATTTGTGGCTCACTTATACAGTGCTTTATGTTGTAAAACTTTTATGACATATCTTACACAGTTTAAGGGTTTGTTATTCACAAAATTTTCACTTATATCATTACATTATGTTAATATCATACCCAATATTAAGTAATGTTTAAATTTTTCTGCTTTTAAATGTATAAAATTAGTTATATCTATGTTTCAGGGTTGGTACAAAAGAGCCATAAAGTTAGCTTCTGCATGGTAGATCCTACCAAACATGCTGCTAGCAAGAATGTGCCAGGCATTCCTTCTGAACAGAGCAGAGAAGAGGGCAGAGAGCAGCTATCTTCAGCAGACAGCAGCAAGTTATACAGCAAGGAAGGTATTGTAGATCCAGAAAACAACATCACAGATGCAGTTGAGGAGAGAAGATCATACTTCTTGAACCAGAAAGATATCAAATATATTAAATCAGATACCAAGTTCTATGCTGTTCTTCTGACATTCCGGCTTAGCAGCACAATGGCTCTTTAAGAAATTAATTAGCAAAAATTTGTCACAAATCTAAATTGTTTAGTTTCTGTATCTTAATAAACAATTCTTTTTGATATGTGTAAATAACTTTAAAATTATGTTTCTTTATAAATAAAATTTATTTAGGATGACTTCAAAATAATTTGCTTTGTAATTGGGTAAAAGGTTTTTAATATTAAAATCAACTTCAATTATTTGCTTCTTACCTTCATTTATCTTGGATGCTTTATTTTCTTCGTTTTTATGTAATGTTTCTAAACTAAAGTTGCCATCACTTTTATCTATTAAATGTCCAATCTGTTCTTTTTTGAATAATCGAGTATTTAAATTTGGATATCTAATGATGTAAATAAAATATCAAATATAAAATGAAATATAAACTCTCATTTTAAAAAATAAATGAATTCCATAATAAAAATTGAAATATATAAAAAATACGTTAGAGAATACATAAACTGATGGGTTAGGCTGTGGCCAGAAAAGATTAATATTAAAAAATATGCATTTTTTTCAATATTAATCTTTTCTTAAAAGATTTGTCAGTCTGCAGTCGAAAATACCAAAATTGGCTTCAGTAAATTTATAAATAAAGTTTTATATAAAACATCATTAAAAGTGTTTTATACAAAAAAATAACACTAGATTTAAAATGATTTTGAATAAAAAATTATTTAATAGGCCCCTCAAGACCCTTGAAAAAGTTCTTTCGAAATAGGTCAACAATTGTTTTTATATAATTTTGCTTCATTTAAGTGTCAAGTTGACCTATTTTTGAAGAACTTTTTTTTGTTTTCAATGATATTGATATATCATTAAAAAAAAAAAGTTCTTCAAAAATATGTTATGATTATATGTTAAAGAAAAATCATTGTATTGTTTTCATCCAATCCAATCCCTTAAAATGTTTTCACAAAGATTTTAAAGTTTTTTTTTTGTATAGAGCACTATTAGTGGATGGGAATGGGAAACTTTTTCTCAAAATTGTAGCTTTTGGTGAGGAGTCTTGGAGAGGTAAGTTTTATAAAAAATTGGAATAATAATTTTAATTGTATATATCACAGAGATCATTGATTTGTTAATAGTAGTGAAAAATATTAAAACTTATTTTTACTTATACCTATATATTTTTTATTTATTATACAGCAAAATAAATTAATTTGTTCATTATAAATTTATTTTGTTACATAATAAATGCAATAACTATTAAAGCATGAACGTACATGAAATGTGAAAGAAGAAGTACATCATTTTTTTTCAGTGGTTTTATTTAAATCTTTTTAATTGTTTTGTATTTTGTTTACAACGTGTTGTGGTTTTTTTTTTGCAACAACGTGTTGTGGTTTTTTTTTTGCAACAACGTGTTGTGGTTTTTTTTTTGCAACAACGTGTTGTGGTTTTTTTTTTGCAACGTGTTGTGGTTTTTTTTTTGCAACAACGTGTTGTGGTTTCAAAAAAGTGTATTAGTTTTTTGATTTAACTTAAAATTAGTTTTAAAAATGACAAAAGAAGAAGACCTAAGAGAAAAAATTATGCACAAATATTTGGAAAATCCTAATAGTAGCTACAATTTGATAGCAAAAACGTTGCAAATACATCCATACACCGTTAGTCGTGTAACCCAACGTTTTTCTCAAACAAAATTGATCAAATGTAAATCTGGTGGTGGAAGAAAGAAGGGTTTTAAAGTTAACAGTTTTAAGACTAACCCAAGCCTTTCACTAAGGGAGCGCGCAAACATTTATGGACTTTCTCATAGTTTTGTTGAAAAAGTTCAAAATAAACATGGTTTTCATTCTTTCAAAGCACAAAAAGTGCCCAACCAATCTGAAACTCAAACCTGCAGCAGAGGTAAAAACCTGCAGCAGAGGGTCTTATGACAATTTTATTTCTAAAAGTTTTTGTATTATCAAAGACAATGAAACTTATATCAAGTAGGATCATCAGCAAATTCCTAGTGCCGTCTATTATATTGCCAAATGTAGAGGAAAAGCAGATAAGAAATTTAAATACATAAAACATGACAAGTTTGCTAAAAAAGTCTTGATTTGGCAAGCTATTTGCAGTTGTGGCAAAAAATCAGCACCTTAAATTTCTCAGTACACACTTTCGGGTCAAATATATACTAAAGAGTGTTTACAAAAACACCTTTTACCTCTCATTAAATTGCACGATAAGAGACCTGTGTTCTGGCCAGATTTAGCTTAAATTCATTATTACAAACTAGCTTTGGAATGGTATTAAAATAATAATGAGAAATTTGTGCCTAAAACAGAAAATCCTCCAAACTGCCCAGAATTAAGAGTTATTGAAAAGTTCTGGACCATTATAAAAAGAAAAATGCATTATTGCAGAAATATTAAATATATAAAGATATTATTTAAAAAAGCATCAAATGGCTTCAATTCTTATTCTGTGCACAAGCTTATGGGTACCATTAAAGCAAAAGTTCGAAATTTTATTAGATTCCCACAGGAATAATTTGATTTTTTTTTTTTTATATTTGATCTTCTTATATTATTGTATTAAAGTTATTACTTGGTTGGAAATAAAAATTGAAGAGTACTTTTTTTAGTTGTTTTTCTACTTTCACATTTATTTCGTGTACACACTTTAGGTATAAATATGTTACAAGTTTAAAAAAATTTTATTTACAATTATCAAAATAGTTTTGTAACCACTGATTTACACAAAATCTTTTTTCAAAAGTCATTCTGTTGAAATTTCAACAAATAAACCCTTTGTATATATTTTATTTATACAAAGAGTTTATATAAAATAAACTTTACAGACAGATTATTATTCAAAATTAAACTGTATCATTTCATTTATTAAATAAACAAGGAAATTATTTTAAAAAATTTTACTAATTGACTGTGCTTTAACACTTATCAAGTTATAACTAAGAGCATTATTACAAAACTTTGAAAGTTTATATAGATAGGCTGGATTAAATCTTGTTTGTTTTTTTATACATCAAACAGAAAGACATATTTGTGGGCATAGGGTGTAAAAAAATCTATATTATTATCTATACTGTTATTATTAATTTCTTAAAATTATTTTGTTTAAGACATCACAAAGGTCTTTTATATACATCAAAAAATTAGAAAGGTAAGAACACTTATCTAATTTTTTTCTTCAACAACTTGTTTCACCATCAGTAGGTTGATAAGAAAGCTTCCTGGTGAACCTAATGATGGTGAAACAAGTAATAAGTAATTATATATATATATATATATATATATATATATATATATATATATATATATATATATATATATATATATATATATATATATACATATATATATATATATATATATATATATATATATATATATATATATATATATATATATACATACATACATATATATATATATATATATATATATATATATATATATATATATATATATATATATGTATATATATATATATATATATATATATATATATATATATATATATATATATATATATATATATATATATATATATATATATATATATATATATATATATATATTATTGTTATTATGACTATATTCAGGGTTGCCACTATAATACAAAATAAAAATCCCTGATTTTCTCTGATTTTTTCAATACAATTTTGCTTATTTCCCCCTGATATTTTTTATCATTTATACTTAAAAACTTAGGATTAAAACTTCAACATTAACCCCCAGACATGCTATTTTTACCCCCATCTTTTTTGATTATTAAACTCATTAAGCTTTAAGCACTTAAAAACAAACCTTTAAAGAGATGAAATCATCTTTAGGCACCTGTCTGATATGTCACTAAAAATTTCTGCAACAAACTAGCAATGTGACAAAAAAAAATTCAATTATTCAATGTGAATGTTAAATCATCTTTAATTCCCTTCAAGACTCTCATAACTCTTGCATTAAGCATTTATACTTTAAACTTGGCATGTTTTACACTTGGTTGAATTTTTATCTGTAATTTTTATATTTACCAACCATTTTTTTAACAATGGATCATTCAACCATTCCTTATTTTAATAAGTTGCCATTTAAAAATTTTCAATTTTTATTTATTCTAAAAAAAGAGAATATGGTTTTAAAAAAACTTATGCAGCTAAATTTCACATTTCTACATTAAAAAAATTTGAAAGTCTTCACATGTTGCAGCTAGTTCAACATAAAAACCTGATAAATTCATTTAAATTATTAATAATGATTCAACTTAAACCTGGCTAAATGTTTTACATAAATGTTTTGTTTGGTTTATACTGTAAGCAAATGATAAGAATAAAAGTTAATTTATTTTTTAATGATAAAATAATAATATAAATGAACAATCTTTTGAGCTATCTGATTATTTAATTAGTAGCCTAAAAAAGTAATATTATTTACTATAAAACATTTTTAAACATTAAAATAAAATAATACAAAATTAAAAGATTCCCTGATTTTTCATGTTTCAACTTAATCTTTTTTCCCTGATTTTCCCTCAACATATCTAAATTTCCTTGACTTTCTCTGAATTCCCTGATTTCCCTGAATTGGTGGCAACACTGTA
Source organism: Hydra vulgaris (assembly GCF_022113875.1). Taxonomy (NCBI): domain Eukaryota; kingdom Metazoa; phylum Cnidaria; class Hydrozoa; order Anthoathecata; family Hydridae; genus Hydra; species Hydra vulgaris. The sequence continues at coordinate 38,878,375 of NC_061157.1, forward strand.
TATTAGAGTACTCTGTCATTTTTTATTTAGATATCACTGATGAAGAAATAACAATTGAAAGCCAAACTGATCACACAGAAGGCATTATCAAGGATGCAGAATAAACTACATGCATTAACTTGGAAATTTCAATTATGAAACTTTTTTCAGAATTATCTGCAAAGAGTAATATTAATATAAACTTACTTATATAAATTTAAGTCAGTTGTAAAATTAAAAATGTTAACATTTCTTTTAATGGATATATTTATTTAGGCTAGTTGCAGCTAAGTTTACATTTGGCTTGTTTATATGCTTGTTTATAATTGACTATTTTAGGGACGTGGCATGCAATATCACACTGTAAGTTTCATCAGTTATAAAATAAATCAGTTTTAAAATGTTTACTTGCATTTTTTTTTTTATGGATATTTATTTAGGGTAAAGTTTATATGTGGATTGTTTTTGTATATTTAAGTTTGCATAAGTTTGCTTTTATAATTTGCTATTTTAGACATGTCATGCTATATCACCATGTAAGTTTAAATTGGATGTAAAACTATTTTTTTTTTACTTGCAATTTTTTTATGTTAGTTACAACTAAGTTTATATATTGTTTGTTTATATTTGTATAGAACTTGCTACTTTAGACATGTGGCATTCAGGCATAAGGTATCAAATTTAAATTCTAATATTAATACTTTTAACTTGTTTATTATTATTAAATAGAAATGTGAGAGACTTTTTTTCTTTTATTCTTGACAACTATTGATATTTGTAAAAATTTTAGAACCTTTCAGTTAGAAGGTAGATTTTTTTTTAATATCTAAAAATCTAGAACTAATAAAATAATTTTTATTAGCAATTTAGAATTAAAGAATTGGCAACAATTGTTTCTTACAGGGTTATTAGTAAAAATTTATTTTTATTTTATATGATAGTATATCATTTATATTCAATATTTTCTTTATTGTGTTTTAAGGTTTGTTTATCTTTAAGGAATCAACAACAGGTTGCTGGAATTGAAATGTGCACACACATATGAACTTAAAACAGTATTTAAAATTGAAAAATAAAATGTCTGTGTTTATAATATGTCTGTGTTTATATAAATATTTTTTGACCTTGAATATAATAACTATATTAATAAAATATATATTTAAAAATTTTTTATATTTTTATTTAAGTTTTAATTTTTATTATAATTAAAAGTTTCTATATTGAAATAAATTATTATAAATATTTAATTAGTTTTCAATTTAAAAGTTAAAGCATTTTTAAAGCTAAAAAACTTTCCCAAAAGTTTTTTTTTCCCGATTTGTCAAATCGATAGTACTGCTTGTATCAGATCTTGAATATCATAATTAATTAATCTAGATATTAAAAATAAGGACTATTTTGTAATGAAATCTCAGTTCTATCTGGCTTAATTCCTTTTCTAATTTTAATAAAGGGAATAATAAATTATTCACTACAAAGGCATATTGAATCCTTTATTTTAACAAAATAGCAAAAGCCAAAAACAGCAAAAAAATAGTGTAATAATTCGTTTATTTTAAGGAATTGTTTGTTGCATGAATGGAATAAATCTGTAATTTTAACGGACATATATAGAAAAACCTCAATCCGTTAAAATTTTAATCCTCTAACATAACTGAAAATCTGCTGGTGCAATAGCGACAGATGCAGTTTGTTGTATATAAAGGATTTTTTCTTAGAGTGTAATTCATTTTTATATTCTATTTTGTATTTCTAGAATAAATTATTACTTTATACTGTTCTATAGCAACTGTCATTTGTTATAACTGTAATGGATATTTGTTATTGTCTTGCAGTGTAAGAGAGTGACTGCTTGTATTGAATTAATAAAACGTAAATCAAAATTAATTATATACAAATATGACACAAGCATAATTATTAACAAATATATCACAAACATAATTATTAACAAATATATTACAAGCACAATTATTTACAAATACAACACAAGCATAATTATTGACAAACATATCCCAAGACATTTTTAAGTGTCTGTATGCCAACTTTTATAGCAAAATACATAAATTTTCAATGGTATAGGGTTCAAAATAAAATATAAAATAAAAATAAATCAAAATTTTTTATGGTCAAGCCAAATGAGAATGATCACCTTATAAACAAAGTAGGGGCTAATCAATTTTACATGAGTTTTTCCCATACCTTATATAATAGCTTTTTTCTTTTTTTTTTTTTTTTTTTTGTACTTCTAAAAAAGTTACCAATTCAATGTTGTATCCATTGGTTTCTCTTTTTTAAAAACTATGGCACCATTTGCACAGTGTTATGAACTAGTGGCATGCCAAGTTCTTATGCACACTGTGAAAAATGTAATTTGGTAAAAATGGTAATTGAAAAATATAACTTTAAATATACTTTTGAATTAGTGAAGACAATTAAAAATAATGTAACACATTATTTATAGGTAAAAATAAAAAAAACCTGTTGACAACTTGTGGTTTATCTTAACCACACCCATATTATTAGTATAGTAATCTAATTTATCTTTAAATGTTAATTTTTTGTCAAGAATATATTTATATTCCATATAATTTTTTTGCCAAAAATGATATTGAAAAATATTTTAAAAAGAAGCACTAGTTAATATAAGTAATGGTAAAAATGAGATCTAAAACTTGAAATATCTCTTATCTAAAACCATATATTTAGTATGTCAATATTTATATTGTAAAACACCTTACATAATAGTTTGTGAATTTATTAAATGTTGAAATAACTTGTAAATTTGATTTACCTTGTAAATGGATCAATAGAGTATTTTTCATAAGGTTTCATTAATGTGTCTGGTTTTGTTTGTGAAAGTATATTAAAAATACTCTCACGTTCTTGAATTAAATCCATTGAGTCATGTCCAGAGCTAAATCCTTTAATCATCCATGCAACATCCATAGCACCAAGAAAACCACGTGCACATCCAGAACCTGTAGGCCAGAATGGCTGTAAAATATCATTGTTTAAATAAATCAATATGAGAAAAAACTTTAATAAAAAAATATTTGTATATTTTAGGAATTTTAATTTTCAACAAATACATTAAAAGCCCATTATTAAAATCATTTGAAAAAAAAAGATAATAATTATATTAAAAAAAAAAAAAAGATAATAAATACATAAAATAAATACATAAAAAAAAAGATAATAAATATATTAAATAAAAAAAAGATAATAAATACATAAAAAAAAGATAATAAATATATATATAAAAAAATAATACATAAAAAAAAAAGATAATATGTAAAAAAAAAAGATAATAAATAGGGGAGGTCGGGGGAATGGTGGCCCCTTAAGGTTTTTTGCCATTTTTAGGGTTGTATTATAATGGTCCGAGCTGTAACTATGGTAGAAGAATTACTACAATGTATATTATAAAATACTTTATTGGCAAGTACGTACAAAAAATAATTAATGTGTTATTACAAGAAAAAAATTAAACAAAATGACCAGTATGACCCCATAACTTTGGAGCAATTGTGGTAGCCTGGTCAGCATTACCCTAATTCTTTTGACGAATACGAATAATGAAAACAAGAATATTAATTATGAAAAATAAGTTTTATAAGAGTTTAAGAAAATAAGTTTATGAGTTTAAGAATTAATAAAAATCAGTAGTACAATATTACTATTAAATACAATAGTCACAAATATAAATATCGTTTTTATGGAGAAGATCTGTACAGTCTTTGTGGGCCCAGTCACCACATGCAGCACAGATTACCCACCATTCTTGGTTTTTACTGAATTCCCTAAAATAATTAATACTCTGACCAAACAATTATATGAAGACTTTTCTATTTTCTAGCCATTTTATACAGCCATGATTGCCCTGTATAAAATCATAACTCCAAAATGAATCAATTTTTATTAACAAAAATAAAAACATATTTGCAAATAAGAAGATACTTACATTATATATATTTAAAAACTAGAATAATTATATTTCATATTATTGGTATTATCTAGTCAACGTCTTTAACATTTATATACTTCATAGCACAATAATTATTTTTCTTTCTAATACGTAAATGACAGTTAACAACATAAGACAACTAGCGCCACTTATGTAGGAAGAACCAAGAACTAGCACCAATATTAGTTCTTCTAGTAGAACATAGGTACCAGTACAGATAAAAAACCTCACTTAAATTACACAAATATAGAAATATCATATGTCCATATATTACCCCAGAGGCCACCATTCCCCCAACCTCCCCTACATAAAATAAAAAAAGATAAATACATAAAAAAAAAGTTTATAAATATATATATAAAATAAAAAAGATAATAAATATATTTAAAAAAAAAAGATAATAAATACATAAAAAAGATAATAAATACATAAAAAAAAGATAATACATAAAAAAAAAAGATAATAAATATATAAAAAAAATAATAATAAATATATATATAAAAAAAAAAAGATAAATACATTAACAAATTAAAGATAAATACATTAAAAAAAAAAGATCAACATAAAATGAAACAAAGATACCTCTAGTAAAACATCTCCAGCAATACAAAGTAGTAAACGCTTTCCTTTTCTTTCAACTATTCTTGAAGAATATTCTGCTTGGTGAATTGAAGTGAAATCAAACATAGCAACATCTTCTTTTCCAGAATGATTTTTTGCAAAATTGTGATGTGGAAGCTGGTACTTAGTAGAAAAATCTGCTGCTTCCTTTGCATATTGCAACAATGCTTCATGACAAACATTTTCTTGTGATAATAGTTGAAAAACATCTTTATAATCCTAAAAACATGTTTTTTGATTAACCATTATCATTTTGCCTATATATATATATATATATATATATATATATATATATATATATATATATATATATATATATATATATATATATATATATATATATATATATATATATATATATATATATATATATATATATATATATATATATATATATATATATATATATATATATATATATATATATATATATATATATATATATATATATATATTTATATATATATATATATATACATATATAAACATTAAAAAATCTAAATGGCTGACACCTTTGCTACATTTTATAATAGTTTTTGTAAACACTAATCATTTAACACAAAAAAATTTGATTATAAATATTGAAAATTTTCGTATTAATAAGGTTCTATAAAACCGCCACAAAAAAAAACAACCAAGTATGCTAAACTGGGTCTCAAAAGATACCCAAAAAGATTTATTTACACATAAACATTTCTTTGCTATCTTTTTTCATATAAGCAGGAAAAGTTTTTCTCTTCCTTAAATTCCACAATATTAGTATAAAAGATAAAATAGGAAAAATATTTTCTGCTTCTTATCTCTACTCTGTCTAGTAGGCTGGCATAGATGTTAGCTTGTGCTAGATTATTTCCTGACTAGGATGATCAATTCTGAATCTCCTGATTCAATTCAAGGATTCTTGCTAAATCTTATTATAAAATGTATAAAAAGGAAGGTTTTTTAAAAATCAATTGAGTATTTTTTTAAGAGCATAAGAGTTTAAAACAACTTTTAGCTGAAAAATGATAAAAAACATATAAAGAGTAAAAAAACCAATAAAACAATCTTGAGTAAATTCACAGTTCAAAAACCAAACCGCTAGGTAACCTTTTAGATAATGTCATAGGTTTATGCAATCGAAATAAACTAAATCTAAACTACTTTGTGCAAAACAAAAAGTAAAAATTATTGTGTTAAAAAAATATAGTTCCTAAAAAAGATCTTCAAAGGTTAAACTTGAGTTAAATTGAGTTCTGGAACTCATTGGAGCAAAGGAGAATCCTCAAAGATATTTTTAAAGCAAATATTCCAAGATAAACTTATTTCTTTTCAAAAATGTAACTTTATAATAATTTACCTTGTGTTATATACAGTGGGTGATCAATAAATATAAATAAAAAGAGTTTTAAAAAATGAAAAAAAAAATCAAAAAAATGATTATTAATTTGACGCCGTCAAAGAGTTAATCAAGTATATTAACCCTTTGATGGCGAAATTTAATTAAAAAAAAATAAAAATGATTATTCATTTTCATAGTAAAATATATAAACATACAAAAAAAAAATTATGCACTACAGGCTTGGTCGGGAAGCGGGAGCGATCGCTCTCGATTGCTGACCACGTAAATAATATTTAGTTGCGAAAAGCTGGCCAGATTTTTTAGTCGTTTTGAGAACATTTTAAAAAGCAAAAAAAAAAGCGCAAAAGATTAATTGGACCGATGAGAGACAATTACACAAAAGAAAAAAAATTTGGGCAAATAAAATATCTTTAAACATGAAAAAACTTAAATCTAAATAAATTACGTTTAGAACAAATATTTTCGAAACATCGCTCTTTTATAATTTTTTTTATAAAATTAAGCAATGTTTTTTATATAAAGTAACAACTTACGATTGTTTAAAAAGGAAACAAATGCTCTTTATTTAGCAAAGTTTGCAAGTTTTAGTTTTACTTAAGCTAAATTATTTTATAAATAAAAAAGTTAATTTTTTCAATACCTATTCTATGTTTTGCCTAGTTTGAAAAGTTTAACATATTTGAAGCAATTCTTCTTAGTAAGATAAACAAATGAAATAATTAAATCATTGAACTACTATAGAAATTAAATTAACAAGATAGAAATCAACTAAAAAGGTTAAAAATACTTAATGACGAGGAAGCGAAACTGCTTCACAATATCGCTGATGATGTTTAGTGAGTGGGCTTTTTAATTTTAATTAGTATTTAAAGCAGAAAAAAGTATAACAAGTTTCAAGAATGGCAATTTAAGTGAAAATAATTAGAGTTAGTAAACCAATATATAGAAACTTTGCTTTGTATCTAATTATTTGCTATAAATATTTGTGTTCTGTCGTACGCGGTGCTTGTTCATCCGCGAGTTACTTTGTATGCATTGTTTGTGTTTAGTAACCAGAAACTTCTTATATGTTTGTTACATAATTAATTTTATTAATTTGGACGATTATAACTTGATTGAAAACACAAATATTTTTGTAAATCTTTGTTTAAATCATAAAAATTGCTTTAAAAGATATATTACGATAAAAAACAGATACACACAATTACATTTACATAAAGAATACATACTTTTTAAATAAAAAATAAGAATGTACTAATAAAATCTATAATTTATAATAAAGCTTTAAAATTTTGACAATTTAATTAATATATATTTAAAACATTTATTTTTATAAACAAATAATATATATTCTTAAAACAATTTATGCTAGAAATCTCTAAACGTAACAATTCGTGAATAATACAATTTCTAAAACATTTCAACAGAATACTCTAGAACTTTATTTCCATAAGTCAGAGTATTTTTTGAATTAGTTTATTTGTTAATTTGGTGGGTTTTTAGTGTTCGCGAATATTCGTTTTATTTTTTCGCACAAAGATGTTTTGAGAACATTCAAGTTTATTATGTTTCCATGTATGTCCATAAAACAAAATTTTTTTGTTTTGTACATAAACTTAAATGTTCTAAAAAATGACTAAAAAACCTGGCCAGTTTTTCACAACTAAATATAACTTCCGTGGTCAGTATTCAAGAGCGATTGCTCCCACTTCCCGACCAAGCCTGGCACTATTGAGTGCTATTACTTATAAATTAGCTAAACCAATGTTTTAGCACTATAGGTCATAGTTCTGAAGATTACTTTAAAAGCTCCAATTGTGGCTTGCTGTTCTCCAAAGTATATTAAGTATATCAAATATCATGAATATTGAGAAGTTGCTTAAAATTGAACAAAGGTCTTCAAACAGGTAAGTCTTTATACCAAAATGCTATCATGGTGTAAAATTTTTTTTTTTTTTTTTTTTTTATGGAAGTTGATTTTATGTGGAATGATCTTACAGATATAAGAAATTATTTTTAATTATTCAGTAATTTGTGTTAATATTCTTGTATGTAGATAAAACAATCTTGTTTAATTTAGGTTTATGGGGTATATTAAAGCTTCAGGCAAGCAACATTATACCTCATAAACCTAAATGCTATCCCTGAAAAATGATTTAAAACATGTTATAAAAATTATATTTAGGGATCAAAAGTATACCTAAAATGTCATGATATTATGCTCTATATATAAACTAAAGACAAAACAAAATAATATTTATTTTTTATTGTTTAAAAATCATAAAAAAAAATCTTTTTAATGATTTTTAAACAAAAAAAATGATTATTTTTGCAATTTTAAATAGTTGGATTATATTTAATTTATATGTATTAAAATTTAATACAATACAATGTATTATACAATTATTTGAGTTATGTTGTTTAATTTAAATTTAAAAAATCTAGTTAACTTTTAACAATTGATAATACATAATTTTAAATAATGAATGACTTTAAATGTAAATACAATTGCTGTGTTAGTTTTTTTCTTTAATTAAACTTGGATATGTATATGTATACGTATGTATACGTGTGTGTATGTATATGTATGTATATGTGTATATATATGTGTTTATGTGTATATCGATATATATACATATGTGTATGTATGTGTGTATATGTATGTATATGTGTGTATGCATGCATGTATGCATACATGAATGTATGTATGCATGAATACATGTGGATATGCATGTATGAATGTATGTATGCATGTATCTGGATAAGTATACGTTTATATATGTGTATGTGTATGTGTGTGCGTTTGTATGTTTATGTACATATTCATAAACCTTTATACCAGAAGTGTAGCATTGTACAGATGTATTACAGAAGAGTTAACATTATTTCAGACAAAGAAAGAACATGAAATTACATTACAAGTATTTGATCAATATTTATTAATACAATAAAGATCAATACTATAAAACGAAAAAAGTAACATTCTAATTATTTATACTTAATTGTTGACCTTGTACATGTACTTTAAAGAAAAAAAAACATACATAAAACTCATGGAGAAATTAGTCGTAGATATAGAAAATGAAGTAGAAAAACTCAATTGAAATATCAAATAATTGTCATTGAATGAAGATTACTTGATCATATATTTCAATTTTGACAAACTTTATCTAAAAATCACAGTCAAAAGTTGCATGAGACAGTTGCTATGTAAGAAGGCTATGTAATTTTATTGCAAGCACCTTTAATTTGAAACTATAACGAAAGAAATGTATAAGTTTTAACAGCGGTTCTCGGTGACAAGACCTTAAGGTCTTCTTAGAGTGTTCGCGTTCTTTATATTTATCCTTAACCTTTTCAAGGGCAATATTTCCCGTTTATATTGGTATCTTAAACGTTTGTATTTCAAATCATGTAATGAAAAACAAAAAAAAACAAAAAAAATGCGCACTCATTAAAAAAAAATAATTATCAAATTAAAAAACATCTTAGAAAGATATTTCAAAACCTATATATATAATAAACATTTTAACACAAGCATACTACAAGTAACAATGTTAAAAACTATACTACCTGTAAAATTACACCCTTATCCAACAAACTTTTTTTTTTTGCTGTCATAACAAAGTAATGAGTTTCATCTTTATAATATACAATGTTTTCCAATTCAATGCCAGTATTTTCTTTTAACTGATGAAAGAAATCTTGATTATATATGTAGGCTACACCACTTATTTCTTCAACACCTGCTTCAGCTTTAGTATATGTGTTAACAAAATTGCAAGTAATAGCAATTGCTAATTTGCCACGAAATTCTTTTCTTTTGAATTTTAAACTATTTGATTTTCCATCACAACCAACAACAACATCAAATTCAATCCCATTTAAATATGAAGAAGTAGGTTTAAACTTACATCTCCAAGCTTTACCTATAAAAGTATCAACAAAATTTTTAATTAAAAAGAATAAACATGTAAAAAGACTCTTGACCAATTTTATTTTTTATTTTAATATTAAAGTTGTAATCAGAAGATATTATTTCCATGGCAATGATATGGCAGATTAGCACTATCAACATCTAAAAGTAAAAGACCATACAGTTCAAAATTGGATTTCTTTTTTTTTTTTTTTTCTGATTCACTTCCAAAAAATTGGGAGTTAAGAAAACAAAGAAGTTAAAGAGCAAGGAAACAGTTGACAAAAGATTTGAAAACTTTAGGTTCTATGAGTCAGGAAAGCATACAAATGGGAGAATTCTAAAGGGTTGGAACGCAGGGGAAAAAACTAGACGAATAAAAGATTTTAGAGCTTGCATGGACAGATACATATGTTATATGTATCTGTCCATGCAATATATATATGTTTTTGGACCTTGTCTAGAAGAAAAAGAGCATCATTAGAAGAACCAGCTCAAATACGACAACAGTATTCCATATAGAGATAAATAAGAGATTTAAAGAGGTAGAGAATGGAATCAGAAGTAAAAAAAATAGCAAGCAAGATAAGAAAAAGCAACCTTAGCAGATGCTAATTTAGCAATGGATTATATGGTTTCCATGAATGGTCAGTAGTGAATGATAATAGTTGTTTAAAGTAAATAAGTGAGTTTTGTTGGAGTTAAAATTCACAAGCCACTGTAACCTCTAATCTATTACAGAAGTGAGATCAGATTCAAGAATACCTGTTGTTCTAAGGGATCAAAAAGAGAAGACTTTTTGTCAAGACAGGAGTATAATGTGGAGTCATCAGCAAATAGAGCCACTTTAGATGTAAGGTTGTCAGAAAGATTATTAATGTAAACAGAAAACGAAATAGAACCAAGAATAGAACCTTGAGGTACCCCGAAGGCTACTGGAAGTGAAGAAGAGTGTTGGAATTTGAGGATGACTTTAATAAAGTGGTTAGAAAGAAAACTTTCTCAGATACACCATATAAAAAAAGCTTATGGAGAAGGCCACCATGCTAAACTTTATCGAAAGCTTTAGATATGTCAAAAGCAATAACACTAGCCTCACCGCCTCCATCTAATGCTTATCTTTCAGTCACAGCAGTTAGCAAGTCAGCCATAGAACAAGAAAATCCAAAACTGATTGGTTGAAAATTTTTTGACTCAGATGGGATATGAGAAATTTGTTGATCAAAGACTCAAAGACCTTGTTAATAACAGATAGAAAACTGATCAGGTGAGAGTTGGAAGGGTCAGAATGTTCCCCAGAATTTTTAAAAATAGAATCACAAATGCGATTTTTCCAGCAGGCAGGAAAACAAGATTCAGTCAAGCACTTCAGAGAGAATTAAAAAGAATTCTGAAGAACGCTTTTGTAAGACTAAGATGGAAATGTTGTCAGGACCACAAACTTTAGAAGTTTAATTGAGATATGACTTAACCAACAGAAGCTTGAGTGATTTGAATGTTAACCTGTTTAATTGGAATGGAAGAAAAAGAATGGCCATAAGATGCTAGTCTCGAATTAGAAATAAAGTTCTTTGCAAACAGTTCTGTCTTATTCTTGGGAGATGTAATAAGATCAGCCCCATGAATGAGATATGGAATGTTACACCTACATTTGTTAATGATGCTATTGAATATTTTCCAAAAGTCTTTAGAGCCAAACTTCTGAGGTAAGATATGAGATTTAGTAAAATGAGAATAATGGAGCTTAGCATCAAATAGCACCTTTTAACATTGATTTAAAACTGATGAAAATGAGTCAGCTTTAGGCTAGGGTCTGAAAAGAAGTACAAGATGGAAAATTTATAGAGATCATTATATGGTTGGAACCACCTAAAGGTCACTTAGGGTTAGAGATAAGAAACAAATTAAGGAATGAAGGTAAGTGATTAGGGTTGTCTGGAAAACGAGTTGCAAAGTTAAAAATCTAAGTAAGAAATTGAGAAATGCAAAAGTTATGGACTTTAATGCCAGCTGAGTCAGCAGTGTTAGAACCAAGCCATTCAGTGTTGAGAAAATTAAAGTCAACATAACAACAATTTAGTAGAGGGGTAAAAAGAATAGACAGTCAATTTGATCAGAAATTACATCTAAACTTTGATCAGAAATTACATCTAAATATTCTTTGTTTCCTTTCCCTTCTATTAATGGATAGGATTTTTAACTTTAATCATGCATTGTAGCAGCTTATATTTTTGTTACAGGAAAAAACAGGACTCACATTTCCAAATAAAGTTTATCTCAAATATTACTTTTGCAGTATTTAATTAATGAGTACCTGGAACAAAGAAAAAAAATTATCTTCTGATATTCCATTTCATCCTAAACACCATAACATGTACCATGTAACATGTACAGATTTTTCATAATGAAATGTGGGCCTCAAATAAGACTATGGATATTAAGAATGGAGGGCACATGTTCTTTAAAAGACCTGCTAGCAGTGCTCAAAGTTTCATTAATATCACTAAGCATTTAGCTGGGGCTCATCAACAGTTTTCAGACATAGATCTTTAGTAGAAATTCAATTTCTAATAATACTATTGCTGGTCAAGATGCTGTTTGTTTTGATGACTCGATGTTCTCAGTTGAAATAACAAAGGTAATTGCTATTATTTCATATGCAGAAAAATTTTGTTTATTTAGATTAATTTATAAAGGGATTACATCTACTATAAAGACCAGATCAAGGAGAGGACAACCAACCATATCTTTCTTTTTATTAAGAAATGACTTATAATTAGTTGCACCCTTCACATGCAAAATGCTGGCATTTTTAAATAACCCTATTTTTGAATTATTATTTTTCAAGTTTATAATGTTTGCTTTTTCAGATAGTTGGGTCTAATGATCTTATATGCTGTTAATTTTAGATCAAAACAAAGTGTTAAAAAAATTTACAAGCATCTCAAAATGGCTCAAAATTAGACGTTTCAGGCGAGTGGACATTTTGCTTTTAGATATATCTGAGTTCAAAAAGCTGCCTATATTTTGCCCATTTATTGCAGACAGCTATTCAGAAAATTTATCTGTAAAGAATTGTGGATGAATAGAATAATGCTACAGTTAGTTTCATTTTGGCTTATTTTAGCAATTTTAGGATTTTTTCAAAGTTGAGGAGGTCATAATTTTTTTCTAATTCAACACAAGTTAATAAAAAGCACTTTTTTAAAGAGAGAACTATCCAGAAAACAGTTCTAGAAAAAATGAGACACTTGTTGAAAGTGAGAAAAAGGTTATATAGCTTTAAAGTAGTCTGTTTTGATCATTTGTAAATTGAGGGGAGCCACTGTGTCATTTTTCTAAGGCTAAAATTTCTGAACTGTTGTTCTTGGAAGTCTGAAATTTTTATTTTAACCTATCTACATAATGCACATAACAATATATAAAAATCAGAGATAATCACCCACAGGCCATTGGTTGAAATATAATGATTTGATTCTGCTTACATAATTAATTTTTATTTCATTAAAAATAAATATAGCTTTAACTTTACGACGTGCAAGTAACTTAATTTTGTGTAAAGTACTCACCATTGTCTCCACGATTTTACTTTGTGCTACTTTTTTAGTAGCATTAATCCATAAATCTCAGAAATTTTTGACATTATTTTCACATTTGCATCTTTTTCTCGATATTCCTTTCACAATTGCCCAGTAAGATTCCATAACTCGCTGCTCAGGACAGTTTGGTGGAACAATATTGACTCTTTTTTCCGTATATCACTGAATTACTTTTTTGGAATTTTGGATTAATGCCAGATCTGGCCAAAATAAGGTTGATTATTTGTGCTTTTTAATTAGAGGAAGAAGTCATTTATTTATGCTTTTTAATTAGAGGAAGAAGTTAATTTTTCACTCACATATATATCTGGTGTCAAGCATTTACTCACATTTAGATCTGGTGTCAAAGATTGATTTGTTATGAAAGGAGAGCTTTTAAAACCTCAACTGCAAATTGCCTGCCATACAAGGAACTCAAAAGTGATTTTCTTATTCAAATGTACTTAAATTTGTCAGAAGCTTTATAACGTTTTGACTGATAATATTATTGATTACATGGAAGCTTCGAGTGATCTTTTTTACAGTAAGTTACATCGTCTTCTAAAATGCATAATTTTAGAAGACGATGTAACACACATAAAACAACACATTTCCAGTTTTCCCTACATAATTAAATAATTAATATATAATTAACTTAAAACTAGTCTTTAATGTTTCAATTTCTCCAAGTAAATATATCTTAAATGGACAAATAACCAAGAAGTTTGACTTTGAAAACTCAATGTTTATAAAGTCAAACTTCTTGGTTGTTTTGTCATTAGTTACTTTCATTTATAAACATGTTGTTTTGTCACAAGTTACTTTCATTTATAAACATGTTTATTTATAAATGTTTATAAATAAACATGATACAAGACAAGTTTCTGAAAAATTTCAGAAACTTGTCTTGTATCATGTTTATTTATAATATAGAATGGATCTTTTGATTTGCAATGGTCATGCATCCAGCACAAAAATTTCAAATCATTTCAATATGGTTTACATTTGAGGCAATTGATAATTTAAAAGTCATGTAGCATAGAGCATACAGACCATTTGTTGCAACAGTTTAATCATTGCAATAAAAATATACTTTTTGAGTTGAAAATAATAGTGCACATATTGATTAGGAGTAATTTCATGTCAAATCAGCAGAAAAAAACAAAAAGTTGTTCCATGTTTTGGATTTTGCTAATTTTTTTTATGTTATAGGGTTCATGAAAATTAGGAAAATCTGAAATTTGGAACCTCTAAATCTTTACTTAAGATATTCAGGATTCAATTTTCTTATTTATGCTGACTCGGCATCTTTTGAAAAATACTTTAATATTGTTAAATAGCAATATTTTATGAACCAAATGAAGTTTTGTTCATAGACAATCCATGATCTTATATCTGCCATGTGGAGACATGAGACATACTTTATCCATATATCTGCCATGTGGAGACATGGCAGATATATATTTCAAATTCAAAATGACCGCCTTAATTACATGTAAATTAGATAATAAAGGCATACATTTTGGGGTATTTTGACATTAAAAATGGTGATGTCACCCTAATGATTTTTTTGAGGCATTGTCATAACTTACAATTTAGTTATCAAACATCACTATTAACAAAAAATATATTACTGCATTTTTCAACTTTTCTAAATGCAGCCTTTTAAGTAAAGCTTATTTATATGCTGAGTCAGCATAAAATTTATTGCTAACTTATAACAAAATTAGCTATATCTTAATTTCATGTTGTAAAAAGTTATTGTTAAAGTCTATTTGAGGGCAATAATAAATTTATACATTATTTATTTATATATATATTTTTTTTGTACCTGGAGAAGGCTCATGGTCTAGAGGGGAGAGGAGGACAATAAATCGCTTTATTTACCCTAATTCTTTTTTTTTTTTCTTTTTTTTTGTTAAAAACATAAAAACAAATGACAAATAGAACTTTATTGAGTAACCAAATTGTGCCAATTACACATACCCTTACAAAAAAACCCAGCGAACTTCCAGCAAAAGTTTGCTGGAAATTTAAAAGATCACTGGAAATTCCATGGAAACAAAAGACTTCGCTGGAAATCCAACAAAAAAATTCCAGTGATCTTAAAGTTTACAGGAAGTTTACTGAGTTTCTTACAAAATATTTCACTTTTTTTCCAGTGATTTGAAAAACGTTGTTGTTTTTCTGCGAGCAGTTAAAACTTGAAAAATTGAATTAATCTTCTTGAAATAATATTTCAAATTTTTGTATAAAAGTAATCCTTTTTATTTTATTTTTTGCATCTAATAGACGATCCATAGTGCGAGTTTCAATTATTATTAATTCTACTCAACCTCCAAAACAGAATCATCAGGTATGTTGTTCAAAATAATTATTATATATTTGTTTTATGCGAATGCATTTTATTTAGCAAATTCAACTTTATAATTTTATAAAAATTATTTTTATAAATGTTTTTATGATTAAATTTTTTTTATTAAAAATAATAAATAATAGACTGTTTCTCTCTCTCACTGAGAGAGAGAGGAATATATAATATATTATATATTATATTATATATATATATATATATATATATATATATATATATATATATATATATATATATATATATATATATAATATAATATATATATATATATATATATATATATATCAGATATATACATATATATTATAATTATATATATATACAAATAGTATTGCGTACTAAGGTAAGCAACCTGATGTCATACTGAAATAGCCTGCTGCTGGGGGGCTTCAGTACATACATCAACTGACAAATAGCCTGACTCGCAGTGGAGTGCTGCTACATCGACTGAGGGTTTGGGATGGGGAAGCAATAGTAAAATATATTTTTTTAAAGTTTATATTTAAGAGCCATTAATTTATATTAGCAGATTTCTATGAAATTTTGAAAATTTTAGGTGAAAGTTGTCTATCATCATTGAAAACATAGTTTAAATTCAGAAACAACATTGCTTATTTCTTCAAAATATGAAAAATGACCTCATCTTATTTTTTTCTACATTAATTCAGAAAGTTTTTTTTAGATAAATTGGAATGGGATAGCTGCAGTTCTGCATTTGTTTGATATCAATAGATCCTCAAACTGATATTTGAAACCAATAGATTGATATCAAATATCAGTTTAGTTAAAATATCAGTGTCAAATTTTGATATCAAATTATGATTATCAAAATTATCAATATCAAAGGTTGATACCAACAGATCCTCAAACTCCAACACCTGAAAGAAATCTTTTATCACAAACAAAAATATTTTGACTTTTTTAGCAGCTTTTATATTCTTAAAAATTAGAAATGTTTTGATCTTAAGAGGTTTATTTATTTCAAAATTTAGAATCTGGTGCAAATTTAAACTCTTTACAAACCAATATTATATATACAAATAGTATTGCGTACTAAGGTAAGCAACCTGACGTAATACTGAAATAGCCTGCTGCCGGGGGCTTCAGTACATACATTGACTGACAAATAGCCTGACTCGTAGTGGAGTACTGCTACTGAGGGTTTGGGATGTGGCACCAATTGTTTCATTCATAATTCTTTGTTTTTTTTCTTCTTTTTCTAAAAAAGCCGTATGGATTAAGGTAAGCAAAAAAAAAAGAGCAAATGCTTATAAAAATACGCTTTAGTAAGCATATTACAATGAAAATAAGTATCTTAAAGAGACCAGATAATGAAATTTTTACAAACAAATTTTACTGATGGGGTTAAGCAGATGATGATAACAAATTGTTAATTGTCAAACAAAAATGTTTAATTGATTAAACATTTTTGTTAAATATAAAAAAATTACAGCCCAAAGTCACATAGAAATAATTAACAAAAATTAAAATTGTACTTGCCTCCGGCTGGTAAGCCCTTCGGCCTCCAGTCCACTCCTTGTTGAGAGTAAATTTAAATCAGAAAAAAATCCATAGTTTACAAGCATTGTAAATTTTATTTTAGGGAAGGGTTTAAAAAAAATGACATAATTTTTAGGTAGGAGTCTGACAAAAATTGTCAGAGTTTGACAAAAGGAGGGCGATTAACCTGATAATCTTTTATGGACAGCCCCAAGTAGCATCTTGAACTGAAGTGGTCCCCTCAGCTTTGGAGAGGTGAATAATTATATATATATATATATATATATATATATATATATATATATATATATATATATATATATATATATATATATATATATATATATATATATATATATATATATATATATATATATATATATATTTAAACAATTTAAAATGTATTCTACAAAAAGAGTGCTCAATGTTCTTAAAAGAACAGAGCAATTACAAATTAGTAGGAAATCGCTTAGCAAAATTTTTTCTCATTTAACACTGTGTTTCATCAATAAAGACTCATCAGAATTGAATGATCAAATTGGTAAAACTTCAATTTATACCAAAAATTAAATTACAAGGAGTCACATGTCTTAACTACTGCAATTTTTCAGACATTTGTGTAATTTGCTGACACTATTGTAAAAAGAATTCTTTAGAAATGATTACTTAAGCTTTTTTAAAAAAATAATATATTTTTTTCAAAGGGGAGTTAATGTAACTATTATTTGAGCTCACTTATTTTTATAGTTTTTTAGGAGAAACTTATTTTCGTGCCTGCATTTAGAAATCAATTCCAATTTTTTGTTTAATAAACATTCTTGGTTTGTATGTGTAATTATTTCAAATTTTTCTTGTAGACATAGTATGCATTTTTTGGAGGCACATATATGCAGGCACTGTTTTAAGGATGGACCAATTCAGTGTAAAATCATCAATATTTTTATCTTTTAATTCCCATATATATTTTGACAGCATGGTGTCTTTTGAATACTTTTTATTTTTAAAAGATTGTTTATGATTGGCAAAACGTTTTTTCCATTCACCTTTTGTTATGCCAATATATTCTTTACCAGGTACATTCTTAGAGGAGACAACACATTTATATAACACATTTTTTGATAAGCAACTTCCACTCATTAGACAATTGTTTTTTTGTTTACAATTACAATTTTCTGTAGTTTTTTCATTTTGGATTTCTTTTTTGTTTAACAAAGCATTGTTGTGACCTTTTATAATTCTTTCCATATTTTTTGTGCAACTGTAGCTAACTTTAATTATATTTCGATTAAAAATTTTATGTAATTTATTAGAGGGTGGGAAATGCTTATCGATCAATTTTAAAAACACTTTTCCTATGTTTGTGGAAACATTTTTGCTATATGGGGGGTTGAACCAAATTACATTTCTAGTTCTATTTCGCTTTTTTGTATTCTTTTTTTCAGGGTCAAATTTTAATTCAAAGTTTTCAAAACCACTTTTTTTAAGGGCATCTTTAAATATCTGTTTGGAGGAATTGAATACATTTTCATTAGAGGAGTTTTGGTTAAGTCTGTTATTAATTGAAATCGGCATTTGTTTTAGAATTTGTGGTGGATGATTTGAGTTAATATTAATATACAATAATTCATTGCCAATATTTTTAAAAATTTTTATAATATCTTTTCTAATTTTATCAAGCTGTGGACCAGATTTTTTATGCATTACTATTAAACCATCGTCGCGGTAAAGGCCTAAATCATTTATATTGATTATTTTACTTAATAAATCTAAAAAATATAATCCAACAAATTCACAAATTTCTGCTTCATCATAACTGCCCATTGTTACATCAAAGCAGTTATGTATGTTTTTCTTTTTCCAAGTTTCCTTATTAAAATAAGGTAAGGTTTTCCTACAATGTTTTATTATGCGAATTGTTTCTTCAGGAATAACATAATAAAAATCATTAATTGAATAAATGTACAGTCATTTTTATTATCGATTAAGGAGAACCAATTTATAACATCAGTGGTATTTTTCCACTGTTGCAAATTTAATTTATTTCTAAGAATATTATTAATTTTGTCCAATTTAATTTTGCATACATGTCCAATTTCACTTTTTGAGGGAACCAATAACCTACAAGGAAGTTTGTTTTGAAAATTTGGTTTATGGTCTTTTAGTGTTACAAAGGCTTGGGCAGGAGCAGTTGATTTGATTCTGTTATCAAGGCTTATTTTTTTAGCAATACTTTGCGCTTTTAAAATAATTGCATTTTCCAAATTTTTAGGGGCTTTCTCATAAGAACCTTAGGCTATACCGTTTTTTTCGAAAAAGAAGAAGAAAAAACAAAGAATGATGAATAAAACGATTGCTTCCCCATCCCAAACCCTCAGTCGATGTAGCAGCACTCCATTGCGAGTCAGGCTATTTGTCAGTCGATGTATGTACTGAAGCCCCCAGCAGCAGGCTATTTCAGTATGACGTCAGATTGCTTTCCATAGTACGCAATACTATTTATATATATATATATATATATATATATATATATATATATATATATATATATATATATATATATATATATATATATATATATATATATATATATATATATATATATATATATTCTTTTAATAAAATGCTCAACTTTTTCGATCAAAGAAATAGTATAACTTTTTTCATCTAGTATAGGTATATTTTTCAACGAGTAAGTGAAATTATTAGTTTCCATATTTACACAGAATGTTAAAATACAATTAATTATTTATTTTCTAAAAACCAAATATAAACACAGATGACGCATTTATTAATAACCAAGATAATGATAATTATGGATTTAAAACAAAAATACCCCACCTTTTATACCTGATTTGGAAAATTTTGAAAATGACCTATTGTATTTAATTAAAACAATAAAGTTTTACCATATAAAAGATAAATTTCAAACAGAATTAAAGTTAGATGTTAAAAAAATTAAATCAAACCCAAATGTTTTGGTTTTTGCTGATAAAACAAATAATATTTACCAACTCACAACAGAAAATTATGAAAAAATTTTACACAACAATATTACTAGTTCTTATGAGAAAGCCCCTAAAAATTTGGAAAACACAATTAATTTAGAAGCCCAAAGTATTGCTAAAAAAATAAACCTTGATAACAGAATCGTATATATACTGCCCCTGCCCAAGCCTTTGTAAAAGACCTAAAAGACTAAAAGACCACAAACCAAACTTTCAAAACAAACTTCCTTATAGGTTATTGGTCCCCTCAAAAAGTGATATTGAACATGTAAGCAAAATTAAATTGGACAAAATTAATAATATTCTTAGAAATAAATTAAATTTGCAACAGTGGAAAAATACCACTGATGTTATAAATTGGTTCTCCATTATCGAAAATAAAGATGACTGTACATTTATTCAATTTGACATTAATGATTTTTACCCTTCAATAACTGCAGATATTTTAAATAAAACAATTGAATTTGCAAAAAGCCACACAGTTATTCCTGAAGAAACAATCCGTATAATAAAACATTGTAGAAAAACCTTACTTTACTTTAATAAGGAAACTTGGAAAAAGAAAAACATACACGACTGCTTTGATGTGACAGTGGGCAGTTATGACGGAGCAGAAATTTGTGAGTTTGTTGGACTATACATTTTAGATTTATAAAGTAAAAATAATCAATATAAATGATTTAGGCCTTTATTGCAACGATGGTTTAATAGTAATGCAAAAAAAATCTGGTCAACAGCTCGATAAGATTCGAAAAAATATTATAAAAAAATTTTTTAAATATTGGCTTTCAAATTGAAATAAACATAAATTTAAAAATTGTGAACTTTCTTGATGTCACATTTAACCTCTCTGAAAATTCATATAAGCCTTTCAAAAAACCAAACAATGAATTATTGTATATTAATATTAACTCAAATCATCCACCACAAATTCTAAAACAAATGCCGATTTCAATTAATAACAGGTTAAACCAAAACTCCTCTAATGAAAATGTATTTAATTGCTCCAAACGAATATTTGAAGATGCCCTTAAAAAAAGTTGTTTTGAAAATTTTGAACTAAAATTTGACCCTGAAAAAAAGAATACAAAAAAATGCAATAGAACTAGAAATGTAATTTGGTTCAACCCCCCATATAGCAAAAATGTTTCCACTAACATAGGAAAAGTGTTTTTAAAAATGGTCAATAAGCATTTCCCTCCCTCTAATAAATTACATAAAATTTTTAATCGAAATACAATTAAATCTAGTCACAGTTGCACAAAAAATATGGAAAGATTTATAAAAAGTCACAATAACGCTTTGTTAAATAAAAAAGAAATCCTAAATGAAAAAACTACAAATAATTGTAATTGTAAACAAAAAAACAATTGTCCAATGAGTAAAAGTTGTTTATCAAAAAATGTGGTATATAAATGTGTTGTTTCCTGTAAGAATGTACTCGATAAACAATATATTGGCATAACAGAGGGTGAATGGAAAAAACGTTTTGCCAATCATAAGCAATCTTTTAAAAATAAAAAATACTCAAAAGACACCATATATATGGGAACTAAAAGATAAGAATATTGATGATTTTACACTGAATTGGTCCATCCTTAAAACAGCGCCTAAATACAACAATATTTCCAAAAAACGCATACTATATCTACAAGAAAAATTTCAAATAATTACACATGCAAATCAAGAATGTTTGTTAAACAAAAAATCAGAATTGATTTCTAAATCCAGGCACAAAAATAAGTTTTTCCTAAAAAACTATAAAAATAAGAGAGCTCAAATAATAGTTACATTAAATCCCTCCTTTTTTAAAAATATTTTTATCATATTAATATTAAGTAATCATTTCTAAAGAGTTCTTTTTATAATAGTGTTAGCAAATTCCACAAATGTGTGAAAATTTACAGTAGTTAAAACAAGCCTGATATAATATATATATATATATATATATATATATATATATATATATATATATATATATATATATATATATATATATATATATATATATATATATATATATATATATATATTATATCAGGCTTGGACAGGAATGGCGTGCGTTCGCACTCTGTAACTGACCACACTAATATTTTTATTTCTATACAACTTGACCACAGCTTTTTTGATGTTTTAACAATTTGAATGCAATAAAAAAAGTGTTACGTTATAAATATCTTTTAATCGTTGATTTTTTCTAAAGTTTTTTATTTTACGCTAAGGCTTTAAATAAAACCATATAATTAATTATAGTTATTGTTTACATAAACGATTGTGTAAATTATTAAAAAACATTATAAATAAGTTTTTTTTATGTAGGCATTTATTTTTTATGATAAATTTAAACGTTTGAAACTATTTTCTTATGTCTTCCTAAAATATTTTTAAACTATTATTTTTAGAAAGAATTTTTTTAAATTACTTTAATTGTGAATAAGTTCAAAAGCTTTTGTGACGACTAACTTTTACACATTTTATGTGAATTACACAAGAATATAAAATACTTTATTTACTAATATAAGCATGTATTTTGTTGATTTAATGAAAAAGTTTTAAAGCATTTTGTAATGTTCATACGATTAATTTTTATGATTAAATTTACAATTTTTTAAAATGTTTTAGATAAACATTTTATTTTTTGTAAACAATTTTTTTTTTATTTCAATTTCGTTAAAAATGAATGAGATTAAATCTTTTATAATAATTTTTAAATTCGTTACGCGAAGCGCTTATTAATAAAGTTGTAATGCTCAAATTAAAATTAAATTAAAAAGCTTGTTGGCAGTTTATTTTATTTAAATCGCAGACGCATTTTATTTTTTTTTTTTTTTTTTCTATTTTTACGAATAAAAAAGTTCAAAACCTTTTTTTTTAATTGGACTCACTAATTAGAGCATGAAATTAGTAAAAATTACTATTTTAAAAAGCCTACGTTATTTAAAAAAAAAGTTTTTTTTTTGCAACTTTTTTGACAAAATAAATGTTTATACAATTTAAAAATATTATATATAACACTTTTTAATAAATTTAATAAAATTTGTTTTTTTATTAAACCAATCATTAGTAGTAATTTGTTACTTAATTTAAAAACATTTTGCCTAACTTTAATAATGCTTAAAAAGAAAAGTTTTAATAACGTTTATTTTATACGTAATTAAAAACGTAACAAAAAGCTTCGCTTCGAGTTTAAGTTTTTATTTTCATTTTAGTGCTTATATAATTACTTTTTCGTTATGATTTTGTTTTTCGTTTCTTTTTTCATTAGGAATATTTTTTTCGTCATTTTTTTTTTTTTTCTTTAGTTTTTTTTTTTAATTTTTTTTTCTAGTTGAAGTTTAGCTTAGCGTTTCTACATTCAGAACGTTTCTGAAATTTTTAACTTATCAAAACAGTGATAAGCTTAGCTATATCAAATCCTTTCTTCGTCTCAAAAGTTTTAACACATCGTTCTTTAATTTTCCAGCAAGTAATTTCTCTTTCATAGAAGAGAAAACGAATGACAAAGGTTATCTGCTCAGTATGAGATATATTAGGGGTACCATCAACTATGGCTGTAAAGTAGATACCATCCTGAATTTCTTTGACAGCTGTGCTTGGATAACACCATACTGTTTGGTGAACTTGTTTTGAGACGACGGAAAGAAATAATGGGCACTCATTGTGGAGCTTTCTTGTTGATGTTGTCATTATAAAGTTTTCTCAATATCAATTTTAATTATTTATACAATTATTACAATAAATTAATTATAGCTATTGTATACATTTTTTAAGTGGGATGTTACAAATTATTGTAATAATTATATAAAAAATTAAAATTGATATTGAAAAAACTTTATAATGAGCTACCTAAAAAAGCTTCTTGTCACAGAGAAATCTCTATTGAAGAAATTAGAAGATTTATTTTTAACGATTTTTTCCTTTTATTATGGTGTTTATGGCTTGCATCAATCAAATTACTGTGTCTTCTGAACAGCTGGCTCATGCGAACAATAATGTCCATAATTTTCAAAAATATATAAATTACTGTTTTCCCCTTCTGACGACATAAAGTTCGTATTATAATACTATAAATTAAAATTAAAATAAACATACAAAATTACAAGATTCTTAAACTTAATATTAATTACAATACAAGATTCTTAAACTTAAAAAGTAAAACATGTTAAATAATTCACTAAATTTAAACATATAATAATTTTTGTATTAATAACCAACAAATAATCGCAAATTTTGACTAGTTTAATAATTTTGTTGTTAAAAAGTGTAAAATGTTATAATGAGAAAGAAATAAGTTAAAATCATCAGCAAACATAACTGTCATTAGGTTAGAAGCTTTTAGTAGACCATTAATATATATTAGATATAGGAGAGGTCCTAATATGGATCCTTGAGGAATTCCACATGAAATATTTAACAAACTAGATGATATGTTATCATCTGCATAAACAAATTGTTTTTAATTATTTAAGTAATTAATATATTTCCAGCAATTCCGTACCACTCCAACTTTTATTAAAAGAATTATGTGAACAATAGTATCTAAAGCTTTCGTCAAGTCAATGAAAACACCTAAAGTAAATTCCCTAAAGTTAAATTCCTTAGAAGCCAGGAAAACAGTCACATTCAAAATTTCACGAAGAATTGTCAGCCATTTAGCTGTCTCAGAATTTATTCACCTATGGAGCTTTAAATATTTACCAGTGGAGCTGGTAAGACGAATGTAGGCCTCTTTCCAATCATTGTAGAACCTTTAGTGCAATGGGCTGCATTGATGCTGCTTTCTCCGTTGATCTCTAGCTCCTCAGTTTCAACGAAGAAGGGACAATTAGCCGCTTTTGAATACTGCTTTTGTGCTGGAGATCTTTTTAAAATAATTGCATCTTGATCTTTTTGACTCAAAACAACTGCCCACAAAGTAGGGTTAGCATTAATTATTATCAAGTTAAGTTGAACTTTGCATTCTCCACTGTTAGATAAAGTTCCTTTTTCTGACTCTAATAATTCACTTTGAAATTCATTAGGCTCAGCTTGAGGGAAATTGTTTAAGCCCCCACTGATCCACAGTCCTTTGAATAACATATTGAGTGCAGTAAATTACCCATATTGAGTGCAGCCAAGATGCAAAAACTCAAATATTTGATAACTGACCGGGTCCTGGTAGAGTCAAGGCCAATTATTTGTCTGAAAAATGCAATGCTATGATTCTCTCTTTTGTCTCAACACTCAAATACTACTTGAAAAAAACAGCGCTTATATTGTAAAATCAACCACAACTGTCTCATTCGCTTCAACTTCTTCAACAACCGTATAGTTAAAGAAGTTGAAGCAAACCCATGGAACGTACTACCTATTGAAGTTTTCAGTGCTATCTGTGTCAACTCCTTCAAAGCAAAATTTGATGAGTTACCAATATTATTACCACAGCACATAATCTTCCTTACAATCGAACATGAGCTAGCATTGCTAAATGTTCGTGGGCTTATGGAACACGCCCGCTTCTGTCTAATTCTACAACAGCTAAATCCTAGTTTTTTCATAAAAATTAGTTTATTAATAATTATAACAATAGAATTTAAAACTTAAATTATTTTTTTCATGTGCAATTTTATTCCAAATACTAAAGTTTCAATCTTAAATGCAAAAACTAAGCAGATTTCAGATTGTCAGTCATTAAAATTTTATCTATTTATTCTATAAAAAAAAATATATATATATATATTGATTGGCGCCTCTTCAAGCTTGGCACCCGGGTCAATTTGCCCCCTTTGCCCCTCCCTCTCAAAGGCCCTGTTTCTACATTATAACATCTTTTATAGATTTGGTAAAGATGCTCTTATCGTAACAAGTAGTAAAAAAACAACTAAAAAGAGATCTAGAAAAATGAAAAATGGAAAATGAATAAACAACCAGAAAAATGGAAAATGAATAAACGTAAGAAATTATGCCAGTCTGGAGAGTCTTATGTTAGCAGTACTAAAAATAGAATTCCATCAAAAAAGATTTTAAAAACATGTAAAGAAAACTACAAGTATAAATGCAACGCTAAACTTACCTTTGAGCAGAAAAATTTTATTAAACAGCCATACTACAATATGGACAAAGATAGGCAAAACTTTTTCATTTTAAGTTATACAAGACATAATTTAACAGCTCGTCAGACTAAAGAAGGTTTTTCAAAAAGACATTATTCCTTTCAATATTTTTTTGTTGTAGCAAATGAAGAAATCAGAGTTTGCAAAACTTTTTGGATACAAACACTATGTATTAGTCAAAAAGTTATTTATAATGTGCATGAAAAGAAGGATCCGTTGACTGGTACGCCAAAAGCAGATATGAGGGGTAAGCATACTAAAAGAGTGGTTACAGATGAAATAAAAAATAAAGTAATTCACTTCATAAGTTCATTTCCAACAGTTGATAGTCACTATTGCAGGTCTTCAAGTACCCGACAGTACTTACCCTCAACTTTGAATTTAAAAAAGATGTATCAGCTTTACATCGAAACGAATGGTGAGGAAGAAGTAAAAAAAGTTAAAGAGTCCTACTTTAGATTTATATTTAATACACAGTTTAATTTAAGTTTCCATAAATCAAAAAAAGACAGGTGTGATGCTTGTGAAGCCTATAAAGTATCAAAAGAAAATAATAAACTTGATAACACCATGGAAGAGGTACATCAAGTTCATTTGTAGGAAAAAATAGCAATGCGTGAAGAAAAAACATATGACCATAACAATGAGCTGGTTGATTTAGAAGTAATTAGTTTTGATCTTCAAAATGTTGTTCGGTGTCGGAAAGCTAAAATAAGTAGCTTTTTCTACAAAAGAAAACTAAATGTTTACAATCTGAC
Organism: Hydra vulgaris; assembly: GCF_022113875.1. Lineage (NCBI taxonomy): Eukaryota > Metazoa > Cnidaria > Hydrozoa > Anthoathecata > Hydridae > Hydra > Hydra vulgaris. The sequence goes on from NC_061157.1 coordinate 38,905,504, forward strand.
AGCACATGTTAATCTAACAAAACTATTAAGAAGTACTGTGTTGTTTGGCCAGAAGTAACTTCAGGAAGAACAGGTAATG
>NC_061157.1:38910582-38983082 GCF_022113875.1 Hydra vulgaris
ATCCATGTTACCCTTCAAGGTCATATTGTTGGCCTTCTAGAGATGATGTTTGCTGGGTTCCATCAACAAACTTATTGCTAATGATTAATATTCCAACAACTATTACAGGAAGACAATACAAAATCAGTGAAATTGATCACCAGAGCATTAAAGATAGCTGGGCAAACTTTAAACCAGAGAACTAATTTGTTATCTGTCAAAGATTTTTAATTCTTATTTTTTTTAAATGTCAAAGATTGTTAATTCTTATTACCTTTTAGTTTTAATTTTTCTTATTGTAATTTAATTATTTCCATGGTTTTAGTGTGATTTTAATTTTTTTTTTATTTATTATTGTAAGACTTTAAATGCAAATAAATTTGATTTAAAAAAGAAAACCCTCCCAGATTTTTTGTATGATGGAGTTTGTTACATATAGAATATTAGGAAAAAATTTCAGAATCATATCATTTAGGCATCTTGAGATGAACTTTTTTTTGTACGGGGCATCAAAAATCTTACAAAAAGTGTTTGAAATTGAATATTTATATAGAAGCTTAAATTTTATAACGTTTTAGTCATGATTTTTGAGTTCCTCACCCTAAAAAGTAGTTAGGTAAAAATTTTCATCACTATTGAACAAGTATTTCATAATTGAAAAAAAAAATTTTATAATACTTTTGCTTAGGTTTTCTTACTAGATTTGTCTTGAACTTCCCTTGACTTTTTTTTTTACTTTGCTTGTTAAAATATCTCATTTTTAATTTAGTTTAATTTTAATTTAAGAACATTTAAAAACAATATAGGAGAAATAATTAAATATGCCAATAAATATTGGAATAAACAATACCATCACTTGGTTGAAGAATATCATAAAAAATTGTTTCTGCATAAACTTGAATCCCAAGTACTAAACATATCTTCAAAAGTATACATTGCAATCTTCGAATACCTACAAAAAAATATAAAACATTGTAAAGATTAAAAAAACTCATGCATTACAAAAAGTTCTAAATTAATTTAAAAAAAAAAAAAACAGTTTTTTTTGAATAATAAATATATGATTTTTCTTGAATCATTCTTTAATTTTTAGTCTAATTTAGTCTAAAATTTAAGAAAAAAAAATTTTTTTTTCTTAAATTTTTACTAAAATTACTCAAAATATTTCTTATCAATTGTTATTTCACATTTTTTCAAGCTACATGGACATATATCCCTTTACTAAATAGGAAAAACCTAAAATACAAAAAAATAGAAAGAGTTACCAGATGTAAAAAACATTCCAGCTTAATATTTTGAAACTTTTGATTTGAAGCTGCAACCTTAAAATTACTATTTTATGATTTCTAATGGCCAAAATTAATATTTTATATGACTATTGACAATATCCTAGTAGACACAGGACTTAAAAAAGACATCTTGTGAACGTTCGAAAAAGATTCGGAATGTTCAAAAGACATCTTTTTTATGTTCCATGCCTATTGGAATAGCTAAATTAATCTGATATGATACAATAATATGAGAATTTACTATTTTATAGTGTAAATCAATATACAGAAAAGAAATTCTGTAATATTATATGAGGAACTTCCATCTAAACAATTTATTTCTATTTAACAGCAACTAATAGTGTATAACAATTTTATTTAGGCAATATAAGATATTTACAATTTCTAATAATGAGGTCATTAGGCTATAAAAACATTTCAAAAATTACTTTTACAATTTGTTCTTTGCATATCGTTTTGTTTTAACATTTTAAAAGGATTTTAAAAATGCAAAAAAAAATTTATAAATGGTCATGTTATAAACTCTCACAGAAAAGAAATAAAGTCTAACTATTTAAAATTTAGGTACTTAAGGTTTGTTGGTTGTGAGAATAATTTATTTTAAAGCTTTAGCCTGAAGTTGTGAGAATAATTTATTTTAAAGCTTTAGCCTGAAGTTGTAAGAATAATTTATTTTAAAACTTTAGCCTGAAGTTGAAAAAATAATTTGAATCTTAGATTAATAAAACTTAATTAACTAAAGTAGGTAATTAAGCATTAGGTAATTGATACTAACTAATATTTTTAAATTAAAAAATGAACATCATTTTATCAAAAAGTTACTATACATTTCAAATTTTATTAATGCATTACAATAATTATTTAGAATATAAACTGTTTTCAACTTTATTTAACATGTCTAAGGACCATTTTTTACAAAACTCAAAGTTAAAAACTAACATAATAAATAAAAACTTTAAAATTGGTACTTATATGATCAAGAGTTCCAGCACAAAATTTTCCAAAAAAGGATTTGATACCAAGTGCTTTTAAATCAGTAATTAGGAATGGCCACAAATGAAGAACATTATTTCTAGAAAAGCTGTTCCTACTTTCAACAACAAAAACTTGTGCACCTAACAATGCAGCTTCAATAGCAGTTCTTAATCCAATAGGTCCAGAACCAATAATTAAAATCTTTGATTTAGAACATGGTTTGTTTTTGTAATCAACATGCTTAGCCTTTTTTTCTAATATACTAGACAATGTTTGGAATTTCCTTGAGGTAAGTTTTAATTTTAATGAAGAAAAAACTGTTTTGTAGTTCTTTTCATTTATACTAAGACATTCACATAATTTGCTGAATATTTTAAGAGTGGGAATGAGATCTGACGCCTCAAGAAAGTCATTATAAATAGCATTAACTTCATCTTGTAATTCATTTTCTTCAGTCATGCTATTTAATCTGAAATGAAAATTATAATATCATCATTATCATCCTTATCATCATTACATCATCATCATTATCATCATCAAAAATGATGATGACGATGATGATGACATCATCATCATCACAATCATCCTCATCATATTACCATTATTAATATTATCATTATCGCCATCATCATCATTATCATCATCATCATCATCATTATCGTCATCATCATTATCATCATCATCATCATCATTATCATCATCATTATCATCATCATCACCAATCATCATCGATGATGCATCATCATCGTCATTACTATCACCATCGTTTTTTTCCTATTTAACTTGAAGAAAGCTGGCGTCAAATAAGAATTTTATTAAAAATAAAATATCCAATTATTCTTCCGCTCCTCAAGTATTTCAGTTACTATACGTCAGCTGAGCAGTTTCCTTTTTTCCAACATCTTTTTGTATTTTCCGTGAAAATTCACGGACTGTATTTATAATTTTCCGTCTTTATACTGATTTATAATTTTCTGTATTTAAAATTTTCCGTGAAAATGACGCAACAAGAATGTCACGTGATTTTTCGGAAATGGAATTTCTTCGTTTAAAATTTCGAAGAATTTACAGGAGATTAGTTTTTTACGGGGCCGTCTCGAGGAAGGGGGGACGCGTTAAAGGATGTTTAACCCCCCAACCAAAACTGTATTCAAAAATGAGTTAGCTTATTTGGAACTGCAATCAACACTTTTTGGAGAAATTGGCAAATATTAGTTAACGAGGACCTTTTTTTTTATCTCGTTTTTCAGTCGTTAGTCGGCAAAAAAACATACATATCTCCCCTTTTTCCTTTGAGACCTTTTCGGACCGGCCCAGGTATTGTAATCAGTTTTTTTTTTTTTAGGTGCCTTAAGAAGTCCTTACGGTCTTATCACAGAGTACCGCTGATACCCAGCTAGCACACTTACATTGGGCCAACGTAAGTAAAACCATCGCGAACGTCGGCTCTTTTTTCCAATGCAAAACCAACGTTGATCCAATGTCATTTGGTTAATGATAAAATTATTACCGGCGGAACTAAAAACATCCGCCAAATTTGCATTGGTCCAATGTATATAAAAACATCGCAAAAAATTGATTGTTTTTACAACCTAAACCCAATGTTGATACAATGTATATATTTCGACGTTAATTCAATGTATATAAATCAACGTTGATCCGAATGTAAATAAAAACAAAGCAAACATTGCTTTGTTTTTATTTACATACTCCGTGATTATTAAAATATCAAACCGCAATCAATACAAACATGATATTTTTTACTAAATTTTTTTTTTGTAAGTCGTTTTTAGGTGCCTCAAAAAGTCCTTACGGTCTTATCACAGAGTACCGCGGAAGAGCATCTAATAAGAAGTTCACGCCTTCTTCCCAACCGATATCGCAAAACTTTCCCAGGTGGTGGGGTTTGAACAACGGCTCTTACGCTTCTGAAGCAAGTGCGCTACCGCTGCGCCACGGCTGCTGCAATCCTGAGATATCAACTTTATATATATAAAGTTACAATCAAGCGATATCAACTTTATATATATATATATATATATATATATATTATATATATATATATATATATATATATATATATATACGTATATTATTTATAAATAAAACTGCAATTTTCACAACTATTAGTTTCATGCTAAATGCAATCATCAGGTGTAAATATGTTTTTTTTTCTCGTAAAAATAATAAATCTGTACAAAAGAAAATGAGTTAAAAAATCTAATCTTTTGGTTTGTGGTTGTCCAGCAAAAACTTGTTCTCATGGCGACATTTAGATATTAGTTCGTTTTTTTTGTTTAATAATTCTTGAGGATTTTTATACAATAAAATAATTAGTTTTTTGTATAAGAATAACAAGCATTTTTGGGTTATGTTGTTGTACGCGGGGGCATATTTTATGATGGACCATTTTAAATTGGGTGTTGTTTTTGTTTTATTTTGTGTATCCCATATATATTTAGAAAGTGTGGTTGCATTTGTGAGTTCTTTATTTTTGAAGGATTGCTTGTGATTCGCCCATCTAGTTTTCCACATGCCCTCTGTTGAATCAATGTTTTGTTTTGTCGGATGAGTTTGGGAATGATGCAATGCACTTATAAATTACATTTGCTTTTCTGCATTTTCCATTCATAGGGTAGATTTTGCTTAGTATACAACTGTAAGTTTGTATATATTATTGCATATATTATACAATTGCAATATATAATATATTGCATATATTATAATATATTATAATTATATATAATATATTGCATATATTATACAATTGCAAGTCTGTATATTTATATTCATTATCTGAAACTGTTACCAACAGCGATATGGGCCTTTACCGGGACGACGGACTGATAATAATGCGTCAAAAATCTGCCGCACAGATAGATAGAATCCGAAAAAATATTAGAAAAATTTTTAAAAAAATCGGCTTCCAAATAGAAATTACGACAAACCTAACAATCGCTAACTTCTTAGACGTTACATTTAACTTTGAAAAAGACTCATATCATCCTTTCAAAAAACCAAATAGCAACCTACTTTACATCCACATTGAGTCCAACCACCCCCCACAAACTATTAAACAAATTCCGATTGCTATCAACGATAGATTATCCCAGAATTCTTCTGACGAAAAAATATTCAACTCGGCAAGGGAAGAATATGACAAAGCCCTAAAAAGAAATGAGTTCAAAGATTTTAGCTTCAAATACAACCCCTAAAATTGATACCAAAGTAAACCCCAATCGTAAAAGATAAAGAAATATAATCTGGTAAAAGATAAAGAAATATAATCTGCAATTGTAAACTAAGCAAAATCTACCCTATGAATGGAAAATGCAGAAAAACAAATGTAATTTATAAGTGCATTGCATCATTCCCAATTGATTGCATTTAGCATGAAACTAATAGTTGTGAAAAATATGCAGTTTATTTATAAATAATATATGTAAATACAGCTCTGTTTTAATTTAAATCATTTTAATTTACTTTAATTCATCGAGCACTCTCGCGAAGATATATGCAAGCACTAATACGTGTATATATATATATATATATATATATATATATATATATATATATATATATATATATATATATATATATATATATATATATATATATATATATGCATATATATACATATATACATATATATATATATATATATATATATATATATATATATATATATATATATATATATATACATATATATATATATACATATATATATACATATATATATATATATATATATATATATATATATATATATATATATATATACATATATATATACATATATATATATATATATATATATATATATATATATATATATATATATATATATATATATATATATATATATATATATATATATATATATATATATTATATATATATATAAATATAAATATATATATATATATATACAAATATATATATATATATATATATATGTATATATATGTATATATATATATATATATATATATATATATATATATATATATATATATATATATATATATATATATATATATATATATATATAAAGAAAATAGAATTTAATGAAAATTTATTTTAAAATAAAATTGGCAACGTTTTGCCAACGTTGAAACAACGTAAAATACAACGTTGGGCCAACGTATAAAATAAAACGTTGAATCAACGTAGAAAATATAACTTTAAATAAACGATTTATCATCATTGGTTTTTAGTTGTTGGCGACGTCGCATTTGTAACCATAATGATATAAAAACAACGTTGGCAGGTGATGTTGGGCCAACGAAACGCGCAACATTGTTTTAATGTTTTAACAACGTATGTGTGCTAGCTGGGTAAGCATTTAATTGAAAGTTCACGCCATTTAATAATGAAAGTTCACGCCATTTGATATTCATCTAATAATGTAAATCTGTCAACAATTTAATAACATATAAATAAATTGAGTAGTAAGTATATGTGAAAAAACTTCAAATCTTTTTGGAAAAAGCTAAGTAGTATTTAAAAAATTACTATTTTATCAAAATTATAAGACTTGAAACTTAAAAAGAGCATATATATACCAGATTACAAATTTAAGAACTTTTTATTTTAATTTCAAACTTTTCTACTAGCTAACTGAAAATTCATGCAGACAATGAATCATTATGATAACATAAACATACTAACCAAGTATTATTGCTTTATCACTGATAGTTTTGCAAAAGCTCTGGGCTTTTATAAACAATGAAAAAATTAGAAACCGCGAGAGTAAAAAAGGGACAACTACCAATTTCATCCATCCGTCGATTATATAGACATAAATAATATTTTTTTCGCTTGTGTTTTGGTGTTTCAATAATCACAAAAAATTTTAGTTAAGCTATATAATTTTGCAATCGCAACGTTGGTTTGTCGTTGATCCATGTACATTAAATCAACGTTGGGTTGTCGTTGATCCATATACATTAAATCAACGTTGGGTTATAGACATTGAATCAACGTTGGGTTTAGATCTAATAAACAATCAAATTTTGCAATGTTTTCAGATACGTTGGACCAATATAACTGCGCAAGGTGGTTTTAGTCGTGTCAATATTATTCTTTTCAATTACTTAATTGCTAAGTACATGATATTAAATCAACGTTGTATTTGCATCAGAAAAAAACAGCCGACGTTTGCAGTGGTTTTACATATGCTAGCCCAATGTATGTGTACTAGCTGGATGTTATTATAGTTGTAAATGACTTAGTTTTGTGAACTAATCGGTAATGACTTGATGGTATTAAACTTGGTAATGACTTAGATGGTATTAAACTTGTTTGAAAAAAATTTATTGTATTAAAGCTTTTTTTAAACTTTTTTTTAGTGATTATGAATATAAAAAACATATCTATTGATGAATACGAATAAATAAAAATATATCTAATGATATGTGTCACACATTTTGATAAATATATAACTTACTGTTGGAACTGTATCTTGTATATGTATGTAGTCGTATTACTATTGGATTTAATAAAAGCAAAAAAAGCAGAAGATAAAATAATGCGATAGATGAAAAAAAAACAGAAAATAAAATGACGTAAGCCGAAGATAAAATAACGTTAGAAGAAGATGAAATAACGTAAGCATAAGATTCGTAGTAGTAAGTCTTCTAAAAAATTGCGGTTTAGATGAAATGTGCACCTTAAAGCCGTGATTTCTTGTGTGTTTTCTTCTACAAATTTGCAAAGAAAATGGTAAATATTTTAACTTTTAAATAGAAAGTTTTATCCGATACGAGATCTCAAAATTTATACTCTAAATATGTTGTTTTTTTTTAATATATAAAACATAAAATACAATTAAGTACTAATTTTTAATTTATTTGTGTAATATATATTATACAAATATATATTACACAATATATATTACAAATATATTACACAAATAAATTAAAAATTAGTACTTATCTGTAATTTATGTTTTATATATAAATAAAAAAATAGATTATCAAGTACTATAAGAAATGTCATTGAAACAATTGTTATTATAAATAATATTAAGAGTTTCAAACGCTTTGTACAGACACTTTTGATGAATTGTTGAAAGGCATTAAGCATGGAAGTGTCGAATCTTGAAATTGTATGGGCCTATTTTTTAAAACCGCGTTTTTCTTAAAATAGCGTGTTTTTTTTTTTTTTTGACGGAAAAGGGGTATTCTAAAAATTGTCAAAATTTTTCTGAAATTTTGAACAATTTATTAAAATATCTATATTAGAACTACTATGACTTTTTGTATTTTATTATTGCAAACTTTTAGATTTTGCATGCTTAAGATGTTGAATAAAAAATTGTTTGTTGATGGTGTATGTTCGAAGCTCATTCAACATTGTTTTTGGGATTAAGCCGATTTAAAAAAGATAAATTTTTTTTTTAATTTTTACTATTTTATTGGTACATTATACGAGGTATAAAAAAAGATCGTTTTACTACTACGTTACCGCGTCTAAAAATTTGTTTCCTAAAACGCTTTCTAAACTTTGTAATTAAATTGACATTTAAGTACATAATAAATAATTATGTATTAGCAAGTTTCATATGACGCGGTTTGAATATCTGAATTCGGACTGTAGGGACAAAATTCTAGCTGTTGTCGCGTATAAATAAGTAGATCGTTAAATAAGTAGACAGTCAGTTCTGCGCAAGCGTAACGCATGCGTAGATATGGTGTAAAGCTTCCGTTGCCTTGTTTACGTTAAAAAAAAAATAACAATAATATTTTAAAATTTTTTAAAACTATATAATTAAATTGCCAGTCAATAATAACTCAGTTAAAGATGTTTAGCATAAGTCGCTGGTGGAATAATAAGTTATTATAATAAAAAATGTAAACTTTGTGGTATGTGTTTATATAAGTTAAACTTTTACATAATTTATGATTAAGGGTTTATTATTATTGTGTATATACACAATAAAAATCCCAAAACAACTGCAGGTTTTGAGATGCTGAGATATAGTACAAAATGAACTTCAGAAATATACAATAATATAAAATTCATATTTTATATTATTGTATGTTTCTGAAGTTCATTTTGTAAAACTTTTAGGACTTCCAATTTATGCATAGACTTATTTGTCAATTTTGCCTAGAACTATTAGTTAATTTTTTTTTTTTTTTTTTTTTTTTTCTTTGATTAAGGTGTTCCAAAAAGTTCTTACGGTCATATCACAGAGCACCGCAGAAGAGCATTTAATGGAAAGTTCACGCCTCCTTCCCAACCGATGTCGCAAAACTTGCCCAGAGGTGGGGTTTGAACCACGGATCTTACGTTTCTGAGGCAAGTGCGCTACCACTGCGCCACGGCTGCTTAATTGCGAGTAGGGTGTATATTTGTTGTATATTTAAGTGTTGCAATTAAGTATTAATAAAAATATTCATTAAAAACAGTCTAAGATAAAATTAACCGTAAATTTATTATGGATTTGAGCCTAATTTTCATAAAGTGACCCTAGATACTGTCCCTTCTACTTAATGGAATTTTATTAGTATAAGTCAATATACTTATACTAATACAAAGTAATTAGTATAGAGATGTGATTGTATCAGTTTTGCCATTTTTACACAGACTTTGTTGGACCTCTTGCTTTACAAAACTTGGAAAAAAATGTATTATTAAAATTACTGATTGTTAAAGTAAATATACTGAAAAAATAACAATTTATGTAACTACTTTATTTTATAGATTTTTGATACTCTTCAAAAAAACTCTAAAATTTTAGATTATTTGATAGTATGCTCATTTTCCTCAAACCAATCAACGAGAAAAAGGTTTAGAGTTTAAACTGGTAATGGTATTACCAGTTAACAAAATGCTTTGAAATTAACTAAGTGCTTTGAAAAAAGCTATTTGTTAATGATAGTATCATTGTAAAAATGGGCTGTCAAATTTCAAATTTTTCTAAAGTTTTCTTTAAAGTTTTTCAATACAGTCTAAAGACAAGGCTTTAGATATTTTAAGAGACTCATCTGGCTGGCCAGAAGACACCTTGATTGGTATAGCACAAAGTTTGCTTTCATATCAGTTTTCTAAAATATTTAGATTTCCAAGTTTAAAATATATGAGTTTTTTTTTGCATTTTTACTTGTTTTAATTCAAGTGGTTTTTCAGAAAGTTATATTGGGTGTTTCTAAGTAATGTGTTCTGATGTTGTTTCACATTGGAAGTGTGTTCAGTTTTATGATTCACTCTTTAATAGTTTAAGTAAAGATGATCCGTTGTTAGTGCATAGAGTTGTACATGAAAATGATTGTGATCTTTTCTTAAAAGGAAATGCAACAGTATGATGGTGCGACAGTATATTTGTGTAGCAGTATCAACCTAAGTTTAATTATGTAAAAAAGTAATGAAATGAGGTAACATTACCTGAAATGTATTAAAAATGGAACATTAGAGATGTTACCTTTTGTTACCGTGTTATACTGTCATAAAAAGTGTGCCTTTAGTACTATCATTGTTGTGAATGTATCCTATTATTACTGCTGTTTTTGTTTTTATTTGTATGACTTATTTGATTATTTAATTTCAATCATTATATATAAATACATTTTTTTTATTTTATTGTTGGTTTGTTTATGTTTGTTATTATTCATGTTTTTTTTGTTTTTTTTAGTATTGTTTATGTATGTTTTAGGTAATATTTAAAAAGTTCATTACTTATTTTATTTTTGTAATTGTTTTATATGTCTAACGTTATACAATTGGTTAGTTTAGGTCAACTAGTGCTTGTTCTTTATTTTGTTACTGGCATGATGATTTGTTTTGTTCACTTTGTAGTGAAGTTGTTTTTTTTTCTTACTGTCATCAGTTATTCATTTTATCAGCAAGAGTTATTGATATAAGATATAGTTAATAGGTACAGTTATTGAAGTCAGTTCTTTATTTACATATATTTGTTGCCGTTGCAGTTAACTATAGCTAATATTACAACTACACTAAAAGTAGTATTTAAAAATATGGCTATGTAATTTTTAATTATAATGAGATATTTGATCAATTTTTTTATAGAATATTGTGAAAGTATAGACTATTCTAGCATGTTATGGAGTAGCTTTTTCAGCCTCTCCAGTCGTGACACGAATTAATAAATTCTCTTCTTTTTTTGTTATAACATCAGAGTACTTTTGTTAGTATTTATCTGCGTAGAATCAAGTAGCAATTACAAATTTTACAATTGATAGGTTTAAGGGATAAATATAAATAATTTAACGTAAAACATTTTGCTAAAATGTACAGTTAAATTATTTAGGAATATAATAAACTTCCTTGTGAGATGACTATTTTAATCAGGGAATATCTTTTTCCGGATATTTCCGAAATTCCGGATATTTTTTCCAAAAAATAGTTTTTCCGGATATCCAAAATGTTTTCTCATACATTCAAGTTTATATAATATTTGTTTTAATGTATATACACTTTTCGTTTTCAGTGATCAGCCATAAAAAAAATGTCAAAAATGTCTATAAAAGTTCTGAAACCTACCAGCTGAGAGCAAAATTAGGAGATTAGTAAGGGAAAATATGTTCCGGATTTTTCCGGATATTTTACATAAACTATATTTTCCGGATTTTTAAAAAATGACCTGGATGATTACTGTTTAATTGATATCAGTAATGACCTTAAAAAAAGCTTATTCTTAAAAATATGTTACTTGTCATACTATACTATTATGGTATAAGTTACGACCAGAATATATGTCGTGAGTTAAATATTATTAAAAGTGGTAAACTATCACTCTAAAAATGCCAGAAAATAATAACAATTCGCATGACAAAGTATATGCTTTTAGTTCGGTTAACGTATGTTTTTTTTTTTTTAATTTATTCGTCTGGGTTAACAAATAATCCCTTAATTATTCAACTTGTCTACTTATTTAAGGTGGCTCAACCCTCTTAAAAATGTAAAAAAAAAAAAAAATCATATTTTTTTTTTATTGCTTCTTTATCTAGTTTAAGCATTGCAGATTCCAAAAAATTTGTCATTTGATTGTCATTTGAGATAAGTTATACGTTCCATCATAAAGAAATTTACATTTTTATGGTGTAGGGTTAAAAATGTTATCCATAGCAACACCTTAGCAACCGTTTCAGCTTTGTTTTATCTGCCCATTTTTTGACAAAAAACTTATAATTTTGAACAACAAAATGCATTTTTTACTTGTCTACTTTGTTTTACGGCATTCTGTTATTTACAAGTTATAGTTTTCATTTTAATGATGACATTTAATTAACAAGAAGTAGTGTTGTTTATGTTGTGTTGAAGTCAACGCAGTGGCTGCATCCAATATTTTTTATCTATCTTAATAATACAAATAACTGCACTTGTTCTTTATATGTTTATAGAGTGATTAAATATGGGTAATAATAAAAATAAAATAAGATTAATCAGAAAAAGACAGTTTTCATCTAACAGATATACATGTGCTACAATAAATCAAATTGATAAACCAATAGTAAAGGAAGCTGTTTCATCATCAAAAATTAGTTTAGATAATTCACTTTTAACTGTTGAAAAAGAAGATTCTAACTTTTTTATAATAATTCACTTTGGAGTACTGTAAAGTTGTCTTCAACTTTTGAGTAGAGCCTAGAATGTGGCGACAAGGTCACTGTCAGTCTTGACCAAATAAAAAAAATAGGACTTTCGCATAACATTAAACTAGAATGTATATCTTGCGATTGGAGTTATAATTTTTACTCATCTCCTGCAATAAAAAATAAACACATTCAAGAAGTCAATGTACGTGCTGTAATGAGTTTTTGCGAAATTGGTTGTGGACATAAAGCTTTAAAGACATTTGCTAGATGTATGAATATGCCACCTCCAATGACTTTTAATTCATATAAAAACATTAATAATCTTTTACATAATGTTTATGACTCTGCTTCATCTAAATGTATGAAAAAAGCTGCAGACGAGATTAGAACTTCTGCAAATACTGGTGCTTCAATACATCAACTTCCAGTTGATTGTGATATCAGCTTAGATGGAACATGGCAGAAGCGAGGATATTCTTCTTTAAATGGTGTTGTTTCAGCTATCTCCAAAGACAATAAAAAAGTTTTAGATGTATATGTTATGTCTAAGTTCTGTAAGATTTGTACTGTCTGTAAGAAAAAAAAAATACTCTTGAATATGAACATTGGAAAGCAAATCACTGTTGTGATATTAACCACTCAAAATCGTCCGGAGCAATGGAATCCGCTGGAGCTATAGAAATATTTCACTCATCAGTTGAAAAATATGGTTTAAGATACGCACACTACATAGGTGATGGAGATACTGCCTCATTTAATGATGTAGTACAGTCTAAACCATATGGTGATGAGTTGATTCCCATTAAATGGGAATGTATTGGCCACATTCAAAAGCGCCTTAGGGCACGCCTGCGCAACAAAAGAAAAGAGTTAAAAGGTAAATTGCTCTCTGATGGAAAAAAAATTAATGGTAGGGGTAGGTTAACAGATTTAGCAATTAACACTTTGCAAAACTTTTATGGGATGGCCATAAGACAGAATAAAGAACTACCCCTAATGAGGCGTGCAGTTGGTGCAGTTTTATATCATTGTTCTGACATAAATTCTGAAAGTCCCATTTGTTTTGCCCTCGAACAACAAAGAGCTGGTGTAAATGGCAAAAAGATAAACTTGAAGGTACAAATACCTACAAAGCACATTTAAATTTGTCTCTGGCTATAAAAAAAGAAATTGAAGGCATCTTTAAAGATCTTGGCTCTGAAGATCTTCTGAAAAAGTGTTTACATGGGTTAACCCAAAACCCAAATGAAGCTTTAAACCAATTAATTTGGAATAAGTGCCCAAAGTCTCGTTTTGTGTCAAGAACTGTTTTAGAGATAGGAGTATATTCTGCTATCATAAATTATAATGAAGGTGTTATAGAACTTAATCATGTATTTAAACTATTAAATTTGATTCCTGGGAAGTACTTTTTTTTTATGCAACAAAAAAGGACAGTACTCGTGTCAAACAAGTTAATAGTAAAATGAGCGAAAAAAAGAAAAAACAGAGGAAAAGTATGAGTGCATTTAAAAAAGGATTCTTTGACAAAGAAAAAGAGACAGAGGGTGAAACTTATAGTTCTGGGGCACACTAGTTTCATGTTTGTATACTATTTATTTCATTTTTAATTTTGTTTTTCATTTTTCTCAGAAATAAGTTTTTGTTACGTTCACTTAAATTCAAACAACAGTTTTTAGTACTTCTGTTTAACCGATTGACTTGAAATTTTCACAGACTTTTCTTTAATATTGGAACTAGGTTCTGAACTAAAAACAACTATTTAGAACAAATGTATCTTGTATAATCGCACTTTGATTTGCTAAAATGACCTTATTTTTCAATGCTCAAAAATAATTGGCAGCCATTATGGATTGGTACATTTTCAAATTTTGATTTTAGATCAGAACCTTCTATACTACTTTACCTTTATGCTGTCAAAATTTGGTTCAAATATTATTTACAGATTTTGAGAAACTAATGTTTAAAATTTGATACTTTTTTTTGATACTCAAATTTTTTTTTTCATTAAATATATCAACAGTAAACTTAGTGCAAAGACATTTTTTTTAATTTTTAAAGAATTTAGAAAAAAAGGGGTAGAGCCATCTTAACGATCTACTTATTTAACGTGACTTACTAAGTTAAATAAGTATCCGTAAACTAACGCATGCGCAGAATATCATTTTGTCTAATTTAACGATCTACTTAAGGTGACACCGTTTTTAGATCTTGAGGTAAGTTGAAAATTTTTCTCGCTTACACTAATAAAAATCAAAAACGCTTGATCTCATCGCCTAATATAATCGAGTCGAAAAACACGAAAAAAATCAAAGCAAATCCATGTATACTTTATTCAGTTGTTCATAAACTATATCACACAAAGCAGCTATCAATATCTGATTATTACAATAATATATTAAAATATGAGAAATATTTATTTTACTACTAATTGCTAATGATTAACTGTTTTTTTGGCGCAGCATTTTAATAATTAATGGTTACTTGGAATATTATTAAAACAGTGCTTCAATAACTTTAAAAGTAAAACCGCTAATGGAGAAAGTAAGTGTTACAGGCTTTCCAAAGATGACGTTTTATAAAAAAATATATAAGATTTACAAACAAACTGAATGAATTGGAATGAATTCATTCATGAATTGAATGAGATGGACATACTACGTAGGAATATTTTGAATCATGGATCGTAGAGTTATTCAATGCTCTACTCCAGACAGGATTAAACAAAATATATGTAGTGGAACAATACAATTACCATGAACACAATTTTTAAATGACTGAAGCTAAAATAAAAAATCAAATAATTAAAAGCTTGTAAGAAGCTTTACATACAAGTAAAATTTATCCACAAGTAAACCAAGTAAACAACAGCTAAGTTCTAGTTTTCTACTAAGAACGACCCGATGTTTATGTAAATCTTCAAATAAAACTAAACAAAACAAACAATTATATATTAAAAATTCCTAAGTTAACTTAAAGGATGTTGCACAAAATAAACTAAAGTTTAAGTACACAAATTTTAAAATACAAATGGACATATTAGTAAACACAAATGGAAAATTTGAAGTAAAAATGTTTCATTTCATAACATAATATGAACATATACAGAAATCAATTTATTTTTTTTAATAATTATGTTTACTAACTATGCAGCTATATATCCTACATTATTTTGTTGCACCAGACTGTCACCTTATTGAAAACTAAGTTTTTAAATGTATAACGAGGAAATTACTCTTCAGTTTTTCAGTCTTTGACCAGATATAAATTTTGGTATTACATGATTTACTAAATAATTTGATATACTTGATAAAAATGCAGTATTTATATTAATACATAGTTGTTTATGATAAGCCTGCACATAGAGTTAAGGCTTCTTGAACTGTTCAATGGACAATATTTTCATGTGTTCAATTTTTAAAATATTTAGAGACGAGACTATATGGACTTGGTCTGAAGCAAGCAGCTTACAAAGATAAAAAAGGAAATACAAACATGGATATAAATATGAAATAACTTTGCTTATGGAGTGCTTCATATGCTTCATAGCTTTAATCATTAGAATGATAAAAACAATTGCTGATTTCATATATATATATATATATATATATATATATATATATATATATATATATATATATATATATATATATATATATATATATATATATATATATATATATACACACATATATATATATATACACACATATATATATATATATATATACACACACATATATATATATACACACACATATATATATACACACACATATATATACACACACACATATATATATATATATATACATATATATATATATATATATATATATATATATATATATATATATATATATATATATATATATATATATACACACACACATACATATATATATACTAACAGGATATACATATATATAATGATAACAGGAGAGCATTAAAAAACTTTCTTTTAATTCCTTAAGCTTTATCATTTCTAGTACTAGAAAATATACTTAAATATTCAAATAAATAATCTTAACTAAATAACTAAATTCCTAACTTAACTATAGTTTAAGTTAGGAATTTTTTAATTTTTGCTAAATCTGATATAGTATTTTTCAAATTGGCTTTATAGTATAATTTTTAATAGATCTTTGTGTGTATATTGATTATTTATTTGAATATTTTGTCATTATTTTAATGTTAAATTTAAAATTTGAGCCTTCTGGGTCATACCTGAATCTTTAACTATCCATCATCGAAGATTGATATCCTTGATCTACAGAGAGTACCAAATATGTATTTCTTAAAATCGGAAATGGTACAGAAACTTTTTGTTTTTTCATTTATGTATTACATGTGTGCAAATTACAATTTTTTATCACTGATAAAGAATTTAGTTTATAATATCAGACTTTGTGGTCTATTAATTTATGATTTATAAGCCCTTTTTAAACAGACTAATAAAATCCGTTGAAAGTTTTCTATATTATTAATTATTTTCAAAAAATCTTTTTTTAAAGGATATTAGGTAACAATAAATAAATAAATAGTTATAATTATATAAATTTTTATATTTATCTTTGTTTTACTGTACTATAATACTTTCTACATTACAGCTTTTAAACGTAAACAAACGCGATATTAAATTTTGTCCCTACAGCTCAAATATTAGTGCCCAGACCTTCCCGTATGAAACTTGCTAATTACTTTAGATTCTGTTAAAGTTTGCAGGATCAAGATTATCTTTAGTTAACAGGGACTCTGAAATAATTTAGAGGGAAAGAAAAAGCTACAAAATTGCTATCAAACATAAGAAATCTTAGTTATGAAAACCGCCTCAAAGCTCTAAATTCAAAATTTTTAAGAACCTACTTAAAAGATAAATATATAAACACAGATTTTTTTATTCAAACAGTATCCAAATAGGTGGAAGTCATTACCAAAAAAATTAGTGCGTCACCGGATAACAGTTTAAAAGCAGATTTTGAATAAAAGAACACCAAGTAATTAACTTGGTTGCAGATTTTGATAATAACTTGCTAATTAAAGTGTAATGGTTTCACATTTTACATAAATGATAAATAATTTCTAAATATAATTGATAGATCTTTACCGTTCAACATTAAATTTACAGAAAAAAAAAAAGAAAAAATCTAGTATTTATATTTATATAAAAGAAAAAAAAAAGAAGCTCAAACACTAATTGTTTTAAAAATGTTAAATCCACTTAATGCTGTACTCGCTAAAACTCCAGGAAGTTGCCGGTGCCAATGAAGTTCCTTAATATCTTTTTGACCCTAGAAAATAAAAATTCATACAACGTAAGTGTATATTGCATTACCGATGGGCTTTAATTATTTCAAACTATTTTTTAAATATTTTAACTATGATTTATTATTTAATAAAAATTGTATTATGGTTAAGTAAATATTTGCTTAATAAAGCTTTTCTAAAATAAAGACAATTCATGTTAGGGGTGCCATTGTTTGTAATTGTTTACTCTCATGTCGCCAACATAAAAGCCCTATCTTAAACCTAAGTAATCTGAAAATCTCATAGACAAAACCATTAACTATAGTCTTAATAATTGAAAACAGTCACAATATAATTTCATATACAAAAAGGTAGACAAGAAGAAAAACTATTTGAGAAATCATTTCAGAAACCACTCCTTTAAAATTCAAAACTTGCAAATTTAAACATCCTACAATCTAAACGGACTTAATGTAAATTCTGAAAAAATACAGTAATTATTTTTTTAAATTTATTTTTAGTTTTCTTTTTCCTTCCTTGAATAGATTGATTAGTCATATACAACATAATCCAAAAGCGATGAGCAAAAGTGTATTTAAAAAATCATGTAAAAAGAAATTTTAGATTTAAAAAATTTTAATTACAACACATTTATTATAAAATTAATATTAATTTTATTATAAATATGTTGTTAAACTGCATGCTAAAATAACATAAAAAGATTTTACTACACATTGAATTATAAAAAAAAAATTCTTACCATATGTATAAAAAGAAGTTGTGGCGGAAGTGTAACATTCTCAGCTTGATGTTCTTCATCTCGCTCAACTGATAAATCCCATAAAGTAATTTGATCATCATCAGATGAGGCGGCAAACACAGTGCTATCAGAATGATGCCATTCAACTGATGTAATAGGAGCACTGTGATGTTTAAAAGTAGCTACAGGAATGCCTTGTTGAAACCGACGTAAGTCCCATACATTTATTATGCCATCATCTCCGCCAGAAACAATAAATGGGTCATTTCTATGAAACAAAAAAACTTAGTTTATTTATTTAAAATTAATATAAAAATCATTATATTATTGCAAAAAATTTATAATTATAACTTTTATATTACAATTTTAGTAAAAACTTATTAAAAATAATTATAGTAAATTACTCGCTCTCTTTCTCTACGTGTGTGTGCGTGTGTGTGTGTGTGTGCGTGCGCGCGTGTGTGTGTGTGTGTGTGTGTGTGTGTGTGTGTGTGTGTGTGTGTGTGTGTGTGTGTGTGTGTGTGTGTGTGTGTATAATATCAACTATACTAAAATTAATAATATAATAATATAATGATATATTAAATATATAATATATAAAAAACAGTCATTAAAAAATTTACATCTGTCAATTATTTTTTAGAAAAACAAACTAAAACTGGTTAGTGAATTTTTAAAAACTGATTATATGAATCAAAATTGTCAGCAAATATTTTTTTCAGCAAAATAAATTATTGAGAATCATTTAAATGTAGATTTACTTGTTCCACGAAATAACATTTACATCAGCATCATGTGCCTTAACTGTTAGCATGCATGCCTTATCACCTACACCACGTGAGTCCCAAATTTTAATGGTTTTGTCAGCAGAGCACGAGCTAAACACCTATTAAAAATTTTTATCAGATAAATTCTTATCTTTATTTCTTATTATTTTTATCATTAAAATGATAAATAACTTATAACTTACATTAGATAATAGTTCAACCTATAAATATATAATCAACCTACATTAGATTCATTTGGACTCCATTGGATGTCTTCAACAGATGCTGTATGTGACGTTAGAGGTCTTTGATCAACATGCCAACTAGATTCTGTGGGACTCCATAAATGAATACGATTATTGCATGAACCAGTTGCAAGTCTAAAATTAAAATTATTTGAATTAATAAACTTGAATGCATTAAACTTGTAACAAATTTTTTTGATTGGATAGAACATTAGTAACATTAGTGGTAGAAAAACCTTTTATAGATAACTTATATTTAAATAAACTTAAACAAATTTGAAGTTAAAAATTAGATTTAATAACTTTTCTTAACACTCTAAAACTATGAAACTGTTTTGGCACTGGCAGATTTAGAAAGGAAACATACGCCTAGTACCATCTAGTACTATCTACAAGCAATTTTAGACAAATGTGATTTTTAAATAAATTGAAAAAGAACAATGTTATGTTAATGTAGAAACCTAGGTAAATTTATATAACTGTAAATGACTACTAGTAGATTACTAGAAGGGTGGATTTGAACTTCAGACCTCTTTATTTAGCCTAACATTCTACTACTAATCTACTATCACAATTCAAATCTACTTTAGAGATGAAATAGTCTAAATAATAAAATTTGTAAATATTAACTAAGGAAGAGTTAAGATAAAAAATTGTTTTATTTTACTTTCAAATTTAGAATTATTTGGCAAATACCACTCAAGAGAATGGGTAAAATGTTAGAGATAGAGGGGGTTCTAATTATCAAAAATTTATGTGGATTTATGTTTCAAAATAAGATTCTCATAAATAAATAGTAACTTCTCAATTGTTTTTCATAATTTTTATTTTGATTGTCAAGAAAAACTTTAAAACTGTTTTAGAAATGAAAAGAACAGAAAAACTGCAAATATTTGTATAAATGAAAATTGATTCTTAAACTCAATTTGAAATTTTTTAATTCATAAGAAATCATAATTTTTTTTTTTTTTGCTTAATGCTTCAGATATGACATATTTACTGTAATAAAATTTATCAACTTAGTCAGAAATAAAACCCATGTTCATTTATTTTTTTAAATCAGTTTTATTTATTTACATTTAGAGTTTTAAACAAAATGATAAATCAACAAATAAAGACCAAGTAAAAATTATTTATAGACAATGCATTGTGCTGGTTTGACAAGGTTCTAACCAAAATTTTTAACTTTGGAAGAATTTAGCAAACAAATCTTTTTTTTTTAAATGTCTTACTAAAACTTTTTTTTTTCATTATTTTTTAATTATGTGTTTTGTTTAAAAACACATTAATAAATAAAAAAATAAATAAAAAATGATATAAACAATTTTAATAACACGTTTACAAAAACAATAGAGATTTGTTTTCTAAATTTTCCCAAGATTAGAAATTTCACTTAAAACCTTGTCAAACCAAAACGACGAATTGCAAAGGTAAAATGTGTGGTAAATAAAAAAGCATTATATTTGTTATGAGATTATGAAATCAAAACCTCCTTAGTGTGCCATAGTACATATGTGTGTAGTACGCATTATATATTTAAGAGAATAAATATATATTTATGAATTAGATACCAACAATAGTAGTAAACAATGTTGGTGGGAAAATTAAATCTTAAAGACTAAATATCTTATTATGAAAACATCCTAGCCAATCTTACCGACCAACAACAGTGGGAGACCAATCCATAGCAAACCCTTCTTTCTTAAAAAAATAAAAAATAAAATTATGAACACTTATAAGTTATTGAAGTTTTTAATTATACTTTTTTTAACAACTTTTATGTAAGCATTTACCTGGTGACCCGAAAAGGAAAACAGAGGTTTTTTATTAGCAATACTTTGGTGCTGTGATAAACCATTTATATCAAGACTATTGAGTTCTTCTGTTAGATCCCATATATGTACTGTGGCAGATGATGACCATGAAGCAGCCAAGTGCCTTTCCACTGCAAATATATACTATAAGTCAATAAAAACATCTAGTTATTTTGTGATGTTAGTTTAAGACAATAACTATATATAATCTATCAAATTTTTTTTTTCAACTTTAAACTTAGAAAAATTTTTTTACTTATTTTTATTGCTTTGATTGTGTATTTTTCATAAAAAATCATATAAAAATATGTTGCTACTTGACAGAAAAAAATTAGTTTATCAGCTTTAAAATACTGACATGCATTCCAGCAAAGAAGATAAAAATTGATAAAGTAAAGAAATATACTTTTTTTCAATAAACACATCCATTTTCATACTAATATTTATAATAAGATTAAAACCTAACAGTTTAATTTAATTTTATTAGATTTTCATATATTTATACATTATACTGATTTTGCTCAAAACCTGTTTTTGAGAAAAGTAAAAAAAACTCTTTATATCATTTAATATTTAAAAAAAATTTGTGTAATATATTTTAAAAAAAAATTGTGTAATATATTTAAAAAAAATTTGTGTAATATGTTTTTAAAAAATGCAAGAGTAACATCTTTGTACACTTTGATAATTGTTATAACACTTTGTTTGTTAATAATTAATGTATGAAATTTTGAAAAATTTGGCCTTTTAAAATAGTATATTTCAGGAAGGAAAACAAATTAAAACTCCGCAAGAACTACAACTATGTGCTTTAAAACAATGTTTTAACGTGCTAGTAATAAATATAATATATATATATATATATATATATATATATATATATATATATATATATATATATATATATATATATATATATATATATGAATTAATAACTAAAATAACTATCAGTAAGCATTAAGTCTCAAGATATTAATCTATTTCTTCCTCAAAGTCACTATCAGGGAGATTCTCACATTCATTAGCTATAAAAATTGTTGAACTTTTCAGGAATGAATTCTTTTAATTTGTTAAGGTCCTCCACCTTCGCTTTTTTCAGTGTAACTTGGATAAGCTAAACTATCCACCTGTGGTACAGTACCCGTATGTTTGGACATAAAAAAAGTATGACTGACCAAACCATTAATATTGGTGAATGCCTTAATGTAGCCTTTTTATCATGCTCATATACAAAATGAAACAAGTTACTAATTGAAAAGTGAACCTTCTTTTCTTTTGGGGTATTTTTACACTTGGTTTCTGAAGAAATGCAAGATTTTTTGTAATGTTTTGGGCTTCAAGCTTTAAAATCAAAAAATTCAGTAGCATGAACAATTTCTGTCACTGTAAACTTTTGTGATCTGGAGCTGCTAATAATAAGTTCGGTGAGTTGATGCATGTGATAAAAATGGTCATGTGTTTTTAAAACACTTGAAATTATACCAAAGTCCCTATCGCAAGGGAGGAAACGATGCCCTCTCATTGGGAAGAACTGCTCCACTTTATCAAACCTACCACTGTCAGTTAAGTATGAACAAAAATGTGATAAGGTTTGATTTTTATTTTATCCACTACAATTGTCACAAAACAAACATAATGTATTATACTTTGGTGGAACTGAGATCAAATAATCATTTTAAAAAGTCGCAACTTCATAAAGCCCTTTCTTTCCTTGACCTTCATGGTATATATATACATGACTTTTTTTCTTCTTTAATGTTATGTATAGAAAAAAACATTGACTGATAGCTGTCTCATGAAATAAAGTTGTTAGACAGGTATTTTTGGCAAACTTATCATCTTCATATAGTCAAATGCCTATTATAGAACGTGCTCCTCTTTTAAGCCATCTGATATTTCTTGTTAAATTAAAGCATTGTTAAAATTTTTTACTCCTGCGCTTATGAACATCTAAATCAGTCTGTGCTACTCTTTAAGCTACATCATTGAGATGTAGTGATTTCAATCTAAAATTTAATTCTTCGCACATGCAACAAGTGTCCACTTGTGGGCGCCCAAACCAAAAGTTAAAATTTGTTTTAAAATGGTTGCAGTAAAAAGACTTGCTCACTTTTAAATCTGGATTTTTTTCACAAAAAAGTTGCCACATTGTTTTTACATTTAAACTTGGATTGAGGTAATATACTTTTTTGCCTGAGTAATGTGATTCCTTGAGTGGATACTTTAAACTTATGCTTTCATGAAATTTGATTTTTTCAAAATTTTATAGTATTTTTTATTAGTATAACTTTGTTTAAACATAAGACTTATGTAAACATTAATATATATATATATTATATATATCAATATATACACTTACTAAAGCGTGATTTGATAAGCATTTGCTCACTTTTTCTGCTTACCTTAAGCTATACCGTTTTTTCATCGAAGAAGAAAAAACAAAGAATGATGAATAAAACGATTGCTTTTTCATCCCAAACCCTCAGTCGATGTAGTAGCACTCCACTGCGAGTCAGGCTATTTGTCAGTCGATGTATGTACTGAAGCCCCCAGTAGCAGGCTATTTCAGTATGACATCAGATTGCTTACCTTAGTACGCAATACTACTTGTATATATATATATATATATATATATATATATATATATATATATATATATATATATATATATATATACATTATTTTGTTATGTTTGTACCATGCAATTCTGACTTTCTTTTTTCCAACAGATTTCCTTGATGGCAACATTTCTTCAATATTTGTTGGCACATTTATTGTAGGCAGCGGATTCCAATAATGATGCTTTTGCAGCTTTTTTATCTCTATACGCTTTAGAATTTCTTTTCTATTTTTTGCAAAATTCACATTGATCTCTTTTTGACAGTTCAGAAATTGGCTTGTTCAGTTGTTTAATCTTTTTGTCTGTGTTTTTCAAGTTTATCTGCTGATAGATTAGCTCTTTCTTTTCTCTTTCTAGGACTTGGAATAATGAGATCCATTAAAAATCTTATAACAACAACATACAAGAAACTAAAAATACGAATCAGTTGGAGAAAGATTTTTTTAAAATTTGAAGCAATTTCACCTTTTTAAAAAAAATCAAAAACTTTCAGGTGGCTTTATTTGTGTAAGAAGATGAAATTTAAACACATTTTTAACATAAACTGATGAAGCTATCATAGAAGAACACAAAACAAACAAAACGTAAATTTCAAAAAAAATGTCAAATCAGCCCTTTTAAAAAATATTAATTCAAATAATAGCTTCAATTTTTATTTTATTTTCTATTCTAATTTACTCCCAACAAGGCTGTAATCAACCACTATCAAGTTAGGAGTTACTAGAAAATGAGTCAGGAAAACATGAAGATGAAAAAGAGTTCCAAAGAGTTGAAGTGCAGGGAAAAAAACTAGAATGAAAGTTTTTAGAGCATGCAAAGACAGATACAGTAAACAAATGAGACTTCGTTTAATGACAAGTCAAACAAGAATGAGTTTTAGTTAATAGAACTAGAGATGATAGCTCCTTTGAGCAGCGACCATGATAGTATTTGTAGAAAAGAGAAAGAGATGCATCTTTACAACAATGAGAAAGGGCTCAAGGTTCTATTTCTAGTACATTTAAATCAGTCGGCCAGTCTATATCATTGTAAAGACTCTCAATAAACAAACAAAAAAAAAAAACATTTATAACTTTGTTTATTATCTTCATATCGTTGCAATTCATTAGTTGTTTTAAAGCAATACTCCAAAATAATGACAATGATTAACAGAAATTGATTTTTTCCATATCATTTTAACATTTTTAATTTGCTGAAACACTTAAAAAATAACTTATATTTTTTTATTTTATATAAATCTTTATTTAAAATTGATTAGCATTTCAAATAATGAATTGTACTATTTTCTCTATTACTAAAAATGTAAGAAGTGTAGCAGAACTAGAGTGTAGGCAAATAAACACTGTTTATTAAACAGATTACTTGCATGTTGAAAATGCAGCTGAGCTGCCAATGTTGCGTGGCAGGTAAAGATAACTGACACCATCACGCAGAATACGAAGGTATTTTTGAATGAAGAATTTTTGGTAAGTTGTTGTGTTAGCGTTATTAAGAGCGAACGGAAATCTATCAGGGTTTTTACTATTAGTGCGGGCTAGTTTATTGGTTATCGGATGGTATGTGTCATTAATACATGCTTTCTCTAATAATTCTTCAATGTTAAAACAAATATTGAAGCACTTCGAATTGGTTGCGCCAATACCAATGACATGCAAGGCATTATTATAGAAATGTTTAATCTCTTTTTTTGCCGCAATACTGCATGACATAAGAACTGGAGCACTATATATTATGTGGCTAATAGCGTAAGACCTGTATACTTGCAGGAGGTTGGATTGCGTGTGACCGATTTGCTTAAGGCGCTTGAGTAGAAATGAAATTGATTTTATAGTGTTGTGCACATTTACCTATTGTTCATCCCAATCGAGATTCTTTTAAAAGAATCTCAATTGGGATTCATTTAACATGATACCGAGGTACTTGTAGCTAGAGACAGTTTCAACCTCAGTCTTATCAAGCACAACAGATGGTAGAAAATGACTTACAGGGCACCTGGAGTTAATTCTAAAAACTTTACATTTTGAGCTATTGAGCTTCATACCATTGGTCAGAGACCAGAGTGCAACACCATCAACGATAGATTGAGGTAAGTTGGCAGAAGCTTTATCGTAGATAATGTAGGTCAGGATGTCATCAGCATATTTTTCTAATATGGTTTTGGCTGGAAGAGGGGTTTATGTCTGAGATAAAAAGAATGAACAAGATAGAGCTTAAGACACTACCCTGAAGTACTCTGGCTTGAATATGTTTCCAATTAGTGGAGTGATCACTTGTTTTTACTCTTTGGCGTCTGTTAGATAAATAAACTGCAATCCAAGATATAAGCCAGCTTGGTAGAATATTTATTAATTTCAGTAGTAGTTTTTTGTAGTCGACAAGGTCAAACGGTTGTGTAAAATCAAAAAATATTGCAAAGATTGATTTGTGATTGTCTTTTGCATGACTCAGTCTTCTATAACTTGAATAATAGCATCCATTGTACTACTGCCTGGGAGGAAACCAAACTGTTTGTTTGAGACCCAGATGTGCTTGGACAATAAATTTGGCGATAATGCGTTCAAAAACTTTGTATAATGTGGATGTAATGACGATGGGACAATAATCATTAGATGAGAGCGGGGTTTTGGTTTTAGGAATTGGTGTTTGTTTGCTGATTTCCATTGATCGGGGAGAAAACTGTTTTCTATGAGGCGGTTAAATAAGATACAAAGTGATGGGGTAATTTCTAAGCAGGAATATTTGAGTAACAGTGGTGAGATATAATCCGGACCACATGATCCAATGAATAACAAATTAAAGTAAACACCCAATTTAGCAAAAGCATTAAGCAGTAAAAGAAAGGTAAAAAAAGCTATACTCTTTTTAATGTCTAAAAATTTTAAATGCTTTTTGTATTTTATATTTTATTTTACTCCTGATGATGACCTATATAAAACAGATTGAAATATTACAAGAGAAAAAAATAGTTTGTACTCTGCTATATATATATATATATATATATATTTTTTTTTTTTTCACCCATAGCTCTTTGAAATAAAACCACAGACATTTCAGATGACTTCAAATAATGTTCATCATCAATTTTTTGAATTCATAGCTGATTAGTTATTACTAGTTTTTTACTTGCATGAACTTGAATTTGAATTCATCATAATTTCTTTTTCAATTTTTTTCATTTAATTTTTGAATTCTGTGAAAACTATTATGATATATTATTGATATATTAAAACATATTAAACTATTAAACTCCGATACTTAGTCTTTTCAGTCGCACACAAAAAACTGTAAAATGATTGTAAAATGTTTTTATCGAGTTAAAAGCTATAAAATAAATACTAATCGTTAAAAATTCACAAATCAGACCCTATTTTTATTTTTGTAAGAAAAACAGCTGCCAAACTTTTTTTTTCAGTCTAACTATTCTTCGCTTTGATCATGTGATCAAACGCGGATTTTGGTGTGGTCACATTTTAGTAAATGTAACTTTTAGTCCCTGTGACCCGTGGTCACAGAGACTGAAAGGGTTAATAACTACTTTTGTAATTGATTTAATAAAAGTTTTTATTTTTATCTTACACTAAACTTTACTATTTAAAACATAAAGATCAAAGAACAAAGCAGACATTAAAATATTTTCATGGTTTCAAAAAAATAATTACTAATAATAGAACTTTTATATTTAACTCAAAATAAAAAAAGTTTTTTTTCATTTTGATAACTATTTGTTGCTATGCATGATGAATGTTGCTATGTATGTATTTAGTATGAAGACTTTTGTTATATAATCATAAAATATAATCATCGAAAAAAATAATAACATTGCTGAAAATAAATTGTTTTAAAATTGAAAATAAAAAAAAATTATTTACTAAAACAAAAATTACCCTGATTCGATTTACACCGCCAATATGTTTTATTGAATAAGTTTGTAAATTTGGCTGCTCATCACTCTCTTCAATATAACTATCTTCAGAATCATCTATATAATATTATTTTCTTAGTCATCATTGAAGAAAAATTTTTAAAAAATATGGCAATATATCATTGATATTAAAAATCACAAAACTAAAATTTTATATAAAATTTTTAATAAAATGGCAGCAATTTATAAAATTTAATTAAAATTAATAAAAAAACAGCAATTTAATGGCAGTGAATTATAAAATTTTACTTGACACAAAAAAAAAGTTTTTAATGACATTTTAAAATTAACCTAAATACACGTTGTGCTTCCAATACTGGTAGTACCGGTACCAGAATACCGGTATTACCGGACATTTTTAAGTACCGAAATACCGGTATTGGTTTGGCTCAATACCGGTATTAAAAATATATGTAGAGGGCTTATGATATAGCAGGTACTATCGCCCTCTTTAAGTGAAACACAAAAATAAATGAAAAACTTAAAACTTATAAAATATTTAATTAAAAATAAAACTTGTTTAATTTAAAAGTAAAATTTTGTCTTCCTACTATTATAATAGTTGATTTTGTACTCTCATAACAAGATAAACGAGCCCGGTGGGAAATTAGCCAATAACTAGCCAGTGAATAACTAGCTAGTTGCTACCTATGGGTAAAAGACACGTTTAAGACATATAAAATACATAGAATACTTGTTTTAGACGATTTAAACACGTCTTTTGTCATCTAGCTATCTTTTTCCTACATGAAGCGCTTTGATCGTGACTGGAAGTTTTAAGTATTTCATTTAAATTCGTGTTTTCATTAAATAATGAAGCGCCGATTTAAAATATTATCATTATGTCACTCGCTTTAATGTAGAACACATGTTTGAATTTTGCACTAACCTAAATATGAAAATTTTCCATAATGTAGAAAGTGGGGCGTTTAAGTAACTGTGATCAACAGTTGTGCATTAGGCATGGGATTTAACTAGGTATTCAAACGTTTTGTATAATTGAAAAAATGCATTCGCAAGTCACTGATTGCCCTTGAGTCCAAAGTTGAGGTAACTAATAAGGAGTTTGATGCAATATTAGCTGTTGACTTATGTCTTGCGCCAGTAAAACTGGCTGTGGAAACATTGTGGCGAAATTATGCAACACTGTTGTGAGCCAATACAACATTTTCATGATAGATAACCTTGAAGAAACCGATTTAGCTATAAAGTTATGTTGGTGCGACGATTCAATGAACAACGTACTCTTTTTCCAGCATACAATATTTTCTGCACAAGAGCCATCAACGTTACAAGAATTTGACTATCTTTTGAGCACCATAGCAAATTAGCCATTATAAATACCATTGCTGGACTGAAAGATCGGCTTAATCAGAAAGCGCATAGTTCTCTCCCTTTAACCAGCGTTTTTTCCGATAGTGATTATGTGGGCAACGCTGTAAACTTGTCATTGAAAGAAAAGCTTGACTTTGAAATTTTGAAAAATAAGAAATGTAACAACAAGGGAAGATTGAATGTTTCGAATAATTCATCCAAAATTATATGTAATGAGATGGCAGTTTTCGAAGAAGGAGGAAATCGTTTTATATATTTGTAAAATTCCTGCCATTACTTGAAAATTGTGAAGCCAACAAGTTTCAAATTGGACCGTGGATTTTTAGCAAGTGGTAACTGTCACAAAATTAGATGATCTCTTGAGGATGATATTCTGAATGCCCTATGTTTTTTACGGGCTCATTTTACATTGCAGAAAAAAGTGAAAAATGAAAAAGTCAGTATTTTGATATAAAATAAATAAGCTTATTGAATCAATGAAATTTTTATTATTTGACTTGATATAACTTTAGATTTTATTTATATTATGATAAATTTAAAAATAAAGTTTAATACCGGTATTATACCGGTATTACCTGTATTGAAATTATTCAGTACCGAAATACCGGTATTGAAAAATGATATAGGTATTGGAAGCACTAAATACACGATTTTCCTCTTAATTGAATAAATTCACTAACTTTTCATACTAATGATTTATATTTAAATGGGTCAGAAACATCATAATTTAATGATTTAAGTATGAAAATGATTTATGCACGAAATTGTGTTATTTAAGGGTACAAGATAAGATACAAGTTCCTTTAAAAAATCACTTGTCTGGGCTTTCATTATGTCTTAGATTGCGAGCTTGAATTACAGTTCATTTCAGAAACACCTTAAGTCACTGACTTATGGTGTTTCTCTATGAAACAGCTAATGCAGCCCCATCTAGAATCATAAATCATTACAAATAGAAGTTGCAAAACAATAATTGTTTTGGGAATTATTCCCTTAGAGATTAATTCAGTACAAAGAATTCTATAGTTTAATATAGTTGAATAGTTACAGTGAATCAAGTTGATTCACTTAATTTATGAGTTTTTCAGATTTTAATCGATTTAACAATGGAGTCTGATAACAACATCTATATACAAAAAAAAAAGAAAAATAGGAGTAAGATCTAAAAATGTAATATAGAAAGTTCGATGGAAGTCCCTAAATAAACTACGATGGGAAAGATATAACTGAAAGAAAACCTGGTAAAGATTGCAAGTAAGTTAATATTTGTTTTTGTTTTAACTGTTACTTATTTAACAGACAAGTAATATTTTCAACGCCCTAATAGCTGAACCTTTTTCTAAAAATTGTAGACATATATACCTTATAATATGATTTCTAAAATACTAGGGTTATCAAAGTTTTCTTGCAATAAAAAGTTGTTTAGGTCTGCAAAGGAAACTTACCTAGTATAACCAAAATAAGCTAAATTTTGTATGATCTAACTTAACCTAGAGTAAATTCTATTTTATCTATTCCTAACTGAAGTTTACTAAAATTTAACCTTTTTTCCTTGTCTTTAAATTTCTTGGAGTACACCTTACTAACTTATTTTCTTTTGCTTTTTTTAAGGTGCAGAAGAAAGTGTTTTGAAGTCATCAAAGAAGATGAATGATTAAGGGTATTCAACAAGTTTATTAGTCTCAAAACTAAAAACGAACAAGATTGCTATCTGCAGTCGTTAATGTGTACTGTTGAGCTTAAGCAAAGGAGAAGCTGTAAGCCCTTTATCCAGTCTTCAAAGCCAGAAAGAGGAGTAACATTTTTTTATGAAATATCAATACCTCTGGAAAAAAGCAGGTATGCAAATTGGCTATTATAAATATTCACTCTGTGACAAGTGACAGATTATAAAGGCTGGGCAACCTTTTGAATACAGGACAACTCTCTCGTGATGAACGTAGATGAAGTAATTTAGGAAATGCTAAACTTGAAAGTGTCATAAACATGGTGAAAGAACACATATCTGCTTATCCAACTAAAATGACTCACTATGGTAAAACTGAAAAACATTTTATTAATGAAAAACATTTTGCTTATGACATGCACAAGGCGTTTCAACAAAAGTATCCTGGAATCAATGTAAATTACAAATTTTATTTGAAAATATTAAAACAGCAATTTTCATTGAGGTTTGGATTATCTCAAGTTGACACATGCTGCAGATGTGATGAGTTATCTGTAACTCATCACATGTGCAGCATGTGTCAAAAATTTGCACAAAAATGTCAAGATGATGATAAAATAGGAAAGATTTGTACAAATTATATGCAAAATTTCCAACTTCCTAGCATACCAGTTCAAGAGACTTTTTACCTTAGGCAGCTGACCATTAGTGTTTTCGGCATACACAACTTTCAAGATAATAGTGTCAAATTTTTTTTGCATAATGAAGTTTTTTAGTCAGTTACTTTCCCAAAACTGTTGAATATATTCAGCTGTGTAACTGTATAAAGCAATTTTCCAATTCGCTATATAATTTAAAATTATTTTTCCAACTAATTCAACTTCTGTATTTTTATAGTGTGAAGTTTTTTTATTTAAGTTTTTATTTTTAGACTTTATATTAAATAATCTTATCTTAATCATTATCAGTAAAAGAAATCAAATGCAATTTTAGGCAACTTCTTTTAGGCTGTTGTCAAGATAACATATAAAATAAAATAATTATGAATAATTCGTAATGAGAGTCAGTCAGTATTTACATTTTTTAGGTGTATGGTGTTAATATCCAATTTTTGTGTTTAGAATGCAATTTATTTGTTTTGTCATAAACAATTAAACTGAATGTTAGACACATAAATAACTTCTCAAGTGCAGTTGAAATTTTGAACAAATATAAATCCTGGAGTTTTTAAAGATTTAATAAAAATCTTAATAACTACTAATACCAGCATTTAATGAACATTAACAACCTCTACGCAAAATTTTTTTTTAAAATCTGTTGCTATTCTTAACTGTTTTGACATCTTTTTTTTTTACTTAGTAATTTCACAATTATTTCAATTCTAAAAAAAAATTATAATTTTATTCAAACTTGAAAAATGCTTGTTACAAATATAAAACTCATATAATATATTATATTATTTGAGCATATTATATATTATTATATATACATATATTACTTGATATTAACTATAATTAATTTAACTATTAGTTTAAGTATTTAATAAAAAAATTACATTAAAAAAGGAAACTTTAATAACTGTATATAAACTCTTTATACAAACAAATATTTTCTAACATACCATCTTCTGTTATTTTTGTAAGATTTGACATTTTCATTAACAGTATTTGATTTGCTTCACCTTCACATGCTTGTGTACCAGAAACTAAGTAACATGTCATGGGAAACTAAAAATATATATATATCATGGGAAACTAAAAATATATATATAACATGGGAAACTAAATATATATATATATATATATATATATATATATATAAATATATATATATATACCTATAAATATATATATATACATATATACATATATACATATATATATATATATATATATATATTATTATAATATATATATATATATATATATATATATATATATATATATATATATATATATATATATATATATATATATATATATATATATATATATATATATATATATTTATATATATATATTTAACATCTTCGCTTCCAACAAGGCTGCAAGCAACCACTAATTAGTGTTGGAAGTTACTGGAAGAGAAAAGATAAAGATTGTAGAGCAAGATAACGATTGACAAACGACTTGAAAGATTACAAATTATATGAATCAGGAAAGCAAGATAAAGGAAGCAAATTCCAAAGAACTGATGTTCGAGGAAAAAAACTAGACGAATAAGAGTTTTTGGAGCACTTAGGAAGAGTAACAGAAAAAGGACAAGACTTAATTGAATGACGAGTAACACGTGAATAAATTTGAGTAGATGGTACAAGAGACGCTAGCTCTTTAGAGCAGTGCCCATTATAGTATTTGTAGAAAAGAGAAAGAGAAGCAACATTACGACGATGTGACAGAGGTTGAAGGTTGGCTGCAAGAGCATGTCCAACTATGTCTACAATGCCTTTTTGCACCTTGTCTAAAAGAGAAAGGGCATCATTAGAAGATCCGCCCCAGATATGGCAACAGTATTCCATACAAGGCCGGATTTGAGATTTATAGAGATAGAGAATAGAATCCAGATTAAGTAAGTGTCAAGCTCGATAAAGAGATGCAACTTTAGCAGATGCTAATTTTGCAACGGATTTGATATAAGGTTTCCAAAAAAGATCAGAAGTGAGAGTTAATCCTAAAAGATGAAGGGTAGATAACTCATCGAGTGCATTACTGTTCATAAATATAGAAAAGTCTAAATTATTGCGATAACGATTGGCTAAAAAAAATTGAGTTTTATCTGAATTAAAGTTCACCAGCCACTGTGAGCCCCATGCTGTAGCAGAAGTGAGATCTTTTTCAAGCTCAAATGCCTCCTGCAAGCAATCAGAGGGAGTTGGCATCTTATCATGACAAGAATAAATGGTAGTATCATCAGCGAACAATGCCACCTTAGATGTGAGAATATCTAGAAGATTATTTATGTACATTAAAAAGAGTATAGGACCAAGGATTGAACCTTGAGGAACCCCTGAGGTTACAGAATAAGAAGAAGAGTGCTGTCCATCAAGGACAACTTTTATACTACGATTGGAAAGAAAGGATTCAATAATCTTAAAGATGTTTCCAGATACACCGTGAGAAGAAAGTTTATGGAGAAGACCAGCATGCCAAACTTTATCAAACGTTTTAGAAATGTCAAGAGCAATAGCCTTAACCTCTCCACCTTTATCTAATGCACGATAAAACCTATCAGTTATTATTGTTAGCAAATCAGCCGTAGAACAACAAGATCGAAATCCATATTGATGATCAGAAAGTAGGTTATGAGATTCAAGATGAGAGATTTAATTAAAGATTCAAAAACCTTGCTTATGATAGGAAGAAGACTAATGGGACGGTAGTTAGATGAATCGGATCGCTCTCCAGAATTTTTAAAAATAGGGATAACAGATGCTGCTTTCCAGCAGGCTGGAAAACAAGACTCTGATAAGCACTTGTTAAATAGTTTTGAAAGGATAGACGACAGCTTCGGAGAACACTTCTGCAAGACTATAACAGGTATGTTGTCCAGGCCGCAAGCTGTAGATAAGTCTATGCAGGAAATCACTTTAGATACAGAAGCTGGAGTGATATGGATGTCAAGCAATGGATCAACCTGTTTGACGGCTATATCAGGTAGAACACAACTAGTGGAGTCAAGAGATGATATTGATGAAAAGTTCTTAGCAAACAATTCAGCTTTGTCTTTAGGTGAGGTGATAAAGTCTGAACCGTACAAAAGAGGTGGAATTACAGACTTGCCCTTATTATTGATACTATTAAAGATTCTCCAGAAGTCGCGAGAGCCTAATTTTTGTGATGAAATACGAGATTTCATGATCTGAGAATAGCGGTCTTTGGCGTTAGACAAAACCTTTTTACAATGGTTCCTAGCAGTAATAAACAGACATCTGTTTTCTGGAGAATTGTTTTGCTGATAGATATGGAAGTAATGGTTTCGATTGGTAATTGCAGCAGCACAATGCGAGGAAAACCATGGAGAAGAGTGAGGCTTGACCTGGAATGGTCGAGAAGGAATAAAGGATTCCATGCCAGCCTGAATCCACAAAGTTATGTAAGAAGCACATTTGTCAACAGGGAGACGAAAGATTTCTACCCAGAGACCATCACGAAAAAAATCACAGAAAGAGTCCCAGTCAGCTTTAAGGTAGTTGTAAGATGTACGATGATAGGGGGATTCTGATGATAAAGAAGAATGAGATAATAGTTTTAGAGAGACCAAACAATGATCGGAATCACCTAAGGGTGAGTGTGGAGAAACTGAGCACTGACTAGGATCAGAAACAAGACATAAGTCGAGTAGAGAAGGTAAATGATTTGGGTTATCTGGAAAACGAATTGGAAAGTTGACTAATTGAGTTAGGGATTGAGAAAGACAAAAGTTGTGGGCCTTAATGCCTGCTGAGTCACTGAAACTAGAGCCTAGCCATTCAGTGTGATGAACATTGAAGTCACCGACAACAACAATATTGGCTGATGGATAAAGAGAGAGGGCTTGGTCAATATGATCAGAAATAACATCAAGAGGAGTGCAGTCTTGAGATGAGTGAGAGCAATATAGAACAAAGAGAATAGTGATAGAGTGAAGTGGTGCTAAACGAAAGCACATAAAAGAGTAGTCTGTGGATTCAAACCTAGTTTCCCGACAAACGAGTGAATTCTTACGAATGTAAATACCCAGGCCAAGCATGTGACTATTGGAGTCTTTACGAATTAAAGGAAGATAACCATCAACACTAAGATTACAAGATGAGACAGCTGAACTCAAATTAGTCTCACAAAGAGCAAGTAGGTCTAGTGAACTTTGCAAGAGATAAGATTCAACAGAAGAAAAGTTACTTCAAAGACCACAAATATTAGTGAATGATAGGTTTAGCGAACTTGGTGATGACTGTGGTTTATTGTGTTTTATAGTCTTTGTTACTTTATTCATTTTTAGATTTGTTAAAGAACTTGACTCGAAGTATTGATAGTACTCAGTACACTGTTTTATAGCCCAAACAATTGCCTCATTTCCATTAATAAACCCTAAGCTGTAACAAAGGGCTCCAATGTGGCCTTGGCAATGCACACCAAAAGTACAAACAGGGACACCATCCATGCGCAACATGGCACTGTTAGTACTTTGATATTTTTCAGCTGTTGATGGAATCAGCCTCTCTGAGAGCTACCACAGAGTTCAGGAAAGCTGACTACCAGCTGGCCTCAGAACCATAAAACTGAGTTTTAGAACTGTACCCTTATTTGGAGATAATAGAATGAGTTGCCTAGTCATAAAAACAGAGACACAAGCAAAACCCATGTATTGAGTTAAGAAGATCCAGCGTTCAACATCCTAAACTGGAAACAATGTTTTAAAAATACATCTGCGCCAGCCTAAAAGATGAAGAAGGGGTGCAAGGCTGGTCAACAGATAGAATCTGTTTACCCCTTAAGTATTTGCCTAGGAGGCCTTCTACAAGACAGTAGCCGGATGCATGTAACATCTGCCCAAGATGAGTATTTTTATCGAGACACCATCTCTAGCCTTTACTCAACCAAGAGCCCCAAAGCAGGGGGTGTTTTATGTCAGGGTTTGCATCTCCTAGCCTTTGCCTAAAAAGGCGTATCCTACAAGGCAGCAGGACATGAAGCAAATATATATATATATATATATATATATATATATATATTATATATATATATATATATATATATATATATATATATATATATATATATATATATATACAAACACACACACAAATATAAAGGCACACTTAGATTGGTAATCTGACATCATACTTATTTATTTCAATAAATATAGACTGAAATTTGGAGGACTTGATATTGGGTTTGGGTTGGGGAAGCAATAAGTTTTTTTCATTATTTTTTTTTTTTTTCTTCTAATTTTTGCAAAAAAACTATATTAAATTTAGCCCATGTATAGCATTATGGGCTATACTACATATAACAGCTGTTCAACAAAAATTGCTATTACTCTTTAAGTTTTTAAGCTACAAATTAAATAGAAATATAGGTTTTTTTTCATTTATTTTTTTATTATTTATGTTTCAATATTAAATTTCTTCTATCCAGTCTATTACTTTTAATATTTCCATTAGAATCCATAAGGATGTATATATATGTATATATATACATCCATAAAGAATGAGTTAACTTGGCTAGGTTAGTAAGTCACAGGGGTTGAAATTTGACTAGGGCCAGGGCTGGATTTGATAAAAAATAGCTAAAGCTGGGTTTGTGACAGGGACTGCATAAGCATTGATACATCCTAGAAATTTTTTTTTTAATTTGAAACTCATGTTATATTTTATACATATGTGCATGTATGTTATTTGTAAACATTTTTTCTTCTATTTTGACTCTAGAATCTAATTGCCATACTCTTCTTGCTATTCCAGTTAAATGGATTAACGCATTATTAGACATCCAAATCACTTATGTTTCCAATGCTAAAGTCAATTAATAATTAAAATCTCCTACGGCTTGTGGTTCAAACAACATTTCTATCATATTCTTACAATAGCATTCAGTTGTTTAAAAACTCTCAAAAAACTATGACCTCCATAACTATCCTATAATTAGACTTCTCTCTATTATCAGTTTCTTTTTATAAAAGTTTTCAGATTTGTTAAAATGTTAAATTATTTCTGTTTAAGTGCAGTGTTAAAGTCATTTTCAAAGACCTACACTCTTTGTCTACACTGAATCTTTGTCATTTTAGGAATACCACAAATCTTTGCTCCTGTATTGTTCTTTATTTACAATAACAATCTTCCTGACAATCTTACATCTAAATTAACTCTATTTGCTGACAACTCAACTTTATACTCTTGTCTTGACAAAAATTTGCCTTCAAAAATATCAACATTGTATTTAAAAACTGTAAGTTTTTGAATTTAATGCTTAAACAAAATATAATTAGTGTAAAAACTGTATTGTTAGAAAGACTTATGTTAAAAAACTGTATTGTTGGAAATAGAAATCAATCTTATTATGTTAAACCCCACAGCAGAGATTAAAGTAGTTATCTTTTTAAACAACATTATATTTTCGCCAAACATTTTTTTTAAGATTTAAGATGCGAAAGACTTAAAAGTAAAAATAGTCAATGCAAATTGTCTCAAAAACGTTAAATCTTCACGATTTCTGTTTATTTCTTGAATAAGTTAAAAAAAATATATATCTATTATTGTATCTGTTGGTAGTTAAGGATTAAGTTTTTCGGTCACTATTAATATTAAAACATTTTTTGTCATCAAAAACTTTCAAACACCTGGAGAATTGGTTACGAAAAAGTTTATTTTGCTATGGTTATGACAACTTATTTTAACCTAAGTCTTTTCAATATCTTATTGAGATATTGCTTTCGAATCAATAAATTATTGTGAATATATTATTGCTTTTAAATCAATATATTATTGTGAATATATTATTGCTTTCGAATCAATATATTATTGTAAATTTATTATTGCTTTCGAATCAATATATTATTGTAAATTTATTATTGCTTTCGAATCAATATATTATTGTAAATTTATTATTGCTTTTAACATTATTAAAAGTATGATCAGATTAGCCTTGAAAATAAAAACCTAAAATTAAAAACCTCTAATTCTGTGAATCAATTCACAAAAATCTCACAAATAGTTTGTTCCTTTTTATTAAATTTTTTGCTATTTATTTGTTTATTTACTTTAAATTATATTAAATATAAGACATTTAAAGATCATTGAATATCATAAAAAATTAAGTTGTTGATCTATGAGTTATTTACCCATTCTTTTGTTAATATTTTAAAAATTTATTGAAGGAAAAATGGCTCTCTACTAAAAACTGGTTGCCAACCCCTGGCTTAGAAAAAACAACCGATCTTTATTTTGATCTGTAACAGCTTAGGACATGCAGTGGCTGGTGTATTTTAACTCCAAACTCAATATTAACTGCAAACAACTATCACAATATTGTTGACATTCCTATATTGACGAATAACTACCCTCAACTTACATACAAAGCTGTTTCAGATTTCTTCCTTGCCAGTTCTTTGCATAGACCATTCCATAAAAACTTGACTGGACAATATATTGCTATCAACTTTGGCCGCATAATTTATGGAATTCTTTTCAAAATTTGTTTTCTAGCAATAAAGCTATGTCAGGCCAAAATAAGCATTGGTCATTATTATTCTTTAATAAAAGATTAATAATATATCCAATAAATCAAATCAGCTAATAAATCTAAATATGGTTTTAACAACTCTTTATTAAAAATGCATTAACACAAAATTATTTTTTGGTAAATATTTGCAGTTTTTCTAATTTTAATCTGAATTTTTCTATTTTAAAGTGGTTCAAAGTGAACTTCTTTCCACAACATTGATGTGATAAAAAAGTTTGTAAATTTATTTTCTGTTAGCTTCTTGTTTTGAAGTCATTTTCTTAGAAATGTATAACTTTTTTACAAAATGTAATATATATTTTTAAAAAAAGAATATAAAAAATTTTTTAATGTTTTTAGACAGTTTTTTTAGAGAAGAAGAAAAAAAAGAATAATAAGCTGCTCAAACTCTCAGAAAAAAAATTCAGTTACCAAGCCTAAGGTCTTTAAATTTGAAACTCACTAAATATTTAGTACTTTATAATATGTGGAACAGATCATAGGTATTAAGTATTGAGTAGTAAAGATTCCTTAGTTTTTTACTAAATTGAGAGCATAAAGAAAATCTAACTTCAGTAAAAATTAAATTTACGCAAATTAAATAACAAAATAATGAGATCTACCTGAGTTCTATTTTCCCCAAGTTTGTCATTAATAACATCAAAGCTTAAACAAGGCATTCCAGTCTGTGCCTAAAAATTTAACATTATGGATATTAACTTTTGATTTTCATAATACAATGTTGAAAAAATTGCATAAGGCTATTTAATTATTTAAACTTAATACTATTAAAACTGTTTAAATTTGTTTAGCAATTTAAAATTTACCCTAAGTTGCATAAGATATAACATCTAATAAAACATCATAAATAAAAATAATAACTTACTGCATGGTACATATGATATGCTGTTTTATCAAATGTTAGTTCTTCACCATCTTCGAGAGGTTCTCCAAGGTATATTTTCTAAACATTTATTTAAGTTACCAAATAACCTCTACATGAATATTACATAGAATATAATAATAAACATTGTACATAAAATTGAAATTGATACTTCTTTCACTTGTTCTTTGTCATCATCATTATCTATAAAACAATTATTTTTTTGTTAAATTAAATTTTTTTTTTTTTTAATTTATTTTAGTGAAATTTATATTTAGAAAAATTATAAAATCGAAGTCTTCAGTTAAAGTTTCTTGACTTAACAAATCCTTCTATAAAACATTACCATTTTAATAAAATGAATTATGTACGCAATTTTTTTTTAAAAAAAAAGGCCATTCTTAATTTAGTTAAAGTTGATGATCTATATTATTGTGACTAGATTTTCAGATAAATATTTTGTCATTCCATGACTGCCATAAGCTATGCTAATGAGAAATGACTGCCATAACCTATGCTAATGAGAAATGACTGCCATAAGCTATGCTAATGAGAAATGACTGCCATAAGTTATGCTAATGAGAAAATCTCAACAAATAAATTTTTTTAACTATGATCTTGAAAAATTAAATTCCAACAAAATATGTTTTAATAGTAAAAAGACTGAGTTAATTTACACTAAGGTTTAATTTTACTCAGCCTTATTTATTCAGTCAAATTATCTTTAATAAGAGTTTATGCAATTAGAGATGTTTTATACTTTCTTTAAGAAGTTGTTTATTAATACTATTATAAAAGTACAAAAACTATTTTTTTTAAATTTCAAACATCTTGATAAACATTATTCACCTTAATGAAGTCAAAAATAATTTTATCAAAACTATCACTATTAAAAATCTTGAAATGATTTCCAATTTGAGTCAACTATTTCTATAGATCATTCAGGTCATATTTTAAAAGTCAACTATTTCTAAAAGTGCATATGATAATAAACTTTGTAGGGAACTTTTCAGAAAGGTGTGTTAACAGAGCAGCTAAAAATCCTGCTTCTTTTTTGAATGCAACTACTCTTTGAAATAAAAATTGAGTTTATGGTTAATTAATTGGCAGTGCGTAATATGACAAACTTCAAAGTGATCTTCTCAAGGAGCTATGTCAACAGACATTCTTAAGTATGATCAACCTGATAAAGTCTATATCACCATGTATAACAGCAATAAATGGAATTATTGATTTGTTTGAATGGTTTTTTGAAGCATCTCAAAAAATGGTTTAGCAAAGAACTTCTGTTTGGCAGGCAAAACAGGGTTTTGAGCCATGATTTTTAGTTTCTGCACGCATTTTTTTCATAAATCAGCTTGTTAGCTTTTCTAACTACTAAAATTACTGAAAAATATTATAAACTTTTAATATTTATCAAGGACTGATTCAACTCTTATAAAACAATTTTTATTTTCACAACACCTATGCCAACAAAACTGCATTGGATAATCAAATGTTCAAATAATGTTTTCATAGTTTACTCAACAATTTCGTGTAGCACTTATTTAGCTTCCACTCACTTGCTATTGCCAATGCTTAAAAACTGCAATGAATTATGTGGAGAATACAGGTTCCAAATCTGCAAGTGGATTAAGTTTTTCTTTTTTCTCTTTTGTTCTATCTGATGACACCAGTAAAATCTTTGATTTATTTTAGAAATACAGTTTAAAAATGTTTGCATAAACATTAGATATAGTTGACCGTCCCATGAACTCTGATTTAAGATAACAAGTTTTAACCATAACAACTTTGTCATCCAAAAATCAACTAGAAGGTCCCTTTTACCTTTTTAACGATTCATTTTGAAAAAAAAGAAGCAAGCCAAAATATTACAATATAACTGGCCTTAGTGGGTCCACGTTGAAACAACTTAGCAATCAATAATTTTCTGGAATAAAATAAAGAATTTATTTAATATTTAAAATAAACAATATTAGGCATTTAAAGATATTCTGTTTCAAGGATGTGTTTATCAACATTTTATCATTATTTTTTAGTGTTCTGCTTGATTTGAGCATTCTGACACAAGCTTAAAATAAAATAGCACCCTCAAGACTTGATGAATGTCTGAGGAAATGCCTCATTTATCCAATTTTGTTCAAAATTATTGACTTAGTAATGATTTTTGGAGGTAAAATGAAGACTGTGGCCCAAAACTCCAAGTAAAAAGTTTAATTATATATCAATTAGGTTTACTGAAAAAAATTAGATTCATCAATTGTCTATCTACTTGATCAAAATTTGCTTTTAAAAATAGTCTTTTTAGAAAAATTTAAATTTTGTAACAAAAGCAATTGAATTGTTTCATAAAACATTTATTTGAATAAAACATTAAATAGTGTTATTTATTGACTAGCTTAGGACATTTATATTATTGTAATCATGGGCCAAGGGAGGGCCAGAAGGGTCTCTGACCAACTTTGCCCCCACCCACCCACCGCCTGTTCTTTCTGGATTTTTTTATTTTTTTTTTATTTTTTTATACATAATATGAAATAATAATAAATAATTATTAAAATTCAATTTAGAAACATAATTTTTTTTTTTTAAGTTTAAGTTTGAGAAACAATTTATTTTCATTAATTCAATTCAAAACAGTGAATGTTTACCTCTTATTATATCAAAAACAAACAAAAGTTTTGTTTTGTTCTTTTTAAAGGTTTTACTTTACTTGTTTGTAATTTCTTAAGGAATGATTGTGAATTTTATTATTTTTGTATTTTTTGGCAGGTAATATTATATATAATAAACATATTTAATATGGAGAAATGTGATATTAGAAAAAGTCTTAACATTGAATGCTACAAAACTGGATTTTCTAGAAAACAAGATTTTGTCCAATTCAAAGATCTTCCTTGTGAAACAAGAAGAAATAATATGGCAAGCAAACTTAAAGGAAAAATATTGTTCAATAAGAACTATATGTTGTTATCATGAGCAATTCTATGGTAAATATTTTGAGAGAAAAATTACAAAGTGTCACAATCCTTTTGGAACACACAAAGAAAGTAAAAAAATTGCTATAAAAGGTAATCTAACATTAATTACAACAGAATTGATAATGAAATTAAAAGAAAAACAATTTATTATTTATAAAAAATTTTATATTTTCAGTTATTTTAAAAACTTAAAACTAAATTTGTTTCTTAGGCAATATAAAGATTCCACTAAACTTGGCAAAATTTTTGCAAGAAAATAATGTTTATGCAACCCCAGGTTGGAAATCTTGCAGTAAATGTTACAAAAAAGCAGTAGAAACTGATGAAGATTTAAATTCACAGGAGGAATGGGAATCAAAAGGTTAGAAAAAAATTAAGTTAAATACCACTATAGAATTGATTGGAATTTCACCAGTCAAACTAAAAAGCCTTTTAAAACACAGCAAATTGCCTGCAGCAAAACAAAAGTTTGAGAACAATATTGACAGAGTTGCAAAAATGGTCTCATTAGCATATAACATTAAAGAAACTTCTTTAGCAACAGAAATAAAAAGCCCCATTTCAAACAACAACATTAACAATGACCATGATCTAGACATTTTAATGTATGAAATTAAAAAAAAAATTTCAGAGACTGATTCTCATCGCTATAAGATGCAAACGTTAACACTCGCACCAAAATCAAAGATATCAAACAACTTTAAAGTGTCTGAGTATCTTGTTTGAACTGCAAGAAAAGTTAAAAATTAGCATGAAATTTTATCATTGCCCAAAAAAAAAACTGGAAACCTACTTTCACCAAAAACAGTTAATTTAGTGATTAACTTTTATCAAAGTGATAAATTTTCAAGAATGGTGCCAGGGAAAAAAGATT
This sequence comes from Hydra vulgaris, assembly GCF_022113875.1. Lineage (NCBI taxonomy): Eukaryota > Metazoa > Cnidaria > Hydrozoa > Anthoathecata > Hydridae > Hydra > Hydra vulgaris. The sequence goes on from NC_061157.1 coordinate 38,954,703, forward strand.
ATATAAGTGTTAAGAAAAACCAACATGTTCAAAAAAGATTATTGCTACTCAATCTTAATTAATTGCATGTTGCATTTAAAAAGACTACCTTAACATCAGAGTCAGTTTGTCAAAGTTTTGTACTCTTAAACCTAAATGGTGCATTAAAACTAATGTGTCAAGTACTTATAATGCATGTGTATGCATACATCACCAAAATACAAAATTTCTCATTGATGCCATAAGTTGGAATTAAAATTATAAAGATTTCATGGCATTGATTGTTTGTTCTCCTGAAAATGCAGAATATATAATGCATCAATATAACCAATCCCCTGGTATGAAGCATTAAAAGGTTTTTTAGTGCAGGAGTTTATAGGCCATGAGCTCAAAGAAGATGTAGCATTCAAGCTATGGCAGAGTACCAATCGTATAACACTACTATTACAATCACTGCCACTTGATAAATTTAATGATTTATTATGTGAGAGCATTGACAACCTTACCACTCATTCATATATTGCAAAAACATAAAGTAGATACTTAAAAAATTGTAAAGAAAATCTTAACCAAAACGAATGCTTAATTTTAGGAGATTTTGCTGAAAATTATCAACATGTTGTTGACAAGGTTAAAAGTTATCACTGAAGCAAAAGTCAATGTTAACTTTTTACAATTGTACTTTATTTTATAGAGAAAAAAGTTCTCAAACATAAACCTTTTTGTTACCTTTCAGAAGATGTTGATCATGACACAGGATTTATTTACAAGACTCAGGAAGATATAACTAGATATATCAAAGAAAACCTACCTGATGTATCAAGTGTGAAGTACTTTTCTGATGATTGTGCAGCACAATTTAAAAATTTTAAAAACTTTATCAATCTTTGTCATCACACTAAAGATTTTGATTTAAATGTTGAATGGGTATTTTTTGCTACCAGTCATGGTAAATCGCCTTGTGATGGTATTGGTGGTACTGTTTAAAGAGTAGTATGTCAAGAAAGTCTATAACAAATAACTATTGGGAAGATTTTAGATGTTAATTTAATTTGCTCATTTTGTAAAGCCAAGAATTTGTTTTAAATTATTTTCTAAAGATAAAATCAACAGATAAACATGAGCACAATCAGAAAAAAGATATTTAGGTGGAAGAACATTTCCTGGCACAAGGATATATCATTGTTTTATTCCAATTGCTTCAAACACTATAACTTATAAAAAAAAACAAGTATTAATACATGTATTAAAATATTTTATATCATTCCAAAAAGCAAACATAATAAGAAGATTTCATTAAACATTAAAAAAATGGATTATATTGCATGTTTTTATGACAGATTTTGGTGGGTAGGGATTCCTGAAGATGTAAATGAGTTTGATATAAAAGTCAGATTCTTGCATCCACATGGACCAGGTAAAAACCTTTTTTGGACAATGAGAAGTTATATGCCTAATTTCTACACCCACAACAATATCAGGCCATATGTAAAACATATCTGATTTAGATTTGGAGAATATAAGCAGTTGGTTACAAAAAAAAATTAAATACATTTAAAATACTTTTGCTGTATTTTATTTATCTATTTTGCATTTAGAATGTCTTTTTTTTTTTCTTTTTTTCAAATCTTTGGATAGAAGGCTAAGAACGAGGGGATTTAAATAAATCCCAGTGTCCACCTTACTATGTCAATGACTATATTAGTTTTAAACTACTAAATAATATCATAAAAAAACTCAAAATATGTAAAGTTTGTGATAATCCTTTTGGGCAAATCAACCAATGACTTGCCTAAAATGATTGTCACAAGCTTTTGAAAAATGTGGACATCTTGTTGAAAAAACTGAAGACTTCCAAGTTTTTGGCATCATTTAAACATTTTACTCATTCAGTGCTGTTGTATTTGCTTTGGAAAAAATCATCACACAAGATATGCTGAAAAGATTGATAGTTTCTGGCTATCTGACTTAGCTCTTTAAAAAATCAAATCTCCGAAAACCCATGCAATATTTTTCCACATCAAGGACTTCATTGATCTCAAAAAACAAGCTCTTGGCATCTTCAGTGAATAAAGGGTTGAGAGAATTCATCACAAATTTAGTGTCTAATGGTTGCAATTTAAGAGACCAACTACTCACATGGATTAAAATAAATTCCTACTCTCTTGTGTGGTTGATTTGAATAGCAAATGTATATGACACTTTGTTTTGAATATTTATAGAATGTTATTTGTTTACCAAGAACATCCATACTTAATATGATTATGTGTTTACAAGAACCCAAGCTTTGCCAGGTTTTTTGTCTGTATGACCACACATGAGAATTGAAAAACACATGAGTGCAGAAAAAACTAAGTTTCAAAAACGAAAAAAAGTAAAACTAACAAAATAGGAAATTAAAATAAATTTAAAATTAAAAAAAAAATTAATAATTTTAATAATTTGTGTGCTGTTTTTATTTTTGTTTCTTTAGAGTGATTGTTATTTTCAGCAACAAAGTTAGATAAGGCAAAGCAAAAAAAAAAAAAAAAAGCAGTTATAAGCCGACATTTAAAAAAATGATTTTCTTGTATTTTATTTTTTATTTTAAAAGAAGAAAGCAAAAATATAAATTGCAATCTGTTTGTAATATATATTTGTATAATTTTATAATGTAACAAGTATATATTGTCTCTATAATATCTCTATAATAAACAAGTATATATTGTCTCTATAATGTCTCTATAATAAACAAGTACATATTGTCTATAATGTAACAAGTATATATTGTTAATGAAAACATCTATGTAATGCATGTGTATACTTTTATATATAACTTTTTGTATTATATAATGTTATTTATTTGTTACAAAGTATTCACATGTTTAACTTATTTGGATAAGACATTTACTTCATAAATGCTCAGAAACCCACCTCATCCTAAGTTTTTTTGTTTTTTTACATACGCACAGAGCTGAATGCTAAAAAGAAACATGTCTCGACTAAAAGATTGCGCATAGAAAATGTACAGGAAAAGAAAGGTAATATGAAACAATTAGGGCTATGCAAAAAATGTGTAGACAGCATGGTCTAACTGAAGCCTAAATCCTATGTATAATTGTGTGTGCGCTTTACTTAGAAAATACACTGAAATGCTTGAATGGTATAAGAAATCTGAATGTGATGAGATGTGTATCATTCAAAAACATACAATAAAAATATTTTTTTTTATATACAAATAAGAAAAGATAAATGGTTACAAAGCAAACATATGACCAGGGTATTTAAAAGAAAAACAAAAAAAGTTGGATAGTTGCAGGAACCACAGATGCTGCATATATAAAGTTAATGCCTTATTCAAATAAGCTTAATGTATATATACTTTGTTACAAATAAATAATATTTTATAAAACAAAAAGCTATAAATAAATGTATATGCATGCATTACATAATAGATCATCCAGATTATATTTTAAAAATCTGAAAAACTGTAACAGGTAAAATCTCGGGAAAAAATCCGGAACATATTTTCTCTTATTTTTCTCTTAATTTTGCTTTTAGCTGAGTTGCTTCTAAGTTTTTTTAAACTTAACCTAATTTTGTATGAGTGATAAGTGAAAAAGCTTAAAAATATATATATATATATATATATATATATATATATATATATATATATATATATATATATATATATATATATATATATATATATATATATATATATATATATATATATATTAGAAAAATATATACCTAAATATGTATGTATAGAAAACATTTTGGATTTCCGGTAAAACAATAAATTGAGAAAATATCAGGAAAAAGATAATCCCTGATTATATAGACAATTTCTTATAGGGACAATATATACTTATTATATTAAAATTATACAAATATATTTTACAAACAGATGGCAATTTAAATTTTTTCTTTCTTAAAAAAAAAAAAAAAAATTATAAAATATAGGAAAATCATTCATTTTAACTGTTTTTTTTTTGTTTTGTTTTGTTTTGACTTATTGGCCAAATTCATTTCAGAGGCCTGGTCTCAAAATTAATTTGATGTAGGGAAAAAAGTAAAAAAATCAACTAAACAATACTGTCGCTTCTGCTATTAGTTCCTAATTCATCATGATTAAAAATGTAAATCATTAAAAAGATAGAAAAAGAGTCTTATGTGGTACTTTCGAGGAATTGAGTAACAAAATGCAAATCTATTTACGTTATTTAAAGCTAAAAAAAAAACTAAAGCCTAATAGGCTATTGAATATTGTTATTGAATAGCAAACATGTATTTTCAATGCAGTCTCGCTTAAAATACCTACAATTATAGCTGAATGGTCATCAAACAAGATGTTTTACAATAAGAAAATTAGTGAAGATTACGGAAGGAAACTGTGGACTTCCTAAAAAAGCATAAAGAATGCTACAATGTGGCAAAATGAAATAGTTACCTGGTTATATGCTACATGCATTAAATCTATGAGTATAAAACTATATAGTGACTATTTGAGATCAGTTGTTTTATTTTTTGATTGATTTAATCCTAAAATAGAACATTGCAATTACCTGTTAGTTCTAGTAGGTTGTGTTGTACTGGGTTGCTTACTTTCATTTTTGTATTTTTTAAAACACAGTAATGATAAAATACTAACTACAATGAAAACTATGAAAGAAATAATTTAGGTTCTATCTTGCACAGAACAATTACAAAGTGCAACCATTTTTTAAAATTAACTGAGTCCTAAAAAAAAAATAATAAAGAGATGACATAATTGCTATATCAGTATATCCAGAACTTAAAGATTTTTAAAAAGATGTATCATTAGTTGTTTAAAAATTGAAATAACACTTTAAAAAAATGGCTGTTTAGTTGAAATGTGTTTTGCTTGTTTGAACGCAAATCGTCTATTTATCAACATTTACATTATAAATATTTCCATAGAACTGCCTTTGTTTTATCAGATTATATTTGTAATAAAGAGTGGCCACTGGTCATGGAAATCATGGAAATGTCATGGAATTCCTAAATTTTCATTGTAAGTCATGGAAAATTCATAGAACTTTTTAAAATGATCTTTATTTTTTTCTACTTGTGATATTTTTTGAATGCAAAGAAAAGTACTTGTATGTCTAGTAGGGTGTCCCAAAAGCATACTTTTTTAAAAACTTCAATGTGCTCTCCACTGATCCCCATTCTATAGGTTACCAAATATATATAAATAATAAATAGTTACCAAAATCTTTTTTTTTATTTTTTAATGACTAGGAGTGATAGATGTAAATTCTGAGTTTTACGGTATTGTACACATGTGTATTTACATAAAAACAGCGCTATCTAGTATTTCAATAGGTTTTAATATGATGTAACAATTGGTACACAAATAATTCCAATAGGACATTATTAAAGAATAGGATCATTCCCTATGAACATTGTTAGCGATTGATATAATTTCCTCTGGACAATATTATTAGTTGGTATAATTCCCCATGGATTGGTTCACAAATAACTCTATTTAGAAATTTTTTTTGAAGGAAAAAATTTCCAAATGGAATTATTTGTGCACGAATTCTAATTTGTGCTCAAAGAAATTCTTATGTAAACGGTTATAAAAGCCTTAATGGTAAACTTAGTTAAAATATGATACGAGAGGGAATAACGACTTCATAGATTTTTAATGCAAGTGTAAAATTTAGTATAAGCTTAGTTAAAAAACTGGTTATTTCAAAATTCATATAAAAATGGGTAGAACAGCTAAAAAAAAGAAGATGATAAGACAGAATAAGAAAAAACAGAAAAATACAGAAAGGTTGAGGTATATTTACCTATTGAAGTACCCACTGAGGAATTTACCTCAGAGACAGCTTCTATCTAAAGGGTGATATTCTAAGATACTATCAATTTATCCTTTGCAAGCTGGAAGATATAAAGTAAGTTCATTAAATAACACTTCTTTAGTAGTGAGATTTTTTTTACGATATAAAGTAACTTAAGTAATAGCATATTATTTCCTTTCAAATATTTACGTGTAACTCCTTCCATTGAATGGCCATCTTCCAAGAAAAACTAGAAAAATTATTAAATTATTTATAAATATCTTAATAGAATTAACTATTTCTTAGTTTTTATGAAGACTAAAAGTTGGATAGGAAAGGATATATGTGAATAAACGTTGATGAAGACTACAGTACTGGATGCAAACAGGAGAAACAACAAGCTAGATAAGTTGAGAGAGAAAGAATTAGAGAGGCAGAAAAATGTAAAAGGTATCAATGATGTTTTGCTGTCACATGACTCCATGACAGAAGAGATTCAATTCAACAGTGAAGAAGAAAAGCCAAATAAGGATTCTGGAATCAGCGAGGAAGAAGATTTCCTGGGTAACGGTCGGAAACGCAGGTATAGTATTATTTTAACATAGTTGTAACTTTCACAAGCTAAAACTGTTTTATTGAAGATTAAAAAAAAGTATTATAAAATGATATCTAGGTACAATTCTGGAGAGAGGATAAATCTAGCAGTGAATGTTGAAAAGCTTATTGAATTTACTGCTATTCCAGCAACAAGGTTCAATGTTGGTGTACGACCTCATCTGGCAATTTTAAGTGAGGTATTTAAAGCTGGAGGTATAGAAATTAATGATATACTGCTTTCACCAAGCACATTTCATAGAAAAAAGTTCAAATATGTAGAACTTGAAGGAGACTTGGAGTGGATTTTAATAACTAATCATCTCAAAGGCCAACAGCTTATTCTTCATTTTGATACCAAACTGTTGGAACAAATTACCACTGGGCTTAACATTATTCAAAAAATCGAGCAACTTGCAGCCTCAGTGAGTTCCCCGGATGACAATACCATGGAAGACCATCTTTTAGGTGTTGTTCAATGTCCCTCTTCAAAGGAAGTTGACCAAGCAGAATAAGTGCACGATCTTTTAGAATATTACGGATGTAAACAGCAGATCATTGGTATATGCTGTGATTCAACTGCAAGCAATACAGGTGGAGTCAATGGAGCAGTCCAAATTCTTACAGATATTTTGAAAATACCAACTTTGTGGATAATGTGTAGGAGACACATATATGAAGTACATGTATCTCGTTATATGGCTGTTCTTACTGGTGAGAAAACTAAAGGTCCAAAAAGAGTTCTTTATGTCAAGCTAAAGAACAGGTGGCCTGAAATCTGTGAGAAAGTTAATGAAGTGAAAAATTTATGTAAATTGGACTGACAAAGAGATGATCTGAAGATTGGCTCTGTTCTTCGCACTGTTGCAGAGAAGCTAAGAAATTTTTGACTAATGCAACTACTGATATGGTGTTTTCAAGGAATGATTATGGTATAGTTTGTAAGCTTGCCTCCTTCTTCCTTCAAGCAAAAGTGCAAGATTTTAAGTTCCATCATCCTGGTGCCTGCCATGAGGCAAGGTTTTTAGCAGATGCGATCTACATCCTGACTCTTTATATGATCAAAGATATCAGTTGAAGGATGCAAGTTTGTTCATTGCAATTTGCTATGTTCCATGGTTTTTGAAAAGTTTTTTAGGATTTCTGGCTCCCTACAATAATTTGAAAGCTATCCAGATAGCCTATGCATTGAGAAAAGTCAATAAGAATATTGGAAATGCTTTGCTTCTTAGCATGGGACGCCATAGGTGGTACTTAATTCCGCAACTCTGTTTTTTGTCCTTTGGGGATAAAGAAGTTCCTTCTGAAACAAAGCTAAGAATGCTGTTAGCTCTACTTGAGTTTGAAGATCCAAATGAATTTCAGCGTTGCAAACCATCAAATGTACAAATTGGAGAGACCACATAGCTACCTGAGTTGATTTCCGAGCAAAGCTACCTTTTCTTCAAAATATCAAGAGCAAGTATAAAAGAATGGCTCAATAATAGTTTTAAATATAATATATCAAGTTAAATAGTAGAAAACAATTGGAAATGATATATACGCATTTAAATGTTTTGTTTTAATTTTCTAAAATGTAAAAAAAATTGTGTTTTCTATTAATGCTAAGCCAGCTTAACATTAAAACAGTAAAATTCAGATTTTACATCTAGCACTTCCTGTCAAAATTAAACTGTCAAATTTTTTTTAGTACTTATTTAGGTCACATAGAATGGGAATCAGTAGAGAGCTTTTTTTTTTTTTTTTTGGGACACCCAAATGTCTAGTCTAAGTGCATTATGAAAAAGATATTTTTTGCAGTGTAAGTTATAAGAGAAGTAAAAGAAAAATATTTTTTTTCAGACATGATTTTATAACTTTCTACAAATTAGTTTTTGGTTTGCATGCTTTATAATGACCAAGTTGCAAATGTTTAGTGCATGGCAAGTACTGAATATTTTACTCAAGTGATTTATAATAAAAGTATATGAAGAGTCATGGAAAAGTCATGGAGTTTTACTTTCAAATTTGAGTGGCCACCCTATAATACCTCATTATTTGATCCAATTATACTTCACATAGATAACACTAAAATTGAAAACATTGACCTCTATTTTTTTTGCTATATTTCTAAATATAGCATTTTATCATATGCTTAATAAAATGGTAAACTAGCAATTATAATTATAATATTAAATGTTTTATAATATTGTGATATTAATATATAATTGATAATAATTAAACTCTCAGACATTGATAATAATTAAACTCTCAGAATTTTTTGAGAATTTAATTATTATCAAATTATTTTGTGTAATATGTCATGTGGTTCATATTATTGAGTTTGATAAGTTACTTTAAAACAAAACTTCTAAACAATGTCAATGATTGGTTAATGAAAATATACTTTATCCATGTGTTAAGTCACATGATTCGTTTTAACGTTTTTAATAAGTTAAAACATTTAAAACATGCGAGTTCCAATTAAAATTAATCAATGAATAGTTAAGTTTTTATTTATTATTAATGCGAATTAGATATATATAGTGCTATATAATGGTTAATTGTCGTTTATTTTATCTATAGTTTTTAATAAAAATGGCTTTAAACTCAAACAATCCTGAGAGGCTTCTAGATAAGTTTTTTTCAATTTATAAAATTACAAAACTGGCAACATGCAAGATTACAGAAAAGATAAATGATAAAGTGATTTCATGCGGCGTGCAAATAAAAAAATCAAAAGTTTACAATATGAAACAGCATTTGGAAAGATCATATTTATCAGAATATAAAATTGTTGAATCTGAAATGAGCCTTATGACCAAAAGAAAATCTTCAGAATCATTTTTATCACATTCACAAGATATCAATACTAAAAAATCAAAGCAGTCTACTTTAGATTCTTTTGCTATCACTAGTAGTAGAACAATAAATCAAGTTAGTGCTAAAACTTTTAAAATGGGAATTATTAAAATGGTAGTGAATAACGGAGTTTCGTTGAAAACATTTGCGGATGAAGGATTTCTGTTGGTTACTGGCCAATTAGGTAACTCTTGGATTCAGTACTGGACACAATTCTGTATGCAATTTAATTAATGAATTTGCTGAAAAAAGAAAGCTGAAATAAAAGAAATACTGCTACAGAAATTTTTATATGTGAAAATAGATACAGCCACTCGACACCAAAAGAACTATTTGGGAATAAATATTCAATATTATCATGCGGGAAAAATCAAGTTAAAACTTTGGCACTGATAGAGACAGAAGGACAGCACAACTCTTCTGCTATCAAAAAAATGGTGGAAGAAACTCTATATAGATTTGGTATCAGCAAAGATCAAATAGTATGTGCAAGTGTAGACAATGCAGCTAATATGATTAGAGCAGTCACACTTTTAAACAAATATTCTGGTGATGAAAATTTTCAAGATGAAGCCTTGCAGGACGAAGAACAAGAAGAGTTTTTACAACAGGATACAAATGAGGAAGAAAGTGCTGCAGCTTGGGAAGAAAATCTAGCCTTTGTCCTCCCAGATTGGTGTCATCAATTGTCTCATTACATTAAGCGCTGTGTTATTCACACTTTGCAGCTAGCTATTCGCGATGCTTTAAAAAACCATACATTGCCCAACTTTTGACAAAAGTCCATAATGTAAAAAAACTAAAAAACTCACATACAATATCATTGGCAAGGAAGCAATACAAGGTCGTTCCAATTTTGGATAATGTGACACGCTGGGGTTTTACATTCCGGATGATTAAACGATTATTACTTTTGCGTCCACTGTGTGAGCAATTTGCTGCAGTTGATCAGATATTCTTTCTACACTCTGAAATATGGAATGAGTTGAGTCATCTTCGCAACCTTTTAAAAAAGCTGTATGATGTGGCAGTTAAACTTCAAGGAATCGACATCACTCCAGGAGAATTCCTAAAGGAATGGTTAAAATTGAAATCTGACCTAGAGAAGAATCAAGGACTAATTGCAGAAGACATTTCAAAATCAATGCAGAAACAAGAAGGAAAACTTTTTGATAACAATATATTTCTAGCTGCAGTTTATGTTGATGCCAGATATAGAATACTGTTGGAAGAAAACCAAATAATACAAGCAGAACAAGGCTTAAAAACAGTAGCAGAAAAAATTTATAAAAGAGATGCTAAAAGTATGATAGAAAGTCAAATAAAAGGAAATACTGCTGAGCCATCTACAACACCTCTTTCAGTTTTAAGTGAATCTAACTCCAATGGAGAAGAGGATGACTTTGAAAAAGAGCTTGATAAAAAAGAAAAAAGAAGTTTGAGCAAAATTAGTTTTAATGATAAAAATACTTTTAATACAAATTTTATGGACGGTTGTAGAGTAATGGAAGAAATGGGATGTTTAAAAGTAAAGTCAGCTTTTGAGGGAATTGAAGAGTACCCAAAAAGAATACAAGAAGCGTGCAGAGTTGTCACTTGTATGCCTGTCTCACAAGCAAGTGTAGAGAGGCTATTTTCTGCTCTTAAGTTTATATCGAGCGATCTGCGTCCTTCACTCAAACCAGATATATTAGACAATATTTTATTTTTAAGGATGAATCAAGATTTTGATTATTAAAATATTAGTAGTATTTAAGTTACTGTCATAAAACAATTAAAATAATTTTTTGATTATTTTTTTTTTGCGAAGCTGCTCCGGAGCTGGAGCTGGAGCTAGAGCCAAAAATTCTAATGGAGCCGGAGCCTGGAGCCGGAGCCAACTTTTAGACCTCGGCTCCAAAGCCCTGAGTTAAAAAATGCCTATACTTTATTATATATATATATACTTGTATATACTTTATTAGCCCAATCAACAATAGATATGGTTGTAGCCCTGATAAATTAGGCCCATCAAAAAGTTGGTCACTATAGTAAAGTAGTAAGCTCAACTCTTCAACTCCAAAACATGAACCTTGACAAACAAGGTTACTGTATGGAGAAAAAAGTTAAGCGTAGTCTTACCAGAGAAAGAGTGAGGATCAAATCTGGAACTTCTTTCTTATGAAGTGAGCCCACTATTACTTCTTTGCTGACAAAACTTAGCAGTAACAATAAATGTATGAAATTACAAAATTAATGAAAACATTGTTTTGAGACGGCTAATATAGCCAGAGACTATACCAGCTGTTAGATGAGAAAAAAATTACTTTTTGATGGTATTTAAAGTTTCATGCCTTTTCATTACTTTTTGATCATACTTAAAGTTTCATGCCTTTGCACACATTAACCTTATATTTAAACCAAGTTAACAAAGTAAAAAACTGTTTAAAAATACAAATAATTAGGAGAGGCATCGTGGTAAGCAGAGGTTAAAGTGGTTGATATACAATGTTGTTTGCTAAAATTTTATTGAATAAATGGACAGAAATTTTTATTTAGACAGTTGCAGTTTTTTTCATTAGGAGTTATATTGTAGCATAGGATGTTTTTTTGCTATGCAAATTAAAATGGATTTTAACTTAGCTTAGCTTATACATATATAAATATATATATGTATGTATGTATGTATGTATGTATGTATGTATATATATATATATATATATATATATATATATATATATATATATATATATATATATATATATATAATATATATATATATATATATATATATATATATATATATATATATATATATATATATATAATATATATATATATATATATGTATATATATATATAAATATATATATATATATATATATATATATATATATATATATATATATATATATATATATATATATATATATATATATATATATAAATTGTTCATGATTTACTCCCTTTTTTCTGAATAGTTATAAGAATTTTTTTAACATTTATTTTTATGCTCTCCTGCCTATATAAATAATTTGTGCAATAAAATAAAAAAAACTATCAAGCAACAGCATACCTTGCGTGCTCATTTCATTGTCATTATTAAAGGATATTTCATCCATTTCTTTAAACAAAACAAATATAACAAGTGGTTGTATTGTAGGATATGCTATCAAAAAGTATAGAACATGCTATTTTATTGTAACATTGTACTTTGTGCTATTACAAGGTTTTTTTTTTTTTTGAATGCTCAGCATTATACAGTGTATTGTTAAATTAAAGATGTTATTGTATTGTTACAATACATATATTGTAATAGCACAAAATACAATGTTAACAAGTTTTAAAAGACAATAACACTTTCTAAAATACAATAAAATAACGTGCTCTACAATAATTGTAGAGCATGTTATTTTATTGTATTTTAGAAAGTTTTATTGTTGTTTAGAACACAGTATTTTATTGCAGAACAGATAATTAGATTGTTAAAATACAATAATCTGTTTTGCAATAAAATTTAATATTATTTTTTCACAATACAATAACACATTCTAACATTCAATAGTGTACTCTAAAATGATTGTTTGACATGCTAATTGCGTTACAGAAATTATTTTTTTAGTAAAATAATTTATTCTATTGCATTATTTTAATTTGTTCTGCCACAAAATAATCTGATACAACGCAACGAACAACTTTTAAAAATATTATGTGCTATTTATTGTATTTTTTGTAACTATTGTATTTATTGTGATGCCAGTACACGTGCTTCCAACGCCGGGATAAAGTCGATACCGTGTTTACGGGAAGCATCCACAATCACCGGGATTAAATAATACCGATGTCATGTATTTCGCAAATCCCGGATTTCAGTACATTGTTGTTATTTGCATCATAGTCATAAGAATAATATTTCTTATGACTATGTTTGCATACAATAATTTCCCAGAGAATTTCCCAAATTTGACGTAAATAGCGAATGTTAGTATAATAAAAATAAAATGGTGCCAGGAAGAGGCCAGAATTTTTGGGTTTTAGCTCAGCCTCCATTGACCAGGATTTTTTACAAACATCATTGTTTTATATTTGTATTAATGAAATTATGTTAAACTATTTAAAGGTTCCACGCTCTGTAAAAATTTAAAATTTCCACCTCTAAAAATTGTTTGCCAATTCCCAAGAAGATGCTTTTGAGATATGAGTTTAAACATAGAGTTTACAGAGTTCCTACTGGGTCATTAGTAAAAAACTGGAAATTTTTTCTAAAAAAACAGGACTATGGAAGCCTAAAAAATAGAATTTTTTTTTCGGAAAAGCAGACTATTTTATGACTACATTTTAAAAATATATTTTTATAAACCATGAATGAAAACATAAAAACGTTTTATAAACAAGAAAAAAATGTATTTATACCATGTATACCAAATATAACAAAAAAATATATTAAAAAGAACATGAATATGAAAAAGATAAATAAATAAATAAAAGAAACAAATATAATGCTTTGTGAAGGACCATCCAACTAATGGCTAATCCTAATAACAATGGCTTATAAGATTTAACACCCAAATATATTCTAACTCTAAGTTAATAAATTTAACTCTAAGGTTTAACACCAGAATATATTTGTCGAATACTAAAGGAATAATTATCTATACTTATATTGTCGCGTATTGTTTATACTATCGTGTATATATTTTACGTGATAAAAGATATTGTTTACGTGTATATACATGTTGTATATACACGTATATACACAAATTACGTGTATATACATGATATAATTTGCGAAAATTTTTGTAAATTGCTTATACTTAAACTGGCGTGTATTTCTGTGAATTGTTTTTATTGTTGTGTACTTTTTCCAGGTTCTTTAATGGCAAAACAAATTTTGTTTAGATAGTGTCATTAAGCTGTCGTGGTGTAGTGGTCAGAGTTCTAGCTTTACAACTGGAGGTCCATTGATTCAAAGTTGTCTCTGGCCATATATGCGTCATTGGAAAGGAAAAAGGCGTAAACTTCTTGGTTAAATGCTATTCCGCGGTGTTCTGTGATAAGAATGTTATTGTTTTTTATGGTACCTAAATAAAAAAAATTAGTAGAATTTTGATAGCAAGGAAGATATAGAAGAGAAAAGTTAAAGTTACGCATGCGTGGTTGATGAGAGGATACCGCACTTCTTTAACAGAAAAAAAAACGTTAACAATTGAGTCTGAGATTGATGACGTTTTTGGTCTAGGTCTTGACAAGTCGAATGCTAAGCTTCTGGTTTTCTGACTCAAACATTAGAACTTATAGCAAACATTTTTATACTTCAGGTTAGAAAGAGGGCTTGTGTTACTGCATAATGTGGCCGGTCTTTTCAAAGCTATCGGTATTACATATACATGGTGGTCAAACATTTTTTATTTCAATTTCCCTGACTTTTTCCTGACTTTTCCCTGACTAAATTGAAATTTCCCTGACTTACTCATGTAAATTTAACTAATGTAGCAATAAAAAGGCAACTAATAAAACTCACACAACTTTACCCAAATATTAGAATTTCTTTTTAAAACTGTTTGCTGTAAATTAATAAACATTTTTAAAACAAAAAAAAATTAAATAAAGTATGAAGTAAAAAATTTTTTTGTCTTTATTAAGTAAAAAAGTATATTTTGTTATTGGCTCCATCAAAACACCCTGACTTTTCTATGATTTTTGCAAAATTTAATAAATTCCCTAAAATTTCCCTGACTTTTTAACATAGTTTTCCAGGTTTTCCATGATGCTGGTATCGACGGTTCAGAAGTAGAACCTTAAAGCCGTGTTACTTTACAATGAAACCACCCGTCCATTCTAATAATTTACTTTTTCCATCTCAAAGAGAATTTCAGTAGTTATATATACTTCGATAAATTTTGTAATGTTTAGTGAATAAGTTCGTAGATTTTTTTACAAATGCTTTAACAAAGGTACCAAAAACTAAAATCAGTTTTGAAGTTTTTCTACAACTTGTAACAGATATGATGCGAGTGGAAAAAATGAAACAGGAATTCATTTTGACTGAAAAATAAGCTTGTATGGTAATTAATGTGTGACCCATAATCGTTTATAAACAAAACAATTACACAAAGTAAAGATGTAATACAAAATTATTATTCATATATTGTAATATAAAAAACTAACCATCCATGTAATATAAAGTCTCTATTAATTATTGTTAAACCCTATACAATTTTTTTCAAAATCAGGAAACAAAGCTTAAAAAGGCTTTCAGGAAACAAAGCTTAAAAAGGCCGAAATAAGGCGTTTGCGCTTCTATATTGAAAGATTGTCATTGAGGTTTTGCTTTTGCTTTTAACTTTAAAGTTTTTTTGACAGAGCAAGCCAGGGTCAATTTTACCCAAGGTCACACCGGTAACGTGCCGGAAGGCCACAAAGTTCAAGGGACCAGAGTAAATTAAAGTAAATTAAAAAAATATATATATTTTTGTTTTAGGTGCCCTAAGAAGACCTTAGGGTCATGTCACAGAGCACCGCGGAAGAACATTTAAATAGGAAGTCTACGCCTCCTTTCTCACCAATCGAGTCAAATATCGTCCCCTCAGTATTATTTTGTTCTATTTACAAATGTAATAAATAAATTGTTTTATCTAATATGTAAAATAAATGCAAAAAAAATTATATATAAATAAATACAATGTTCTATGTAATATAATATAATATATCAGCTATAACATTGTAATTATTTATATACATATATTTTTTGTATTTATTTTATATATTAGATAGAACATTTTATTTATTATATTTGTAAATAGAACAAGATAATACTGAGGGGACAATATGTTCAAAGCTAGGTTTTTTCCCCTGGATTTCTTGCTTATACAGGAAGTGCTTATACAGGAATCACATTTACGAGATATTAGGCCGGGCAAATAAAAAAAACGCTGAGTAAAAGCAATAGCTTTTTTTATTCATTCGGCCTAATATAAACAAACGCGTACTTATTTTATTTTGAAGTAAGTCAAGAGATACTAGTCCCACGTATATTTTTGTTTGTATTGTTGTGCATAATGCAGCTACTTATTGTAAAAGTAAAAGCTACTACGCTTTTTTTTTATTAACCCAGCCTACTTATGTAGACCAGGTGAATCAAAAAAAAGCAATTGCTTTTACTCATTAATTGGTCAGTTTTACGTGAATAAAAACTTCAGCAGTTTAGCACAAATTTTTCTTCACGTAATGTTAAGCAATTTACTCAGTACTTGCTCATTTTTACGTAAATAAAACTTAACCAAAATTGCTGAAATTTTTATTCACGTAAAGCTGACCAATTACTGTGTAAAAGCAATTGCTTTTTTTTATTCACCCGGCCTAGGGTCTGACGCTTCACAGCCATTTACTACATCTATAAGCAACTAAATGCTGATAATTATGCAGAAATTTAGATAACTAATCGTTGTAGTTGTGAGAATATTGAGGTATAAATAAATATTACATATGATTTGAGTAACTAAATTTTTTTTTTTTTTAATTGAAATAAACGTTATTTTTCTGCAGGAAAGACAAAAAAAAAATTTTAATATCTATGGATAACAACCCATGCTTATTAGTGTTTATTTCTTTTTTATGACAGTTCTCGATCTGCTAAGTCAGCAATACATAATCAAGATCTAGAAGTTCAGCAAGCGACGATGTTTCGTTTTAGTTCAATAAAGTATATTTCTTCATTCTCAACGCAGTTATTGCACGTTTTAGAAAATAAACGAATTTTGCGTTTTAGTAAAAAGGCTATGTTTAACTGAATTTTTTTAGCCCAATTAAATAATAAAAAAACGAAATTTAGTAAATTTTAGTTCTTTCGTATTTCTGAAATTAAATGACGTTAAAATTTTTTTAAATTATTTGAGTTCAGGTATAAAATTTTGCTTTTTAGTTGAGGTATCATTTTTTGGTATAAAATGAGATAGAGATAGCATTAACTAAAGAAAACAACATTTTCAAATAAGTTTTGAGTCATATATTCAATTTCTAACCAATCGTATGTCTAAAAACATATCAAAGATAGAAAAAAATTAGTTATTTTAAGTTTAAAATCTATTTTTTCGATTAAATATGAAAGCTTTTATTAGTTTGAATGTGATGAACACAAAATTTGACATACGGCTCGTTAGACTTTAATGTTTTATCTCTTAAGCTTCATTTAAAAGTCTAAGTTTAAATTTTAAATACTATTGTGATATGCATCACCTCTATTTTATAATGTCATTAAGCTATTTAATTAAAAATCTGGTCTTTAAATTACTTGAGATTATTCTAAATATATGTAAAGCAAATTCGGAAAACAAAGAACGAGTAAAAAACATTTTTATGAAAACAAAAGAACAAGTAAAAATTTTATTTTCGCAAAAGACTTATAATACGATTTTATATATATTTTTTATATAATTATATACGATATAATACTTTATCTTTTATTATGACAGAGCAGTCTATTGTCTTTTAAATGAAAATCATAGGGTTTTTTTTAATATATCTTAATTATGTTAAATCACTAACTAACCCTGGTAAATGTTGCGGACCGAAAAATTTGTGTGTTTGTTGCCACAAAGAACAAGCAAGTCAAAAAATATGAAAACTTGCATTAAGTGCGTTGAGTTTGTTATACCATGGAAGTATTATAGATATATTATATCTATAATACTTCCATGGTTATACTAATAGAATCTTTATGAAATCATAACTTATATATACTTATAACTTCCATGGTTATACTAATAGAATCTTTATGAAATCATAAGCAGGGCGACAATAATGCAGCGAGTTGGGATCTACTAGATTGTTTTTTTTATTAAAAAATTAAAGCGATTATAGACCTTTGAAACGTAATTGCATTCGAATCCACATCATTTAGAAACTACTGTTTATATTGACTGTGATGTGAACTGTCACCCGATTTTTATGTGATCTATCCCCTGTTTTTAAATACTTAAAATTAACAGTAAAATAAAAAAAAATTCTTAACAAAAAATGTAACATTCACGGATTGCATCCTGGCAAAATTTTGGCTTAACAGAGGGCAAAAATGAAAAAATTTTATTATAACCACAAACATGCTCATATATCTTCTTAATATAATGATTTTTTGATTGATGCATTACTAAAATGTAACCAATAGTACCGTTTACATGTCAATCGTGTTCACATGTCGATCGCTCCATTACTAAAATGTGATCATTAGTACCGTTCACAAGTCAATACTCTGGTTATATTAAACAAAACATTTGTTAACAACTTGCGAGGTTAGAATTATCTTATATTATCTTGACTAAAAACTTGAGTTATTGCTTGGTTTGTTTCAGAAAAATGTTTTTTTACTGCATTGAAACCTAAGTTATAATTAAAAACGTAAGTAATAAAATTTATTTGCGAGCCGTCAAATAAAATTTCGAGTATTTAGAATTTTTTATAATAACAATGATTTCAATAACAATAACATGTTAGTTAAAATATTATTTATTTATACAAATGTATTAGACTAAGGTCTTAATTTTATTACTATCATCATACAATTTATTTAATTACAAGAATATTTAAAACGACCTATTTCATTTAAATACTACTTTTGGAAACACTTTATTAGTGCGTGATATACATGCATATACATTTTACAGCGCTTATATACAACATTAGGGATTAGTATTGTAAAACACATAATTACAGTGCTATATATATTACATACATCAGTCAGGGTGTTAGCCAGAAATATATTTTTTACCACGTTTTTGCGACATTGGGAATATTTATTGGTTATTGTTCCACAAAATACTGGGAAACTTTATTGAACATCCTATAAATTCCAAAAAAAAAAAAAAGTCGTTGAATTTTGGGAATTTTAAACCCCTTGGAAATTCAGCGGCCACGCGGTGCCATTGGGCTGGCTAACACATTCAGTGTAGCTGTATATACGGATGGAAAATTAATATCTTAATTTTTTTTTAATTAATTTTCGTAATCAACAACAAACTTGTTACCGTATAAAAAAACTTTCTATTAAAAAATTTATATATTTCAATAAACCCCTCATACCATATATAAATAAACCACTGCACAGTGGGTCAAAAATGACACTTTCAAGCCAAAACCTCTAAAACCAAAATTTTTTAATTTTTTTAAATTAGAAACAGTTTATTATATTGAAAAACTTAATTTGTGGAAAAAATAACATTTGTTTTTTAAAAAATTCAAATTTTATTACATAATTACGCAAATTATTAAAAAACTCATTTATTTTCCATTTATAAAAAATTACGTTTTTACCCAACAAAATTAACAACAAGGATATTATTTAAATTTATGTTTTACGCAGAGTATTCTATCGTTGGCTCTTGCAATAGTTCAAGTACACCAGATGGTAGACTTTTTTTTTTGTTATGTATCTTCTTTCTTAATGTGCAAATTAAAGGATCAGATGCACATAAAAGGCGGTGAAAAAAGTCTATTGTTTTTTTTCCGATCGCATTTTCTTGTAAAATTTTCACGAAAAATCTTAAAAACCTTATTGGTAGCCTCTTGAGCCTCTTCAGAAAACAAACCTAATGGAAGATTAAATAGTTCAATGACTTCATAGCCATGAATCAAAATCTTATAAAGTGTTTGAGTCATAAGATACCAAGGGTACAGGAATACATAGAGCGAAGCAGTTTCCCAACAGAATGTTTTAAATTTGGATGAGTTAATTTCATAACCACTTGATATTGTGGCCAGAATAATATAAAGCCTTTTCATAAGATCGTAATCGATGTTCATTATACTAGCTGAGACATCGTATTGCTGAAAAAATCGCCTAGCTGTGTTGCCATCGTTTGATGTACCTGCCCCACCTATTCTCGGTTGGTCTATGACAAGACCTATCCTTGTTCGAAATTCAGCACAGACTTCAAGCTTTCTTAGTTTAACAATGTTTTTTTCGTCTTGATTTCTAGCCTGCCACTTCATAATCAGCATCTTATAAGAGATATGGAGCATACATTCTAAAAACCTTATCCAAGCATGCAAAGTTGAAACGCCATGTTTTATATTGCCTTCTAAAGTTTTTTTTGAACAACTAAAGATAAATTGTTCATTTCGATTGGAGATTCACCACACATTGAACAGCATTGGTATGAGTTGGTTGCTGTGGAAATAATAGTTTGAATTTTTCCATCTATCATTGTTAATTTTACAATATGTTGTGCTTCAACTTCCTTTATTGTACCGTCCTCCAATTAAACAGGTACAACAGATAATGTTATCTCCTTAATAGAAGCCATAATTGACTCATATTCTGCAAGAATTACTTCATTTGATTCTTTTCTATATTTAAATCTCAGAGGATTAACTAATTACTGCAGATCTCTGCAGTAATTAGTTGACGATGGTTTCGGATTTCTCCAAACAACCTGTTTTGTCATCTTTGAAACAATATAGTTCTAGAGGAACCAAGCAAGTTATGAAAAGTGATTCATCTGTATGAAGTTCACTAGAAACATCTGACAGTTGTTTATAAACAGATTGTCCTGTTGCACCATCAAAACCAGCTTTGTATATTATAAATAGTTTAGTACAATCTTTAAGCACAGGTGAATTTAACACAACACTGTAAGCTGAACATATTCTTGATGCAGTATGAAAAAGAAGTGCTTGTAATGGAACCTCTGCAGAGTAATCACTGACCTGAATGTTTTCAGGGTAGCATTTTTTTTTAAGCCTCTTTTACAATATGATAGGATGGGTATAGAGAGCTGAATGGAAGAGCATTCAAATCGTCGTAATAATAATACAAAATTATACACATTATGATAAGTTTACACATAGTTAAAGTAAACATACCACAGGTTTTTGTTTCTATTTTTTTTTTTTTACAGTCAAATATAGTTTGGTTTAACCAAACTTTATATCTTTTTTCAAATACTGCACTTGTTCTATTCGATTTTTTCCACTTGTTTTTAGCTTGGTAAATGAATTTCGAAATAATTGACAAGTTATCATTAGATTCTTCAAAATTGCTTTGGGAAACAAAACTCAAAATCTTTGCATGTAAATCATCATTTTGTAGTAAATTATTTTCCATTATATAATTCATAAGACATATCCTATCCATTTTTAAGAGACTATCTGTTCAATAAAATACTTTTAATTTGAAAGAAAGTAATTTAAAATGTTTTTAATAAAGTAATTTTTTTACGAGCAGTAACTATGAAACTCAGTTCCTTTCCTTTATTTCTCATTGGTTGTTATCGTGTTTTTTATCGATTACATATAATTTTATTGTTTTCGGAAATTATAAAATAAATAATATGTCCCAAACTTGTACTACGTAGAAGTATATAATTCATATTTTATCACAGTCTCTGAGTTTTCTTATTACTTTAAAACGGTAGCATAAAAAATTAGGAATAATGGTTTCAATACGAGGAATAATGGTTTCAATAAATATTTTTGTATTTTTTAATTGCAAATACGAGGAAGTTACTGGAAAGCAATTAAAAAATACAAAAATATTTAATTTTAAATTTATGTCTTTAATAAAAATTATTATAAAGTCAAACTGCAGTTTTTAAATTTTAAATCTTCTTAAATATTTTGTTATCGATCAAAAACGCATTAACAAGAAACTTTGACGTAGTTAATTGAATTTAAAAGTGTATTCGTTTAGGCAGCTATAGGCAGCCAATTTCTATACCACAAGATCAATGTCATATTGGTATTCAATTATATATTATTTCAAGCGGTTGATACAGGTTGATCCGATGGTTTTAAATGATATTTTTGAAAAAAATAAAAAATTATAACTCAAAATTATTGATGTTTGCATTGTTGAAAATATTAATACAAAATGTAAAAAAAAAATTTTTTTTAAAGTGATTTAAATATTAACATAATACTATATAAGTCATTTATAAGTTAAAAAATAAACTTAAACTTCTTTAAAATAAGAAATCAAAGTTTTCAAAAGATGTAAAAAAATAAAATTTTCACACTTCTTTGTTGTTATTGATAAAAAGTATTTAAGGAAATATTCAAACAAAAAATATGGCGTTTTATTAAAAAATTATTTTTTAATAAAATATAATTTCTGGCTTATTAATATATTGAGCAAAATTTGCCTTTTTCAAAATTTCAAAATTTAAAAACTTTTTTGTATGGTTTTGCCGGCTTCTGGCCCACTGTGCACTGATCTCAAAATATAAAGGTGAGTTTCCACTCATCCGTTTTTTCACGGGAACGGGATAGGGAAAGGAAAAATAATCACGTGAGCATGCGTAGTTTTCCTTTGGACTTATACTACGCATGCCCACGTGATTATTTGTCCCGTCCCTATCCCGTTCCCGTGAAAAAACGGATGAGTGGAAACTCACCTTAACTGGATATACGGCAAATTTTTTGAAGCCAATTTTGGCTACCCAAGATGGCGGCGTATTTGGTTGATTACAAATTTAGAAATTTTTGTTACGAACTTTTATATTTTTTTATATATAAATAAATGTATAAGCCTCAAAAAAATATATACAATTTTCGGTTTTACATAGCAATTATTTTAGAAAGAAACACAATATTACATATTTACGTAAATTTCTAAAATATATATATAATATTTTGTTTAGCAATACTCTTAATAATCTACTCAAACGATTTTACTAATAAATATTATACTCTTATAATATCACAATATATATTACTAATACATATTATACACAAACAATAAATATTATACTCTTAATTATCTACTCAAACATTAAGTTTGTGTAATACCTTTCTTTTTTTTCTTCTTTTTTTTTTATAAATTTAATTAAATAAGATAAAAAATTTTAGTTAAATTAATTAAAAATTATTTTATTTAACATTAGTAAAGTATTATACCTCTAACCTAGTAGTTAACTACTAGGTTCCACTAATAGTTATGAAATAACTAGTTATACCGTATCAGTATAAATAAAAAATAAATATGAACCTAGTAGTTATCCAATTTAACAATTTCCAAACAACTTTAAAATAATTATTTTAAATGTGAAATTTTAATCATTTTTTATTTATATTTCATTTATTTACTTTTTTTTAATTTTAGTTTTACAATAAATTAATTATTGTTTTTTCTACAAATTAATGTACCTTTTAGTTCTTCTTCTATAACTACCCAATGCTGTATGCTAGAAGGTTAATAACACAACTGCATGGTAGGCAGCTGAATATCTTTTTAAAATAAACTAATATAAATTAGTTTTTCAAATAGATATCACAAATTTACAAATGCTGCATGAACTATTAGCTGAGCTCTGTGAGTACGCACAACTCAGGGGTTCCTTCTAGAATTTTTTTTATATATAATTATATGTACTTCATTTTTTATTTGGTTGTACTTTACTAAAATCTCTCTCTCTCTTTCTCTCTCTCTCTCTCTCTCTCTCTCTCTCTCTCTCTCTCTCTCTCTCTCTATCTATATATATATATATATATATATATATATTTATATATATATATATATATATATATATATATATATATATATATATATATATATATATATATATATATACAGGGCCATATTAAGCATTTTTTGGTCTTTGAGATTGCTAACTTCCAGATATGGAGTGAACTCCAAACACTTATATGTTTATACTTATGTCAAATAAAGATGGTTTGCAAAAAATTGCGATGATTGGAGTCTGGTAACAAAAAAGCCCTAAAATTTGCGCTCCTCTCCCCCAAAACGTTGCACAAATTTTGGGACTTTTTTGTTCCCAGACTCCAATCATTGCAATTTTTTGCAAACCATCCTTATTTGACATAAGTATAAACATATAAGTGTTTGGAGTTCACTCCATATCTGGAAGTTAGCAATCTCAAAGACCAAAAAATGCTTAATATGGCCCTGTATATATATATATATTTGTTATAGGTACGTTTTTCAGGTTGATCGCTGAATTAAATAATAATGTATTATGAAAAGTAAAAAAATAGCTACTGGGTGTCCCAAATAACATGATGCTTAAGAAATTCAACTATATTTCAACAACTAAACTTTTACCCTAGTCTTTTTGATTTCCGTCCTCTTTTGGAGCTCCCTCTTCTTCTACATCACCCCTGGATGATGATGATGCTGCAGGTAGATTCCCGGGCAGTTTTACCCCCACTTCGTTTCTCCAAATTTCCAGATATTCCTGAATCGTCCGCGAAAGTTGATTTTCATAATTACGCAACCTCAAATATCAAACTCGTACGAACAATTAAATTTCAAATTTAAATTATTCAATTTCCGGGGATAACCGGACTGTGAAATTTTTACACATAAAAATAGAAAGTCTATATTTAATAAAACATTTGAGTTTATTTGCAGCCTCCTGCGGCCTTTTTTTTCCTGTCTGTCAATTTCAAATATTCTTTCTAATTAAAAAAAATATATTTTCATATATTTTAGAATTTTTTCAACAAATAAACAAAACTGCACAAAAAAAATGTTTAAATTTCAGTTTTTATTTTTCATTAAGTAATTCACAAATTAAATATTATTTACAGACCAGGAAAGAAAAAATTTTTTAAATTCATGGAGTAGTTTTTAATGTATAGCGTTTCAAAGTTGTTGTTAAAAAACAGAATTGGTACAATTTTAAGACAAATATTTTGCGTCAATATTTACTTTAACTTCAAACAGCTATAAAAACAAAATGGTTTGATGAATTTCAAAAGTTTTTTTGCACTGACCCTACACATTATAAAAATACTATATTCAAAGTGAAAAAATAAAAGGTTAACACTTAGTGTTAAAAATGTTAACACTTAGTTGTTTTAGATGTTAACACAAAAATGTTAACACTTAGTGTTAAATTTACACAAAACTTATAGGAAGGAATTTAAAAACAAATACATATACATACCTAAGAAAACGTTCTACATTAATAATTTTTTAAATTTATTCTAAATCATGTAAACCAGAAATGCGATTATACTATAATAAATAAATATTAAATGTGATCAGTAAAACGGGTTCTTGCAATTTAAGTAATGTTAATTTATATATATAATAATTATGTACTCATTGATAACAATTTAAAGAATTTATTTGCGTATTTAATACTTTGTATCGGCTTTTAGTTAATCACATAAAAAACATCAGTTACGAAGTTACTTTTTAAAATCAGTTATAATGTAAGCACCACAAGAAGGTAACCAAGTACAGTCCGCTAAACCTAAAATAATCAAACAAATAAAATTAAACCTTGAGATTTATTTATAAAGGATTGAATATATTGTCAAAAAGAAAAAAAAGGCTTTTACAACCATCTAGTTCATTAATATTAACATCGCTTGGTGCAAAATGTTGCCAAGTAACACTACAATTTAGTAACACTGCTTGGCTTGCTAAGATAAAAACTTAGCTCCATCTATCACCAAGTAACAAAGCTTATAAAATATGGCAATAAAGTAATAACATGAAATACAAACATGAATACAATACAAAAAAAAATTTCTTGACTGTAGTGCCTGTCACGGCCGTGTGGAGGTTAATTCAAAAATAATTAAAAAAAGAAGTTGCAATTAAAAGCTATAAATTAAGAATATGAGATAATATAACAGATAGTTGTGTAACATTTTCATCTGTAATACCTCATTGTTTATTGACTATAAAAAACAAAATTAGTTAGACAAAAGAAAACTACAATTTACAAAATAAAATTTTGAGTAAAATATTTAAAAAGTAATTGATTACCTATTTTCAACTTTAAGCAATTAGAAAACATTTGTGCAATATATTTGATAAGAAATTAATAAAAAAGAAAATAAAGCAGATACAAATCTATCATTAAAAATTAAATTAGTAAACACATAAAATAATAGTTCTAATTGAAAAAATGTTATATGTAAGTAAAATCAGTTTTTAATTTTGAAAAATTAAATTATGTATAACTTAACCAAATGAAGTAGGTGTAAAAGATACTATAGAAAAATCTTTACAAATATCTTTTCAATCTTTGAATCGGAGTCCTTATAGCAGCATAGACTCCTGGACTCCGGGCTGATAGCAGCATAGACTCCTGGACTCCGGGCTGATAAACTAAAGAATCCAAATCATTAAATTTTATGAACTTTTTTCTTACTGCACATCATAAGTCACTTAACATTAGAGATTTTGGAGTAAAAAACATAGATTTAAAGCTGGAGTCTTTTTGGGATTCCACATACTTGTTTATAACAATACATTACTATTTTTCAATAAATTATTGATTTTACTTCTATAGTATTTTTTTTTTTATATTTTGATTTTAATACTGACATTGAGTACATTTTAAAATGTTTTTCTTCTAGCAAAATATAACTAAATCCAAGATCTAAGTTTGAGCCTCAGTTGCTTTTTGATGTAGGAATTTTAGTCTAACATGTTCAAAACTATCAACAGTTTTTACAAAAAATTTCCTATGAATAAAATGCTTAAATTATAACCCTAAGATAGAATAAGTAAGCAGACTTTTTATTTTCATTTCAAGAAGAAGCCCCTATTGAATAACAAATTAGTTTTTATAGTATTTTACCCTTGGATATGCTTGCCAAATTTATATTCTTTTAAACTATTTTAAAAAAAGTTCATAAA
This sequence comes from Hydra vulgaris, assembly GCF_022113875.1. NCBI lineage: Eukaryota > Metazoa > Cnidaria > Hydrozoa > Anthoathecata > Hydridae > Hydra > Hydra vulgaris. The sequence goes on from NC_061157.1 coordinate 38,981,502, forward strand.
CCAAAACTGTAGCCATTTTTATTTTTTTTTTAGTAAAAATAATTTTTTAAAACCTTTTAAAAATTATTAAAAAAAAACGATCAATTTATAAAATGTTGTTATTATTTGACTAGAGTGAATTATGTTGCAAACATTCCTGACCACATCTGATTTAAAGCAGAATTTCATTTACAAATAAAAAATGTGTATGCAGTATTTATCAACAAAAGTGAAACACATGACACAACATGACAATGATCTGATCCTACTAGATCTAGTTTCATAAAGTAATGGCACACGTATAGTTTTTAATGTATATTTTTATGATTATTCAGGAGAAATCACTTTCATACAAAGTAAAAATTATTTGAGAGAAAGTAGAAAATGTTGTATGGGAAAGAACTCAAGTTAAGGAAAAATCATGATAAATATTGAAGTTAGATAAACAGATACAGAACAGAGTTAGACAACAATATATTGAAATTAGATAATCTAATGAACCTTTGAATATTTCTCCATAAAACACTTGATTGTGGAAATAATTAGTCTGAATGTGCTTGACAAAACTGTTCAGAACTTAAATTTCAACATTAAAAAAGACAAAAACAAAAGATTTTTTTTTTGAAAAATCTGATATGCAGATAGCATATGATGAACTGAAAATAGAACTGAAAATTGAGACAAATCATTGTCTCTAAAACATATTTAAAAGTTAAGCTTATAAACTTTTATCAATATGCAATATGTAGTTACAAAGATCATCAAATATGTAAAGTTTAAATACATTAAAAAAATAGTAATAGTTAAATAACCAGATTATGTTTCTGCCAATGGCTGCCATCTCCAAGATTTATTTGAAGCAGGATTATTCAACCCTAAATTCTCTAATGTCAGCAATCTTAACTTTGTACAAGCTACCTATATTTTCAGGTTTATTTGATAAACAAAGAACATAATTGAAACAGAAAAAGTTCATAATTAATCATTCACTAACAGTATTTTCATTGATGAAAATTTTGGTTTTGTGCCAAAAACCAAAAAAAAAATATTTTTCTTATAAATATAAAAAAAATGTTTTATTTTGTTATTTTAAAAGAAAACATTTTAAGACAAGTTTAAAAATCTTAACAAATTAAAATTCCAGAACTTATTTTTTGACAATGTTTTTTTAACTATAATTTTGTAATAAAACATTTCATTGTGTATTATTCTTATTTTTCAGATAACTGAATAAAAAAAATGAATTAAAAAATAAACATATATGCAATTATATGTAACTAAAGAAAAATAAAAATAAATATAAAATAAAACTTTAAATATAAATAAAATATATTTAAAAAAATATAAATATAAAACAAAAACAATAATAAAAAAAAATTACAATTTTATTCTGTAAGTAAAGCAAACTAATTTTAAAGTCAAAGTTTCCCTTGCTTATAATTTTCTAAAGTTTCAATTTTTTAAATTAATATCTAACAAATGATAGGAAAAATTTTTCTTTTACAAGAGCTGTAAATTGTTCATGTAAGCCAATTTAGAAGAGCTTAGAGATAAGCACAAACTATGGCTTGCTATTATGCTCACCCTTCTAAGCTAAACTAC
>NC_061157.1:38985582-39168082 GCF_022113875.1 Hydra vulgaris
GACCAGTGGCTGAGGATTAATGATTGTGATTTGGTGTTTGACGCTAATTATTGTAATAGTGAGTTTCCACTCATCCGTTTTTTTTAGGGGAACGGGATGCATATTTTGAAACCCAATACAGGCTCAGAATGAGCAGAGATATGCGCAATCTGATTCGCCAATTTTGAGAGAGGCTTTTGCGCGCAAAACAAATGTCAAAAAACGTATTGAATAATAAAAGTGAAATAGAGTAATTGCCAAATAATAAAGACAAAAAAAAAAAAGTTTTTTTTATCCAATTTTGTACAATATAGTATATTTATTTTCTTAAAAATAAAGATTTAAAAGAATTAGTTTGTTTTCTTTATTTTTTTATAACTCTAAAATATAAAAATAACAACGATTGTAACAAACTATAAACCAGATGGTAAAACTTTACTATGCTGTGATTCCTCTAGGATAGATTTTTTAAAACAGTTTTTAAAATTTTACCACGTAATATTAATAAAATATTATTAACTTGGTATAAGTTTTTTTCAAATTAAGTTCCCATTAATCCTATCATTTAGCAAAAAAAATATTTTTCAAAAAATACTTAATTTTTTTTCAGAATTTTTAGACTTATTACTCCCATTTATAAATTGAATCCACCACTAAAACATTTTAAGTTTGAGAATATTGCTTATTGGTTGTTGTAGCTAGCCCAGATAATTTATATCACTCTCAAATTAATAGCAATTGTAAACAAGAGCTGATTTAGATTGGCTTTGGTAATGTATAGTAATGAAAGATTACAAAGCAATGTAGCATACTAAGCTATAAGAAAAAAATATAACCTGATGTCCACAAGTGTGTTTTGATATAGTAAACTAATTACAAAAATAAACAACTCTTAACTTACCACACTTTTATGCAGAGCTAAGTGTAAAAAGGTAAAAACAAGAAAAATTGCAAAAATACAAGTTCATGTTGTTGTTTATTTCAATTTTATAAGACAATACATATAAAGCACATGTTTGTTAATATATAGCTTTTAACCTAAACAAAATATTGGTTATTGTATTCTATAATTGGTAAAAAACGTTTACTCTTTAATAGCAACTGATGGTAAATAAAATTAAATAAAGCAACAAAGTTTTATAAATTTTTTATTTATTATGCTATTAATTTATTTTACATTACATACTCCTGAAGAAAAAAAAAAATCTTCTCTAAAAAAAATGAAAAAAAAAAACGCTTTTTTTTTCATTTTTCTTGGCAGAAATATTTATCTTTCATGTTTCCAAATTTTATTAATAGTTTTATTATGTAATCTTTGGAATAACCAATAAAATCAAGTGTGCTTTTTTTAAATTTCTGTGAATACCTCTTGTATAATAATTTAAAAATAGAGATGTGTTATGTTTTATCTTGAAGTAATAATATTATTTTTTTTCTGAAAACTTGCTCCTTCAAATGTAAAAGCTAGTTTTGATCAAGTTCTTTTTATTACAATAACTGCCATAATTCACTATAATTTGGTTAAATTGTTTAACTTCAATTCTCTTTGTTAGCTTGTATTATCAACGCTTAAATGTAACTGAACAAAAGAACTTTTTCAGTAGAAAAACAAATAAATATCACTTTTTTTTGTTAAATTTTCCAATAGATTATTAATATACAATTTTCATCCTATTTATATATATAAGTTAAAACACCCTGTCAAACTTTTTTTAATTTTTCACAAAGTGTTTGAAGGTTTAAGGATGATGTTTTATTAAAGTTAAGTAAAGAAAAATATTGATGGCCTTCTCAATATTTAGGTTAAACAGTAACTTCTTCAGAGTTTGTAGATTTACATGGAACATGTAAGCTAGTTTGGTAAAATATCTGCAAATGTTTTTTTTTTAATCTAAATGTTTAACTATTTAAATTAACAAGGCAGTGTAAAAATGCAGTAACGAGCATAGAACAACCTCTACCTCAGCTGAAAATTTATACTTTGCATACTTAAAGTAAGTTACCATTAGTCTGGTGCAACTGTATATAAACTTTGTATTGACCATGCTTTATAGAACATAAACATTACATTTGACGAAAAACACACTTAAAAATCTTGCAAAATTGCACACATGCAAATTCAAGTTAAATATTTCAAGAGTTTATACATGCAAAACACATTTTATTATAACAAAAATAATCACTGATTTTGCTCTCTTTTTTATTTGGTTAACATGTTTGACTTCAATACTTTTTCTTGCTTTTAATTTTATGTAACTTCACAAAAAATTACTGTTCAGTAGACAAACATATAAATTTCACTTCTGTTGTTAAATTTTCAAATAATATTTTACACATACAGTTAACATTGCCTGCCAAAATTTTTCTAAATTTTTAAAAAGTGTTTAATGGTTTAAGATGATGTTTTATTAGAGTTGTGCAATAAAAAGTATATCAGTCTCCTCCAAACAATAGTTGAAACAAAACATGAAAATAAAATCTCCTCAAAGCTCATATATTGACATGGAACATGTAAGCTAGTTTTGCAATCAGTACAAATTTTCTCTATTTAAAAACTTTAATGTCCAACTCTTTATAATTAACGTATAAATCAATTTATAAATAAAGTTCTTCATCAGTAGTCTGGTAAAACTGCATATAATCTTCATATGCAAAAGTACTTCACAAGTAGTCTTGTACAACTGTATATAAACTTTGTATTTGAGTATGCTTTAAGGCCAAGAACATATTTTGCGAGAAATAAATTTATAGATCTGTAGTGTAGTAAATTAAATAGTTTATAATTAATTGTAAGCCAACATAGAAGGCTTTATTCGGCAGACTTGTAAACGACGCACCCCTATGATATACTAATAATCATGACTAAAACTGTCCTAATTCTTACGGTCAATTAATGAATATATATTTCGTTGTGTCAATCCCTAATGGTTAGTCAAAGCATTTACATTTACTTCTATTTATCAATTATAATCAATTGATGTAGTTACTCTTTAATTAATTTAATTAATTAATTTTACTAGGTCAGTAAAGTATCATTTTCAATAAAACGTGTTTTAAACTTAGGGGGGTGCGCCGTTTACAAGTCCGCCCTTTATTTTTCATATAATAATATGTAAACTAAAATATACAAACAGGTTAGTTTTAATATACACATAATTAAACTCAACAAGGATAATAATAATTATAAGAATCAGCACAAGTCTTGTGCTGATTCTTATAACTATTATTACCCTTATTATTAAGATCTTGTGACAAGATCTTTTCAAATTACATTTTTTTCTATTTCTTTAAATTAACAACAGATAAAACCTCCATCACCAAAATAAACTTCATTGAAACTTTGAAATTTTTACGAGTGAAAATTCTGTTACAAATAGATTTTGATACCTTTTAAATATTCTAAAGAATAATTTTCTATGTTGATAGTAACACAAGACTATGAGATTTATTTTAAAATCTGTGTAGATTTTAAATATATTTTTAAATAAAGCGCACTTGCCTTTTTTTTCAAAATCAGCGAATCAGATTGCTCATATTTCTGCATCCGTTTTTTTATATGAAAAGGAAAAAATAATCACGTGAGCATGCGCAGTTTTACTTCAGACAAATTAAGACTTATAATACGCATGCCCACGTGATTGTTTTTTCCTTTCCTTTCCGGTTCCCGTTAAAAAAACGGATGATCTTAAGTAAATAAAATTAAAAAAAAAACTGTGTATAGAAAAGCCTCGAAAATGACTAATGCAATTAATAATGCAATGTAAGTCCACTATTAACTACTACTATTAAATTAGCGTATTAATATTATCAGATGAATAGCAGTTTTGTTAAATTTCCGCGCGTTCTTTTTAAAACACGAAAAAATTTAAATAAAATTTGGGATGTACCGTAATCCCGTTCCGGTTTTTTAGGTTCCGGCCGGAATTACAATATTTTAGGCTGGAATGATGGAATTTATTTCTTACCTTTTATTTAAGACATGTGACACAGGCTGTGTAAATTAAATTAATAAATCATTATCCTACAAGACAATGAAGAACAATGTGCTCTTGTGAAACAAATCTTCTTACTGTAATCAATTCATGATTTGATTGATTTCTGCTTTGCTTACAATTTTGCAATCACAGTATTGCGAGAGTCTTAACTTGGAAGCAAAAAAAAGATACGAAGAAAAATTATCAGTTCTAGAAATTATTTTTGATCCGCATTCTTTATCAGAAAAATACTTTGAACTAACTAATAACGTATATTAGACAAATGACCTAATCCAACCTTTGCTAATATATAGTGCTACCTAATCAACTTTCCAAGTTAGTTTACAAGTCATAGTTTAAAATCCTACAATGTTCTTGAATCTTACTATTATGTAAACAGTAGTCTTGTTCACAACATTCCTGTAAAGTTTGTTCATGATGTATGGTCTAATCATATAGTTACCAGTCGTGTAAGACATGGTCAGAGCATTTTTTGTAAAACTCCAACATGGATATGCGTTAGCGTTCAAGAAAATGGTGAAGTTATAAATGTACATTGCACGTATATGATTTGTTTAGGCGAAGTCTGTTCTCATGTTGGAGAAACATTATTTAATGTTAACATCTGATTATCGAAAAAGAAATAATGATGATGTTTGTACATCTCAATTGTGTGCTTGGTTGCCGCCAAGCATAAAAGAAGTTTTTTATTTGCCACTTTCACAAATAAATTTTACTGATTCTAAAAAAATGTTTGAAGCAAAAGTAAACAATTAAACATTATAAAAATCATATATTAAAAAAGCCTTATCCATTCAAATTTCAAGTAAGACAGAAATTGCTAACTTTTACAGTAAAATATTAAATAACACAAGAGATAGTGTAGTTCTTTATATAACTCCTGAATACAGTTTTATACCTTTAATTGCAAAACTAAATACAATTGTTTTTAACTTTTACAAAAGAGAATATGAACAATTAAAATCATGAACTCATTCAACTTTGAAATTAAAATTTTTTAGATATAGAAATAAGTGCATATGAAGTTAAACTGATTTCAGATCATAAAAAAACTCAATCTTAATCAAGTTTATGGTTTAGTGCACGTGCAGAGGTTACAACAGCTAGTAAATTTAGTGCACGTGCAGGGGGTTACAACAGCTAGTAAATTTAAAGCTTGTTGTCATTTAAATATAACCATGCCTTATAAAACTTTAATAATGCAAATTTGTTATCCATCAAAAAATAAATTTATTACCAAAGCAATAAAATATGGTTGTAATAATGAAATTGTAGTTAAAAATTGTTTAAAATTGTATCTATAAACAACTCACAAATTGTTGGAGATTTTCGATTGTGGATTGCTTAGAACATGCAGATAACTCGGAGCAACTCTTGATTATATTATGAAATGTCCATGCTTTCCTCGTGAATACATATAATTAAGATCAAATGTCCATTTAAATTCACAAAAAGAAATGTCTTTAAACTGGCAAATAATGATAAAGAGTTTTTGCATGGAAATTAATGACAGAAAATGTTATTTAAAAAGAGTTCATCAATATTATTTAGTGATCAACCGGAAATAATATTCTGCCGGAACCGAATCGAAAATCGATCATTACCGGAATCGGAACAGAAAATAAACACAAAACGGAAAAGGAACTACAACCGAAACCGAAAATCAATAATATATATTGTTTTTTAAAGTTAGTTTTAATTTAAGCAAAATAATAAATTAATAAAAATAACTAATAACAGAATCCAATAATTGGAAGATTTTCTCGACAAAATAGAAGTTTTTCCAAATTTGCTAGATGGATTCTGTTTTTTTCGTTTGGAAAAATATCTCCAGCTGCTCCAGTTTTAAAAGTAGAAAATTTAAAGCTTGTTGTCATTTAAATATAACCATGCCTTATAAAAATAATTCAACGCTTCTTTTATCATTTTGGAAGATGAACGTCTTATTTGAGTTTGAGATTGCGCAATAATTTTTGACATTATATGAACAAACGATGCGTTTTTTTCATTGTCGCGAAATAGAATTTGAGTTGCAGGAGTCAATTCATCTAGAGGTTCAAAATTGTCCATTCGGGACATGACAACGTGTTTAGCTTTTTGCAAAGCACCTTGAGATCTGAAAAAATACCATTAGTATCTTGGATCGATTAGAGTAGTAACTGAATAATATTTTGTGTTTTAAATTGCTGAAAAACGTTTTTCCATGGCATTTTTCATAGCAATTTTCAATTCCTGAACACTGATATCGCTAGAGGTTGTTTGCAAAGCTTTAATTAAATTCAATTAACTTTGATCGAACACTTTGTAGATTATATAAAATTAGGATAAAAAATGGATTTTTTTAATTTATTTTAATATTTAAAATTTATTAAAAAAATCCATTTAAAATTAATTAAAAAAATATGAGTGATCGACCAAAATTCGATTCGATTCCGGAACCGGAACCGAACCGAGTTTCGGTCGATCACTAATATTATAATGAAGTTCAGCTACAAATGTTAATTTTAAATATTCTAATTTGTTGTTTTATTGTTTATGATAGTGAAGCCAGTCTAATTGAAGTGAAGCCAGTCTAATTGAAAAATATTATGTTGATAAAGAATTTCTCACTGAAAATTTAAACAAAGCAAGAGATTTCTAATCTTTATCTTAGCAATATTGCCTTAACTCCTTACAAAATGGTATTCTAGAATTGTAAAGTAATACTTTTGTAAATATTGAGGCATTAAAACAAAGTAACAATTTTAAAACAATATGTACTTGTGATGAAACCAGAGAGAGTATTATAGTTAAATGTTTCAATTTAACAAGCATTATAAAAACTTATCTTCTTAATTGTCTTGGACGCACAAGCAAACCAATTGGAAAATGGTATTACCCATATAGAGTAGTTTAAATGAATAAATAAATATAATTCTACATTTATGTATATTTATATAATAAAATAAAGTATAATTTAGTTAACATATTCCATAAAAATATCATTTAGTATAATATATTAATATATTCCATCAACTGATTAGTTTATTTGAAAGTATTCCTTGCAAAATTGTGTACTCTTTTCTTAAGAGCCCAATCAAATGTTCAACGTGTATTCGTAGGCAGACAATTTTTTGTTTTCAATCAACTTCTATTTGTGATTACTGAGACTTTTCTTGTGTAAAAGCAGGAAGTTTTAGTTCTGCATAAAAAAAACCAACAAAATCTGATATGATATGTTATTAACTTCATTAGGTATACTATCATTACTTCTAACAACTTTTCTATTGGAAGGAACAAAATCAATTTGATTTTTATCATCATGTTTTCTTGCTTAAAAAATTTATTTTATATATATATATATATATATATATATATATATATATATATATATATATATATATATATATATATATATATATGTGTGTGTGTGTGTGTGTGTGTGTGTGTGCGTGTGTGTGTGCATGTGTGTGCGTGTGTGTGTGTGTGCGTGTGTGTGCGTGTGTGTGTGTGTGTGTGTGTGTGTGTATGTGTGTGTGTGCGTGTGTGTGTGGGTGGGTGTGTGGGTAAATAAAATAAGTGCTCATGTGTTTATGCATTTAAATATTTAATAAAAACACGCAAGAAGACTTGCCTTACCAGTAATAAAATTTGCATCGCAAAATGTAAGCCAATTCCAAATTCATAGTATGGTGCGCAAAAACTTTTCTCAATTTTACATTTGTTTACATCTTTTCGTCACCCAATATGGCGCATGTAAACTTATGCGGACGTTCGGCGCTCATATTAACATCATGTCCATGTAGGATACTTAATTTAGATAAAGGTCTCCCTGTCAATAATGATTACCTTGACTTTGAAAAAGCATTCGACAAAGTCCCACATGAGTATCTTCTTTTGAAACTAAAAGCCTATGAAATTAATAGTCCGATTTTCAATTGGATAAAAAACTTTCTCACAAAAAAAAAAGACAAAGAGTAATGTTAAATGGTAATTACTCTGATTGGGTAACAGTAAAAAATGGAGTTCTCCAAGGTTTTGTTCTCTCAACTCTAATATTCATTATATACGTTAATGATGCTCCCCATATAAATAATTCAAACGCAGCACATTTTTCAGACAATACAAAAATATTTTACCATCTTACTAATCTGCTTTCACACACCGTACTTCAAAATAATATTGATATCTTGGTTGACGGCAACTAAATAGGGGATAAAATTTAATATAGAAAAATTTTCAGTTCTACACCTAGGATACAAAAACAAGCATCATGTCTATTCTATGTAAGATCTAGTGAAGAAAACAAGGGTTGACATCAAATCTACCAACTCAGAAACTGACCTCGGTCTACATATCGATAAAAAATTACTATTCTCTAAACATTCACAAGTTAATAAAGCAATGTTATTTCTAATAAAAAAAATCCTTCTTTTATCTAAACTTATTTTGTTTTAAAAGACTATTTTCAGTACTAATTCAACCATATTTAAAGTATTGTGGATCTGTATATAACCCTCATCTACTTAAAGAGAAACGTCAAGTGGAAAGTATACTAAGAAGAGGATTTAAACTAGTTAATAAATCACAAAGCCTTACATATCACAAAAGACTATTAAAAATTAATACGACAACTATAAGATATAGACTGATCCGGGGAGATTAAATAAACGTCTATAAATGGCTAAACAATTGCTACAACTGTCAAACGATCTTTACAAAAACTATTATAAATTCTATTACAAGAGGACATTCATTTAAACTAGAAAAGAATCTCCAGTTTTTCAGTATTGTTATTTTTTCTGAAGATTTTACGAAATAGTATAAATATACGAATATAAAATCAGCGTTTTAACAATTGCCCTTGTTGAGTTATTCTGAAAGCAATATCGCGGCAAAAGTAAAATACCCTAAAATAACATGTATTTGAAATAATTTGAAGTATTAATAAGCATGTATTCAAAGTTTATGTTTGTTGTTCTACTGTGAAAACAAATAAAGATTTATGTGAGTACATAGTCTGCATTAGATTATTTAAATGTTTATACCAGAGGTCGGCAACCTGCTGCTCGTGAGCCAAATTTGATGTCAAAATTTCGATATTAAAATGCGGCTCTCCAGCTACATGCATGTAGCAATCACTTTTACTTCGATTCACTTTTTGTTCAGAGAAAGCCTTTGTAATTTTAAATGGTTATATATGAGGTAGATTAGGGTAATATGAGCACCTTAAGCGAAAATTGGAATATTTTCAAAAATAATTTTTCTGGATCCAAAATTTTTGCAAATAAACAATTTAGGGATCCCTACTTAGTTATTTGGGCATCCGAAATTTTTTCTTATAAACACAGAGGTTTTAAAAAAGTAGCAAAAGTGCTCATATTACCCAGACCACTTGGTAATATGAGCATTTTAAATTAGCTCAAAAAAATAACATTAATTAAGTAAAAAAATAATAACCTGACAATTAGAACTAATTTTTGGAATATAATAATTCGTTATTAACAAAACTTATCATTAAAAATAATCTATATTTTACTTTAGAAGTCTTATTATAGTACAGCTATTTTTAACTTGCTATATAAAATGATTATTTATTTTTTTGTTGAAAAAACTTGTAAAGCTAATCTTTTAAATTTCTTTACTTTATTTATTTAATTTAGCAAATTTTATTTTATTATTGTTATTTCAACTTGCTTTATATAGTGAATATAAATTATTATATTTTATATATTATGGATACTTTGTAAAAAATATATCACGCAAATTGTAGGGGCTTGACGACAAGACTTATGTCTTCTACTTGCTCCTGTCATTCTTTATATTTTGATTTATTTTATTAAACTTGGAAACGAGAACATTGTAAAATGCTTATATATGACGAAATAAATAAAATAAATAAACAAAAAGATAAAAAATGAAATTTTAAGCCACTTTTTGTTAAAACATTAGGCCGGGTAGGGAGGCTGAATAAGCGCGATTTGGCATAAGTACGAACTGGCATAAGTTCGAAGCGTTGCAAAAACTGGAATAAGTGCAAAGTGGCATATGTGCGAATTGACATAAGTGCGCCAAAAAAATTTGCAAACATTGGCATAAGTGCGAATTGGTATAAGTGCGAACTGGCATAAATGCAAAGCAGTGACACAAGTGCGAACTGACATAAGTGCGAATAGGCAAAAGTGCGCCGAACAAATTTGCAAACATCGGCATAAGTGCAAATTTGAACTGGCATAAGTACAAAGTAGTTACAGAAACTGACAAAAGTGCGAACTGGCATAAGAGCGAATTGACATAAGTGCGCCGAATAAATTTACAAACATTGGCATAAGTGCGAATTGGCATAAGTGCGCCAAAAGAATATGCAAACATTGGCATAAGTGCGAATTGGCATAAGTGCGAACTAGCATAAGTTCGAAGCAGTGGCATAAGTGCGAACTGGCATAAGTGCACCGAATAAATTTGCAAACAGTGGCATAAGTGCAAACTGGCATATGCGCAAATTGGCATTAGAGCGAAATCAAAATTTGCACTTATGCTAATATTTGCAATTTTATTCGGCGCACTTATGCCAACTCGCACTTATTCCAGTTTGCACTAATGCCAGTTTTTGTAACTGCTTCGCACTTAAGCTAATCCGCACTTATGCTAATTCGCACTTATGCCAATGTTTGTAAATTTATTCGGCGTACTTATGCCAATTTGTACTTATGCCAGTTTCTGTAACTGCTTTGCACTTATGCCAGTTTGGACTTATGCCAATTCGCACTTATGCCAATGTTTGCAAGTTTGCTCGGCGCACTTGCGCCAATTCGTACTTATGTCAGTTTGCATATGTGCTAATTTTTAAAAAAGCTTTGCATATATGCCAGTTCGGGCTTATGAAAATTCGCACTTATGCCAGTGTTTGGAAATTCTTTTGGCGCACTTATGCCAATTCGCACTTATGCCAGTTCGCACTAGTGCCAGTTTTTGTAACTGCTTCGCACCTATGCCAGTTTGCACTTATGCCAATTTGCATATATGCCAGCTCGCTCTTATGACATTCGCCAGTTTTTTCTCTTATGACTTATGCCAGTTCACACTTATGAAATTCGCGTTTATTCAGTTATCCCGGCCGGGTGAATAAAAATGAGCAATTGCTTTTATTTAAATAAATATAATAGGTTAGCGGGCAGCTCTGAATGTTTCTCTAAGTTTTTATCATAACTTTAAATTTGACCGGCTTTTCTAATAGTACAAACGCAGATATATATATATATATATTTTTTTTTTCCGCGATAAAATATATACATATATATATAAATATATATATATATATATATATATATATATATATATATATATATATATATATATATATATATATATATATATATATATATATATATATATATATATATATATATATATATATATATATATATATATATATATATATATATATATTCCATTAAAACATTTGCAACCAACATCGAACAATGCTAAAAAGTGTTCCTAATTTTACATGTCTTAAAAACGAAACAAACTATACAACTACAGCAAACAGTTCAGGGGTCTAGAGTCATAGCATGCCACGGAAGTTTTTTTAATAAATAAAGGAAATATCCAGAAGTTTCCAGAAGCATGCAGAAGCTTCCAGAAGTTTCCAGAAGAAGCATCTGGAAGAATCCAGAAGCATCCAGAAGTATCCAGAAACATTCAGAAGCATCCAAGTACAAAAATGGCTCACGACAGTCTTGGATTGGAACTAAGAAAGAAAATTAATGACAATTACGTAAGTGGAATGTCACAAAAAAGTATTTGTGATAAATATCGCGTGAAAAAATGGACCGCTTCTGTTAAAGCCGGATTGTTTTCTCGACGCCCTGCAAAGAAACCGCTGATTTCACTAAATAACCAGAAGAAAAGACTCCTGTTTGCTACATCTCATATTAACTGGAATGTGCAGAACTAGCGAACTGTCATGTTTAGTGATGAATCGAAGTTCAACATCATTTGGAGCGATGGCATTTGCCGTGTTTGTCGACCGGCCGGAAAATGCCTTGATTTACGTTACTGCCATAAAACCATGAAGCATAATGGAGGCAATGTAATGGTCTGGGGGTGTTTTTCTGCTAACGGTCTAGATCCAATACATCGAATCGCTGGAGTAATGGACCGTTTCATGTATAAAAATATCCTGAAAGATGTTAAGTTACCACATGCTAAATGGAATATGTCAATAAAATGGGTTTTTCAGCAAGACAACGATCCGAAACACACTGCAAAAGTAGTCAAGCAGTGGTTTTAAGACAACCACCTATCGGTGATGGATTGGCCGCCTCAATCTCCGGATCTCAACCCTATCGAGAACCTGTGGAAGATCGTCAACCGCAGAATTAATCGTGAAGGTGTTCGTAATTAGGATCGTGAAGGTGTTCGTAATTAGGATAAATAGGGCCGTCCCGAAGAGACTCTGAAGGGAGGGGGAGGGGGCGCCGTGTGTTGACAATTTGCGGACATTGAGTCAGCACCTAACTTTATGGAAACCTGCACATGCCACCTAGGTAAGGAGACAAAATCATAAGCATAAAGTATCAAATAACATTCTCTTTTGTTTTTACCTACAACTAAATTGTATAGAGCAGAGGCACACTTTGCAATATTGTTTTTTTCGATTTTATAGTAAATTTATAATCTTTTATAATAACATTTTTGGGTCATGGTTACAATATCAGTTTTTGCTATGTCTTATAACATCTGTCCAACAACATCTGTTAATATAATGAGGTATAATAACTTCTGTCCAACAACATCTGAAATTTCATTGGTGTCTAATAACATCTGTGCAAAAGTTAAATGAATATTACAGATGTAGTTACATCTTTTAAGTTATCAAAGTGTAATAACATCTGTGCAACTTGATCTTTGGATTTTACAGATGTAGTTGCATCTTTAAATTATCAAAGTGTAAAAACATCTGTGCAACTTCATCTTTGGATTTTACAGATGTAGTTGCATCTTTAAATTATCAAAGTGTAATAACATCTGTGCTGCACAGATGTTATTACACTTTGATAATTTAAAGATGCAACTACATCTGTAAAATCAAAAGATGAAGTTGCACAGTGTGCAACTTCATTTTTTGATTTTAAGATAAAGTTATTTTTAAGATGAATTAACTAATAGTGCATTATTTTAACCAGATGTAGTTACATATATGACTTTTTTAGATGCAATTAAATCAAATCTGGAAAAAAGTATTTACAAATAATGCATTATTTTAACCAGATGTTATTACATATAGAAATTTTTTCAGATGTAATTACATTTGGAAAAAAATTATTAACTAAAAATGCATGATTTTAAATATATAGAAATTTTTCAGATGTAATTACATTTGTAAAAAAAAATATTAACTAAAAATGCATGATTTTAAATATATAGAAATTTTTTCATATGTAATTACATCTGGAGAAAATTCTTCCAGATGTTATTGAACTTGAAGAAAAATTAGCAGATGTAGTTACATCTCAATGTAGTTACAAATCAATTGACATATTATATACTGATATATACATGGTCAAAAGCTTTTGCTTTTGACCATATATATAAACCGTGTTTGTATACAAATGTACATAAACCCTGTTTCATATAGACATCTGTTAATAAAGTTATTCTCTTATCAAATCTAACTTATTAAGTTGGATTAAATTGTTTCTATCTGAAAGACAACAAAGAGTAGTCCTGGGTGACATAACTTGATAACAAAATGTTGTGGGTGGAGTAGTTCAAGGATCGGTGTTAGGTCCATAATTATTTTTGATTTTTTATAAACGATTTACCAGAATAAGCAATTATTACCTCAAATTTGTATGCCAATAATAACAAACTTATTGCACCGGTTAATTCATTAATAGATCGTGATGTTATGCAAAAAGATATTGATAAGTTAGTTAAATGGGCATACAAATGGGACATGGATTTCAAAATGTAAGATAATGTACTTTGGTATACACCAACTTTGATTATTACATGACTGATAATGATATTAAGATCAAAATATTAACAACAAACATTGAAAGAGATTTAGGAGTTTTGATATCAGATAATTTAAAGTGGACAATCCAAGTCAGAGCAGCAGCTTCAAGAGCAAATAGTAAATTAGGTATTATTGCCAAAGCGTTTAATTATAAAACTTTTGACTCTTTCAAGAAGCTATGTTATGCGTATGTGAGACCACATTTAGAATTTGCTGTTCAGGTATGGAATTCGTTTTTATAATGACAAATTGAATGACATTGAAATACTTAAAAATGTGCAAAGACGTGCAACTAAGATAATACCTGAAATTAAACACCTTTCATACAAAGGATAATCAAACTGAATTTAGCAACACTAACCAAATGAAGAAAACGTGGTGATTTAATTCAATTCTATAAATATTTCCATTATATTGAAGATATCTCATGTCACAATCCGCCTAAATTTTGTGAATCATTATTGTTGTCTGGACCACCTGTGAATACAAGATGTAATCAATTTGAACACAGTTTATGCACTCAACAGGTCAAAAGTCAAATTCGAAAACATTTTTTCACAAACCGAATTGTAAAGACATGGAATATTTTACCACAGTCAACCATTGAAGCATTAACGGTGAACAATTTCAAGAGCAAAATAGATAAATTATCTAGTATTATGTCGACTACTAACTAAACATCTAGAAACAACATAAATAACTATTATTTATTGTTTTCATTGTTAATTATAAAATTATTATTGTTAAAGGCTATCACAGGTTTAGCATGGCGTTAAGTCTCAACAGCAATAATAATAGTTATTATTATTATCTTTCTAAAGATGTTGTTAGGGTTTGTTGAATTTTCAGATGGTGTTGTATTGATATTATTAGAGTAAAAGAAAAATATAGATGATCTAAGACAAAAGTGTACAGATGGTCTTAGACTATACCACAGATGTTGTTAAACAGATGTGGGGCTGTCCATTAATTAGGTCAGCAATTTTCTGGCTATTTCTACCTCCCCTCCCTCCTTGTCAACAAGTTGTCAAACTTCCAGAGACCAATATAAACGTTTAAATAATATAGTGTAAACAAAGTAATTACATAAATTTTTTTTGTTTGCATAACAGACTAACCAACAACAACTTTGAAAAAATAATATTGTTATGAGTAAACATCTTGTGTGTGCTTAACTTCTGTATGTTTCAGGTCTATTTAAAGCACAACACTGTTTTTAAAAGTAGGAATATAAATAGCTTTATTAAAATACTGAAGGTTTAGTATGTAACACAGGACTGCAAACACTGCCTAATTATCCTTTTTTGAAGTAACCAAATTTATTAAAAACAGTAAAATTGTTGATGTCAACTTGTCTTGACCTCCTTCCCTCCCCCCTGTCAACAAATGTCAAAAAAATTCAGGCCATCCTTCCCCCTACTTTGTTGACATAATTTATTGACAGCCCCTGTAGTAATCTTTTACCAAATTTTTGTCTTTACCAAAATGATTGTTGACAATAATTATAAACAGTTTAGTTTCTAACACCTTTATTTGCCTAAGTTAGATTGATAAAAAGAATTAATAAATGAACTAATTGATTATTTTTGCTAATGTTAAAATTCATAGAATTATTTTTAAATTGATAACTTAAAAGGAAATTAAAAAAAAGAACATGGTAACAATTATTTTCAATAGTATTGTAACAACAATAATAAAGAGATGTATAAGGTAATTAGTTTATTTATTTGTATAGAATTGTAATTTTTTTATAATGATATTTATTCTTTAAGATAAAATGAAAGATGGTAATTGTACTAGTGACGAAGAAGATGATTTTGTTTTTTTGTCAAAAGAGGTATGCTACCTGTTCTATAAGAATTTTTTTTTTGACATATTTATATACTGTTAACATTTTTGTATAGAGCTTAAAAAACTTAAAAAATGAGGAGTAATTTAGATTTAAAAGTTAAGTGGATCCAAAAGTTATTGAATTTTTTTGTACTGGAAAAATGATAATATTTTAATAAAATTCATAGTACTTTTGCAGTGAAAGTTGGATATGTTATGGCACCAAATAAGAAAGTATATTTAGGTCATATTGACTTTTGAATATGTTTTGAACCACTATTATATTTGGCTTGAAATTTTCATTAGTAATCAAAAAACTATAGAAAAATTAAATGCTATAATTTGGATATAAATACTTATTTGCATAGAGTAATCATGGATTCCAATTTATACCTTACCATATGCATAAAGTATACCATAGATTCCATTATATTTTTGAGATAATTGCATAATTTATAGATTTTTTTATTTAGATTTTTTTCTATAATAAACTAACTTCAAAGTTTAAAAATGCTTATAACAAAACAATTATGTATAAATATTAATGAAGCCAACATTCCATTAAATTTTTCATTCTTATAATCTGTATGGAAAGTTTCTTACAAATTAGATCTTTGCTTCCAGTAAAGAATCCTAACCCTCAATCAATCAATCAATATATTTCTGGACTAGTTATTACACTTCATGGGTATTTTACAAATAGTACATGCACTAATCTTAAATAAAAACCTTGCTGGAGTTAATAACAATAACATTATAAATAACAGTCGAAACAGATTTAATAATAAGCGCGGAAGAAGCAACATTAACAATAATAACAAAAATATCAATAATATAATTTATTGTGTGTATTATTAGATATCTAATAATACACACACTCACACTCTCACACTCGTGTATAGGTCTTGATTAAAAAAATTTTTATTCTGAAATTTCATTTTTTTGTTTCTCCTTGCCAGGTATAGTAAAAGTTTTAATTGTAATAATAAATGTTTTTTTAGCAATAAAAAAACCCAGAAAAACAACTTGCAAAAAAAAAAAAAACCTAACGTCTATTTTTAAATAATTTTTTATATATAATTTTTAATTAATAATTTAGTAATTAATTAAATAATAAAATAAAAAACAATATTCAAAAGTTAAAATATAATCAATCTTTCTAAGAAAACAACAATATATAAAAAACTGTTATACATCAAATAGTTGTTTTATAAAAACGAATGATCTTAATTATTTTTTATAAAAGTTCATTTATTTCTCTTCTTCTTTGTGAATGCAAATGTCATTGTATATAAAAATTTATACAATATACAATTCTGCAATTATTAACAAGTAGGAGAGTGATAAATCATTTAAAAAGTCTTTGGTAATTAAACTTATAGTTGGATACTTGTAAAATTGAGAAAATAGTATTTTGAAGTTACTTAGCAGTTTTTATCTTTTGCTCAGAGTTATTAGTGTGCGCTCTACATAGTGAGATTTTGATATTTTTTTTTGTTTGCTTTTGTTTCTCGATTTTTATTCAGACTTTATTCTTTTATTATCCAGTTTTATCAGTTGTATAATCGGATTTTTTTTGAGTTTATTCCAGATATAATCAAACCAATAATTTACAAGCAACGCAAAAAATGGCCGAAAAACAACTTTTGCAACCATCATGTTTCTTTATTCAAGCATCTTGATGTTTGCATAGAAAATTTTGCAATGGACGTAGCAATTTGCAAGATATATTTGAGTATATTGTCTTATTAAAATAATAGAGTTTAATTAAATATAACAATTTTAATAATTAAATATATTTTAATAATTGAATATAACATTTTTATTTGCGCTTCTTTAGTTAATTTATTTTTCTTGTGCTTTGTAAATTAAATTATATTTTAAAAATTTTACCGTGATAACTCTAAGCTATAAAGATATAGTGACAATTATATTGAAATCTTTTTTTAAATAAACCATGAACCAAAGAGTTCTATTCTTTTACAATTGTTTTTCAACTGTTTAGACTAAAATTTTAATTATTACTATCGTTTCCGTTCAATTTACTATCATTCTCTTTATGAACTCCTAATTGGTTTTTTATTCTTTTTGGAAATTAGGAGAAGATATATGTTTTGTTGATGTGATATGTATGTTAAAATTTGATGTAATCTATTTTTTAATTTCTAAAAGACTTAATACAAATAGATTTTTTAAGATTCTGGTATATATACTTATTAAATATATTCTTATATAATATAGGAGTGTATAAAAAAAAGCGTTATATAAATTAAAAAAAGCAAATCTTTTTCACATTTTTTTATGAATAGAGCCAATAGAAGGGTATTAAATGCAATATTATTTTATATATCAGATTTATTGCTGTAAAATATATTTAAATGTATTAAATATAGCATAAATATGAAGAAATAAAATATGAAGAAATAGTATTATTTTTATCATAAAAAAGAAATATATATAGTTTTAAATTATTTATGAATATTCATTATAAATAAATTAGCCCAAAATATCTTCATAATATTTCAAATCAAACGCAGTTTCTTTGCTTTCACTCATATCACTAATATTAGCATATTAGCATATTAAAAAAATAATAATTCACAATATTAGCATATTAAAAAAACTGCCGTCTTTTTCAAAATAAATTATTAAATTAACGCGGAAGAATACAGGGAAATATGCACTACTTTAAACAACTTTAAAGTACGACAAACTAGTTTATCAATCAATTAAGCGAAATGTGTGATTATACAAAAAAGAAATTGTCTTAATTAACATACAGTTCTTACTGTTATAAGTTTAAAATTTTCCAAAGAATACTGAAAACCCAGACTATTATGTTAAATTCTTTTGCAACACATGCCTATTTTGCTTGCATTTTAACAAACTAATTATAATTAGTATGGCCAACAAGGCCACACACACAGGTCAACAAAAAATCACGCCAACAAAAAAAAATTTTTTTTCTGGTGCCAAGCAAATAATTATGTCAACCTGGGTCTCAAAAGAAGCGTAGTTTCATATAGATTTTAAAAATGTTATTTGTTTGTAATAAAATAAGTACTTTTTGTATTATTGCTGTAAAACATTTTGTTAATATTTTTTTAAGAGTCTTTAGCATTTTTCAGATAATTTTGTCAATGAGTTTTAAGAAAAATTATTTATGTTTTCCAAAATCTCAATGAAAATACGCTTCTTTTGAGACCTAGGTTGACATACTTTTGAATAACTTTTTTTTCAACAATATTAGGGTTTTTTTTTTTTATTTTTATTTTTATTTTACTTCACCTCCTCAAGGCCGAGAAGGCCACTACAGACGAGGAGGCTACTTATTTTGTAGCTATAACCCTCTCTCAACTCTATAACTCCGAAACACGAACCTTGACGAACAAGGCCGCTGCGCGGAGAAACAAGTTGAGCGCGGTACTACCAGGGACGTGGGAGTTTGTGTTTTACCCCAACTAATAAAGTTGGTGTTTTACCCCAACTAATAAAGATTTGAACCCAAATATCTTTACAACTTGACATGATGGTGAAAAATTAGTTGCATATTTGAAATCAAAATGAGAAATACTATTAAAAAAACTAATTGTTTGCTTGGCACCATAAATTTTTTTTTTTGTTGGCCTGTGTTATTTGTCTTTTAGCATAACACAAAATAATACAGAACATTTATAGCTGTTTGAAATAACTTGTTCGATTTTTTATTTTTTATTTTTACATCAAATAATTTAAACTTCTTTATATATATATATATATATATATATATATATATATATATATATATATATATATATATATATATATATATATATATATATATATATATATATATATATATATATATACATATATATATATATATATATATATATATATATATATATATATATATATATATATATATATATATATATATATATATATATATATATATATATATATATATATATATATATATATATATATATATATATATATATATATATATATATATATATATATATATGTATGTATGTATAACTTCTGCTAAGAAAAGTACAAGGAAGTCATCTGTGATATTTGGTCTTGGCAACAAGATCATGGCAGAAGATGCAGAAATAACTGGAGCGCGTCTTCCAACATGTCAGCAAGTATTGTGATGTATCAGGTATCATCTTAATGATGGTGGTACCTGTGAAAACCTTACTGGGTAAGATTCCGCTAAGCTGGTGCTGGCAAAAATCACAGTTTTCTATAAGAAAGCAAACATTCTCATGATCAGTGATTGTAAAGCATGTGAGAAGATGTCAAAGCTGCTTGATGACAATGACAAAATTAGAGCAATACCGTCTGCAGGTCAACACCAGCTTCAATAAAAAAGGTCCTGCAGATGGAGGATATCTTAGTGAAGACATTTCAACTGTAGCCGTAGAATGCTGAACAACTGATAAAAAATCCGGAAGACTTATCATTTTTACATTCAATGAAAACCGATTGAGTGGCAAGTTTTGGTTCTCTTGACAAAGTGTTAACTTCAAAACTTCAGCGTCATCAGAAGCGCTTAGAGGTAAAGGCGTTTGTGGTGTCAGAAACTAAAGCAACAGAGAAATATTACTAAGGTTGCATATAATGCAGAGGTTGAAGAGCTAATTAACAGTGACCGCCCTGGCGAAGCTGAGAATGGCTGAATACGAACTTCCTTTGAATGATGTTTTACCAGTTAAGACTGCTAGCAGATGTTATTGTATCAATAGTCAACCCGGAACTCTTGCTTTCATCTCTCGTGAAATAATAAAAAGACCCAAACTTGTCGTTTTAGCAACTCGTCTAAAGATGATACTAACACAGCAAGCAGTCTATACTGAAACCCTTATATCCGAGGCTGAAGGCAACATGTCAAAAATCTGTACATCATTCAGCTGCTGACAAATCCAGGTGTAAGGTTGGATAAAAGATAGCTTCAACTTGCAAGGAGCAATGGGTTGCTCCAAAGCTGTCAACTCTGCATTGAGATTCGAAACAATTGCCATCACTGACAAATAAGAATATTACTCAGGAGTGCCTTGCAGTTCTTGTTGGGAATAAGATGAAATCGGTCTACCATCGTATGCACCGGGAACCAATAGAAAGTCTGGGGACACAATTGCTAAGCTGTAAGAATTGGTTGGCATCAGAGAGACTGTCACACTTCAATGATAGCGTGTTCAATCATACTGCAAAACCCTTCATTGACAAATGCAGAGAAAATGTTCTACAGATTTCCAATTCGCAGTTGTCATTTCATAGAGATGATAAAAAAGTTCTTTAAAGGAATTTAAAGAGCTTTGTATCATGTTTCTACACGGGGAAGTAGAAAGACACAAAGCCACATTCAAGCGGTCAGGAGCAGTCCACAAAACAAGGTGGATATTGCTCTATTGTATAAGGATCTGCTTGTAGGCTGGCATCAAACTTAAAATCACCCCAGAGTCGATTTGGCTCCGGCTTTGGAAAGCCTGTCTTTCTAGAATTAATTACAAGTATAACAACTTTTTCTGATCTTGTGGGGACTCATGGTATACATTTGAACTACTACAAATTGAGACTCAATTCCTCAACGAAGACGTGTCTGATTGGTTAATCCGCAACAACTATCAAGCTGCAATTAAAAACATTGAATCACTCATAGTCATCAATGACAGCATGGAGAGGGGTGTGCTTTTTGATGCTGACAGAAAATCCAAGCTGAGCTTGGATTTTCTGTCAGCATCAAAAGCTGAAGAACACTATCTAGATGTTCTTCAAGTTGTAGAGTATGAACATTGCATGCAGTTTAATCTACGTAAACGCAAGTCTACTTACAAGTGACAATATCGTGATAATGGTAAGCATTAGTGAGATCGTATATGATGTAAATATAAATTACTCACAGCATAATAATGCATATTGTAAACAATAAGGTAATGTTCGTCCTGGTAATATTTTGATTGCTACCGTACTAGTGTTTTGCTATTGTATATCCTAGTAATAGTTCCCCTGGGATACCTAGATTATGTTCAAATATTAAAAAAATTTGGAAAACATCTATGTACATTAATAGGAAAAGAAATGAAATAAGGACAGACACCTTTGATTAAAATTTTAAAAAACGGGTCAAATTGATGCACCCTAATATTTATATATATATGTGTGTGTGTGTTACTGATTTAAAAAAAATACCTTTTACAGTACTAAAATACCAACCAAATGAAATAAAAATTAGAGTTTTGAATTATATTTATCCATGAACACCCACAAATTTTTTTTTATGCTTTACATAACCTCTTCAGCTATTTGCTACTCTAAACTTAAGTTTATGTCAATACTTATGTCAAATGAGAATGTTTTGCAAAAAATGGCACCATTTAAAGTCAGAAAATAAAAACACTTAAATAATTTGCTCATGTGTGTTAGTTCATTTGTGAGAGTGTTGAACTCTTATATCACCTTGCTCTGAATCTCCTCTAACTTTCATAATCATCTTGACTGTAAAAGCTTTATTTTTTATTTGATGAGTTTGCAAGAAGAGAAATAAGAAGAGATTCAGAATGAGCATATGCATTATATGCATATGCCCATTTTGAACAGACTTACTAATGGCATCCATAACTTTGACTGTTTGACCTCTTAATAGATAAAGAAGTTTAATTAGATCATGGAGCCCATCGACAATAGAGTGCTTTACCTTGATTCTGAACCACATATGAAAGTATACTTGAGCCACAAACTGAGAAAGAACTTTTTTTAAAATATCTCCTTCCAATATTCACATCTCCTACAAAAAACATAAAATTTAAACTGTTATAAAATTGTTGTTCAAAATACTTGAACTGTCCAATACTTAAACATCCACTGAATGTCCAAAGGTGCCCAGGGGATATTCAGATATCTAATAGATGTTCTATGGATGTTATTGGATGTCCTGTGCCCACTAAGTATCTATTAGAAATTCATTTTTCAATATCGTTTTAAAAAACTCACCTATCAAGATCATCAGAAAGAAGCAAATTCTTCTGAATATGTAGACATTTCTTTAGTATATCTCTCAGTGTAGGAACTTCAGTTTCCAACCAATCTTTTGCTACTTCAAGATATTTAGTTAAATTAGTTGTAGAAGAATGTCTAGTTTGTTACATTTTTTAACTTTCCATAATAAATTTTATTATTCTATTCTATTTTATTATTTACTGTAAAACAAAAACAATCATACTTAAAAACCACAAAAAATGTTCAACAAATATTGAAACTTTTTGATATTGCATGCTCATAATAAAGTTCACTACTATCACTAATACTAAATACTAAGTAACTGTATTCTATAATTCATCGATTACAATATAAATGGACTTATTAAAAATTGGATAATTAAAAATTTAGAAGACATGGGTAAAGTTTTGTTAATTTTTTGTCGTAAAAATGCATTTTTTATCGCTTTTTTATATTTTTCAAGTTAATTTTACAGAATCAAAAATAAACACTAAAATAGCGTCTTTGTCAAAATTTTCACTGAGAATGTTCATGGGTTCATCAAAAAGCCTAGCAATAGTTCTTCCTCAAGCAGAGTTCAAAAAAACAAAACAACATTTGCAAAGCATCTCCTAAAAGCATTAGTTTTTTCAACAATTGATATTCAGAAATAATAATTTGTAATTTTTTTAAAATTGGTTTCAATACATGATTTATACAGTTTTTTAACACAATTTTTTCGAATAGTGCTTTCTGATGAATCTTTTGCTTTGTACTTTTGTAAAAAATCTTGAAATTTTATGTGGTATATCAGCAGCTATAAGTGTCACACAAGTCATGAGTGAATTGTGAATATCTTATAGAATTCCACATCAAATGACCCAGGTCATGTCACCTTACATTTCAGATTTTGCTTATTTTTATAAAATTGAGTGAGCTTAGTAAAATAAGAATTCCTTGAAAATTTTAGCCTCTGTCTCCAAGATGATCCTGAAATATGATAGTTTTACTTTTAGCAGATATTTGCCAGGGCCCTTTTGTCTCCTCAGAATTGCAACATTTATTTGGAGGTTGCAAGTCACATAACTTTAAAAATATTTGATTTTTTCACTTGAAAATTTGTAACTGGCTATTTTAGGGGGTGACATCCAATGAAATTATCAGAAGTATAAAAAATTATTATTAAGTGCCTATAATTATCAATTTATGTAACTTGGGCAATTTTTTATATACCAGTTTTTAATATTTGAGAAACCCATGTGGCCTTGATGATATCAAAAAATAAAAAATCAAAGAAATATTACACATTCTATAATCATCTTTCAAAAAATGTAAAGATTTAGATCTAAAGATTTACATATATGGATAATGGGGCAGGGTCCCCACTTTTTTGTGGAATATTGCAATTGATTTTTTTGCTACTTTCTAGACTTTTTGGTCTAGAGGGGATTGGGGCAAGTGCCTCACTTTTTTCTAATAGAATCTTGTGATAGATTTTTCACTACTTTTCAGACAAACTGGAAACTTTCAGCATTTGTGTAGTCTTAATGAATGCGTGCTAAAATTGTTTCCAGGGCAGACCACCAGAGATTCCATGGCCCGGGGCACTAGGGTTATGCCCCATTTTCTCAAAATTAATTTTTTTTTTTGCATTTTCAATAATGTAAAGATAACTTTAAAAATGTTGTCTTGGAAATTTTTTTTGGTTTGCACTTGTTCTGTTTTATTTAAATATTTACAAATTAAAATTACAAAAATATAAAGGTCAAGAGAGTGTTAAAATTTGCTTAGATGCGTAATGGTAAAAGTATACATGTCCAGTTATAGGTTTATTAATGATACAAGTTATGTTGGTAATTGGAACCCAACACACAAAAAATTATACAAAATTGCTATATTACTAATCAAATCTATATCTTCTAAATCAAATGCTTAGATTTTATCAAATAGGTGCTGTTTTATACTGCATTAATAAATTTATTGAATATGCACAAAAAATCGCTAAAATATGCTTTATTAAGTATAAATAAGCAAATATATTAATTAACAGTGAAATACCAATAATCATTTCATAATAAGTAGGTCTCAAAATGCACATATTTTAATGTAATGGGCAAATATCTTACTCACATTTAATAAATCTTACTGGAAAAAAAAATTGAAAAAAAAAAAAGTCTTACAAGAAAATTAATGAGAAAGTTATAAATACACATGCATATTAATATATGCACATAAATACACATGCATAGATTGTCACTCAAGCAGAAGTCTTTTCAACAGAGCAAAAAATATTAATAGTATTAGTAATATAAAAATTTTAAATTAATGGTAATAACAAAAATTGAAATTAAAAAAAAGTAAAATATATGGTTAAAGAACACAAAGTCAATGATTGCAAATAAAAGACCCATAAAAAATAAGGAAAAAATTGCAGACAAAAATAAACATAGAATCAAAAGGGCATAAACAAATTAAAAAAAATATAAATGAAAAGAAAAAATTGTTATTTTATAAAAAAATATTTTTGTTTTAAAAATATGTTCTTTATTCTGATTTTTTTATTTTATGTTAGTAATGTTTTATTAAATGCTAATATAGTTTTATTAATAGAAAATCAAGATTTTAGGAAAAAAATAACAAACTATGGTTTGAAGATGTGATGCATCTTCAAACCAAAAAAAAATGTCTTAATAATAAAATAATAAAATAGATAAACAAAAGAGTGAGAAAGAATTTCAAAATCATTTAAAAAAATTGACATAATGAATTTTTTTTTTCCTACAATACAAAATTAACAAAATTAAAATATATATTTTAATATAAACTGACATGAGAAGTGAGTGAAGTCTGTGGTTTTTTTAATATAAACTGAGAGGAGAACTCACAGTGAAATATGTAGCATTTTGTAAAATCTTATTTAGTTCTAGTATCTTTGAATGTATTTAAAAATTTGGAGAGTGTTTTTGATTATTGTTTATTTCTTTTTTATAGGAGTTAATTTTGAAATGTAAAGAACTTCGATTTGAAAATCAAAAACTTAGGAAACAACTTGATAATTTTAATCTTCAGCGGATAAAAAATATAAAGAAAAAAGAACACAAACAACGACCATTTCATTTTGAAAGGTTTTTTTTATTTTTGTAAACTTTACAATTTTTATTTGTTGTTTGCTATGATATATTGGAAATCAAATTTGTCAGCTATAATACTTTAAAAATGAAACTTTGTATCTTGGTTGATGTCTTTGATTGACTTGCTTGCTATAATGTATTTGTACTAAATATATGTAGGAATCAGCACCAAATTTAACTATAGTATATATAAACTCAATGGTTTATTAACATCAGCCAAAAAAAAAAAAAAGTCATGCTGTTTATATTAATTTTTAAAAAAATTTGTCAAAAAGAAAAATGTAGTAAAAATCGGGCTAAATTTTTTTGATTTAAACAAAAAAATAATATTAAGAAAAACTAACTTTTTTGTTTTAGTCAAAGCTCGCCTTTTTCGTTTTTTTATAGGCCAGATAGTCTGCATAATATACGCTGCAATCTACAGGCTTGATAATTTATTCAAGCGCATTTTATTCCTAAGACTTTTACTACATGGTGTCATCATTTTGTTTGTTTAAAAGGTTGATTATGTAATAAAACTCAACAGTACATGACGTCATAGATATTATTTGTTTGTTTACATAATCAATCTTTTAAACAAAAAAAAAAAATGTTTTTTTTTTATCATTCTTATTCATTTCTTATTAATGCGGTAGTAGTGTAGTGGTAGAGCGCTCGCTTTATAAGCAAGAGGTTCCGAGTTCGATTCCCACCACGTCCCTGGTAGTACCACGCTCAACTTGTTTCACCGCGCAGCGGCCTTGTTCGTCAAGGTTTATGTTTCGGAGTTATAGAGTTGAGAGAGGGTTATAACCACAAGTAGCCTCCTCATCTGTAGTGGCCTTCTCGGTCTTGGGGAGGTGAATTACAAAAAAAAAAAAAAAAAAAAAAAAAAACACAACATGTTTCGAAGGTTTAAACATGTTTTGAAGGTTTGGGATCCCTTTAATATATGAGCAACTTAAATTAGTTATTTTGAGCATTGAGTTAATTCTGTTGTGGATTTAATTTGAACACAACATGTTTTGAAGGTTTGAACACAACATGTTTTGAAGGTTTGAACACAACATGTTTTGAAGGTTTGAACACAACATGTTTTGAAGGTTTGGAATTCCTTTAATATATGAGCAACTTAAATTAGTTATTTTGAGCATTGAGTTAATTCTGTTGTGGAGTTCAAAAACTTTTATTTTTTTATTGTTACTGAAATAATACTACAATTTGAAAACTTAAATGTTGTTATAAAATCTAATGTTTTTTTATAAAATCTATTGTTTTTTATAAAAGAAACTTTTTATTTGTTTAAATAATATTTTATAATTATTTGCAAACCATTTATAAGTTTATGCATTTTCTTAATTCTTGAGTTCTTTAAAAATTTAAAACTTCTCTTATGTTCCGATTTTTATAATTTTATGAAATTAAAAATAAAAAATACATAAGTTAGCTAATATTTATCAAAAAAAAAAGGTAATTCAGCAAACGAGTGTAAATTTTTTTCCTCCATTTTGTGGTTTGAACAAGATTTCATAATGTCATTATCTTATTTAAATATACATTATAAAAAAGTTAAAGAAATTTTTTTTTGATGTTTTTCAAGGCTCCTCCTCTTACATGTCTCATATGACATGTTTCATATGACATGTTTCATATGACATGTTTCATATGACATGTTTCATATGACATGTTTCATATGACATGTTTCATATGACATGTTTCATATGACATGTTTCATATTTAAAATTTTATGCTTTATGTTATTCTATTTATTGTTTCACAACAATTTAATATCCAAATTAAAATTTAACCAAGGTCACTGGTTTCAGTTAAAAAAATCCTACTAGAAAGCAAAGTTTTAAAAATGGAATCATAATTTATGATTGAGAAATTTGTTATTATAACCAAGTTTTAAATATTTTATTAAATTTATGGACTAGAATCAAGTTTCCAAAAATTGCCATTTGAGACAAAAATGTTATCTTTAAAAACATTAGGAGTTATGAAAAAATTATTAATATATTAGACCTTCTTTAACAAAAAGTAAAAAAGGTCTGGGTTCAATTTTTTAGTAATTGGATAAATTAATTATAAATTTGTAAAGTTTTGAAATAATTTTTTCGCCTGAATTAATTTTTTTGGAAAATTTACTTCTTTTTTAAAACAAACAAAAAAAGTCATTTTTAATGGAAAACATTTTTTCCCCAAAACTTGATTAATTGTAGAGGGGAATTTTTTTTTCCTTCAAGTTAATCATTGGTTGTTGGAAAATAGATTTCTTTGGAAGCAAAAAGAAATCTTACTTTTCTCATTTGTTCTTGGCTAAGTAAAATGGAATTCAACATTTCACTTTATCTTGATCAATAATATAAACCACTTTATCAATAATGATCATTAAGAGTTAAATGTTAACATTAAGAGTTAAATGTTAACATTAAGAGTTAAATGTTAGCATTAAGAGTTAAATGTTAACATTAAACCACTTTATCAATAATGATCATCAAAAGTTAAATGTTAACATTAAGAGTTAAATGTTAACATTAAGAGTTAAATATTAACATTAAGAGTTAAATGTTAACATTAAGAGTTAAATGTTAACATTAAGAGTTAAATGTTAACATTAAGAGTTAAATGTTAACATTAAGAGTTAAATGTTAACATTAAACCACTTTATCAATAATGATCATTAAGAGTTAAATGTTAACATTAAGAGTTAAATGTTAACATTAAGAGTTAAATGTTAACATTAAGAGTTAAATGTTAACATTAAGAGTTAAATGTTAACATTAAGAGTTAAATGTTAACATTAAGAGTTAAATGTTAACATTAAGAGTTAAATGTTAACATTAAGAGTTAAATGTTAACATTAAGAGTTAAATGTTAACATTAAACCACTTTATCAATAATGATCATTAAGAGTTAAATGTTAACATTAAGAGTTAAATGTTAACATTAAACCACTTTATCAATAATGATCATTAAGAGTTAAATGTTAACATTAAGAGTTAAATGTTAACATTAAGAGTTAAATGTTAACATTAAGAGTTAAATGTTAACATTAACCAGTTATCTCTTATATTGATTTAATATAATAATCAATAAGTATTGCTCATGTTGGAATAAGTATTGCTCGTGTTGGAATAAGTATTGCTCGTGTTGGAATAAGTATTGCTTGTGTTGGAATAAGTATTGCTCGTGTTGGAATAAGTATTGCTCATGTTGGAATAGCACTTTTTATAAACTATATAAAAACAATAGATACCTTTATAAAAACAATAGATACCTTCAACATAGACAAGTTAATAGCTTTAATGCATTCTCTTTGATTTAGCCAAGACCAATTGAGAAAAATAAGATTTCTTTTTTCTTCAAAAGAAATCTTTTTTCCAACAACAAAAATTAACTTAAAGGAAAAAAAAAATCCACTCTACAATTACTCAAAGGTGAAAAAAATGTAAAAAAAAAAAAAGATGTAACAACTTTTTTAATACAAATAACTCATAAGAATCAAAATTAATTCTGTTTTGAATATAATTAAAGATTCTTATGTTTCAGAAGATGGCGATGATTATCAAATGTCTTTTACGTTATCCAAAGCACTATTCTTTGCTTGCATTGATGCAAGCTTGGTAGTCCACAGGCATGGCAGGTTTTCCATCTTGGAATGTTGAAGGTTGGTTAGTTTTCAAATTTTTTGAGAAAAAGAAGGTTTTGTCTTGAATGGTGTTTAGAAAGATAAGGGTCATGGGATTTTACTAGAACCTCTAAAAATATTCTTCTTGATTGAAGATTTTCAGAATCTTTTTAAAACCTTTTTAGAATCTTGCATTATCTTTCAGCACATTCTAGTATCTTCCATAACATTCCAGAATATTCTTACCTTCAAAAATGTTCTGGAAGGTTCCATAATGTTCTGAAATGTTCTAGTAGGTTTCAGAACTTTCTGGAAAGTGTCTTAATGTTTTGGTAGGGTTCTATAATCTTCCAAAATGTTTTGGAGAGTTCCTAAATAATCTAGAACAGGCTTGAACATTCCAGAGTATTTTGGAAACCTGTTTAGAGCTTTACAAATTGTTCTAGATCTTTCCTTTTATTTGAAATCATCCAATTTTAAGCAACATTTCTTTATAACAAAAACATAATGTTTTTGGTGATTTATAAGTTAATAGTAATATGTGCATTATCATAAAACTTTAGATGTGTTAGGAAAGGGGGATGTTAGAATTGTGCTAGAAAAATAAAATTTTATACTTGTCATCTTAGGGGTAAAAACTTCAGTCTTTGAACAATTTTATATATTTTGAATAACCCTGGTGGCTGTACATTGCATCTAGAAGTTATTTGGGGACAATGTTTTAAAAAAAATACACCTGTTGATGTCACATTCAATTACAATTTACGCTAACTTATTGACAAGCGAGTAATATATACTTTTAACTTTTGTTTTGTATAATTCTCTTTACTTTTTATAATGCAAAGAACTTATGCAAAAGTTATATCCATAATAAAGTACTGGAGTTTTTGCGCAACTTTGGACGCATTAACCAGTATACCTGTGTCAAAATTGGCTTGGATATGTCAATGCTGTAAAATAATAATAAATAAAGGAAATTGAACCTGTGATAATTTCATACAAAAATAATTTCCATATATTTCCAGTTATAGAAGTCATCGAATTGCATTAAAGTTTTTGTACCTGGGATGGGATTATCAAGGATTAGCAAATCAAGAAACAACAAATAACACTATAGAGGTAAAAATAAGTTTTTTTATTTTTTGTCTCTTTCATTTTGTCTTTTTATTGTTGCTGCATTGTTGACTAGAACTATTTTTTTTACAAATTTATATTCACTGCCTTTAAAGTTTAATTTATTTTTCAAATGTATTTTCACATCTTGTAGTCCAGGCAACAGTCACAGTTTTGAAATAATATAAAAACCTCTTCTTTATTCCTGAAATTATTTAACAATTTTTTTAGTCAAATTTTTAAATTTTTTGTAAGTCAATATTTTGATACAACAGTTTACTTTCTGACTTTTTTAATTTTTTTTGTTTTCTAATTTGTTGATGGTAACAATCAAATTGTTTAACAATTAATTATAATAAGGCAAGTGGTAGGTTTTTGATATTTCAAAGACTTTTGACTAAGTTTGGCATTTCTCCAAATCATGAATAACCTCTTTTCTAAGACAGTACCACAGTGTTTCATATTAGGTCATATATTTTCTCATCTATGTAAACCATTTTTTTACCATTAAAGTGACTTAATTTGCTGGTAATGCAACTATATATTCCAATTTTTAAAAAAAAGTCATCGCTTTTTGATCATTCAACTTTATATTTTCTGTGATTTGCACGATTACTGTGATTTGCAGCAACTGGTGTATGTTAGTTTAAATTATATTTTTAACCAATAATTATGATAATAATGAATAAATATATATATATATAATAATAAATATATCCCTTTTTTTATGATTAGCAAGATGCTGATTGAATTTCCTATTTTATGTTTTTAAGTTTAAGTATTTAATGTCTTAAGTTCTCTTTGTTGAGCCAATTTTTATTTCTTATTTGTTCTTGTAAAGAATACTTTTGTCTCAATTGTGCTGGGTTTTCTGATATCTTTTTTAATAATATAGCTCTGTCTGCTCTAGCGGACAGACCTGCATCTCTGGGTCATTGTTGTACTCTATCTAACAGACCTGCATCTCTAAGTCATTGTCGTAAGGTTGCATCTCATTTTTTCATTTTTATGGTTGCTGCTCAATTTAGCTAACATCTCTTGTTTTTTTTCCATCTTATGCCTTGTAATTCTGTTTTCATGCATTTACATTTTTCCTTTTTGACTGTTTTTTTTTTTACTTAAAACTTTTATTTGTCTGGTTTTTTTGTGCATGAATCTTTTGGAATTCTCTCCCCTCATTGTGTTTTCCGAAGTTTTATAATTTGCAGCTTTTCAAGTTTTTTGCTAATTTTGCAAAAATAAAAAATTTAAGTAAATAAAAAAATTTATGTTTATAATTATAAAAATAAAAAAGTTTATATATTTGAAATTCAATGATTTTTTCAAGGATGCAATCTTTAATGCTATGATTAAAGCAAAGTTGATAGAAGATCGTGTTTTGTGCAAATATTCTCGTTGTGGTAGGACTGATAAAGGAGTCAGTGCTTTCGGACAGGTTTTTTTTTATTTTAAATTTTTTACATTATGTTTTAGAACTTTGTGTTTTTTTAATATATAGTTCAATCACTTCATATTGCAAAAAATAATTTTTTTTTTGTGATTTTGGAAAGTTTGATGAAATCAATTAACATCAGTTAATTTAAGTCATGATTAGACTAATTTAAAGATTAGAATTAAACTGCTTGGAAAGGAGTTTAATTCTAAACTCCTTTAATTGCAATTTAAAGTTTAGAGTTAAACTGCTTGAAGGTCACATAATAAAGAATTTGATTGATAAGAAATAATATTCTCTAGTATTTTGGTGTTTTTAAATTAGTTAAAGAGAGATTACATTTAGATGTTATTTTTAGAATAGAAACGTTTTTTTCCATGATTACATTAACGTTAATTTTCTTTCCTAACAATTGGGTGAAAAAGTTAAAAATAATTGTTATTTTGATTGAATTGTGTTTTAATTATTTTATTTTTTTTTGTTTTTAGTGTTTTTATTTCTAATTTTACTTTATAAAAAAATTTTCTTTTTCTTAAACATATTTGAGTCTATGTTTTATAAGTTATATTTAATGAAAAAGATTTTAAAACATTTTAATTACATTTTTAATGTAAGTATCAGTTTTCATTATTTACTTTAATAAAAGAAATAAATACTAATTTAAATTTGTAATGTTTTCAGAAAATAAAGTTTTATGGATCATTAGCTAAAAGCTTATTAAAAAAAAAACTATTTTCTTTTAATAAGCTTTTAGCTAATGATCCATAAAGTTAATTTTCAAATCATGAAAATTTACAAAGTTAAAACTACATTTTAGTTTTAAGTCTTTTAGAGATTTTTATCAAACATTTGACCTTGACATTCTTTTATGGAGATTAAGTAAAACTGAAAACATTTTAGTGTTATAAATTTAAAACCAATGAATCTAACTGAACTCCATGAATAAATACTCTTTACCAATGAAAACAATTGTAAGAACTTTTTTTATCAATGTAATTATTTTGTATTAAATGTTCTATCAATCAGGCACCACTGCCCAGCCCAGCTTTAAAATATAAATTTCTATATAATGTCATGAAACATATATAGAATATTAAAATGTATACATTTGTATATTTTACATATATTATATATGTATAAATTATATATATATATATATATATATATATATATATATATATATATATATATATATATATATATATATATATATATATATATATATATATATATATATATATATATATATATATATATATATATATATATATATATAGAGAGAGAGAGAGAGAGAGAGAGAGAGAGAGAGAGATTAGGGTGACAAATCATTTCATTTTTTTTTGCTCTCAACCTTTTATTTGGTTCTAATTAATCAAAAAATGATATTGGTAAATATTGTGAACAATCTGTTTATGGGTTGCTCAGTCCAGTTTTTTGATTTTGCATTTTGATTTTGATTTTGCTTGAACTCATATATTTCATACTTTATTATTATCTCTTCTATTTTACTTGTTGAGTATGTTATCAGTAATTTTACAACATATTTATCGTTTATCTCTTCTATTTTACTAATTAAGTTGAGAATCAATAACTTATTGTTTGTTAATCTTATTAGTCTTTATGCTTAATATACAGTGTTTTTTTTTTTTAATTTGTAAGTTAACAATAAAATTAGTTGGCTGGCATTCAAAACACCTAGTGTATTATTTCATCGTCAATTTTGTTGTTTCATCAGTATTGCACTACTGCTGAAGTTATTACATCATCCTGAAATTACAAATGAAATCATTGTCTTGAATGAAAACACTTTTTTAAAACACATTAATAGATAGATAGTTTCAAAGATGATTTAGAATAAATGGAGACTAAAAGTCAAAATAAAGTATGGTATATTGGTCAAGCTACAGGTATGATCACAAGGCACAAATTGCCATCTAAATGACAAGTTTTACAAACTTTTTTTCCTTTCAAAATAACAATGTAAGAGAAAGGGCAGATTTTGTGACAGATAAGGTTTTAAGGACTTTTGAAGAGAAAAACTTTTTGAAAAAAAGAGAAGGAGCGTGTTCGACAGTCACAGACCTAGTTTTGAAAAAATCAGACTTCTCTCAGGGTACTAATAATAAAATAGATGACTTTATTCCATCATCATCAAAGAAACTGAAACTGAAGCTAAAAAAGAGTTAAGAAACAGAAAATCTTACCTGATTTAAACAGCAGAGATGAAGTGGATCAACTACCCGTATTAGTGACAGGATATGGTGTCAAAAACTGTTGTTAGTCCCAACACTAGATAGAGGCACTAATGAATAAATGAGTTATGCAACAGAACAAGTTTTATAAGATTGGAACATTTCATATAACAAAATTATGGCACTCTCTTTTGATACTACTTTAAGCAACACAGATATAAAATCAGGTGTTTGTACCTTCGTGGAAAAATTAAATGGAAAGTCTTTATTATACACAAACTGTCAACACCATATTCATGAAGTGATTTTGTGATCCATGTTTACAAAACTTGTTTTGGACCATCTTTAGGTTAAACTTTAGGTCAGAATTAAGTAAACTTAATTCTGACCTAAAAGTAAAATAAACGCTAAATTACACTAATAAACAAAACAAGAGATTAAAAGTTTTCTCTCACAGAGCCTTAAGTTAAATTAAAAATCAAAATGGTGTATTAAGTTTAACGAAAATTGCTGCGTAAAAAAGCTTAAGATCTCCTACTTCCGTTTTTTTAAATAAATTTAGCCTTGTGTAATTTATGAACAATCTCTAAGAAAGTTAAGCCAAGAAGACGCAAAATGTTGTAGAGTTTGAAAGAGCATTATTGGGGGGGGGGGGGTATTTTTATACTTGGGTGAAAACACTGAAGTTAAAAATATGATGATCCAGAATATCTCAATGGTTCATTGTTTAAAAATTATTTAACTTTGTTTCAGGTGATTGCTCTCAATGTGCGATCCAATACTCTGGTTAGTGAAGAAGAAGGTAGTTTAATTTTTTTTAATTAAATTTCAATTTACAATTATTAGTAGATGCCCATATAACAATGAGATGCCCATACCATAATGATTTCCTATAACATAACTTACATTTTGAGACCGCTCAACCATTAAATATATATTTGCATTTCTCTAGCATGTAGCATTTTTTACTAAATTTGATCTTAAGTTTTTTAAGATATCTAAGTAAATTTAAAAAATATGTAAATCTAAATTTATTATTTAAGTCAATTATTTGTAACTTATTTAAGAATTTATTTATGAAATTATTGTTAAATTTATTTGTATTTTTTTAAACTTTTGTTTTCAAATTTACAAAAATTTAACAATTAATTTTTTTTACCTTTTTATTTTGTATTTGAGAATTTTTTAATATGCTTTTCTTACTGCTCTTATAAGCTTTTTTTTTTTATTTTTTACTTTTTTTCATTTGTAAGTGCATTGTTTCTATGTAATTTTTGTTTCTTAAATTTTGTTTTACTGTAAGCAATTGTAATTATAGATACAAGGGAAGAAATATCATATGTTAGACTTCTAAACAAAATTCTTCCACCTGAGATTCGAATGTTGGCTTTTGCAAGAGTTCCTCAAGATTTTGATGCAAGGTTTTGCTTTTTTTTTATTTTTTGCAAAGTTTTCAGAAATTTCTACAGAATAAAATATAAAACAATTATAGAATTTTTACAAAACAACAAAATAAAGTAAAATGTTTACTGGTAGCAATTGGTAGATGGTAGAGAAAACCAAAAAAGTAGCAATTGCAAAATAATTGAAAAATTGGTGATGAGTAAAAAAATTTTTTTTAATAATGAGCTATAATTTTTATTTTTTATTTAAATTTATTTAATAATTACATTTTATTCAGAAAAATTCTTGAGTTATTGTGGTTATTGAGCCTGTTTTCCAAAATGACTCAATATTCCGTTTTTTCCGATTTTTTCTTTAATAAAATTAGAAATAATAATAATAGAGCATTCAGAATTTTAGATAAAGTATATAACACCTGCACTTAGGATGCTAAAATATATAAGGATGCTTAAAAATTTCAAAAATTGTTTTATATCACCCGATATAAAACAATTTTTAAAATATCTGTTATCTCAAAATATACCATTATAAAATTGATTTCGTTACTTAGATATTAAGTTGAAATTTTTAATAAAAAACTCAAACTGGAAAAACAATAGAAACTCAGAACTGTTATTTCAAAGGTATACCATATTCAAGAATTAAAAAAAAACAACTAGCAAATAGTTATCTGGTATAGTATTTGGTTGAATTATTGAAAAAACAATCAACGACACAAATCTAATTAAAGCTTAAGAGTTTAACATTTTTACCTTTAATACATTATTTTTTCTATAGAACTTTAAATGAATTGATTCATTTGTTGGAAGAAATTTTTTTCTTTACTTGTTATAATTTGTTCCTTACTAGTTTTCTTTGTATTACTTTTAATACAAAGTATTTTTCCTTACTTTTTGTACAAATTTTATTTCTTCCTCATTATACTTTAGTCCTTTCTCTTTTTATTAATGCACACATAATGAAAATCACCATCAAATAATTTATACACAATATTTTTATACACGACATTCATATATTCAAAGCTGTAACAGAATATTTTTTTTTTAATATATAATTGAAAATCTTCTGTAGCTAATTTTAATATTAAGTTTATAAAATATTCTTATAACTAATTAAAGTTAATTTTAATATTTAGATTTAATATTTAGTTGTACTTAGTGGTTAATTTTAATATGTAGTTTATTATTTAATATTTTTACAATGTACATAACTTATACAATTAATTTTAATATTTAATTTATAAAATATTCTTTAATTTAAACTTTAAAACTGTAATAAAAATACTATATTTGTGCCTTTATAAACAATCATATATTTGCTTTAAGTGAAGAAACTTGGAAATATTGAAACTTGTTTAACTATTTAATTTTTTTTTTAGATATAATATTCAATATTAGGGACTAATATTCTAAAGAAAAAAAGTCAATAATATATATTCTATACATATAATATATGTATAGACACTTTAATTTTATATATTTTATTGTTTATAAGTCATATATATATATATATATATATATATATATATATATATATATATATATATATATATATATATATATATATATATATATATATATATATATATATATATATATATATATATATATATATATATATATATATATGACATATAAACAATAAAATATAAAATTAAAGTGTCTATACTTAAATATATAAAATTAAAGTTCTCCAAAGTAATTACTCTCTGTAGCAATATTATTTCTTGCTATGCAATGTATATTATACCTATTGAGTTCTTGCCTAGCCTGATTTATTTCATTTTGATTACAATTTATTTCAGCTCGCCTGGACTCACGTCTTTCATTCTGAAGTATATCTCTTTTAAACAAATTTACTCAAAAAGTAACATTATAAAAATTATTTAATGAAGTATAATATCTGTTCAATAAAAGTTACTTAAAATTAAAAGTATTAAAAAATTATTATAGATATTAAAAAACTATATAACTTTCAACATTTCTTATAAACACATTCTTTCAACAATTTTTTTTTTTAACACTTTTTATGACTACACTAACTACAAAGAGATTTAATTTATATATTTCATCATAACAGTACACCACTTAACTGGCGTGGACAAAAATCTTGCTCCCAACAAAGCCAAGTCACATTATAGCAAAGTACACCACTTGGCTAGCAAAATCAACACTCTTGCTGTAAACTAAGCCAAGTCACAACAATTTGAAAAGATATTTACAAACACACATATTTACACACTTACAAAATATAAACCCATATAACCTAAACACATAATCATAAATAACACGTAAATATAAATTAATCTATATAGAAATAACAACCTTATTTTTGTTTAATGACATACCTCATATAATAAATGTTTTTACAACTTGGAAAAACAAACAATCTGGTTTTTTATACAAAAGCAAACAGATTTTTTTTTAACTTATTTAAAGGTAAGGTATTAAACGTTGTTGAGATGCAAGATATATATATAAATATATATATCTATATATATATATATATATATATATATATATATATATATATATATATATATATATATATATATACACACTAACTTTATCAAGAGTTTGACCTCTTGAAAAGAGCATCATCTTTTAGAGTCACCATTTTCTTTTAATTAAAAAATTAAAATTATTACTAATTATTTATTACTAATTAAGTTGATGAAGCAAAGTTTTCGATCTTATTACTGATTAAACAGATATTAACAGATTCAAGAGTACCTCATCACGTGGTCAAAAAGAGAAATATCTAAAAGGCCAAGCATGCTCATAAAACTCCGTGTAAAAACGCGCACAAATGGGGAGCAGCATCGGAAGCGTTATGTTATTAATATTTATAGATTTTTATAATAATAATATTTTATTTTTGTAATGATATTGTATAATTGTAATGATATTACATAAACTAATTGTAAAACATAAGTTTATATAATCTTTATACAAACTATGTTTTACATATTTATCAATGTAATCAATGTATATACATTCATATGTGGTAGTGATAGAGTACTTACTGTGTAGATCATAAGTTCTGAGTTCAACCTCTGTCAAACATAGATGAGTTTTTTCCGGGAATTCCTGGATTTCCGGAAATTCACTTTATTTTTCCAGAAATTTCCGGATGTTTTTTTTTATTAATTTGTTTAAAAAATTATATATTTTTACATAAAATTAAAAAAAAACTTTTGCATTTAAACAAATATATTTTCTATAGTTTAAAATTTCACTAGATTAATTTTTGTAACAATTTTTTTTCTTTTTTTCTTTTTTTGCTTTTTTATTTATTCAAATTAACTTTATCGAATATTAAAAATTCCTTTTTGTAAAAAGTTAAATTATTTAAATTCCATTTTAAAAGTTTACGAAAGTGTTTGTTTTAATTTAATAGGAACGTTTTTTAATAAAATAATTTTCCGGAATTTTCCGGGATTTTCATAAAAAAATATTTCCGGGATTTTCATAAAGTCAAATACTCATCTATGGTCAAATCCCTGTTAGTACCATTCTTGAGTGATATCTTTGTTCAGCTGTCTAATTTAAGATTTGTTTTTTGAATTAATGGATTAAGAGAGGAAAAATAATTAATATAAAGGTGAATCGTTAATTTTAGTAACTTTTTTAACCTTAGTGAGGAGAATGAATTCTGGAAATTCTGAGGTTTAAAATATTTGTAAAAATATTTTAGATTTTCTGTTGTACAATAAAAAGATTTAATACAAAAAAAAAAAATACAATGGTTTTTGTTTTAATTTAATTTACTGGCACTAAGAGTTTTTTATAAAAATATACTTATATTAAGTAAAATATGTTTTTTTAATTATGAAAAAAAGTTGATTGCAATTTTTTTTTTCTTCATGGAACTTTAAATTTATTTGAACAAAACAAGAATTTAAACATTACTTTGTATTAAGTTTATAATGTTTGATAGCTAAATGATTGTCTATTTGTGTATTTTCAAATCGTAACTATTTTAATGTTAAAGTTTCTTTTTTTTTCAGAACTAAAAAATAAGATTGCAATAAAGCATATGTTAAATTCAGAACAATAAATTTTGTTTTAAAACTTGTCACTAATACTTTTTAAAGTTATTTTTTTAGTGTAATTTTATTTATTTTATTTTTTTTTTGTTTATTCACTTCCTCGAGGTCGAGAAGGCCACTACAGACGAGGAGGCTACTTAATTACATTAAGTAATGATAGTATAATTAAAAACATCAACAAACAAGTCAAAATATTTCTTTTAATTAAAATCTCATCGAAACAGTTAGAAATACAAAAAAAAAGTTCTGCCCAACTATCTACAAAATTCTTCTGCATCGTTACTTTCAATCACTAAAGCATCTAAATCTAGCAAAGCTACTGTTTTTATGGTCATAAAACGATGCAAGAGCTCTCTATCAAACTAGCAAAAGTATTTGGAAGTAAGAATGTTTTTAAGGATAAGAAAGAAGCAATTAGTATTTGAAATTTGTTCACCATCTTATCAAACAGAGAATAAGCCAAAAGTTTTAGAGTTTTTTTTGTCAGGAAAGTTAAGAAATTCTACAATTCCAAGTGTTATTGAGTCATTAAATATCCAAGCCAATCAGATTAGCAATCACTGACTGCTAAAACTCAAGCTCAAAAACTTTATAAAGTGCTTACAAAATTTAATGGCAGCATAATTATAGATGACGAAGTGTACATCAAATGTGACTTCAAACAGCTATCAGGTCCAAAATTTGACACTTTAATTGTTCACTTAAATAAAGCTGATATTAATAGGAAAAAAAAGACACTGTGCAGAAGTTGATGTTGTCGATAAGCATAAATGTTCGCTTATTTATTCGAAATAATGTAAAATATTTAAAAAAAAAAGTATTTTTATAATCTTCAAGTTCCTTAGATTAAAATAAATGTTTTTGCATTAGTTTAATTATTTTATAATTGTTTTTAATTTTTCATTGTTTTAAATTTAATGATCACATGCTTTTTCAGGGTTGGAATTAATGCAAAAAATAACAAAAATTGTATAATTTATTTTGAAATCTTTCAGCCTTATTTTACTTAACATGATAATTAAAAAAGTAAAAGTAAAAGTATTACAATATTTAAATCATTTTAAACTGTTATAAAAAACTATTTAATACCCCGTTCATGCTGACAATAGAACATATTTTATTGTTTCTATAAAAAACTATGTAAAACGACAATAGAATAATAATGTGAAATTTTTTTCGATATAAAAAGCTTGTGTTAATACAAAAAAATTTTGCTACATTATTTTATAGCTGTTTTATACAAAACATTAAAAACAAAACGCATTTTTAATAAAATAAAGTAAATAAATAGAACTTTAAACTTTTCAATTTTTGCAAAAACTTGCTCTATATATATAGACCAAACGAGTAAGAACAAATCAAAAAAACAAGTAAATTCAAACAAATAAATTATTACATATTTCTATTAGATCCTGTTCTTTCTAATTATTTCTTCTTGATAGCATACTATTAAAATTTTAAGTATATTTCATTTTTTCATTCTAAGGGTTTTTAAGTTGATGTTTTCATTCAATTTTTTCAATTGTTTTGCAATAAAATAAAGTGAGAGAAAAAAGTTTGATTTCACAAGTCGAATTATATTTTCATAAGTCTAAGTATATGCTTAAATTTTTATATATATAGAAAAAATATTTTGAACAGAATTATAATAGTTTATTATTAAAATTTAAACTTTTTATAATTTAGTTTTTAATTCACTCTTTTAGTGTTTCTACTTTTTAAATTGTTTTCAAGAAACAAAAAATAATGATGCCTTTACAAGGTATCATTATTTTTATGATTTTTTTGTTTATGATTTAAATAAAACTTTCTCACTTCTAAATCTAATATTGTTACTGTAGCTAGATCTATATTTGGTTTTCAGGAATGTTCTTTGCTCTGCCATTGGGTGTTGGGTGTTGGGTATCACAATCATCGCTGTAGTTTCCATTCAATTTAATTTATTATTATTGTAAGCGAGCATTAAAAATTTGCAAAATTCTTTTAAATTTTTTCAAGATTATTTGAATGAAAGAAGACTAAAATTTTCTTATTCAAATAGAATTCATTTTAAAATGAATCCCTAAAAATAACTTGCATATTTATAAAAAATGCTTAATCTTGATATTGCTATAAATATAAAAAAAAGTTATTGTGTTTTTTTATATTCTATTCAAAATTTCTTGTTAAAATAATTTTCAGTTAGAAGCTTATAATGTGTTAACAACATATAAGATACATATAGAAACGTATGTATGGCTATAATTTTTAAATACCATCCCAAGAAGTTTGAGTACACTAAAGGTTTTTAACCGCTGCAAGCAATAATTAATGACTAACTTTTGGATTGATGGGAAAATCAATTAATTGAGTTTTTGCTTCATTAACCGCGTT
This sequence comes from Hydra vulgaris, assembly GCF_022113875.1. NCBI lineage: Eukaryota > Metazoa > Cnidaria > Hydrozoa > Anthoathecata > Hydridae > Hydra > Hydra vulgaris. The sequence goes on from NC_061157.1 coordinate 39,027,662, forward strand.
TAACAATCAGCCTAGCAAGTAAATAACTTTTCTGTGTGAGTTATCAATGTTATTGCAGCATAATGTTCACAATAAATTGCAGTTTGAAATTATTTTGGTTAGCACAAAATTTTTAGCACAAAGGTTTCATCATAATAACATAAAAATAAGGTCAGGGAAAAATTAGTTAGGCTTGGATTGCCAAATGCTGACCCTAATTTTGAGGGCTGATGATGTAATTGTGATGTTTCATCGGGGTTTAAGTTTAAAAGCTTTTTGTATTGGTCATGTGTCAAAATTCTGTTGAATACCAGGGAAAAAGAAATAGATCTAGCACTTATCTCGAAGAAACTCCATATGTGGTATCAAACTAAGAGACAGAATCCAGAGTGATACCAGAAATAATAACTTTTTAAACAGGCACAAAAAGGAATTGAGAAGAATTAAATTTTGTATTGAGATAAGGAAATATTCACTGTTTTTTTGTTTTGTTTTTTTTGTATCTGGAATGATATGAGTTTTTTTTTTCAGGCTGAGGGAAACAAAGTTTTTAAGTTATGCAAAGCTTCAATTGTAATTGTAAATTAAGCCTTAAGAAGGACTAAATAAAGCGTTAAGGAGGACTCTGAAATGATAGTGTATTCTCTTAACACCATACCATCTGGTCCACTAGCTGGTGATTTCATTTTTGTTAATGTTTAACTAAATTCCTAATTGTTGTTTGTGATTATGAAACATCTTTGCAATAACATTTTTTATTTTAAAATGACAAATCATGAAATCAACATCAACATCAAAGAAAAACATGTTGAGAAAAACAATGGTGTTTAATTTTGTTGTAAAAATAAAAAAAAATTGTTACAAAAAAAGGATCAAACTTGAATTAGCAATATAAAAAACATTGAGAGAGGTCAGTGTAACAACTCTACCTGGTGCTTTTATTTTTCAGCAAATTATGATAATAGTGTTGGAGCTCGCATGAAAAGAAAGATTTTAAAAATAAAACTGGGTAGGAGAAAAAAGGCTTTGAAAATAAAACTATTGTACGAGAAGAAAAATTTTAAAGATAATTAATAGTAGTTTGTAGAGTTGAAAAATAAAAAAAATGTTAAAGCTCACATTAAGAACAATTTCCTTGTTCTATTGCATTTTTAATACAATAGAACAAGGAAATTGTTATAAAGGAGAAAAAAAATTTCGATTTAGCCCCTTCTATAAAGGAATTTAAGCAAGCACCTTATATTTGTGAATAAATAGTTTATAAGTTTGTTGGTTTTTTTATATAATAAAATATTTCTAATGATTTTTTACTTAATAGTATTTTGTATTTATTTTTTTAGATTTGATTGTGATACCAGAATGTATAAATATTTTTTTCCAGCTAAAAGAATGGATATAAAGGTAACATTGTTCTTTTTATGTTCTTTAAATAATTTGTGTGTAGTTTGTGTGTAATTTGTGTGTAATTTATGAATATTATGTGAATTAAGTTAAAGCTTTTTTTAAATTAAAAAATTTAAATCCTGATTATAATAAACATATTTCTGAATTATAGTTTCAGAATATTTGCCTCTTTTTTTTTTGGTATTCTTTTCATGATTGTCCAGTAAGATTTGATGGCTTGCTGTTTAGAACAGTTTGGTGGATTAGTGGATCTTTTGGATTCACATTGGCTCTTTTTTTTATCTAACAATAGCTAAATTTTAAACTCTTCAGTGTATGGAACTTGTGTTGATTTCAAGTTTTTTTGGTGTATGGTGTGTTGATGATTTTTCAAGTTTTTGGTGTATGGTGCTCATGTTATAATAGTTTGGTGTATGGTGCTAATGTTATAATAGATATTAGTTTAATAAAATAAATCACTAAATAAAATTAAATTTAAAAAATTTGAAATTTTTTTTAAAGTCAATATTTTCATATTTCAGAAATTAAAGATTATTTTATATTGATTATATTTTTTTATTATTAGTTTTTTTAAAACAAACTTTTTAATAAATGAATGCTGAAAACTTTAGTGATTTGATAAAGTTTTGTATATAAGTAACACTTGTTTGTATAAAAGTATAAAACTTTTTAACATTTTTTGTATAAAACTTGTTTAACATTTAAAAACATATTTAGTTAATGGATGCTGCTGCTCAAAAATTTGTTGGTGAAAAAGACTTTCGTAACTTTTGTAAAGTACTTTTTTTTTTGTTTTAGATTTTTAAAAATTTTAATTAAACAAATAATCTCTTTATAATGATTAAAAAAAATATTTTTTATATTTTTATAATAATTTTTTTTTTTAATTAAGTCTAGGTTTAAGCTAAAAATTGTCTCGTATATTCTGTATGTAAAATAATTTTACCTTGAATACAAACTTTACAAGTAAGTTTCATGTGGTGAAGATTTTGTTTAAAAAAAAAAGTATTACTATCATAGATGTAGAACATGCTGGGACCCCTCCATGAATAAGATGCTGGGGTTCAGCCCTACTCCTAAAAAGTTAACTAAATGCTCAATAAAGAATAATAATAACATTAAAACATTTTTTAAACACATATGTTTTTAATATTTTTTAAAATTACTTATAAATAATCAAGCACATTTAAAAGAGTTTATTTCCTAAATAAATATTAGAAAATAAGTTTTGAGTTAATTAAACATTGAATGTTTCGATTTGTTTGAAAATTTAAAAGCTTTTTTACTCTTTTATTAGATAAAAAACTAAATAAAAGGTTTGTTTTATGTAAAATAGGTGTTGGTTATATGTAAAGTAAAAAGGTTAGTAAAAGGTTATATGTAAAGTATGTAAAAAGAGTTTAGGTTGCTATAAAATGTTGTAACTGAAGGAAAAATTTCTTTTGAATTTTTTTGGGGTGCTGGCTCTTGTAATTTTGTATTGTGAAAAGCTTTTTCTATTAATTTTTCAGAGTAATTACATTCTTTCAGCCATAACTTTAGTTCATCCAAATATAGCTTTTTAATGGCCTAATCGGATGTAAAAACAGTTATTCTTTTTGCAAGGTTGTATGGAATGTTTTTTTTTTTATGTGATCAGGGTGATGGCTGTTGTAATTTAGGTAGTCGTGGGTGTTTGTTTCTTTAAAGAATATGTTGTTTGTGATATGTTAGTTGTTTTTAAGAATAACAGATATATCTACAAAATTAGTTATGTTATTTTTTCTTTTTCAATAAGTTTGATGCCATAGCCTATTGTAAAGCTGATTGAATCATTTATTCTACAAGTGATATTTTGAATTTATTTATATCTAAATATTTTGACCATTTGTTAAAACCATTGTCTACATATCTAATATATCTAGGTAAGATTTTTGGAAAAAATGTTTCTTCTAAGAATCCAATTGAAAGATATGCATTATCTAGTGCAAAATCTGTTCCCATGGCTATGACTTTAATTTGTTGAAATAATTGGTTATTAAAGAGAAAATTGTTTTTCAGAATAAAGGTTGCGATTCAATGATAAAATTGACTGTAAATCTTTCGGGTATAAGATCTTTATGTTTTTCGACCTAAAATTTCGAAGCATCTAGTGCTAGATTTTTACATAAAAGTTGTACAATTTAATAAATCATTTTTAAGAAATAGAAAATTTTTAGATTAGTTTTATTGTTATTTTGTTTGGCATACCCTTTATATATTGGTTTACATTATAGTTTATTATATTAACACTATAGTTTATTATATTACACAATATAGTTTATTGTACTACACACAACACAATATAGTTTATTATATTAACAAAATATAGTTTATTATATTAATAGTTTATTATATTAACACAGTCTTGGTTAAAAAGTGTAGATCTCTTCAAAATTTTTGAAGTTCCTTCAAATATGTCTCCTGTATTAATGTGTTTGTTAATTGGTTAGGCATGTATTAGCATCCAGTCAGTGACACTTTGTCAATTTTAGTAAATATATCAGCTGTGGTAGTTGTGAAGATAATCCGTCCAAATAGGTCACTGTCAATAGTTGTCAAGCTAAAATGCAGCTTTAGGCACTCCTTTATCCAGCAGGTGCTTGCTGGCATTTGTTTTATCAAAACTAAAGTACAGCAGCATGTAAAATTGCTCTTAGAAAAATTTGCCTTCATTTTGTCATTTGGGGAGTGAAGTTAAGGTCATATATAGACAGAAGTGCGTCTATGTTTTATGTTTTTCTTTGATAAAAGAATTTGTGAAAATAAAGAAAATTAATAAAGAAAATTTTAAGCAGGTTATTAAATTCAAAAAGTTTGTTTTCTTGCCATATCAAAAAAGTACACAGTTTATTCTCATTTATTGTTTTCTGATAACAATTTGATTACTATATAAAAGAAGGCAGAAATAACACTCAGAAGATGGGTCCAAATGGTTGTTTTGCAGTGACTGAAAATGGCATACAGGCTAGTGCCTGGCTCCAGTCCAGACCTTAACCCAATCAAAAATATGTGGGCATTTATGACAAAAAAGGTTGCTGAGCAGAACTCAACATCAGATAAGTCACTAATAAAAACAATAAAGCAAGTTTATTAAGCAGTGCTATAAAATAAAGGACAACATGTTAAATTTTAATTTTTGTATTTTTGCAGTAGAATGATTGACTAACTCATATATAATAATATTATTAGGTTGATAAATTTGTTACATTGTTAGCTCATGTCAAAGCACATAAAAATTAGAAAATTGAAATGACCAATACTGTATGCATACACAAATACATACACATTATCATGAGTCATTCCATGCCAACTAGACCAAGATCCAACATGGACCCCTTCAGATTTTGATGAAACTTAGTGGGTTGGTTAATATCAATAAGAAAAGAAATTCCTGAAATTTCAGCATAAAATCCTTTGTGGTTCATGAGGTATGGTCATTTGAAATTTCTAATTTTTCTAAAAACAAAAACTTCAGTAGCAAAAACATGTTTTGTTTATACTTTTAAGCTTTATATTTTAAAAACAAAATTTCAGAAAACCTTCTAGTTTTTTTTTTATTGTATACAACTCTAGACTTACTTTAATAAAACTTTGACATTAAATTCTTGAATATCACATTTTTTCCATAATGGCTACCTAAAAAACTGATAAAATTGTTTGCAAGTATAAAAAGTTGATTTTTGAAGAGTCAATATACAATAAAGTGTCCCAAAAAAAAAAAAAAAAAAAAAAAAAAAGATTGTCTACTGATTAAATAAATTACTGACTAAATAAGTCCTAAAAAATTTAGGATTTATTTAGGTCATAAAAGGTTTTATTTTGACAAGAAGTGCTAGATGTAAAATCTGAGTTTTACTGTTTTAATGTTGAGCTGTGTCAGGTCAGGAGTATGGTCTTCATGATCATCCTGCTACTGGTAACATGTAACCCAGTGCAACCTGTTCCATGTTCTGCTGCCTTGCAGGATTTGCTTTCTAAGCAAAGGCTGGAAGGAGTGTGCTTCCTGTCATCAGTACTATCTTATATCAGTCATGCCTATGATAATTTTTTTTTTAAATATATATATATATATATAGTTGGAGGTGCCTTAGTTACTGTATTAGCTCACCTGTAATCTACTTTATATGTATGTTTGTGTTCTGTCTGAACCTCTGGTGCAGTGTTCGCTCAACCATAAGTTACTTTATGTTTTTTATGTATGTTTGTGTTCTGTCTGAACCTCTGGCGCGGTGTTCGCTCACCCGTAAGTTACTTTATGTTTTTTATATATGTTTGTGTTCTGTCTGAACCTCTGGCGCGGTGTTGACTCACCCGTAAGTTGATTTATGTTTGTTTGTGTTCTGTTTATTTTCTGATGCAGCGTGAGCTCAGTAACTAGCTACCTACTCCAACTACAAAACCTACACTCACCTTAGACTCCTGTATTTTGTTAGATGCAGTGTTTTTCCTAATGCACTTCCAAAATGTCATACCTGGTTTTCTCAAAGTACTGTTGCGAGAAGTAACTCCTTTTAACTACTCCAGGTCAGGATAATCAAGATCAATCTTGCTACTGGTATCACGTAACCCAGTACCACCTGCCACAAGCCCTGCTGCCTTGCAGAGTGTGCTCTTCTTAGGCAAAGGTTAGGAGAAATAAACACCGACTAAAAATTCCCCTGCCTTGGGCTCTTGGTTGAGTAAAGGCTAGAGATGGTGTCTCAATAAAAACACTCATCTTGAGCAGATGTTAGCTGCATCCAGCTACTGTCTTGTAGAAGGCCTCCTAGGCAAAGACTTTAGGGGTAAGCAGAAAAATTCTGCTAACCAGCCTCGAACCCCTTCTTCATCTATCAGGCTGGCGTAGATGTAACCTGTGTAACATTGTTTCCTGCCTAGGATGATGAATGCTGGATCTCCTTGACTCTACTCATAGAATTTTGTTTATGCCTCCTTGATAATGGCTATGCAACTCTTTCTGTTATCTCCATATGAAGGTATAGCTCAAAAACTCAGTTTAATGGTTCTGAGGCCGGCTGGTAGTAAGGTTTCCCGAACTCTGTGGTAGCTCTCAGAGAGGCTGATTCCATCAACAGCTGCAAAATATCAGAGTATTAACAGTGCCATGTAGTGCATGGATGGTGTCCCTGTTAATGCTTTTGGTGTGCATTGTCAAGGCCACATAAGGAGCCCTATGTCACGGCTTAGGGTTAATTAACAGGACTGAGACAACGGCATAGCTCATTGATTAGGAGGCTGTGCTCTATCTATGAATGAGTCAAGTTCTCATTGAGCCCAAATCATGACCAAAGTAACCAAAAATTTTAAACCTAAAAAACCATCCCCACAATCTAAATGTTTTAATATATCTTTTACAAATATTTGCGGTCTGAAAAGCAACTTTCCTCTAGTTGAGTCTTACCTCTTGCAAAATTCACCAGACTTGCTTGCACTCAGTGAAACAAATTTAAATTCTGCAATTCCTTCTTCAGATGTCAGTGTTGGTGGGTACTATCCTTTGATTCGTAAAGACTCCAATAGTCACATGCTAGGTTTAGGGGTATACATACTCATTAATTCCCCTATTTGTTGTGAAATCAGGTTCGAATCCTTTGACCATTCTTTTATGTGCTTTCGCCTAGCACCTCTTCACTCTATCACCTTTCTCTTTGTTCTTTATCGTTCTCCTTCTTCCCATGATTGCACTCTTTTAGATGTTATCTCTGATCAAATTGACCATGCCCTCTCTCTTTACCCCTCTGCCAATATTGTTGTTGTTGGTGATTTTAATGCCCATCACACTGAATGGCTTGGCTCTAACACCACTGATCCTACTAGCACTAAAGTCTTTAACTTCTGCGTTTCTCAATCTCATACTCAGCTAGTTAAGTTTGTGACTCGTTTACCTGACAACCCTAGTCATTTACCTTCACTCCTTGACTTGTGTCTTGTCTCTGACCCTAGCTTATGTTCAGTTTCTCCCTTTTCTCCCTTAGGTGGTTCTGACCATGCAATGATCTCTATAAATCTTTCTTCTCATACTTCTTTTTTGGGCTCACCTTATCATCGCACCACCTACTACTACCCTAAAGCTGACTGGGATTCCTTTCGTGATTTTCTTCGTGATGGTCCTTGGGCTGATGTTTTTTCTCTCTCAGCTGACAAATGCGCCTCCTACATAACCTCCTGGATTCAGGCTGGAATGGAAGCTTTTATTCCTTCGCGTCGGTTTCAAGTCAAGCCTCATTCTACTCCAGGTTTTCTCCTTCTTGTGCGGCTGCTATATCCAATCATAATCATTTTTTTCATCTTTTTCAAAAGAACAACTCTCTTGAGAACAAACGGCTATTTATTATTGCAAGAAATCGACGTAAAAAGGTGCTTTCTGATGCTAAACTCCATTATTCTCAGTTCACTAAATCTTGCATCTTATCACAGAAGTTAGGCTCTAAAGACTTTTGGAAAATCTTCAACAGCATTATCAACTTGTGGTCCAGACAACATTCCTGTCACAGTCTTGCAGAATTGTTCTCCAGAACTTTCTTCAATTCTCTCTAAACTATTTAACAAGTGTTTGACTGAGTCTTGTTTTCCTGCTTGTTGGAAAATGGCATCTGTGGTTCCAATATTCAAAAACTCTGGAGAAAATTCTGACCCCCCCAATTATTGTCCGATCAGTCTTCTTTCTGTTGTTAGCAAGGTCTTTGAGTCTTTGATCAACAAATTCCTCACATCTCATATTGAGTCAAATAAACTGCTGTCAGACAATCAATACGGTTTTCGATTCTCTCGCTCTACGGCCGACTTGCTAACTGCTGTAACTGAAAGATTTTATCGTGCATTAGATAGAGGCAGTGAGGCTAGGGCTATTGCTCTTGACATATCTAAAGCTTTCGACAAAGTTTGGCATGCTGGTCTTCTCCATAAGCTTGCTTCATATGGTGTTTCTGGAAAGTTTTTGAGATTATCAAATCATTTCTTTCTAACCGGTTTATTAAAGTCATCCTTGAAGGCCAATTTCTTTATTTCCAGTAACTTCTGGGGTTCCCCAAGGTTCCATCCTGGGCCCTGTTTTGTTTCTTATCTACATAAACGATCTTCCTGACAACCTTTCATCTAAAGTAGCTCTTTTTGCTGATGACTCAACTTTATACTCCTGTCTTGACAAAAAGTCTTCTCTTTTCGATCGCCTAGAACAAGCAGCTGATCTTGAATCCGATCTCACTTCAGTAATAGATTGGGGTTCCCAATGGCTTGTGAATTTCAACTCTAAAAAAACCCAGTTGCTTACTGCAAACAACTACCGTAATATGGTCAACATTCCTATATTAATGAATGGCAATCCTCTTACTGAGTCGTCCTCTTTACGTCTTCTTGGATTATCGCTTTTTTCCAGGTATCAAATAAGTAGTAGAGCTGGTGCAGCTATTGCTCCTGCTACATTGGTAGATTTTGGAGTTATCACCAAACAAGATTTAATTGTCAACAATAAACAAGACAAAGTCCAGTTTATTGTTGACAATTAAATATTTCTATTATACAAATTACTACTAAATACCTACCTAAATCATTTAATTATAATTATAATTGCTTCAACACAACAATATCTTACAGAAATAAATTAAAAAAGAAAAGAGAAACTTTGTGAGCAGAAGTGCAAAAAAAAGAAAAAATTTCGTGATGAAGAAGATGATTTTGAGGGGGAATGGTTGAGAATGATGATAACAATGAAGCCAATGTTATTGAAATGAAGGTGTAAGAGTGTTTCTAAAACCCAAGATTAATTTCAAAGCTGTATGCTTTTATAAAATTTCTCAATGGAACACAATTTCACTGGTTTTAAGACTGATTGAAGAAGATAAAATACTTGAACTTATCGAAAATCCACTTAAATATGGGTGTCACAGCCGAAATCTTAAAAGACTGTAAATCTTAAAAATCTGTAAAACTTGTTACAGAATAAGCATCTGTCGTTAGGTATAATGGCAGAGTCAGGTTCAGGAAATTATGTAGAAATTTTACATCAAAAAGAGATTTTAAATTTTGATGTTTTGCGTGTGCTTTATATATCAATAACACTACAATTGTATAGATTTTGTATCTTGATAGTTAATTTAAAGGTAGATGTAATATATTGAAAGTACCCACTGTTATACTTTTGTAATATATGCCACTAATTTAACTAAAAAACAATAAACAATAATTTTTGACAATAACTTTTTAAATAAAGTTTTTAGAAAAAAGTGTTATTTCAATAAAAAATGTTAATTCTGCATCATTTGGTACTTGTAGTTTATTTAGTTTATTATGATAAAAATAATAATAAAAAAAACTCTCCAATTCTTAATTATCTATTTTAAAACCTTATTAAAATTAAAAATTTTATTTTTTAACTGTAAAACATGCGCGAAGTGTTGCTACATCGACTATCTTATAGCCTGATTTGCAACGGAGTGTTGCTACATCGACTATCTTATAGCCTGATTTGCAACGGAGTGTTGCTACATCGACTATCTTATAGCCTGACTTGCATTGGAGTGCTGCTACATCAACTATCTTATAGCCTGACTCGCAACGGAGTGTTGCTACATCGACTATCTTATAGCCTGACTTGCATTGGAGTGCTTGCTACATCAACTATCTTATAGCCTGACTCGCAACGGAGTGCTGTTAAATTGACTGAGAGTTTCCTTTTATTTTTTTTTAAATAATTTTTTCGCTTAAAAGTCTTTAAAATATGCCGCTAAATGAGCTATTTAACGGAAATAAAATGTTACATCATTAACAACCAATAGGATGATGGTTTGCAAAAAAGTTTGCATTTTACCAGTTTGCATTTTGCATTTTACCTAGTACCTTTTTAACCCATTGATAACATCATGCTTCCAACAGCTGCAGTATGATCATTGCTTGGAAATTGACGCCTGCAGACTAATCTGTTGTGATCCATGACTCACTCCTAGTTAAATACCTCTCTTTTGCTTCATGTACATCATTTTAAGATGGATATAAATTACTTTTTTTGCTTTTTGCATTGTTTTTTAAGTACTGATATTGAGATTTGCTCATCTCATTATGTAACAAAAAAGCCAACGCTTTTTCAGATGTATTATCAGAATGGCCTAGTTCACCATCTTTGTTATTAGCCAACTTTCTTGCTATTTGAGCATCTTTTCTTCTATTATCTTTCCACAGGTGTGTGCCACTAGCAAACAATAACTCACAAGAATTTAAAGCTGACAAGTTGCAAGTTTTTTTTTCTTTGTTTTTGAAGATGAATCTTTAAATGGTAATGTAGGTCTCCCGAGTTGTTTAATTTTATTCTCCTTCATTAATGGAATAACAAAATCATTTTCAAGCCTAGCAGAGTTCTTCCTAATAAACTTTGCATTGGTTTGTTTATTTATGGTCCATCTCTTACCATTAACAGATTAAATAAATAAAATTGACTCAAACTTTTCACCTTAAAACTTTAAATCTTGTTTTTTTAATAAAGTTGTAAACAAGTATACTGTCTTTTTTTTTATGTATTGACAGATTGTTGAGTCTAATAAATTGGTGAATTTCGTTTCTTGTATACATATATATGATGTATATATATACATAAAAATATCATATTTTTAATGTAATATATATATATATATATATATATATATATATATATATATATCAGGGTTCAAATTAAGCGTATCGAGATTGCATATTGCGATTGCTTTTCACACCTTCGCGATAAGTTTTTTCTTTAAAAAAATATTTTTGTGATTTTTTTTTTCTTTTTTTTTTTTAGTATTTTTTTTTTGGCAGTTCTTAAAAGTAATGTTTTTGTCATAAATTACATCACGCTAAATATATATTTTGAATAGAAGCATGATCATTTCCTCTTTCGCGCTGATATTTTCATTCAACTTAAAGTACTTTTGAATTTAAATTACTTTAAATCTTTGAGTGGAAGCCAATAATATTTTAAAATGTCGTTAAAGCGAAAAGTTGAAATGGGAATAACGTTAAAGATAATTTTTTCTTCATTTTTTTTTTTAACAAAACAGCCTGTTTTTAAATCGTTACACCGTATTAACTTGTTAATAATAGTTCAAAATATTATTTTACCAACAATTTTATATTAATAATTTTGCTACTTAAGTATAATGCATATTATTTAAGTATAATGTATATTAAGCAAAATGTATATTATTTCATTTTTATTAAGTTTTTTTTCTAATAGTTAATCAATACTAAAAGAAACCAGCAACTTTTTTGCTTCAACTTTTTTCACTTTAATGACCTTAAACCTTTTAAAGTTATATTTAGTTTGATTTACTGAATGGATAAAGTATATCCCAGTAAATTTACTTATAAACTAAATCAAAACAACCAGTTAAGTTACTGCAGTAACTTAAGTTACTCAAATAATAACTTATCAATTATATTAATTTACTAAATATACTCCAAGATTTGTACACTCAGCCATACAAATTTTTCTATTTACATCTTATATGTTGTTCACAAACAATATAACCTTTTAACTAAAAATTATTTTAACATAAATTATCGTATTGATTATGAAAAACGCGACATCATTTTTTTTACATTTTTATTTAAAGCGATATCAAAATTAAGCATTTTCTATAAATATGCAAGTTGTTTTTTAGATATTTTATTTAAAAAGAAATCTATTTGTACAAAAGAATTTTAGTCTTTTAAAATTCTCTTATTCAAATAAATTTGCAATTGAAATTTGAAATTGAAAAAAAATGAAAAATTGCAAAAGAATTTAAAGAAACAAGGGAGAATGAGGAAGAAAGTTTTTTTTCATAAATCGTAAATTTCGTAAGCATTTTAAATAGTTAATTATATTTTGTTTCTTGAAAATAGTTTTAAAAGTAGACAATAGTTTTAAAAGTAGAAAATAGTTTTAAAAGTAAAAAAGTTTAAAAGTAAAAACATTAAACCAGTGATTGCAAAAGTTAAAATAAAAATTAAATTATAAAAATTTAAAATTAATAAATTATTTGATTTCTGTTCAAAAAAATTTTTTTTTTTTTAAATAGTTTTTAGCATACTTAAGATAATTGGATTTATTTTACCAAATTTTTTTGTTTCACTTTATGCTGGAAAACAATTTGAATAAAAAAAAATTGAATGGAAACATCAATTTAAAAACCAATTGAATGAAAAACTTTATCTTAATTCTTAATAGTTCACTAGATCAAGAAACAATAAATTATAAAAAGTGTAATATTTTTTTGCTTTGATCTTACTCGTTTAGTCTATAGGTTATAGACTCGTATGGTCTATAGGCATGTTTTTGCGCAAATATGAAGTTTTATGATGATGTTTTAATTTATGAATTAGAATCATTTTATATATTTGCTTCGTTTTATTTTAAACGTGTTTTATGTTATTAAGGTTATAGACTGAATAAAACAACACGAAACAGTGTCACGAAGCTCTTTATATTTTTAAAACAACTCTGCAGTTTGTTTTATTGTTGTTTTATAGTTTTTTACAATAACACTATAAAAATAATACAAATACTCTATAAAAATAACATGTGTTTTATCGTTAGCATGAATGTATTAAATAGTTTTCTATGATTAATTAAAGTGGTTTAAATATTGTAATGTTTGCTTTTTTACTTTTACTTTTATAAATATCATGTTAAGTAAAAACAATTACTAAAAGAAATATCTTAGTAATATTAAATACGTTACTTGCTCATTACACTATAACTGCAACTTAAACTTTAAATTAGAACTTAAGCTGTAAATTATAAAAGTAACTTACGCTATTTTAAACTCCGCCAAATGAGAAAATTATAAAATAATATTTAAATATGAGAAATATGTTAAAAATATGTTCAAATGTTACATACAAAAGATACAATTTTATTTGAATGCACACACGCACACACACACGCACACACGCACACACACACACACACACACACACACACACACACCAATTACTGCAAAGCAGTGCAAGGTATGAGAGTTAGGGGAGGGGGATATACAAAATTTTTTTTTTTCGCAATTAGATTTTTTGCGTTAATTTGAGCCCTATATATATATATATATATATATATATATATATATATATATATATATATATATATATATATATATATATATATACACACACACACACATACAGTGGCGTAGGAAGGTTTTTAAATGTTTGAAATAACCAGCTTATAAACAACAAGAATATTCCAAATTTTTTTACGTTCATATGCATGATGAAAAGATTCTTTTTTAAAAAAAATTAATGTGATAGAAGAATGGGATCAAGAAACCCTAAAATCTTAACCCACCCCTTGCACCAAACGTGAAGGCAACAAGTTGATGAAATATTATTTGTACTTGACCATATAAAGTTTGCAACCCCCTCAAATATATATGTATATATATATATATATATATATATATATATATATATATATATATATATATATATATATATATATATATATATATATATATATATATATATATATATATATATATATATATATATACAAACACAGCATTGACCATTAATAACAATCCATCGCTTTATTTTGGTATGAATTTAAGTTTGAAATTAAATATATTAAAGTTTAAAAGAGATTTCAGGGTGTTAACTAGAAATTAATTTGGTACAGCATTTTGATGAAATTGGGAATTTGTTAAAAAATTTTCCACATATAACACTCTTGTCTCCCCCCACCTCCTGATAAAAATGTGTACTGGGAATGTGTGGGGTCTTTTTTTTATATTCCTTCTTCTTTTACTCCCCATTAGCGCTGCATACATTAATTGGACAGCGCCACAAAACAAAAATACCTTCTATAACATTTATTGAAGATGAAAATGAAATCGATACAAAATTAAATGTGGTTTCACGACATTAACATAAATTAAGCTCCCATTTCCAAAGATATATTAAGAATTATATATTTGTATATAATAAAATAATCAGTGTGTACTAATTAATTACTATTTTGAATAGTATATTTGATTTACTTTTTAATCTGAATATATCGTTGCAACTTTGATGTTAAGAATATTCTTTTGAATATGTATATATATTTTTCACAGGTTGATATTAATGGGCGATTTTTAAAGTAATATAGCAATCTTCTACTTCTAATTATTATCTAAATTCTGTTTGACGTCCTTTATGGATGTACCCTTACACCTTTCATGTAATAAATTGTGTCATCAAAGAAAATGTTTTAAAAATGAAAAAATAAAAATGGTTCTGAAAACAGTAAACACAAGCTCACAAATTTCATATTTTACATTTATTGCGATTTTAATTTTATAATTAATATTAACTTTTTTTATACATAAATTGCATAGCGAAATAAAGTTACAATTACAAAGTCTTAGCAAAAATAATAACAAATGTTGTTTAATTATAAAAGAACTACAAAGATTTGCAAGCGATTGTACGCTATTATGACCGTGAAGAATACCAATGATTATTTTTTCATGCATAGTCATAAAATGTTAACATGACTATGGTTCATTGAAACATTTAAATTTGCTTTTATGTTTTAAATTGTTTTTTAAATTTCTCGTACCAGTTTGTTGTAAAGGGTTGTCCATAAATTTTGTCACACAATTTTTGACCGCTTTTAACATCCCCCCACCCACTCCTCGTCACAGAATCGTAACATTTAAGTAGCAAGTTTTTTATGAGTGATCACAAAACCATACCACCTCCCCCTCCCCTTTTAGCATGACCAAAATTTATGGACAACCCCAAACAAAAAAAAACATTCTTGTTATAAAAAGTATTTAATTTACATTTTTAATATAAGCAACCAGTAAAATAAAGATTCTATTTTCACCATTTAGTAAGTTTCTAGAACAAGCCTGTTATAATTAAAAAACATTTATTTAACTTATTTAACTTTTCAGCCAGAAAGGGCAAAAAAAAGGGCTTTTAAAGAAATACTATTTGTGGGTGTTAAACCAAACATTTTTTTTTTTTAAGTGATTTACCTCCCCAAGGAGGAAGTTACTTAATTGTGGTTATAACCCTCTCTCAACTCTATAAATCCGAAACACAAACCTTGACAAACAAACAAACAAGGCTGCTGCGCGGAGAAAAAAAATGAATTTTTTTTCCAAGCAATTTATGGGATTTTTGGTAAATCCCAATTCTCAAAAGGTTTTTTTCCAAGAGACATTTTTGCAGTTATGCAAGCGCGTAGTTATACCTATAACGGCAATTTTATTTCAAGTTTTAAACAATAAATTATAATATTTTATTTTATTTTTCTATTAGTTTTTAATAATTTTTAAAATGGGAATTTTGATTTTATGAGCATTTAAGAATACAGCGTTTGATGGGACCCCACAGGGCTAGTTTATACCCTAGATTTTGTCTTCAATTTTTTTATTGAAATGAATTATCACAATTAAAATTTGTTATAAAATAATAATAATAAACTAAAATATTGAAAGTCTTCAAATGTATCCCAAAAAAAATGTGGCCAAAATAAAGAAACCACAGCGACAAAATTAACACAAAAAAATAAAAAAAAACAAAATTAAAATTATGTTGATAATTCTTTATGTTTTAAGCATTTATTGATCCGTTTCGGCATATAAATCACTAAATTTTGAAAAATATCTCTTTGAACATTACTAAGTAATTTTGTTACTAATTCTTTCAGCTGGTTTTTTGTTTCAGTTTTACCAAGATTGTGGTCTAACCAAGGCCATAAATTCTTTATGCAGTTGAGATCTTGACTATTGGCAGGCCAAGATTTTAATGTTATTTTATTCAAAGAACTGCTTTCAAATCGTAGCAGTATGGAGCATTATCTTGTTGAACGATATCTCCTATGTTTTTTTGGAAAATATCAATAGTAGGCATTAAATAGTTATCTAATATATCAAAATATTTTTGAGAATCAAATAGTTTAAACCTTCCATCAAATAGTTTAAAGCAACTAGAACCAGATGCCTATACTGCTACTACCTTATTTTGTTCTATACATAGAACAATCTGGGTTCATTTTTTCATGTGGCGTTCTTCTCAGGATTTCTCGGTTTTTTCCTGAATCAACCTCAACATTCATTACATGACTGAAAAAAACATTATGCCACATGCTCTTAGACCAAATTTTATGAGCTAAACACCAGTTTTTTCTTGCTTTCTGATATTTTTTTGCAAGCAGCTTGCCACACGCAATTTTGCTTTTGTAGTACTCTTCTTAATGTTTAAACACTGGTAACAAGACCAGAAGTTTCTTGCCATTTTTGACTGAGATCATTACATGATGACTTTCTATTTTTTTTCAATATGCGAATAAGTGAATTTTCATTTCTTTCATTTGAAATGCTGGGTCTTCCGGGACGCGGAAGGTTTTCAATTGTATTGCGTTTGTGATATTAGTTAACTATTCTGTTAACAGTTGCATGTGTTGTGTTTAAATGTTTTGCTGATTCTCTCATTGAGATGTTTTGTTCACTATGATTTTACATTTTGTCATATTATTAATAGTTTTTCCAGTCATTTTGGTTGTTTTATTGCTGAAATGTTGTAGTTAATTCGATACTAATTTTTATATTTCTTTTTTTCAAAAACTTTTCAAATATTTATAACAACTTTTCAAGTAATTATTAAATTCTCAAGTAATTATTAATAATTAGCAAATAAGTTCAAAGTTAAAGACAAATGAAATTTTGAAGATAGTTTGAAATAATAGAGTGGTTAATTTTTGCCATTATAATTATTTTAGATTATGGGCGATTCCATGTGAAAACATCCAAGGCATGCAACCCTAAGTCTCAGATTTTGCTGGTTTTTAAACCACTTAAAGATTTGAGTAAATTAAGAACATCCTGAAAATTTTATCGTCTAATTTCAATCGGTTCCTAAGATATAGTTATTTTAAGTTTGTCTACAACCAACAAAAATCCGCTATTTTTAAAAATGGTTTTGGTCCTAGTTTTTGTTAAATGTGTGTTGGAAAGCTGAAAATTTGTACCTTCACACATTTTTGGCAAACGAATCCAATGAAACAACTTAAAATATTTAAAAAAACAAACAAAATTTGAATAATCATTTGTAGTAATATCTCTGTAACCATGGCTATCCACCAAAAGCAATTGTAATAGCATGCAACAAAATCATTTAGGTTTGGTACAATTACAACATCAGACATTACTGCTTTTGACTCTATAAAACTGTCAACACATTGATGTTTGCTTGTTCTTTTAAAACTAATTTCAAATTTTGAAATGGGTATGTAATGATGATACTTCTGGTACCTGAAACAGTTTTTCCTGTTTCAAATCGCTCCTTTAGTTGTTAAGTTACATTAGTTACAAATCGCTCCTTTAGTTGTTAACTGTTTATTTTGTAATTTTATCAAACTTGCTCTTGCTCTTGCTTGTTATTCTTTTAACGTTTGTTATTCTTTCACAACCACCTATGCCTTCACAACCACCTATGCCTTCACAACCACCTATGCCTTCACAACCACCTATGCCTTCACAACCCCCTATGCCTTCACAACCACCTATGCCTTCACAACCGCCTATGCCTTCACAACCACCTATGCCTTCACAACCACCTATGCCTTCACAACCACCTATGCCTTCACAACCACCTATGCCTTCACAACCACCTATGCCTTCACAACCACCTATGCCTTCACAAGTGGATTATCCATAGTTGGTTGCAAAAAATATCCATTCAGCTGTAATCTCGAAATCTTCCTTATGATAGCATAGATTTATAAAGTTTTTATGGTTTTTATAATAAGCAGAACATCCATTAGAAAAATAATTAATTTTATTGATATCAACTAAATATTCTTTAATGTACTCTAGAATTTTCTTTTGAAATTCATACACAAATCATGTATCATGATCATTGTCATCACTTAAAAAACAGAATGACTTATGCTGAATATTTGTTTCAGAAAGTTCTTTAAAATATACAACAGTGGGATGAAGTGTACATTGTTGTTTATTCCAATGATAACTTCGTATTTCATCCTGTATAACAAATTGATAGTTCCCTGCAAAATCTGCCTGTATAATACATTCATTGTAACCTAAATTATTTTTTAGCTCTTTTAAATAGTGAGTTTAGCATTTAGCAATAAATGAATGTGAAGTTAGATGATTAATGTGAGAAACAACTAGTTCATATATTCAAATAAGTTAACTGATTGAGTAATTAATTGTGATCTATCAGTACTTTGCCATCGATTAAATTGAATTTCTTCTTCTTCATCAATCTTAATTAGTTCCTCATCTAAAAATGCCCCTAAGTTATGATAACCTGAACATTTGGCACATCTATGAACCATGCATTCATTATTGCTTGTATCACATACTAATTTTGACATTAAATCTTTGTATGTAACATTCCATTGGACAGCATTTACAAACAATATTGAGTTTTGATCGTGAATACAAATACATACACAGTGTGTACTGTTTGGTCCCACACTAATACACCATTTTGGATGCAAACTACAAAACTTTGAAAATCCTATTTTAAAGTTAGCCTATTCCAAGCCTTCCCAGAAAAGGCGTGCAGTTTTCTTTCTCGTACGACCACGAAAACGTTTTTCAAGTTAGAGAACGTGACCACGTCCGTTTGCGCAAGTTATATGCGTTACTGAAAATTGTTTTAAATTTAATAACTGCGTAAGAAATTAAAGTAAACTTAAATAGAAAACAATAATAATAGTTTAAATAATTTGTTTCTTGTTTTTATTTTTGTTTTTTCTTAGTAGTTATTATTATTGGCAACAAAAATCATTAAGTCAAAGCAAAAAAAAAAAAAAAACGGTTTTAGGCGTTAAAAAGGATGACTTTCCCATATTTTATTTGTTTTTTCTTTTAAAGAGGAAAGAGAAAATATGTATCGTCATCTGTTTGTAATATATATTTGTATAATTATAATGTAACAAGTTTATATCAAGAGTTAAATTATACGATCGCGTTTGCAAATTCTGGTAAAATATTAGGTCTTTAAAATTTTAGTTCATGCAAAGCTGTGTACTTTGTTTATAAGGAGCAAATTATTAAAAGTTTGCTAGCAAGAAAGTTACAAAAAACAAAACTAAAACAATAAACTTACGACTACAAAAGTAATAACACTTTAGTCACTAACTGCATTATAAAAGTAATAAAACTATAATAGTGTTATTACATTTATATAGCACTTGTTACTTTTAAAGTTCATTCTTTGTTCAAACAACATTATTAATTCCAAACATTTATTAAAGTAGAAAAGCATCTAGAAAAAATAAAGCGGATATTCAAATATTATAAAAAATTTCAGGAACTTTCACATATCACTCAAACAACGTTATAAAAAAGTACTTTATTAAAAGTATAGCATTATGAAAAACTTTATGTAAAAACGCGCGTTAATTTTAAAATCAACCAATAAAAAATTTTTATTGGGTAATTTTAAAATTAACGCGCGTTTTTACGGTCTCTTAGTAACGTTTTTCATAATGCTAAACTTTTAATACGACACATTTTCATAAAGTTGTTTGTCACGATTTTATAACTTACTTTAGTCTTAATATTATTTGAACATCCACTTTATTCTTCTAGATATTTTTCTACTTCAATTAAAATTTGGGAATACTAATGTTGCTTGAACAAAGAATGGATTTTAAAAGTTATAAGTGCGTTATAAAAGTAATAACACCATTATAGTGTTATTACTGTAATGCAGTTAATGACTAGAATGTTCTTACTTTTGTAATCGTAAGTTTATTGTTTTATTTTTTCGCTAACAAATTTAAGTTGATTCTCCCCTTATAAACAAGGAACACGGTCTTGTATAAACTAAAATTTTTAATGCTAGATATTTTTCCAGATTTTGCGTTTTGCACTCGCTTAATTCAATCTTTGTTGCTACATTAAAATTATAAAAATAAACTTTACAAACACATTGCAATTTTTATTTTTACTATCCTCTTAAAAAGAAATAAAGAAAAGGAAAATCTTTCTTTTTATTTGTAGACTTCAAACTATTTTTTTTTTTGCTTCGCCTTATTATTCGCCTTATTATAATTTTTGTTGCTGAATGTAACTCTAAAGAAACAAAAATAAAAACAGTACATAAATTATTTAAATTATTAATTTGTTTTTATTTTTTTTTATTTCAAACTCTTTTTATTTTGTTAGTTTTTTTTTGTTTGTTTTTGAAACTTTTTCAGCATTATTATAAAACTTGCAAATGGCTGTGTTCACGTTTTCTAAAATAGTGTAATTGCGTGTGGTCATATGAGAAAAAAAACCGCACGCCTTTCCTGGGAAGGCTTGCTATTCTCTTATCAGAGACTCCAATTGATATTAAGGGCGAGACTTGATTTGATATTAAAGAGTTGTCTAACTGTTGTTTATTACAAGATTTACCTTTAACAAATGATACATCACTATCAATTTCACATTCCATTTCATTATCAGAAACTTCATCAAAATTTGACAAAAACTGAATACATAAGCGACAAATTTTAAGAGATATGTTTGTTTGACCTAAAATAAAATCATTAATTTTTAATAAACATTATACTCTGCTTCTAAATTTATATATATATATATATATATATATATATATATATATATATATATATATATATATATATATATATATATATATATATATACATATATATATATATATATATATATATATATATATATATATATATATATATATATATATATATATATATATATATATATATATATATATATATATATATATATAACCTTTAACCTTCTTTTTGTGTCATTTTAAAACATCGCAACACTTATCATACTTTAGTAGAAATATCAGTCCTAAAACCTGCTCATGATGATATCAAATAGAATTTATCTCTTCGTATGATGTAGTCTCATGCAAGCCAGACCTCCAAATATAAATATCTTGAAAATCTTTTTCTAGATTACAAAAATCTTTTAATCCTTGTTTTCGAATAAAACATATTTTGTGACATTCATCATTTAAAACTTTTCCAAATCCACAAGATTCCATTTTATCAATATAAAATGGAAAGATGCAAGAAAAATATATAAATCATTCAATGTGTTTATATTTTTCTTGCATCTTAAAAAGATGCAAGAAAAATATATAAATCATTCAATGTGTTTATGGGGTTATGGTTGTTCAGGATTAGAAATTTTAACTTAATTAGTGAGCACTCTAACTTAATTTTACAACGCTATAAACATTTCTATATTGTAAAAATTTTAAAAAAACAAAAACAGCTAGTCAACAACAACTAAAAGAACAGTTTGATGTAGCCAAAACTGTTTCAGTTACAAAACTGTCAAATTACCACTTTTTTTTTTCTTGTTTAATTTATCAAAGCACCTGTTTTCTAAGCAATAAATTTAAGTAGAGTTGACCATGTTTTTATTTCTGTTTTAGAAAAGACCACTCTCCAATTCTTTGTAATAACTATAAATTAACTTTTAAGGACAACTTCTTTTAAAAAAAAAAAAAAAATCTAGCTACATTAGCATTTTTGTGATTGGACTCGCCCCAGTAAAATTGTGGTAAACATTTAAATTTTAGGTGTTATGTTTGTTTTTAAATATTTTAAGTTGTTTGATTGGATTTGTTGGCCCAAATGTTTAAAGGTACAAATTTTTAGCTTTCCAACACTAACACAATATATATATATATATATATATATATATATATATATATATATATATATATATATATATATATATATATATATATTGTGGCCAATACTGCATATATATATATACATATATATATATATATATATATATATATATATATATATATATATATATATATATATATATATATATATATATATATATATATATATATATATAAAAGCAAGCATACATAAGCTTCAAAATATCTGATTTATTGTAGGAATAAAAAAAATATTTTGTCAATTAAAAGCAAAAGTTAGACAATAAAATATAACATATTAAGCCTATTAAAAGTTGCTATAAAAAGGTTAATTACTTACCAATTTTAGACAGATAATATATAATTTTTCTTTAAGGGAAATAGAACAAATATGCTAACTTAAATTTATCTTATCTGTCACATGATTTACAAAAAAATTTCATGTGGTCTGTTCTCACTTGGCTTTATACTATAGAAGGGATACTATTTTTAATTTTGTACAGAAAAAAGTTAACTTAATGTTTATAATGTATTATAAATATAAAGTTAGCTTCATAAATAAAGGCTTCTCTAAATTTTTAAAAAATTTCATTTTTTTTTTTTTTCCAATAGTGTTATGGTCATTTCTAAAAAATTATTCCAGTTATGTATCTTCAAAATTATCTATTTGACAAATCTTTTTTTTATGGATTGATGGATGATAAAAAAATGATTTTTTAGGTTGATGTTGGGAACAATGTTAACCATTTCATTCGAAATATTGTTTCTTTTAAAGTTCAAATGTTAAATAATGTGTAAGTATTATTGTTTTTAAATTTGTTATTGTTGGTAATTTATGAATTCAATACTCATTGCATGACTAAGAATATTTTTCAAAGACTTCAGCAAATGCATGTTTTCTTTTTTTTTAAATGATTTAATTTTTAAGAGACCTTCTCTTCTTTTTAAGAGACCTTCTCTTTTTTTTAAGAGACCTTCTCTTCTTTTACTTCAACTGTGAATTAAGTAAGTCACTAAATAAAAATTAGGAGAGACAAAAACAAATTTTTTTTTTTCTCAATCAAGATTTTATGTAAAGTGCATGACATAATAAGACATCCTCTCTGGCCCTCCTATTGCTAAGCGAGATCCTTAAACTTCCAAATAGTTTCTTTATAATTATGAGACACTGCTTATTAATAAAAAAAGATATATTGAGATTTTTGTTGGCAACATTCCTAAAAGACTGTCTGAAAGTCACCTCTTTTTATAATTAAAGTAAAAGCTTGTTTTAACCAAGTGGCGAAGTACAGACAAGTCATGTTGAATCGGATTAAGATCGTCAATTAAGTACAACATTGAGTTTAGCTGGAAAGTTGATCGAAAGTGACTCTTTTTTACAAAATGTACAACACATAAAACGATAGGTTGTTCTGTTCTCTAGAAAAAGCTTGTCAAGGAGGTCATCAACTGTAAAAATTGGTTGCTGGATTGTTTCTACAAATAAAAAATTTTTTTCTCAAAAAAGCAACTTTTAATAGTCATAATGCTGCCACAATCCAAGCATAGTCTTTTCTTTTAAATGTTTAGAACAACACTTCTAATATCCCATTCGAAAAAAATGTCCTTTATTAGTCCTTCTGAGTAGTTTTACAGTTTTTGCATTCAGTCATGCAGGCTTGGTCGAGAAGCGGAAGCGATCGCTCTCGAATACTGACCACGCAAATTATATTTAGTTGCGTAAAACTGACCAGGTTTTTTAGTCGTTTTGATAACATTTAAGTTTATTTATGAAACAAAGAATTTTTGTTTTACGGACATACATGGAAACATAAAAAACTTGAATGTTCTCAAAACATCTTTGTGCGAAAGAATAAATAGAATATTTGCGAACACTAAAAACCCGCCAAATTAATGAACAAACTAATTCTATTGGTTTAAAAAATACGCTGATTAAGCGAAATAAAGTTCTAAAGTATTCTGTTAAAATGTTTTGGAAATTGTATTATACACGATTTGTTACGTTTTGAGATTTCTAGAATTGTTTTAAGAATATATATTATTTGTTTACAAAAATAAATGTTTTAAGTTTATATTAATTAAATTGTTAAAATTTTAAAAGTTTATTATAAATTATAGATTTTATAAGTATATTCTCATTTTTTATTTAAAAAGTATGTAATCTTTATGTAAATGTAATTTTGTGTATCTGTTTTTTATCGTAATGTATCTTTTAAAGCAATGATTATGATTTAAATAAAGACTTACAAAAATAATTGCGTTTTCAATGAAGTTATAGTCGTTAAAGTTAATAAAACTAATTATGTAACAAACATATAAGAAGTTTCTAGTTACTATACACAAACAACGCATACAAAGTAACTCGCGGATGAACAAGCATCGCGCCTGAGGTCACGACAGAACACAAATATATATAGCAAATAATTAGATAAAAAAAAAAGTTTCTAGATATTGGTTTACTAACTCTAATTATTTTCGCTTAAGTTGCCATTCTTAAAACTCGTTATACTTTATTCTGCTTTAAATACTAATTAAAATTAAAAAGCCCACTCACTAAACATCATCAGCGATATTGTGAAGCAGTTTCGCTTCCTGGTCATTAAGCATTTTTAACCTTTTTAGTTGATTTCTATCTTGATAATTTAATTCCTATAGTAATTCAATGATTTAATTATTTTATTTATTTATCTTACTAAGAAGAATCGCTTCAAATATGTTAAACTTTTCAAACTACGCGAAACATTAAATAGGTATTAAAAAAATTAACTTTTTTATTTATTAAATAATTTAGCTCAAGTAAAACTAAAACTTGCAAACTTAGTTAAATAAAGAATATTTGTTTCTCTTTTAAACAATCGTAAGTTGTTACTTTATATAAAAAACATTGCTTAATTTTATAAAAAAATTATAAAAGAGCGATGTTTCGAAAATATTTGTTCTAAATGTAATTTATTTAGCTTTAAGTTTTTTTCGCGTTTAAAGATATTTTATTTGCCTATTTTTTTTTTTTTTTTTTTTTTTGTAATTGTCTCTCATCGGTCCAATTATTCTTTGTCGCTTTTTTTTTTTTGCTTTTTAAAATGTTCTCAAAATGACTAAAAAATCTGGCCAGTTTTTTGCAACTAAATATTATTTATGTGGTCAGCAATCGAGAGCAATCGCTCCCGCTTCCCGACCAAGCCTGGTCATGACTTTATAAGATTGTAAATCAGCTAAATACTTAATGAAAAACTCATATTTAGAATTATATCATATATTGAATATTTTAAATGATTACTTTGTAAAAGGTTCATCAAGTTTGATGGGAGTTAAACTTATATCCAAAGAGATAAAATAAAAATAATCTATTGTACAAGTGTTATTAATAATGAGAGTTGTTAAATTAGACTTTATTGTACGTTTAGATTTGAGTACAACCATTTTTGGTTTTGGTTTTTATTAAGTGATTAAAAAGTTTTGAACTTTGGTGATGACAGTATTTGTAAGGAATCATCTAAAAAAGTTTTCTCCTTGTCAGAGTTTTGAACTTTATCTATTTCTGATTCACTTGACCAAGCTTTACTTTGTGATCTTTTGCCATTTATTTTATTTTTAATTTTCTTTTCCCATACTTGTTCATCATCTTCATTTTCATAGTCACTTGTCTCCAATACAGCTAACTTTAAAAAAACAGACAACATCAAACCAACTGCACTTTTGAGTTCTTTGATTTTTTTTTTCAACACTTGAAAGAAATAAAATAGCGTTTGCGATGTGACTACAGCAACCGACAGTACGCATTCCTGTATCTTTCTTTGTTAAGATGCTGCCATATATAACTCAAGCTTTGTCTAAGCTGATAGAAACCTATAGTTATATAAGTTTGTATTGTGCTTTGATCAAGTACTGGAAAATCTTTAATATCTTGGGATTCTAATTTAGTATAGACACTATTATGGTAAAGCTTCTTTCTTCAACTAATGTTTTAAGTAAGTTCTTTTTGTGAAGGCTCTCTTTCATAATTCTAATGATTTCTACTTTGTTGTCATTATTGGAGAGTAACCTACCAAAATAGTGACAGCGATCCGGTAATCATCTAGGGTATGAGGCTTATGTTGCAAACCTTATCCAAGTCTCAAAACGATTGCTTAAGAAAACTATTGATAACTTCAATAACCCATCGAGTTTTTGTAATAAAGTGTGGTTGATTCACTCCTAAAGTTGTTAACTCTTTCTGGTCTTTTCTAAGACAAGCTGGCATTTTTGAATCAAGTTTATAATCTTTCTTAAGCTCTTCAATACAATCACAGAATCAGCGATTCAATATAATGGCGTCATTTGGTCAAATTAAAGAACATAAACTTTGGTCCTTGATTAAAGCTTTGCCTAATATAGTTGCATAATTTTTTTTGCTTCGAAAAGGTCATAAACATTTAAGATTTATCCGTTAGAAGAACATATCACAAATGGCTTTACCAAGTGTTTCTTTTTTTGGACACTGTATGTTTTATGCTGAAAAACATTATTGCTACTCTTTTGACAATAGCAGTAAGTTCCATCTGCTAATAATATCAATTGATCATCACTGGTTTGAAAAATCTCTTTAACAATAAGACTATTGTTTTTTAGTGATTCCTTTCTTTGGATGTGGTTCACATTTAGATTATTTGGAACAAAATCAATGGTAAGTGACTCTCTGACTTGTTGAAGTAACCGACTTTAAAATTAAATTAAAAAACATTGTTAAATGATCCTACCCAGTTTTGAGCCAGAATAGAATTGCTAAAGCCTGGGGTATAGAGCACTGGATTGAATTTCTCCTTGAATCAAGTGATTTGCTTATTTCAATAAATTGTTCTTTTGTAAATCTAGTTATTCTGAAACATTTATACTCGATCAAAGTTGTTTTATCCATGAAATGGTAAAAAAGTGAGTTTTGAAGTACAGAATTAAGCATTGTTTTGAAAAGATTTTTAACCTCTTTTTTTTGAGTTTTATATTAGCTTTACCAATTAATATCATCTCCATAGTTTGTTTGATTAATAGATTTGACAATTGACAAAAATGAATGCTGCAACATCTCGAACCATGTGGAATCAATAATTTTTTTTCTATATAGACGTCAAAATCGCTTCATTAGAAATGTTTCTCAACTTTTTGTATAAGTTTTTCTTTCCACAAACAATATTGATTCATCATCAGGATTGCATTTTTTGTCAGTTGTTTCTTATAAAAAAATTTGTGAATTTGAAACTCTATTAGTTGAACCGGTATTAGTTGAATTATCATTTATAGATTCTTCATTATTATTTTTTGATTTTTTTCTATTTCGTTGTGAAACGATTTGCACTTCTTATAGATTTTATTTTTCTTAATCAAATCCAATTCTTTCTTACAAATTTCATTTAAACTATCAATGTTTTCTTCAGAACTTCACTAAACTGTTTTAGTTCTAAACAAACATTACAACAACTAAAAAATAAATATTCAGCACATTTTTTTTACTATTTAACGTTAAGCAATCAAAAATTAAATACATATTAAATATTTTAAACTATTAAGGGTTCCAAGTTATGAGATCATGTTTTTAAAAAGTTACAAACACAGTTCGTCGCGTTGGTTTGATGTTGGTTTCAACTGGAATTTTTTATATTAGGAGAATTTTAAAAAAATCTTGTAATTTTTTTTTCATGTTCATTTAAAATTATTTATACTACTGTTTTTTTATTTATTTGTATATTCTTTTTTTGTTTAGTGTATAAATTAACATAAATAAATAAAGAATAATCATAAAAATATTTTTATTTAGACTTTAAAAAAAAGAAAAAAAGATTTATTTGCTATTTTTCTAATATATTAAAAATCAGTTTGAACCTTGTAAGGTTCAATTTAATGGTCGGACATCGGACATTGTCCGGCTAAAACCTCAAATTGTCCAATCAATTTTCAAAGTAATTGGACATTTTGACCGAAGGGAAATAACTTCTTCAAAATAAATAAAGATATACTTCAGTATATACATAAAAGTTAAAATTAAAAGTAAAGTAAATTAAAAATAAATGAAAAGCTTTAAAATCAAACTCAAAAAACTCAAAGTTAAAATTACTTTTTGTTACATTTTTAATTGCGTTTGAAATGAATTACTTTAAAACTTATGTTTTAAAACGGTTTATTAAAGTTACGCAAAACGCTTTTACAAATTACTTCTATTGATTGTTTAATAAATAAATAAATTTGAAATTATTGAAAAGTGAAATTAAAATATTGAAAAGAAAAAAATATAATATTTTTAAGTTGTTTAAACATTTTTTTCAAAAAGTTGCAAAAATAATAATTACAAAAACAATGTTGTCTTTTTAAAATTGTAATTTTTAACCATTTTATTCTTTGATTAAAAGTCAAATTAAAAAAAAACAACAACTTTTAAACAATTCTTTATAAAATTATAATAAAAAAAAAAAAAATCTTGGGAAGATTCATAATTTAAAGTAACTTGAAGCTAATCTTTTAATAAAAGATTTTTAGAGAGACTTTTTATGATAAATTTAAATATTTGACACTATTTTAAAAATAGTTTCAAACATTAAAATTATTATAAAAATACTAAAAACAAATAAAATATAACATTTAATTTACTTTAAATTATAATTTTTTATTTTATTTAAAGTTTTTAAAAGTTTTGATTTTAATGTTTTTTAAAGCTTTTAAAGATTTGATTTTACACTTTCGCGTGAAATAAAAACTTTAAAAAAGATCGATTAAAAGTTATTTGTAACTTAACGATTTTTTTAATTACATTTAAATAGTTAAAACATCAAAAAAGCTGATGTCAAGTTGTAAAGAATAAAAAAAAAAGCGTTGTCAGTTACAACATGCAAGTTCAAGTCAATTTAAAAAATTATGCAATATTAAATTGGAACTATTTTATTAAAAAAAAAGCAAAAATTTGCAATAAAAAATTTAAAATAACGTTAAATAAACTTAATAAAATGAAAAAAAAAATTTCAATTGCATAACTTGGTTCCGCAAAAGCGATTTTCTGGGGGCAAATTTACATGCTTATTGCATCATGCTCTTCGGTTTCCCTGTTATGATCAATACTTTTTCTTTTTTATATTCTACCAAATACATTATATAATTTAGATTTACCTAATACATTATATTTAAAAAAAGATTTGACAAAAGATTGACAATGATATTAAAATATAGATAGAATTAAGATTATATTTCTTGAAAAACCAAACAAATCTGACTATGTTTTAATAAAACTAATACATAAATAGTGACAGTTCAAAAAGCAAATGTAAATGAACTCAGTTTTAATATGTTGCTTTAATAAAAAGTGGTGTTTTTTATAATTGGCTCTATTACTTCTCACTAACAACTTTTTATATAGAAATGGCATATTATTTTTACCTATAATTTCATTATCAGATGTTAAAAAGAAAATATAATAATAAATTGAATAATTAAAATGAAAAAAGTTTATAAAATTTGTTATACAAATTTTTAGTTTAGGTAGAATAAAAACATGTTTCAACAAGTTTGAAGAGTTTATAACTACTTTCTCATTTTATAAAATATTTTTTTTAAAGTTTGCTCATCAAAAGTCCTGAATACGCAATGAGCTTAAATTTACATAATAGTTTGTGATAATAATGACAATGAGGATGACGCAATAATGGCAATGATGATTGTGGCGACAAAGGTGATGATAGTGGTTAAAATGGTGATGGTGCAATCCGACGCCACAATGGTAATGTATCCATCACCATTGTATCCATCACTTTATTGTAAAACTTATAATTTTATGCTAATTTTTAATTTTTATTATCTTTAAGAGACCTGGTTGACATTTGTGAAATGGAAATTACTGGATTGGCATTTTTATGGCACCAAGTAAGGTGCATGGTAGCTGTTTTACTTTTGATTGGGTTAGGTGTTGAAAAGCCTGAGGTTAGTTTGCTTTTTACTATAAAGTTTTTTTATCACAATAAAATATAATATAAAATATTTTATTTTGAATCAAGTTGATTCAAATGTTGTTTACAGTCAAGTTTAAATTGATTCAAATGTTGTTAGAGTCTTATTTAAAGTTTGAAGTGAGTTTAAGTCTTATTTAAAGTTTGAAGTGAATTTTGAGTTAATACTTTATGTTAGTTACATGGATTTAAAATTAAGGATACACATAATAATAATAATAATAATAGCAATAATAATAATAGTGATAATAATAATAATGATAATAATAATAATAATAGCAATAATAACAATAATAATAATGGCAATAATGACAACAATAATAATATTAATAATAATAATAATAATAATAATAATAATAATAATAACAATAAAATCAATCATGGTATTTTCCTCAATCACAATTCTCAGATATATGAATACTACTTGTATCTTCTACCTATTTAAGTCAGTCAATGTATGTACACTCTTCCAGTGTTTACTTATTTAAATCAGTTAATGTTGATGCTTTTTTTTTATTAGAATTCAGTATATAAACCTAGGCAAATTATATAAATATTTCCAAATTTAAATTTTGCAAAGCTCATATTCTGAAATTTTGCACTTTTCTTGATACTTTTAAAAATCTACAAATCTTTCATTCTGTAATGTTTCTATTATAGTGATTTTTGCTGGTCATATCTTTCATTCTGTGATGTTTCTATTATTGTGATTCTTGCTGGTCATACAAAAAGTTTGTATCTCCCCAACCTTCAGAATTAGCAAAAATGAGGTCAGCAGTAATTTGCCGACCTCAATCTTTTAGGCATCAGGTAGGCAAAATAAAAATGAAACAAAGGTCTTACCATAAAATATAGAAACGAAGTTAGCAATTTTTTGTAGACCTCAAACATTGGCAGTTAAGTTGGTATTGTCGAATGCTGACCCTAATTCTGAGGGCTGTCTCTCTGAGTTTTGATAATTTTTTTATAATTGGCGTAGGCTAAATCCAATAGTTTATTTAGTTTTTCAAATTAATTTTCAACTTTTTATATTTTTTTTCTAGCTCTGACATGGAAGTTTTTAATTTATTAGTATATATTCAAAAGAAACTTGTTATAGCAAAAAAAAAAAGTTTGATCATATGGTTTAACATTTTTTGTAGCAAACATTCAGGAGTGCATTAGAGGTTTAAACTGAAAGTCCAATATGTTAAACAATAGGTTAACATACAAACGTAGAGATTTGTATGTAATACAGTTAGGATCAATATCATAACCATGTCAATTTTACCACAATTTTGTGTGCTTTATTAATATTTTCGGAAAATATTGAAATTACACCCAACTAAAAAAAGTTAAAATAAAAAAATAAAATTTTAAAAAAGGTTTTGTATAATTTTGATTTCCACATCTTTAAGTTTCATGCTATTGCAATCATCAGGTGAAATACAAATATAGTTTTTTTTTTGTTAAAAAATTAAATACCATTGAAACTTGTTACATAAAACTATACAGAAAAAATTATACAGAAAAACTATTGTTACAAGTGCGTGTATCTAATCTTCAGGTTTGTGGTTGCTTAATAGAAATTTATTTTTGTGATGACATTTGAAAATCAACTTTGTTTTTTTATTTAGTAACTCCTAAGCATTTTTATAAAATAAAATTATTAGTTTTTTAT
Source organism: Hydra vulgaris (assembly GCF_022113875.1). Classification (NCBI taxonomy): domain Eukaryota; kingdom Metazoa; phylum Cnidaria; class Hydrozoa; order Anthoathecata; family Hydridae; genus Hydra; species Hydra vulgaris. The sequence goes on from NC_061157.1 coordinate 39,059,318, forward strand.
ATGAACAAAGTAAACAATTTTTTTGTTGTTGTAGTAAGCAGGGACTCTTTTTTGGATAGACCAAGTTAATTTAGGCGTTTCTTTGAGTTTTTTTCTAGTTTTTTGTATATACATTTTAAGAGAGTGGTTGCATTTGAAAGTTTTTTATTTTTAAATAAAAAACTTTTAAATATTGCTTATGGTTCGCATATCTCTTTTTCCACATGATTATTAATAAATTAATGTATGATTTACTGAGTGTATTTGGGGAAGATGTTATACATTTGTAAATCAGTTAAAGTAATAAAGTATGCTTTTAAGTTGATTTCATCTCAATGTAATACTACAAACAGAAATCCAGTACCTCAAAAAATTATTTTACATGAACAACCGCAAAAAATGTGTCTTAAAAATGTAAATTTGTGCAGATTTCTGGTTTCTTCATTTGTGTATATTTCTGGTTTCTTCATTTGTGTATATTTCTGGTTTCTTCTAATTTTGTATTAAATAATTAAGTACTGTATTTAGAACAACATTGGAAGTGACAACAAATGCGAGAAGTAATAACTATGATATTATTTATGCATTTAAAATAAATTCTTTATTTTTGACATCTTTATATTTACAAATTATGAACTTATTATTATGAATTTATTCATAATACGTTTATAATTTAAGTTTTTAATACTTAAGTATACTTTAAAAGATATGCCAAATAAATCAGAAAATTGCAAACAAAGCATTAAAATTGTGTACACCATGTGGGAAAAAAATAACAAATTAAAATGTGTATAAATTCAGGTTTATCATATTAAACAGCAAATATTCTCTTACCTGCAGAATAACATGAGCTAAAGGTCAAAAATGATAAATAATGTGGTACCTGCAGAATAACATGAGCTAAAGGTCAAAAATGATAAATAATGTGGTACCTGCAGAATAACATGAGCTAAAGGTCAAAAATTAGTGAGAGTGGAAAATTCAAAAAGTTGGAAAAACTTTCTAACAAAAAATGATCTTTGTATTCTGAAGGGGCTAGCAAGCAAAGCTACAGCTGTAGCTACAGCTAGCAAAAAAGCTACAGCTAGCAAAAAAGAAAAGTTAACAGGTGTTCATAGATTGATAATGGTTTGTATAGTACCTCAAGTTAAAGAATCTTATGAAAAAATGAAACTGTTATGTAACCTATTAAATAAAGATAGAATTTTTTTTTTGTACCTGATTTTAAATAAATCTTCATAGTAAATGGTCTGCAAACAGACACTTCAACAAATTCCTGACAGATTTCAACTTCAAACAGCTACTTCAACAAATGTCTATATTGAGATGTTAAATTACAATTACTCCAAGGAATAAACACATAGGAGGAAGAAAATATGTGTAAACTGCAATTTAGGTATTTCTACTAACAATAGATATGCAGGTTTGCAAACATATGGTGATCTGAAAAAATGCTACAATAAGTAAAATTAAACAACATGTTTTAAATAATTTTCTATTATCACGTCTTTAATAATAAACAGTTTAGTATATTCTTTATTAGGTTCCAGCTATTAAGTGAAATAAAAAAATAAAGAGATGTCCCAAACACCATAACCACAGTGAACCTTCCCTTTTTTAACAAACCATATTGTTTGTTAGTTTTAGCTATATGCCCTTATCCTAAAGTACATTTAATATAAAAATTTGTCAATCATGTTTTCTGGAAGGGAATTTTGCGACATTTAAGCGGGAAAAAAGCCATGCTATGGTTGTTAAAATTAAAACTTAGAATTTAAATAAAACATTTTTTAAACTGTTTTTTCTGATTAACATTAAAGTTAGTTAACTTGTACTTTGTCTAGGGTGAGGTTTTTGAAAGAAATGCATGTCTAAAAACTACTTCAACATGTAGATAAACCTCTTGAAACTGATTTCCTTGGTAAAGTCATGACACCAAAACTTAAATGACCTCGCCCAAAGAATATATTTAATTTATATAAAAAAAAGCAGCAGCTCTTGATAGAACAAGAATTAGCATTCAAAATACATTCTAAGTTTTGACTTCGCCTTAAGTTGCAGTCATACTCCAAATAATCTAGCATTGAATTGGTGGTCATTTTGGCATTGCAAAAAAAAACAACACATGGATGGCGCAATAGCAAAATTAAAGGACAATTTTGGTGATAAGATTCGCGATGCTCCATTTGTAGCAGATTGGGATAGAAAATTAGTGTCAGACATTTCTAGAAACTATAAAAGAACAACTCTGGAATGTGAAAAATGATGAATAACTGTAGAATTTACTATCATGTTTGTAGAAAGTGATTCAGCTTTGGGATGACTACAGAGAACTCCTTGAATTGTTGCTTCAGACAATCACTCCTTGAATCTATATGGGATATTTCCTACCTCAAGGTACAGTGGGCCAGAGTTTAGCAAAATGGTCAAAATGAAGTTTAGTAATTCATTAAACTATAAAATAATTGATTTAAAAAAAAAAGTTATTTCAAGGGTTTACCATGATTTATCTTTTAAAACTTTTTTTTTTTTTTTTTTTTCATTTTTTTTACACCATTATTTTATGTCTAATAACAAGTTATTATTTTATGTCTAATAACAGGTCTATATACGACAAAAAAGTAAAGAAAATATTATGCTACAATTATTTATGTTTTATATGGAATGACTTCTTTTTTAAAAAGTTTTTTTATGTCAATATCTTTAATTCTCATACAAAAAAATTTGAGTTATCCAAAGAAGTTTGCTGAAAAGCCACAATATCTTTAATTCTCATACAAAAAAATTTGAGTTATCCAAAGAAGTTTGCTGAAAGGCGACGATGGTTTGAGTTAACGAAGTTCTAGTTATCGGACTTAACCAAAGAATTTTAATAATAATTGATTAGACAATTTCATAGGACCAAATGTTCAGGATAATAAAAGTTCGAGATATGTTCGACTTACCTTACTTATGTTCGAGTTAATTGTATACATATTTAAGTATTTAGTATTTACACTTTACAATAAAAAATATATATTATTGATTAAGTACTAACTTGTGAGAATAAAATAGGTATTGATGCAAGATTATGAAGAACAAAATAAGTTTATAAAATGTGGTTGTGTGCTAAACAAAATAAAATTCATTTAAAAATTCATTAGGAAGTTTTAAGTAAGTATAAACATAAAGATTTTATTTAAGAATAAAAAAATACTAAAAAAGTGAACATGTTAACTACATTGTCAAATGTGTCATGCAAACTACATGCAAGCTAAACAGTATAGTAAATGAGACATTTGACGATGCTCACTATATTGTCAAATGTCTATTTGTAGTGTACATAGATCAGCAATTGCTCACTTTTTATGCTTACTTTATTCCATACGACTTTTTCAAAAAAATAATAAAATAATAAAGAATAATGAAAAAAAAAAGATTGTTGTCCAGCCCAAATCCTTAGTTGATGAGTGGCACTTCATTGCATATTCTACCTATTGGTGAGTCTATGTATGTACTACTGAAGCCCAGGACTACAGACTATTTCAGTATGAAATCAGACTGCTCACTTAAGCGCTTATTATAAATTATACAATTATATATACAGTGGTGTAATGTAAAAAGTAATAAAAGGTTTTTTCCCAGTTACCCAAAGGGCAACTTAAATATTGTTTATGTCTTGATTCGTCCACTATGATTATCAATAGTCCGGTATTTTTATTTTTTTCTTAACAATCACAGGGATAAAAAATGACGAAAAAAAAGTTAAAATACCAAGCTATTAATTGGATAATCGATATGATTAATAGCAACAATTTGATAATCAATATGATTAATAGCAAACTGTTTAATAAAAAATATGAAACTTTTTAATGAAAAGTAAAAAAATATTTAATTATTCTCATTTGATCTTCAATCAGTTTAAACTTTTTAAAATGTCTTTAATTTAAAACAAAAAATTTTTTAGGAAAAAATTTCCATGTGCATTATTAATAATTGTTTTAACTAGTGACAATTATTTTTTATACTTAGTCATACAAAAGGTTAAAGATTGATGACTGTTTGCTCAGACTCGTAAAATATGGGTTTATTTCACCTCTATTTCTATACTTATTTAGTTATTTATCAACTATCAACCTCTATTTCTATACTTCAGTTATTTATCCACTATCAACCTCAATTTCTATACTTATTATTTACTTCAATGTTTTTTTTGTAAATGGTAGTAAAATAATTAATTTAACTATTGTTTTGTTATAACAAAAAAAAAATTAATATGTGCACTTTTTTGCATACTTGGAGCTTATTAGAACTCCTACCCTATTTATTTGTTTTGAAAGAAAAAGTCCCATATATTTATTCTAAAAAAAAAAAAAAAAAAAACATCTTTCTGTTAAATTGGTTTTACAACATGTTATATGATTTTGATATTTCTTATATTATATTATAGAGCATTTTTTGAGATTTCTACAAAAAAAAAATAGTTGTTTGATATAAAAAAATATAAAATTATTTCATTATTATGGTTATAAACTTTTTCTTCTTTTTTTCCTGATTATATTGAATATATTTTTTTTTATTTTTTACTCGTTTTTCAACCTTGTTTGTGCTGTTTTGATTGCATCATGGCAATTTTTAAAATGTTCTACTAAAGCCAATTTTTTTCCACTCATCCTCAAAGACATGTTGTTGACGCTATGCAGCAGCAACCCATAAGTTCTGGAAATATTGTAAAAATAATTTATTTAAATATAAATATATTTAAAATGGGGAAAGTTTTTGGTGGTAAACTGATGTTTTTCTATAACTTTAAACCTATAAATAAATCGTAAATAGTTAATTGTTTACACATAATTTAGATTATTGATCATTTACTAGATGTTGAAAGTTGTCCAAAGCGTCCTCAATATGAATTGGCATCAGGTATATTATTATATCGTAATTAGTACCATAAACAATAGTAAAGCAATGTATTAGTAAAGGAAAGTAAATTTGTGAAGCGTCAAAAACCATTTGCAAATATTCTTTAGAAAACCCTAATCTTCTTTTTTATCTATATATTTTTATTATGCTTATAAGCTCTGGTTCTTATTTTAAGCATTTATGATTGAGTGTTAATAAAAAGTATCAACTTTAGTGATTTTATAGAAGAATGAAACAATGCCATAGTTGAATTAATCCTTATCATCTTTTAATGTGTGATTTAAGAAGTATTTTGATTTGTCATCTGTGACATATAGCAAATAAATCATAAAAACTGATTCATTTTCTATAGTTAAATATAATTAATTGTTTGAAATTTAAAGTTGTATTAAAACAACAAAAAATTTAACAATGATTAAATATTTCTTTTAAGATTTCAAAAATTTAGAAACATAAAATTGAAGTGATATTCTTAATGCCAGAATGATATTTTATTATATATATTCTGATAATGATTGATATATATATATATATATATATTCTGATAATGATTGTTAAAATTAGTAAAAAATATAAATTACATTAGATGATTTTCCATAATGCCAATATTATGTTTGAATTTTATAACTAGGTACTTTTTCTGGCTTAGACATATTTTACAGACCAGGATATTGAGTATTTTTATCATTTTAAAAATTATGTTAAAGACTATCATCTATGATTTATAGACTCTTTTCAAGTGGTTCCAATAGACTCTTATCTTTTCAAGTGGTTCCAATAGACTCTTATCTTTTCAAGTGGTTCCAATAGACTCTTATCTTTTCAAGTGGTTCCTCTTAAGTCTTAAATGTTCAAGGCATTTGTCATGGCTAGACACTTAAATATTGTTCATTTCTTTTGTATAATAAAAGCACTTAATGATTTTAGAAAAGTTTTCGTGTTTTTTTGTCAGGTTCAAGTGGTTCTGTATGTGAAAAATATTTGACATACTCATTTTTTAATTTTTTTTTGACTTTTATTAATGAAAAGATTTTTTACCTCTAAACTTTAATCTTTCTCTTTTTTTCAATAAACCTGTTAAGCTTTTATATTAATTTAATATTATACTATTATATAATTAATATAATATTATACTAAAATATAATTAGTATAATATTATACTATAGCATTTCCAATTAGATTAACACCAAAACCAGTTTTGATTATATGTTACTTTGATGTTATTGGCGACTTTAAAGGATGATTTAAGGATCTTAAATCTTTCTGAGCTATCTTCATTTTTTATAAGTTTTAAGTGCATATTAAATCTCTCTAACTTATGATTTATATGTTTGTTATATGTGTCTTGAATTTTTTTTTTTTTTTTTTTTTTTTTTTTTGTGTGCAAAATAATAGTCTAGTTAAAATGTTTTTATTGATTTTATCAAAATTTAGAAATCCCTTTGGTACTTTATGACTGCACATATGATGATAAAATAAATTGGTGTTATGACATTGGTGAGTTTCGAATTATTCATTGTGTGTTATAAATGAATTATAAACAGAAAAATATTCACAATAAAAAGTTAGTTAAAAATAGAGGTCAATTTTTTTTTTTTTTAATTTCTCTAAATAAGTTATCTCAGGAAACCCTGAATATTTAATATTTTTAGAAAGTAACACCCAAAATGTAAACATATTACAGAAGAAGTTTACTATCTTTACGGTTCAGTAAGATTTTATGAATTCATAATTTATTTATTTTTTTAATCCTTTTGAAATGCTTTTTATGTTAATAATGAAATTTACATTTTTAAGATCAGCTATTATTGCATCTATGCTAAAAGATCTTAATGCAAATTCAAATACATCAGTAGCTGGTATTCTTCCTACATTTAAAGAAAAAGATCATAAACCTATTGATAAACGAGCTGTATGCGGTATGTATGTTTTTTTATATGATAAATTTTTATATAATAAATAGTTAGATTTATAGTGATTATGACTAGCTGAACAATAAAAAGTTGTATCGCCATACATGGTTGCCGTAGTAAAGTATGCATCCCGGCTTTTTATTACTCATTATTGATCATTAACTTGATTATTGGTTTAGTTGAGTTTTAATGACTATCAAAAAAGTTTAACATTTATATATAAACATACATAAGTTAAGAGCTTAATGTCAAGTTTTCTTGAATTAAATCAAAAACGCAAGTTTTTTGGAGGAATATATTTTTTTATGTTGAAAACTTTTTACTTATGTTATTGTAAACTTTGCACATATATTTAGAGATGTGGTTTGTTTTTGTTTTTTTGGTTGTTTTTTAGAAAGAAAAAAAATGCAGGTGTTAGTTTTTTTGAAAAATATTTAAAGAATCATTATTCATTTAACTTAATGGGCAATATTTTTAATTATTTTAATATCAGATTTAAATAAGACAATTAATTTTGAAATTTACTAAAATTCTTTTTAATTTGTTATATTTAAAGGTTAACACAGATGGACCAATCCTGTATAAAAACATCTTAGATAATTTTAACTACCTCTACTTTATCTTAACTGGTTTTATTGTTATTGACACAATAAACATTCTTTATTGACATATATTTAATTACATTTATTTAATTTAATTATATATATATATATATATATATATATATATATATATATATATATATATATATATATATATATATATATATATATATATATATATATATATTAGGGTGTCTTTAACCTCCCTTTAAATAAAAAAAAACAAAACAAATAAAACAATTTAAATTTTAGTGTGCTTGGAGTCAAATACACATTTTTAACAGCAAAAAATGTGTATTTCATCATAATTTCAATAGAATTTAATATGCTTATATAAGTTTTATACTATGGTGAGAAATAAACAAAGACCTAATTTATGACAAATCAAAAATTACAAGATTTTTAAAAAATAAACAGTTTTTTGCACTGAAAGTTTTTATTCTTATCATTAACTAATATATATATTTTCTGATTTATTTTATTTAGTTTTGAGCAGAGGCAGATCCAGCATTTTTTGGTCTTCGAGATAATTCCAGACATCGAACAAATTCCATTTATGTGTTTATACTTATGTCAAATAAGGATGCTTTGCACAAAATTACAATGATTGGAGCCTAGGAACAAAAAGCCCTAATATTTTTTTTATTTCACTTGCCTCAAACATGTGAGCAACAAGTTGATAAAATATTTTTTGTATTATTCTTAACTAGACTTATTTATCAATAAATTTCAATTTTCATAGTAAAATATTTTAGTCTTCCAAAATTATGACCATATAAAATTTAACCACCCTAAGTTTGAGGGGGTTACAAATATTTTACGATCATAATTTTTGAATTCAGAGAGATTATACTATGAAATTTAAAATTTATTGATGAATATAAGACTAGTTCAGAATAGTGTAAAAACTATTTTATCAACTTGTTGCTCTTACGTTTGGGGCAAAAATTTTGGGTTTTTTTTTTTGTTCCCAGGCTCCAACCATTGCAATTTTTTGCAAAGCATTCTCATTTGGCATAAGTATAAACATTTAAATGTTTGGAGTTTGCACCTTGTCTGGAAGTTAGATCTCAAAGACCATAATATGCTGGATCCGCCCCTGGTTTTGAGATGTTATTATTTTGTTAATAACAAGTAAAATGTAATAATAAACAAAGAGGAAGGAAGGGGTTAGTAAGCTTGTTGTGGGTGGAAAAATTTCATAAAATTATTAAACGTTTCCTCTCGTGTATTAAGCACCTAAGAGTAACTAATCCCTAATATTGTTTTAAAATAAGTTCTTTATAAATAAATTAACCTGGCACTCAAATGAAACAAAATTTTATAAAAATCAAAAAAAAAAATGTATATGCACTAGATATAAGGTGGATTTAACAACTTATTTAATATTAGTTTGATAATCCAAAGAGAAAAATTCTGCGTAACTTGGTTTACTTAATACATCAAAATTTGACTTGCCTAAACTGTTATTTTGACAAAATTCGTTAATAAACAGTTTGGGACATAATACATTAAGATTACGTTATCACAATAAAATAAAAAGGTTTGTTATAAAGCATGAAGAATCAGATAAAAATGGACATTCATGGTTAAATGTTCCTATTTAAATTTTTTTCATTTGAAGATGAAAGTATATATAGAAAAAGTTTTAAAGTATTATTTTAAAGTTAGTTGCTTTTTATAATTTTTATGCGTAAATACTTTTTTTTGATAAACTCTTGACATCATGCTCGCTTTTACATAGAGTGAAACAGCCGTGCACATTCTTGACATTTTTGAAAATTTTGTTTATCTACGTTTCTTAGAAATAAATTTCTCCCACACATCCACATACATGTAGCATATTTTATTGAATGCACACAATTGTTTTATTTTATTTTATTATGATTATTATTATCACAAATGTTTTATTAAATTGCCAATGTAATACATACACAATATGTTTTAATAAAATGTTTTGCAATATATTACTTGTGTATGCAATGTGTGTGTTAATTTATTTGCTTAAGCAATATGCTTGTGTTATCTTGTATAAGCAATTTATGTATGAAGATATTTGTGTAAGCAATTTATGTATGAACATGTTAGTGTAAGCAATTTATGTATAAGCATATTTGTGTAAATTTATGTATGAATATATTTGTGTAAATGTTACTTAGGATTTAAGAGGCAAATAAGATAAAAAAGATTAAAGTAAATATATAAAGTTATAAATTTACTATTAAAAATTACTAATTTTATTTTAGGTTTAACTAGATTGTTAAAACATGTTGTTGTTTTTTTTGCTTGTTTGTTTTTTTAACATCTTTGCTTCCAACAAGGCTGAAAGCAACCACTATTAGAGTTGGAAGTTACTGGAAGAGAAAAGATGAAGATTGTAGAGCAAGATAATGATTGACAGACGACTTAAAAGATTGCAATTTATATGAATCAGGAAAGCAAAATGAAAGAAGCGAATTCCAAAGAACTGATGTTTGAGGAAAAAAACTAGACGAATAAAAGTTTTTGGAGCATTTAGGAAAAGTCACAGAAAACGGATGAAACTAAATTGAATAACATGTAACACGAGAATGAATTTTAGTAGATGGCAGACACTAAAAGAGGCGCTAGCTCTTCAGAGCAGTGTCTATTACAGTATTTGAAAAAAAGAGAAAGAGAAGCAACATTACGGCGATGTGATAATGGTTGGAGGTTGGCTGCAAGAGCAGGTCCAACTTTATTTACAATGCATTTTTGCACCTTATCTAAAAGGGAAAGGGCATCATTAGAAGATCCGCTCCAAATATGGCAACCTTAGCAGATGCTAATTTTGCAATGGGTTTGATATATGGTTTCCAAGAAAAATCGAAAGTAAGAGTTAATCTTAGAAGATGAAGGGTAAACGACTCATTGAGTGCATCACCGTTCATAAATATAGGAAGATCTAATTTATTGCAATAATGATTGGCTGAAAAAAAACTAAGTTTTATCTAAAATAAAGTTCACTAGCCACACATGCTGTATAATAATAATACAATGTATATTATTATTATAATGTAATATACATTATATTATTATTTATACGTTATATTATTATATTATAAAAGATAATGTACATGCTGTAGCAGAAGTGAGATCCTTTTCAAGCTCAAATGCCCCCTCCAAGCAATCAGAGAATGTTGGCTTCTTATCATGACAAGAATAATTGGTAGTATCATCAGCGAACAATGCCATCTTAGATGTGAGAATAACTGGAAGATCGTTAATGTAAATTAAAAAGGGCTAAGGATTGAACCTTAATGAACCCCTGAAGTTACGGAATATAAAGAATAGTGCTGTTCATCGAGGATAAATTTTATACTACAATTGGAAAGGAAGGATTCAATAATCTTAAAGATGTTACCAGATACACTGTAAGAAGAAAGCTTATGGAAATGACCAGCATGCCAAACTTTATCAAAAACTTTAGAAATGTCAATAGCGATGGCATTAACCTCTCCACCTTTATCTAATGCAAGATAAAACCTATCGGTTATTACTGTTAGCAAATCAGCTGTAAAATTAGAAGATCGAAATCCATATTGATGATCAGAAAGTAAGTTATTAGATTCATAATGAGAGATTATGTGTTTGTTAATTAAAGATTCAAAATCTTGCTTATAATAGGAAGAAGACTAATGGGACAGTAGTTGAAAAATCAGATCGCTCTCCAGAATTTTTGAAAATAGGGATGCCGCAAAACAGATGCCGCTTTCCAGCAGGCTGGAAAACAAGACTTTGATAAGCATTTGTTAAATAGTTTTGAAAGTATAGATGACAGCTCCGGAGAAAACTTCTGGAAGACTATAACAGGTATGTTGTCCGCACCACAAGCTGTAGCTGTAGTGCGGTGCACCACAAGCTGTAGCTGAAATCACTTTAGATACAGAAACTGGAGTGATACAAATATCAAGCTATGGATCAACCTGTTTGATGGCTATATCAGGTAGAATGCAACTAGTGAAATCAAGAAATGATATTGATGCAAAGTTCTTAGCAAACAATTCAGCTTTGTCTTTAGGTGAGGTGGAAAAGTCTGAACCATACAAGAGAGGTAGGATAACAGATTTGCTCTTATTATTGATACTATCGAATATTGTCCAGCCTAATTTTTGTAATGAAATAAGAGGTTTCATGACCTTAGAATAGCAGGTTTTGGCATTAGACAAAACCTTTTTGCAATGGTTACTAGCAGTAATAAAGAGCTGTCTGTTTTCTGGAGAATTGTCACAGCACAATGTGAGGAAAACTATGGAGAAGAGTGAGGCTTGACCTAGAATTGTTGAGAGCGAATAAAAGGTTTCATGCCAGCCTGAATCCACAAAGTTATGTAAGAAGTACATTTGTCATCAGGAAGTTGAAAAATTTCTACCCAAGAGCCATCACAAATATTAGTGAATTATAGGTTTAGAGAACTTGGTGATCACGATGGTTTTTTGTGTTTTATAGTTTTTGGTACTTAATTTATTTTAATTCAAGCATAGACTCGGTAAACTGTTTAATAGCCTAAGGAGCTTTCTTATTACTATGAAGAAACCCTAAGCCTTAACAAAGGGTTACAAATGTGGCCTTGACAATGCACACCAAATGTACCAACAGGGACACCATCCTTGCGCAACATGGGACTGTTAATACTTTGATATTTTTCAACTGTTGATGGAATCAGCCTCTCTGAGAACTACCTCAGAGTTCGGAAACCTGACTACCAGCTGGCCGTAGAACCATAAAACTGAGTTTGAGAGCTGTACCCTCATTAGGAGATAATAGAATGGGTTGCCTGGTCATAAAAACAGAGACACAAGTAAAACCCATGTATTGAGTCAAAAAGATCCAGCATTCAACATCTTAAACTGGAAACAATGTATTAAAAATACATCTGCGCCAGCCTAATAAATAATGAAGAGGTGCGTGGCTGGTCAACAGATAGAATCTGTTTACCCCTTAAGTCTTTGCCTAGGAGGCCTTTTACAAGACAGTAGGCGGATGCATTTAACATCTGCCCAAGATGAGTATTTTTATCGAGACACCATTTCTAGCCTTTACTCAACCAAGAATCCTATGGCAGGGAGTGTTTTAAGTTGGAGATGGCTTTCCGAGCTTTTGCGTAAAAAAGCTTATCCTACAAGGCAACTGGTCATGAAGCAAATTGTCCTGGGTTACATGTTACCAATAGCAGCATAACCTGACCTGACAAAAATAAATACAAACTAATACAACGTATTTAACTAAAACAGTGTAATTAAATAAAACAACGTAAATACAAACATACCCATTGTCTTTGAAGCTAAGTAAAAGATTATTTCCACAAAATCAATACTTTCAAACCTTCCGACTTTGTCGGAAAGTTTGAAAGTATTGATTTTTTTGAGACATGTCTCAACGGTGTTGAGGGTGTTGAGACATGTCTTTACTTGTTGGATAAGCAAGTCTTATTAGTGCAAACTATGGAGTTTAACAACTTTTAAAAGATCTACCAAATCAAAAAGAGTTCAATGATAAAGTAGATATTTTGACAACTGAAAGGCACATTCGTATCATGAAAGCATTAAAGTCTACATTTTTATTGCATATGATTTTAAAAGCTTCACAGTTACATTAGAAATAAAACAGCCAATGGTTACAGTCCTGTTCCTAAAGATAAAAAAAACTTCTAAAGGGTTTGCTTCCAAGGTTATTAATGATGTTATTCTGCAACCATTCAAACAAAGCATATATCAAAGTTGAAAACCCTTGACTTGAATGGTGCAGAGATTCTAAATGTTACGTGCATTTCGGAAATACAGATTCAAAAAAGAAGATTTTCCATCAACAGCAGATTACTCAAAGTTATTTTACAAAAATTCATTGTTTTTAATTAAGCAAAGTGCAATTAAAGATAATTGAAGTTTGAAGATGTTGAAGATTCCATAAAACAGCCATTCAAAATAGATTCTGTCGAAAAACCATTGGAAGGGGGAAGCAAACTATTAAAAGTTAGTGTGACATAAATGTCAATATTTGTATTTATAAATAGCCAAAAAAAATTTAAATTAGGACATAAACTTGAAAGAAAATTAAGTGCAGAGTTAGATATATAAAATAGAAAGAAAAGAAAGCTAATGTTAAAATAATGAAAAAATGTTTAAAATTAAAAAAAAGTTAAAAACGATGCAATTATGTTTTATATCTAATTTCATTTTTGTTCACATGAGTTTTTAAAATTTGAGTCATTCACAAAGCATTATATTTGTTTCTTTATTTTTTTAATTTTCATATTTGTATTTTTTTTAATATATTTTTTGATACGTTTGGTTTCTATACATGGTATATTTACATTTATTATTGTTTATAAAACATTTTTATGTTTTCATTTAAGATTTATAGAAATATTTTTTAAATATTGTTATAAAATAACCTGTTTTTTAAAAAAAATCCTGTATTTTAGGCTTTCATAGTCCTGTTTTTTTATTAAAAATTTCCTGTTTTTAACCAATAAGTAATAACCCTGATGTTATAATTTTGATGTTCCAACAGGTTTACTTATCAACTTATTAACAAAATAATTTTCAAGTTATTAAAATTTTGTTTTTCTCTGTAATCTTTAAATCTTAATACGTAATTACTCAACAACTTTTTTTTAGAAGGTCTTAATCGACATTTGGAAAAACAAACTGCCAAACGGCTGAAACGTCAAGAAACTTCCGCGTCTCGTACATGTATATATTAGCATTTACATTAGAAAAATGTAATAACTATTTTATCTATCAGAAGGATACATTTCAGAAGCTGTATACATTTCGGCCAGCATAAAACCTTTAACCCGCCATAAAATGCCTAATCTTGTTCTAAATCTAATCTTTGGTATTTATTAAGATGATCAAGAATTATAAGATATCTCAAATTCTCGACCAGTTAAAGAACTACAAAATAACGGGCAAATAGAAATTAATATTATATTTTGAATTTTAAGGGAATGAAAAATTTCGTTTATTGGTTTTCTGTGACTTATCGTAGTACTGGTTAACAGAGATTTTATATTAATATGTTTGTTTTTGCAGCAGAAAAGAATCTTTCAAGTTCCACAGAGATTTTGTATCAAGGGCGCTTTAATGGTGTTTAATGTTTACATCTTGTATCAAGGGCGCTTTAATGGTGTTAAATGTTTACATCTTTGATGTATTTGAAAAAATTTAAAAGATTTGTTAATAAAATTTTTATTTTCTCTGAGTTTTTTATATTATCTGCCAAGTTACCATGCTAAGAAGTAATTAAAAACTTTTTTATTAAAATTTTTCTCTGAGTTTTTTATATTTAGTTCCAAGTTCACAGCAGTGGGTACTCAGATTAAGACGTTTGGGCATTAGGTTGGCGTTGGGTAATGCACTTACAATGCATTTAGATATGATTTGACTAAGTTATTATAATTATACTAGCTGGGGGGACCCGTAAAATACGGGTCTTTACCGAACCGACCATTTTTATACTTATCTATAGCTATCCGGACGTAAACTAAGATACTTAGTAAATCTATTCCACACCGACCTTTTCTATACTTATTCCTTACCTCAATATTTTTTTAAAACCGTTTAAAAATGTACATATAAAAAACTATACTTACTTTTTGATATGACAAAAACATTTCTGTTAAAATGTTCTTTTAAAAACTTCAAACGATTTTAATATTATGCCGATTATAAAAATTTTAATAAGAAAAAACGTAAAAAAGACTACGAACTTAGAAAAATGCTAAAACATTCAACACGTGACGCCGTTAAAGTACGCCTTAGTTAACGTTCATAACATATACACATCTAATTAGATTTTATTTAAATTCAGTTGTTGCAAACTTGGTTTTGAATTTTTAATTACACTTCTTATGCGTCATAAATAATCTTAAATTCTAAATAGAAAATACGTTTATGGGCTAATTGGTAGACGCGCAACACTTAGACAGATATAGTCATCTCACCCCGGGAGTTCATACTCCAGTGACCTTTTTTTTTCATCCCAACTTACAACAAAAGTAATTAAAAATAAATGTTATTATTGAAACAGTTTTAAACATTTCTTCCTATTTATCTTTGAACTTAACTTTATTCACTGCAAACATACTTTTGGTGTTTGTAAACGTTATTTTACGTTTAGTATTTGTAGGAAAGTTTCATTTTAAATACCCGACAAACTAAATCAGGTCTGTCATTAGCAGTTTGGCCTGGGTTTAAATTTTCTACTATTTCTCTCCATTTTAAATTGCAGGTAAAAGTAATGAATAGATCTGGTTTACCATATTTCTTTATGACTGCCATCGTTTTCTTTTAATGCTCTTGGACTACCAACATATGAAGAAGGCAATATAACAACACGGCCTGGTCTTACATTAAGATCATTAGCACGATTAATTACATGTTCATGCAATACATCATATTGCTCACTTCTAAATTTGTTTTGGTTATTTCTAATAAAAGCAAGGCGCTGTCCCTCAACTTTGACATATGCATCAACAACATATTGCTGAAAAAGTTTCTTACCATAGAATATAGGACTAAAAGTTTGTCTAACAGCAAGCCTATAATTATAATACTGAGACAAAGTAACATGGTTTCTAACACGCGTTGCACGGTCAGGGTTGTGCTCTAGTTGATTGTGCCATCCAGCATCACCTCTCAGGAAGAATATTGGATATACCAAAGGATCCAAATTTGCAGACATAGACGAAATTGTTCTTAATGGCTGACCTCGAGGGTATATAACAATTTCCCTGGATGCAGGTGGAGCACCATCATCTCCCACAAACACAATAGCAACTTCCTCATGGGAAGGAAGATTGTATCGACGTCTATCATGACCTTCAAGCAAAGACATTCTTACATCAGAGGTTGGTCTACCTTCTAAAGCTGCTTGGCGGATTTCTTCATCCTCTACTTCTGCCATGTTTTTAAATGCAAGAGCAAATAGGTTTTCTTGATTAATTAATGTTTGCAAGAGTTGCATTAACTCATGTATACAACCATCATTACCAGGTTGTTCCATTCTGAATGACACTGCTGCATTAGGATCATAGATATACAGCTGACAATATTTGGGCAGACAACCTTCTGCAGGCCTTAAAATTCCAACACGATGCAAAATTTGCCCACAAACCCTAAAACAGAAAGGGCCATTATTTGAGGGAGGAGCTATTTCGGCAGTGAAGGAAGCAAAAGATAAGGAGGAATTATAACTCCTTATGTGTTTAAAAAAATTTTGATTTACAGCATGATCAACATGGTTTCCTGTCATTAAACCAGTCAACAATGGCGGATAAAGAGAAAGAGGAGCTAATACAACTTTTCCTGAATGGCAGCACAAAAAATGAGTTTCATTTAAAAACTTCTTTGCACTGCAATACTGACAATTATGGTTTAATTCTCCGAGGTAGTTACTCTCTATAGCAATATTATTTCTTGCTATGCGATGCATATTATACCTATTAAGTTCTCGCCTAGCCTGATTTCTTTCATTTTGATTACAATTTATTTCAACTCGCCGGGGCTCATCTCTTTCAATTCGACGACGATTTATCTCAGCTCGTCGGGGCTCATCTCTTTCAATTCGACGACGATTTATCTCAGCTCGCCGAGGCTCATCTCTTTCAATTTGACGACGATTTATCTCAGCTCGCCGGGGCTCATCTCTTTCAATTCGACGACGATTTATCTCAGCTCGCCGGGGCTCATCTCTTTTAATTCGACGACGATTTATCTCAGCTCGCCTGGGCTCATCTCTTTCAATTCGACGACGATTTATCTCAGCTCGCCTGGGCTCATCTCTTTCATTTCGACGGCGGTTTATCTCAGCTCGCCTAGCCTGCCTTCTTTCATTTTGACGAAGTCTAATAATTTCATTTCTTAAATTATTAGACATAATTAGGCATCAAAGGAGTGTGTAAAAATGATGCCTAATATAATAAAAGTTGAAGTTTCTTTTTTAAACTTATCTAAAATAAAGTGTAAGCAAATAATACAGAGCATAATACTATAATCTATTATATTCTACCATATATAGCATTGTGTTAAGATAACATAGTTTTATTAAAAACTAAAGTTATAAATTACTATAATATTTTCAACTAAGTATTGTTTATATATTTATGGTAGTTGTTATTAATTATTGACAAAATATTATAAGTATTTAATCAAAAAAAAAAAAAAAACACAAATGTAATTTAAAAAACAAATTTTTTACATATAAGAACTCATAAATAAAGCAAATTAAAAAAATTTAAGGCCTGTCAACTCAGCAAGTACTGCTAGCATGGAAGGATAAAATGTAATCATCCATCAACAAAACCCTTTCATTACTTTGAAAGGCATTTAACGCAAGATTTGCAATAAATAAATACAAAACTACTAAAAGAACCTCTATAAACAATCATATATTTGCTTCAAGTGAAGAAACTTGGAAATATTGAAACTTCTTTTACTATTTTAATTTTTTTTTTAGATATTTAATATTCTAAAGAAAAAGGGACAATAATTTAAGGCAAAAAAATTAAAATGTCTATACATATAATATATGTATAGACATTTTAATTCTATATATTTTATTGTGTGTGTGTGTGTCTATATATATACATATATATATATATATATATATATATATATATATATATATATATATATATATATATATATATATATATATATATATATATATATATATATATATATATATATATATATATATATTGATGTACATACAAAACATTAAAATAATAATATAAAGAAAACATTCTCTATACAAAAAATCCTAAAAATTTAACAAAAGTTATTAAAACTTATGCTTCAACACGCTGTATACTTACTTTTATATATAAAAAAAAAATTTGAGTTAAACATATTTTATGAAGAAAATCGAAACTCTTAAAAATTTTAATGAGGAGGAGCTGTTAGTAAAGCCTGCTTTTTAACAAAATTTATTTTTTGTCAAAAGCATACATTGTTAAGAACAGAGGATAACAACATTAAAACACATTTTTTCAACAATATTTTTTCAACACATTTTAGAAATACACTAATTACAAACAGAATTAATTTATGTGTTTTATTATGACAATACACCACTCTGCTGGCGAGGACAACATTTTTGCTCTCAACAAAGCCAGGTCACATTATAGCAAAGTACACCACTTGGCTAGCAAGGTCAACAATCTTGCTGTAAACTAAGCCCAGTCACAACAATTTGAAACCATGCAAACAACATAATTATCACTTACAAACTATAAACATATTACATATAACACACCACAAACATTTCATATATTTACACACTTACAAAATATAAACCCATATAACCTTAACACATATATACACAATAAAACACAATATAAATAACACACATATATAGATAAATATATAAATTAAGAAAAATATATAAATTTGAAACTTTACAAATACAACCTTATTTTTGTTTTTTGAAATACCTCGTAATAAATGTTTAACAACTTTCAAAAACAAACTATCAAACAATCTGGTTTTTTATACGGATTTTTATAACTTCTTTTAAATAAGGTATTAAACGATCTTGAAGTTGACGAACATTGAGTTGACCGTGTGAGATGCAAGTGTTTTAAACACTAACTTTATCAAGAGTTTGACCTCTTGACCTTTGAAATGAGCAACGTCTTCTTGAGTCGTCTTTTAATTTAAAAATTACAGATTAATTTTATAAATTAATAAATTTAAATACAATTGACAAAAGACTAAAATGCATGATTTAAATAAATCACCTGACTTTAAAAGTTACTTTACTAATTCAATAATAACATAATGTTCATCCTTTACTACAGAAGTTATCAAATAAAAATTGTTGATCTTATCACTAATTAAGCTGATGAAACAAAGTTTTTGATCTCATTACTAATTAAGCAGATACTGACAGATTATTAAGATTTGAAAGAGCCTCATTACGCGAGTTCAGAAGTAAAGCAATTTATAATAAAACTCAAAGGCCAAGTATGGTAAAAAAGTCCGTGTAAAAGTGCACGAATGGTGAGCAGCAGCAGCAGCGGCAGCGTTAAGTTAAGTATTAATTATAAGCGATGACAATATTGACGTCATATAGGTCGTCCATAAACGTAAGCCCAAAAATTTAAGAGACAGTATATAAAAAGGTTTTTATTATATTTTCCTTGCATGTAGTGATAAGTTAAGACAGTTGTAACTTCGCAATCTGCAAGTGTTATATGAAACATAGTCATAAAAGACCAAATCGCATGTTAGGTTACGTTTGTTTTTTTAAGGAATACTTTTTAAATACTGTCAGCTGGCGCCAAAAAAAGATAATAGTAAGAAAAGCAGCATGAACTTCCTCGTTTGCTCTTTCATGGTGCTCTATGACAAAAAGAATTTTTGGAAGACCTTAATAACCAAAAGAGAAAAAAAAAGTTTTTGTACTGCATAGTGTATTTTGTAAGATATCGCAAAGCTAAATCGGCTTCTACAGTGTCTTAAATATAAATAGCAGCCGTGGCGCAGTGGTCTCAGAAACGTAAGATCCGTGGTTCGAACCCCACCTCTGGGCAAGTTTTGCGACATCGGTTGGGAAGGAGGCGTAAACTTCCTATTAAATGCTCTTCCGCGGTGCTCTGTGATAAAACCGTAAGGACTTCTTGGGGCACATTAATCAACTTAAAAAAATATATATATATAAAAAGTATCCAAAAGAATTAAATGTCTATCCTTAAAAGTTACACCCCTTTAAGTATAAAAAAAGTTTAGTAAATATAAATTGTCAAAAAGTATCGTTACACTGAAATCTGCTCATCTTGTTTTAAACTTGATATTTTTTTTTTAACTTTCAGCAGTTGAATATGTTTCCTTTAACTTTTCATTTAGTTTGGGTAACTTTAAATTTCCGGTTAACATTGAATCAAACTGTACATGTTTTTAAATAATTTTTTCTAGGGTAACTTTTTTTTCCCAGTTACTTCAACAAACGAGAGTATGTTAAATTGCCTTTTTGTACAGAAGTTTGGCCATAAATAAATTTTATTTGTCAAAAATGTTTCTTTTCTATTCTAGTCATACAGTCAAAAGTGGTGACAACATCTTTTGTTTTCAATTTGGAATATTTTGTATTATGTTGTGAATATATAGCAGCCGTGGTGCAGTGATAACGCAATTGCCTCAGAAACGTAAGATCCAAAAATATTCCAAATTGAAAACGTAAGATCCAAAAATATTCCAAATTGAAAACAAAAGATGTTGTCACCACTTTTGACTGTATGACTAGAAAATCAAAGTAATATGAACAAAAGAGATATATATTTCCACTTATCTAAATTCAGGTCAACTTTGAAATTTCAATCTTAAATAATAATGAAAATCTTTGTATTAGCCATAAATATCAATAATTAAAATCTATTGTTTTATTTATTTTATTTTCTATTATTTCGATATTTTAATTTTTGATATTTATTGCAATTTTTATAATTTTAGTCATAATATAATCCTATTATTAACAAAGTAATTTTTTGTTAATATTAGCATTTAACATAATTTTAGCATTCAAATTTTTCAAGAAAATGTTTGATAACTGATCCGGCACGAGAAAATATGGCATTGAATCCAAATACATATTGTTGAGGCTCATAAATTTTTCAAAATATTCAAAACAATGTTACTTTATAAATTAAAAAATTAACACTGTAAATAAGTAAGACACCCTATTGCCTTTAGCATTGAGGAGGATTGTTGCTTTGAAAATCGCTTAGTTTAAATATCAAAGAGGTACCAATTGGTGTTTATTACTGAAAAAAAAATTGTTAAAGTTTATCTGGATGATAGTGGAAAAACAATACAACGAATTAAAGATAGCCAACCAGGTTTAAATTGGTGGAAGCTTAATCCTGACAGACATTCGTTGTTAAGTAAAAAGTGTAAATCAATTTTGCTAATTAAAGAGCTCTGGCCTTTACACTCCACAGCTTTATAGGTAGCGCTATTATTTAAGTACATAGATGTAATAGTAATAGTAAGTATATTGTGTGTAATAATAATAATAGTAATAAGTAATATATAAAAATAGAATACAATTTTTCGCTAGCTAATTTTGTTAGCTTTTCTAGCTAGCAATCTTTTTGGCCAAATCGTTGTCGTTATTGTTACAAGTTGTCGCTACCTAGTTGCTACCCTTCTAACTAGCGATCTTTGCGGTCAAGTTTGTTACGACTATCGCTAGACTATCGCTAGTCGCTAGCCGATCTCCTCCTGGACCTTGTTTGTGCAATATAATATTTTTCTTCTTTTTATTACTGTTGTTATTATTATTATTGTTATTATTGCTATTACTATTATTATTATTATTATTATTATTATTATTATTATTATTATTATTATTATTATTATTATTATTAATATTCTACAATAGAAGTAGTTAGCTTCTAATAACTGGACATTTAACGAGGCCCTGCTGTGGTATACTTTATTCTAGTGGAACAACAAAAACTATCGTATCTTTTTTAAAATTTGATTACAGAATGTGAAAAAATAACAGAAGAAAGCAAAGTATCCTATTGAGATACAATTCTATTAGTAGGAAGTTATGTCTATGCGATTTGAAATTTCTTCGACAACAGCATGGTTAAGGATATTGTTCGATAAATTTCCTGCATGAATAATTTGAAAAACAACTTAATTTTTTTTTTGGATTTAGAAACTTGACTTCATTAAAGTTCTTGCAGGTTTTGAAACACTGAATCAAATCACCTTTCATTCGTATTATTATTTGTTTTACTTTTTCTCACAAAAATTATTAAGTCAAAGTATAAATCAAAGAATTTAGTTCTTTGAGTTTTTTGGTTTTTTTTTTTTTGTAACTTTCACACAATTTTGTATTTGATTGTATATAACCAAGTACCAGGGCCGTCCTGAAGAGATTTTAAAGGGAGGAAGGGGGGTAATGTGTCTGTTTTTTGTCGACTAAAGCCAAAAAAAAATTTTGAACGCTAACTTATCTAAAAAAAAAAATAATAATAAAAAATGTCCACGTTTTCCCATATTTGCCGACTGCCAACAATAGATCCAATTTTGCCGATTCCAATTCCAATTAGTGCTTCCAATACCGGTAGTACCGGTACCGGAATACCGGTATTACCGGACATTTTTAAGTAACGAAATACCGGTATTGGTTTGGCTCAATACCGGTATTAAAAATATATTTAGAGGGCTTATGATATAGCAGGTGCTATCGCCCTCTTTACGTGAAACACTAAAGTAAATGAAATACTTAAAACTTTCAACAACGTTTCCGGTAGGAAAAAGATAGCTAGATGAGAAAAGACGTGTTTTTAATTGTCTAAAACAAGTATTCTACGTACTTTATACTTAATATCTAGTTGCCAGCTCATTTCCCACTAGATTTGGTTGGAAATGAGCTAGCAACTACCCAGCGAACAGCTAGCGTTTAAGACGTATAAAATACGTAGAATACTTGTTTTAGACGATTTAAACACGTCTTTTGTCATCTAGCTATCTTTTTCTTACCGGAAGCGTTGTTTGATCGTGACTGGAAGTTTTAAGTATTCCATTTACTTTCGTGTTTTCATTAAATAATGAAGCACCAATTTAAAAAATTATCATTACGTCACTCGCTTTAATGTAGAACGCATGTTTGAATTTTGCACTAACGTAAATATGAAAAGTTTCGGTAATGTAGAAAGTGGGGCGTTTAAGTAACTGTGATCAACAGTTGTGCATTAGGCATGGTTTCAACTAGATATTCAAGATATTTTGTACAAAAAAATCGTCAATTTCTGCAAAAAAAACTTGAAAGTAATATGCAATAACAGAGAAAGTGACGAGGAATTACTGATGACACAAACATAACCAATAATGATGAAGACTTTTCCGACGGGTTTCAAGTTGTAATGAGTGAAGAGAATGACTCTATTGAACTGACTGATGATTTGCAGCCGTTAATCGAAAAAGTGCGCACCGTTGTGAAATTTTTATTTCGCCGTTCTCCGACAAAAAATGATCAAAATTCAAAAACGCACGCTAGAAAAATTTGATAAAGATATTCCACTAATACTTGGATCCAAAACTAGCTGGGTTAGCTTGCACACAGTACTCGAACGTTTTGTATAATTGAAAAAATGCATTCACGAGTCACTTTTTGCCCTTGAGTCCAAAGTTGAGGTAACTAATAATGAGTCCGATGCAATATTAGCTGTTAACTTATGTCTTGCGCCAGTAAAACTGGCTGTGGAAACATTGTGCCAAAATCATGCAACTCTGCTGTGTGCCGATACAACATTTTCATGATAGATAACCTTTGAGAAATCGATTTAGCTGTAAAGTTATGTTGGTGCAACAATTCAATGAGCAGCGTACTCTTTTTCCAGCATACAACATTTTTTGCACAAGGGACATCAATGTTACAAGAATTTGGATCTAGCTCTATCTTTTGAGCACCATAGCAAATTAGCCATTGTAAATACCATTACTCGACTAAAAGATCGGCTCAATCAGAAAGGGTATAGTCCTCTCCTTTTCACCAGCGTTTTTTCCGATAGTGATTCTGTGGACAACGCTGTAAACTTGTCATTGAAAAAAAAGCTTGACTTTGCAATTTTGAAAAATAAGAAATGTAACAACAAGGGAAAATTGAATGTTTCGAATAATTCATCAAAAATTATATGTATTGAAATAGGAATTTTTGAAGAAGGAGGAAATCGTTGTATATATTTGCAAAATTCCTACCATTACTTGAAAACTGTGAAGCCAACAAAATTAGATGATCTTTTGAAGATGATGTTCTGAACGCCCTATGTTTTTTACGGGCTCATTTTACAAAGCAGAAAAAAGCGAAAAATGAAAAAGTCAGTAGTTTTGATATAAAATAAATAAGCTGATTGAATCAATAAAATTTTTACTATTAACTTGAGATTTTATTTAGATTATGATAAATTTAAAAATAAAGTTTAATACCGGTATTATACCGGTATTACCGGTATTGTAATTATTTAGTACCGATATACCGGTATTGAAAAATGGTATCGGTATTGGAAGCACTAGTTCCAATTTGCCGACCGAAAAAATTCGTAGGGGGCTAGACACCCCTCTACACCCCCCTCCTCGGGACGGCCTTGCCAAGTACATATAATTTTTATATCGCATGTTATATTTAAGATTTATACTTTTATTACTGTCATTTAAAATATTTTAACACAATTTTTAGTGATTTAATGAAAGTAGCTCTAATAAAAATTAAAGTCGTTTCAACAGATTTTTTACTACCTCTTTATTCTTCTCACTTAATATTTATAATAAAGTTACTTATAATAAAGAGTCAAAATATTCTCTTAGTTTCAACTTATTGCTTTAGTTCATTAGAGTATTTCAGTACAAGCTCTGATTTAGCTGGGTTTATGATAAATATTAAAATTTTTATGAAAACCAATAAATAATGTTTATAAGCAGCAGAGTTGAAATTTCGAGATTAAGACAACTTTTAAAGTTTGTAATCGAGAAGCTTGTAAATACCGATCTGAAACAAATAGAAAATTAATTGTACTTTTTTATAGTTCATTTTACTTTGCCTCAATAACTTTGCCTCAATTTTAGTAAAAAACATTCATTTTAATGGGTCAATTCAAAACACGATAACTTGAAATATATTATCAAAAAAACCAATGGAATTTTTTACCTATATTCTAGACATGTAAGGTAATGTATTGACTATTGGTTTTTTAGATTTTCAAAGTACATCTAAAAATTTTATAATTTTTTTAATATAAATTATTAAAAAAAAACTTTTCAGGTCTAAAAATTAAAAAAAGGTTGGAGCAGAACTTTGAATTTTAGAAATGTCACTAACTGGAAAATAGTATAGTAAACTTCCTGGAAAATAGTATAGTAAATATTTTTAAAAAAAATTAAAGTGATTTGCACTTCTGCTCTACAAAATATCATGTTTGTAATCGGAAAATGTTTCTCAAATTTCTAAGTTAGAGAAAAAGTCTTCTCTTTTCGATCGCCTAGAACAAGCAGCTGATCTTGAATCCGATCTCACTTCAGTAATAGATTGGGGTTCACAGTGGCTTGTGAATTTCAACTCTAAAAAAACCCAGTTGCTTACTGCAAACAACTACCGTAATATGGTCAACATTCCTATATTAATGAATGGCAATCCTCTTACTGAGTCGTGCTCTTTACGTCTTCTTGGATTATCGCTTACTACTGACCTTTCATGGAAACCATATATACAATCAATTGCTAAATTAGCTTCTGCTAAGGTTGCTTCTTTTTATCGTGCTCGCCATTTCCTTACTTCTGATTCCATTCTCTACCTCTACAAATCTCTTATTCGTCCCTGTATGGAATACTGTTGTCATATTTGGGCTGGTTCTTCTAACGATTCACTTTCTCTTCTTGACAAGGTCCAAAAACGCATTGTAAATGTTGTTGGACCTGGACTATCTGCTAAGCTTGAACCTCTTTCCCATCGTCGTAAAGTTGCGTCTCTTTCTCTTTTCTACAGATACTATCATGGTCACTGCTCAAAGGAGTTATCATCTCTAGTTCCATCAACTAAAATTCATTCTCGTTTTACTCGTCATTCAGCTAAGTCTCATTCGTTTACTGTATCTGTCCCTGCATGCTCTAAAAACTTTTATTCATCTAGTTTTTTTCCCCACACTTCAATCCTTTGGAACTCTCTCCCATCTTTATGTTTTCCTGACTCATACAACCTTCAACTTTTCAATTCTTCTGTCAACCGTTTCCTTGCTCTATAACTCTGTTCTTTTTTTTCCTAGTAACTCCCAACTTGATAGTGGTTGCTTGCAGCCTTGTTGGGAGTGAATGCAAATAAAATAAAAAAAAAAAGGCAGAGGAAGATTAAACCTTTTTTCTCATTGCTATATATATATATATTTTAGTTTATTAAGTTATTCCAAAATATAAAGCGAAGTTGGGAAAAAAAATTTTATATTATAAATATACAATAAATTGCCTATTAAATGAACTAAATATTAAAAAATTCATTTTTTTTTATCGATTTTTAAAAAGTATTTGGTGGTTGGAAACCTTTCTTTCAGTTTGCTAGAAAATTGATATTGTGCGATTTCTAAATTATTATGATTAGGAGTCATTAAAAAATACAAGCAATCCGGACCCATAGAATACGGATCATGGCAAGTCTGTTCCACACCAACCACCTTTTTACGGGAAGAAGATACGCATTTTTTTTTTTATGCGTACTTAGAGCTTATTAAAAACCCCTCCCCATTTATTTCGAAAAAAGAAGGTTTGAATGTTACATCTACTCAACTTAGTTATAAAATACTTGAAAAGTAAAACCTTAAATTAAACTTTAACATTTACCGATTTATAAATTTACTTTATTTGGATATATGACTAGCCTCTTAGTATTTGCAAACAGGGGTGGATCCAGCATTTTTTGGTGTTTGAGATAGCTAACTTCCAGACATGTAGCTAACTTCAAACATTTATTGTTGGTATACACGTGTATACCAACAATAAATTCTTAAGTTAACATTTTGTCCAAAACTGCTTTGCAGTTGCTTAGAGTTTCCGAATCATCCGTTTTATTTTTCAAGTCATTCACACATTCGATCAAATTGCAATAGTATAGCTTTTACTGTTCCTATTCTACTCTCCCACCTCTTTCAGTGTCTCTGAAAGAGACAGTTAGTGTTAGTTTCAATTTAGTTTTTGTGAGTTCCCAAAGCTTGTGTACTTCGAAAAGAGTACATAGATTTTATTAATAAAGCCGAAAAACATTTTAGCTGTTGAAGAAGAATTATTGAATCTATTAAAAGTAAATTCCAGCTATAACATCCGCACGGTGTAAAGAACGCTCATGGATTAATGTTGAGTATTCTTGTTCTGACACCTTTATTAATGCCTACCAAATAGGCGCCATTATCATACCCCTGTTCTCGACAATTTTGTATATAACCAGACATTTCTCTCTATTTCTTACATTATGGAGTTTGCTAAATATTCTCCTGTAGTTTCCGTAACGGCAATAAAACCAAAAAAATATTCCTCTCTCGCTCTAGTTGAGGAAATGCAAAATCCTAATATTATTGACATTGGTTCATTACGACTTGCATCTCTGGTGCAATCGAGCAAAAAGACAGAGTATTTTGCTTGTTTAACTCTGTGTGTAGTTTCATCAATAACTATTTCAGACATCAATGTAATTAATTCATTTTGAATGTCGTGGCTCAGATAATTTTGAGCAATTTGCTTTTCATTAATTAGTAGCAAGTGTTCCTTTAGCGTCAAATCAAATTCGGATAACAACTTAAATAAATCAATAAAGTTACCAGTTTCTGCTATTGCCCAGGTTAGGTGATTTGCCATGACCTCTAAATGCCAGATTTTGTGAGGCTAAAAAGTTTATTATATTAAGAGACGGTTATTGGAAATGTCCATTTTCCCTCATCTAAGTTTCTAAATGAATCGCTTAAATGAATTGCTTGCTCTTAATTTACCGAGTCATAAATTTTATCACTTGCCAATTCTTTATTGCGTTTAAACTCTTGGGTCACCGCCAGTGGCGGATTAAAGCTTCTTAGGGCCCGGGGCTATTTTTGCCTTTTTGAGCCTAAAAATGACTAAAAAAAAATGCATCTAAAATTTTTGGGGGCCCCTAAATTTGCGGGGGCCTAGGGCTATATACCCTGGCCCCCCTTGATCCGGCACTGGTCACAGCTGATACATTCAACTCTGAAGCTGGTTCTATTTCAGATACCAAAGAAACATAGGCAAGAGATTCATCAGAGGACTCTGGATCAGTAACAGTTGTAAGGAGTTTCTTAAGAAACTTCATCATACTGGAGCTCGTAGCTTGGTTTGATTTCTCTGTTTCAGTCTTTCTTTTTCATTTTGATGCACCAGATTCCCACCAGGTTCTTCCTATATCTCTGTCTCACGTTGGTTTTCCAGATATCATTTTGGACTTAAGTTTGGACCAATAAATAAAATTATAATTAGGTACTTGCATAAGTTTTAAGTTTTGATTTTAATAAAATTTTTATGATATTAACTTTAGGTCAAGATAAAAAAAAAAAGAATAACATTTTTATTTAACTTTTTAAATTTAAGTGTAATTAATTAAATAAAGAGTTAAATTTTATTTATAACAGTTTGTAATACTCACTTACTTCGTTATTTTTTTTATAAGAGACTGTAGTTATAAGCGATAGCTGCACAAAATGCTTAAATAATTGCGCTATATTTAATATCTAAACTTTAAATATTTGCAACGAATTACTTCAATAATATTTTAAAAGTTTAATAAATTTAAATATTGTTCCGGACGTCATTGTAACTCTATTATGTCATTATTTTCAAACTCACAGTATTTACTATTATATATTGTACTTACTAAATTTAATTGTTAAAAAGTTAGCCTATTAATACTTTGGTTCACTTTGTCACAAAGTTTGTGTCTTGTTCACTTTTTGTTCAACTTTGTGTTCACTTTATAAAAAATAAAACTGTGTTTATATGAATGAAAATCTTTTTTGAATTTAGGTCTAAGATAAAGAAGTTTTAAATAAAATTTTAAGTATATTATAGAGCTTAAAAGTGTCTATAAAAATTTGTCATTCTAAATACTGAAAATGAGTTAAATAACTTTTATTTGTTGTAAAATATTTTTTACTATGATATATTTTTTATTCATCTAGTTTGCTAACATTAAAAATGAGATGGGAAAACTTTTTGGTAGATAAGTTAAAAAGTAATAAGGTATGTTATATGAAGTAAAAGTTTTTTTTATTGTTTTAAATCAAAAATATGTATTGTCTTAGAAAAAAAAAATTAATTGGAATTCACTTTTTTGAATAAATTGAATAAATTTTCTGAAATATTTCTGTGTATTATTGTATCCAGAGAATCGTTACATTCATTCATTCAGATTCCATCATAGTACAAAAGTTTCTAAAAGATTTAGAATTTCATATTTTTTAGTCCACATAAAAATAGCCAGTTTTTGATTATTTTTTGGGGTCTTTTTTAAGAAATCCTATCTCTGTTTTAAAGTGCCTGAATAATGAACAGACACTTCAAATTAAAAATTCATAAAGGAATTAAAATTAGGTTATTCTTTCTGTAAGAGATTAGGTTATTCTTTCTGTAAGAGATGAGTAGTAATATATCTTAAAAGATGTAAAATAGAAGATTTGTTTTTTAATGCAACAGAGGATGGTATTTAAATTTAATGATCCACTCTAAGCAATCAAACAGTAATAAATACATCTGAAAATAAAGTCATTTTTAAAGTCAAGGTTGAATACAGTTGTTGTCATAACAGTTGTCAAATACAAGTGTTCTCACAACAATTGTCAAATGTAATTGTTGAATAGACTGCTATCAAATTCAAAAATTACATTTGGCTATTGTCAAATTCAACAATTATATTTGGCAATTGTCAAATTCAAAAATTACCTATTAGCAATAGAAAAAGAACTTCAAAAGAATAAACTGTAACTTTTATTAAAAGGGTATTCATTTTTAGGCATTTCACACTCAATAAACTTGTTGTACTCTTTTGATCAATAGAAAAATCAAGATCACCCCTAATATTGTTTAACCATATATAACCAAACCTCTAATATTGTTATTTTGCACCTGTAAAAAAGAAATTAATGTTTAAAAGTTTATAAAAAAAACAAAAGTTCATAAACAGAAAAAGTCAGTAAATGTTCAAGTTTGCTGATTTTAGTTGCAGTTTGAAACTTTATCTAAATATTCTAAAATAAATTTTCAAAACTATTTTCTTTCTTTAAATATCTTGGTTTATAACTATTACATAAAGTTACTAGTCCATGGAAATCTAGTTCATCAAAATTGTTAAGAAACACTTTGATTTTTTTAGTTTTCTTAGAACCTCTAAAAATCTTTCTATATCTTTAGAAAAAAAAGGTTTGTTAGAATAAAAGTGGGGGAGGGGGCCTTGGTGGCATCAGCCACAAATATTATTTTCCACAAAAATAAATAAATTTTAAATCTAATTTCTTATTTTTATCATCAAGTAAAACTAAAAAATAAAAAAAGTAAATATGTCAAAAATAAAATGATAAGCACATAAAAATATAAGTATAATGTATGACATTTTAATTAGCGAAAAATCAATATTTAAATAAATTAAAAATATAAATTATACTAAGGTGGCATTTTTTACTTGAATGGCATTTTAATTTTGAAAAATAAGTGTTATATGAATGAGTATTATTCTTTAATGGTGACTCAAGTAAGGATGTATTCTTGTTTTTATGGATTATTCCTCATTATAAATCAAATTTTTAATTTTAGTATCAATATAAATCCGAAGCAAAATTGGATATACTAAATGCATTAAAAATTTATTCTGAACTTAATCCAATTGAAGATGTTTTTAGTAAGTTATTTACTTTTGTAATTATGAAGGTTTTGTAATTATGAAAAAATTATATCTACAGCATCTATTATTATATTCTTTATATTAGGGGTAGATCTAGAATTTTTTGGTCTTTGAGATAACTTTCAAGCATACCATAAACTCCAAACATTTATATGTTTATACTTATGTCAAATAAGGATGCTTTGAAAAAATGGTGATAGTTCGAGCCTGGAAACAATAAAGCCCCAAAATTTTTTTGAGAGCAACAAGTTGATACAATTTTTTTGTGCTATTCGAACTAGATACTATACATATATATATATATATATATATATATATATATATATATATATATATATATATATATATATATATATATATATATATATATATATATATATATACATATAAATATAAAAATAAAGAACTAAAACTTTTAACTCTTTAGTTTAATGCATTGTTGTTTATTTTTATTTTCATCTATTAGGCTGGCGCAGATGTATTTTTAATACATTGTTTCCAGTTTAGGATGTTGAATGCTGGATCTTCTTGACTCAATTCATAGACTAATTTGAGTGTTGATGGTTATCTTCCTTTAATTCGTAAAGACTCCAATAGTCACATGCTTGGCCTGGGCATTTACATTCATAAGAATTCACCCATTTGTCGGGAAACTAAGTTTGAATCCACAGACTACTCTTTCATGTGCTTTCGTTTAGCACCACTTCACTCTATCACCTTTCTCTTTGTTCTATATCGCTCTCCCTCATCTCAAGACTGCACTCTTCTTGATGTTATTTCTGATCATATTGACCAAGCCCTCTCTCTTTATCCATCAGCCAATATTGTTGTTGTTGGTGACTTTAATGTTCATCACACTGAATGGCTTGGCTCTAGTGTCAGTGACTCTGCAGGCATTAAGGCCCACAACTTTTGCCTTTTTCAATCCCTAACTCAAATAGTCAACTTTCCAACTTGCTTTCCAGACAACCCGAATCATTTACCTTTTCTACTTGACTTATGTCTTGTTTCTGATCCTAGTCAGTGCTCAGTTTCTCCACACTCACCCTTAGGTGATTCCAATCATGGTTTGGTCTCTCTAAAACTATTATCTCATTCTTCTTTACCATCAGAATCCCCCTATCATTGTACATCTTACAACTACCTTAAAGCTGACTGGGACTATTTCCGTGATTTTTTTTGTGATGGCATCATGGGTAGAAATCTTTCGTCTCCCTGTTGACAAATGTGCTTCTTACATAACTTTGTGGATTCAGGCTGGCACGGAATCCTTTATTCCTTCTTGATCATTCCAGTTCAAGCCTCACTCTTCTCCATGGTTTTCCTCACATTGTGCTGCTGCAATTGCCAATCTAAACCATTACTTCCATATCTATCAGCAAATCAATTCTCCAGAAAGCAGACGTCTGTTTATTACTGCTAGGAACCATTGTAAAAAGGTTTTGTCTAATGCCAAAGCCCACTATTCTCAGATCATGAAATCTTGTATTTCATCACAAAAATTAGGCTCTCGTGACTTCTGGAGAATCTTTAATTGTATCAACAATAAGGGCAAGTCTGTAATTCCACCTTTTTTGTATGGTCCAGACTTTGTCACCTCACCTAAAGACAAAGCTGAATTGTTTGCCAAGAACTTTTCATCAATATCATCTCTTGATTCTACTAGTTGCACTCTACCTGATATAGCCATCAAACAGGTTGATCCATTGCTCGACATCTGTATCACTTTAGCTTCTGTATCTAAAGTGATTTCCCACTTAGACTCTTCTACAGCTTGCGGCCCGAACAACATACCTGTTATAGTCTCGCAGAAGTGTTCTCCGGAGCTGTCATCTATCCTTTCAAAACTATTTAACAAGTGCTTATCAGAGTCTTGTTTTTTTCTTCCAGATATTCTCACATCTAAAGTGGCATTGTTGGCTGATGATACTACCATTTATTCTTGTCACAATAAGAAGCCAACTCCCTCTGATTGCTTGCAGAAGGCATTTGAGATTGAAAAGGATCTCACTTCTGCTACAGCATGGGGCTCACAGTGGCTGGTGAACTTTAATTCAGATAAAACTCAATTTTTTTTGGCCAATCATTATCGCAACAGTTTAGACCTTCATATATTTAAACGGTAATGTACTCGATGAGTCTCCTACCCTTCATCTTCTAGGATTAACTCCTACTTCTGATCTTTCTTGGAAACCTTATATCAAATCCGTTGCAAAATCAGCATCTGTTAAAGTTGCTTCTCTTTATCGAGCTCGTCACTTTCTTACTCTGGATTCTATTCTTTATCTCTATAAATTTCAAATCCGGTCATGTATGGAATACTGTTGCCATATCTGGGGCGGATCTTCTAATGATGCCCTTTCTCTTTTAGACAAGGTGCAAAAATGCATTGTAAACATAGTTGGACCTGCTCTTGCAGCCAACCTTCAACCTCTGTCACATCGTCGTAATGTTGCTTCTCTTTCTCTTTTCTACAAATACTATAATGGGCACTGCTCGAAAGAGCTAGTGTCTTTTGTACCATCTACTAAAATTCATTCTCGAGTTACTCGTCATTCAATTAAGTGTCATCCTTTTTCTGTTACTGTTCCTAAGTGCTCCAAAAAATTTTATTCGTCTAGTTTTTTTCCTTGAACATCAGTTCTTTGGAATTCGCTTCCTTCATCTTGCTTTCCTGATTCATATAATTTGCAATCTTTTAAGTCGTCTGTCAATCTTTATCTTGCTCTACAATCTTCATCTTTTCTCTTCCAGTAACTTCCAACTCTAATTAGTGGTTGCTTGCAGCCTTGTTGGAAGCAAAGATGTTTTTTTCACTATGCAAATAAGTGAATGTGTACTTATTTTATTTGAAATGCTAGGTCTTCCAGGACATGGAAGATTTTCAATTGTATTGTATCTGATTGTATTAGCTGATTATTCTGCTAAAAGTTGCATGCGTTGTGTTAACATATTTTGCAATTTCTCTCATTAAGATGTTTTGTTCATTCATTATTATGATTTTACATTTTGTTGTATTATCAATAATTTTTCCAGTCAATTTGATTGTTTAATTGCTGAAATATTGTAGTTAATTTGATGCTCATATTTCTATCGCGTTTTATTTATGTTTTCAAATATTTATAGCAATTTATATAAAAATTATCAAATATATATAAATAATTCACAATTAAGTGCAAAGTTTTAATCAAAGACAAATGAAATTTTGAGTGAAATAATAAATGGAATAATAGAGTGGGTTGTTAATTTTTACTATTATAATTATTTTAGGTTATGAGATATATGTAAAAAAAAAAGCAATATAATTAGCACATCGAATAATATTTTTATAAATATCTATATTTATTCGAAAATAGGATGTTCATCAATATACATTTTTTATATTTAAAAAGCGCAAACAATCATTGATTTAATATCAATGAAATTCGAATTGTATTAAAAAAAAAAACATGCTGGATTATTATTAATGACAAAGATGACAACAGTATGAGCAGCGTTGATCTTTCCAACAGTGAAAAAGAGTTACAGCCTGTTTGGTTAACAAACAATCATTGATTTAATATCAATCAATGGAAATGTTATATAAAAAAAACATTTTCACTGTAATTTTCAGCTTTTTTTAGCGTGTAGAAAAAAAGTTATTCATTTTTATAGGATTTTGATATGAAAAAGTTAAATTTTATTAATAGTTTATAAAATTAATAGTTAATAAGGCATTTAAAATATGTCTATTAAAACCAATAGCTATTTGTTCAAGCAATATTATTGCTTAAATATTGTTCTTTGTAAATATAACTTTATTTTTTATTTAAATATACTGTTTGTGTTCAAGTGTACTTTGCTCATTAGGAATATTGTATTTAAGATTTCTTGTATTTAAGTGTTTAGAATACATTTCCTCATTATATTTAATATATAGAACAAAATCAACTGCAATTTTGTAAATGATTATGGAGCTTGTTATAAACAATCATATACCCAAATAAAAAATGTGATTAAAGATATTGACAGGAATGGTCATAAATTACTTGTAAAACAAACAAATTTGAAAGAAGAATAAATTACAAGTATATGCACACATCATCATGATAAGTTAATAGTGAGATATGAGAGTAATCAGAAAATTTGCTGTAATAACTCACAAAAAAAGTGACTCACAAAAAAGTGTCTTCAGGTAAAAGTTCATATATTTACATTTTAATGGGTAATACCATTCTTAATAAGTTGTTTATTAGTTTTTTGTAATAGGATTTATTCATTAATTTAAGTAATATAGTTACATTTTCTTTTCAGCATCTCTATATGTGATTACAATGTATACTGTGTTAAAAGCAGAAACCGTAGGTTTAAATCTTATACCTGGAAAAAAGTTGTGTCCAACCTGTCTTAGTAAAGTTATGAAACATTTATCAAAAAGTATGAGTGAAAATAAAAGTTTTGAAGATTTTGATATTGTTAGTGAAACATCCATTTAAACTGCTGGAGTATCTCTTATTGCATAAGTCAGGTAAAATATAAAATGAATATAGCCATATAATACCTTGTAAAAAGGACTATTTAAGCATAAAGACTATGTTCACATACAAAAATGTTTGCTCTTAATAATGTAATTTAAAGGAATTGTTTGTTGCCTTCAAAACCATAAATCCAGAAATAAATATAGGGTTTTCAAGGTTTTGCACATTGTGACTAAAATGGTTTATTACTGCTGGTGCTTCAGGAACACATTCAGTATGCATCTGTGCTACTCATCAGAATTTAAAACTCCTTTTATATCCTCTTGGTGTGATATACAAAGAACTTTTACCTTATATTGTATGTGATATGACTAATAAAGACTGTATGATATAAAAAATGTGAAAGATGCCCAGCAACTATGAATACATTGGTTGAAAAATTTTATAATTTAATTGGAAAGTTTGAAAATGACGAAGAAGTAGAATCATCGGACAACAACAGATAGTTCAAACTCAACACATAATAAAGAGCCAGTATCTGAATACATTGAACTAGTATGTAAAAAACTGACAAAACTTGCACCACACTTGTATTTATTTTGTATTTGAGTCATGCATCATACCTGAGATTAAGAAAGGAAGGAATTTTTCTGGTGGTTTTTCAGAAAACTTTTAATTTGTAGTTCAGGATGAAGTACAAAGCTTTCATTGGATAAATTTACAATGTACACTTCATCCTATGATTATTTATTTCAAAAAAGAAGTTTTTTTCAAGCATAAATCTAATTGTATTGTTTCAGATATGATGCATGATGTGAACATGGTGTATAAAATTATTGATGTTGTCAACAATGATATTAAAACAAATCTACCTCAAATAAAAAATATTGAATACTTTTCAGATGGGTGTGCAGGTCAATATAAGATTCACAAAAATATTTTTAATCTTTGTTTCCATCTTAAAGATTTTGGTCTTTTTGCTAAATGAAACTTTTTTGTAACAAGTCACGGTAAGCAACCTTGTGATGGGATAGGTAGTTCAGTCAAACATTTATCAACACTAGCAAGCTTGCAAAGAGATATAGGTAATCATATTTTATCTCCACAAGCAATGTGCATATATTGCAATGAAAACATTGAAGGTGTTCATTTCATTTATATATCATCAGAAGATTTAACTTTGGCAAGAAACACTCTTAATGGCACGATTGGATACTGCAAATACCATACCTGGAACGCGTAGTTACCATTTGTTTATACCACTTGGCCATCAAAAAGTAAAAAAATATATATTTAATATACCTTTTATTATCTTTAAAAAACATGCATAATTTTTATTGATAAACTCAAATAGATTTTTATTTGTCTGGAATCATTGTCAAAAATAATTTTGTTTTATTTTGGACTTACAATTTTCTTTTAATGTATTTAATAATACATGTTTAACAAAATAAGTAAAACGGAATAAATGCATATGTTGCTATATTGTTGAAATCGGCGCATAGCTATGCAGTGTTGATGAAGATTTTGAATTCATTCATGACTTGGAAAACATCCATGTAACAACTGTAAACTTAGTACCAGATAATTATGCCTGTGTTTTCCTATGAGCTAAAGTTGTGGATATCTGACTTTACACTTTTTCATTTTTTACTTTTCAAGATTTCTTGTTTTTCTTCAGATGCTAAAAGCTTTGCCTGCTAATCTGAACTTATGTTTTTTGTGCAAATTTCAATTCGTCAGAGCCAAATGCCTTTGCAATTATCAATATGCAATCTGTTATATTTGCAGAAATAGTTTTTAGTTGTTTATTTTCCTCAGCAATAAAAATTTCAAATAAGTCAAATTTATTATTATTAAACTAAAGATATTAATACTTTTGTTGATTCATTTTTTAAACAAAATAATTTTAACTTAAAACAATATAATATAGTTCAAAATATAAACAAGTTTATTTGATAAGCAAAAATATTATATTATTATATATACACCAGAGTTCTCTGTTTTGATTTTAACTCTTGTAATTCGTTTATTTTAAAACATATATAAATGCTGAAATATTTTTATTATTAAAATATGTGCCTAGGTGTTTTCCTGTATTTCCAATTTTCCAACATTTTTTATTTTCTTTATTGAGACAAAATGTTGATTTAATTTCTGTATTTAATCTTAAATTAAAAAATGAATTTGATATGTGGACACACCAAATAACTTGAAAAAGAATTTGATATGAGTCACACACCAAATAACTTGATAAATGGAATCATTATACAATAAACATTCCCAGTACCTCCTGGTTGATAAAATATATTGCTATACCTTAAATAAGATCATAGTTTCAAATATATTATATCATATGCTATATATTTTAATAATATATTATGTTTAATTTTGAGCACCAAATTATTTTAGTACTCAAAGATACAGCTATTTAAAGTTTTGAATGTTTTAGAAGTAAATAAAATTATTTTAACTTGTTTTCAACACTCATAATAACCTGCTGTAAAAACCTGAAATATAGCAGAGTAAAATAATTTAGTTTGAAAAATTCATTGTCAGAATAATATTTTGCAATAATGCCTTTTTTATCATATGATAACTTTCTTAACATTTAAAGTAACAATATTACAAAAAATGTATTTTTAAATGTCTAAACATTTTCTGTTATCTCATATTATGTGATAAGAAGATGTAAACTAATGTACGTACGGATTAGGGTGGATTAAATTTTGAATCAAATCAAATCAAAAAAATGATTTGAGATTCGATTCAAAAATTTTCAAAAATCAAATCCTTATTTATTTTGTTTTTCTTGTGAGTATTTTAGATATTCTGCGCTCTGGCGCTATCGACATAACGTTACTTATCCTTAAATACCTTTTTAATCAGTCATTAAAAAGGTTAACCAGGGCAAGAAGTATCAATAAAGAGATTATACAATTTTTTTATTTTATTTTATTTTGAAATATGTATTATTAAATTAAAAATTCTTAAATTTAGACTTCAATATGTCGATTCAAAACGTGATTCGAATCGGGAATCAAGGTCTGTTTTGATTCGAGATTCGATTCGAAACAAAAACTGCTGATTCGTAGGGCCCTAACATATGTATATATATATATGTATATATATATATAAATTTCAAAAAATTCTTTTTTTTTTAGTTACTAATGATGGAAAGGCAACCCAGTTGCTATATTTAGGTGGTACTATTCCTGTTCCATATAAGGGTAAATTTTATATTATGTTTGTTCAAGTTTTTATTGAAAATAAAAGTAAGATGTATAACTGCTTGTATGACAGTAGTAATAAAATGTAACTTATTCAAGTTGCTATAATTTGATTGATATATATATATATATATATATATATATATATATATATATATATATATATATATATATATATATATATATATATATATATACATATTTGTTACATTACATAGTCCATGTAACATATACTTAACTTACATTATGATGCATAAAACATATACATAACTTTCATTATGATGCATACAACATACAATCTTCTCTGTTTAGCTAGTGCTTTCACGCTCAAGTTTTTATGTGCTTGCCCACGCCTTTCCAAAAACTTTGGCTAGCGCATTTAAAAGTGCTTGCCAAAAAAATAAAAGCGTTTTGTTTCAAATTGCAACAAAAAATATTATTTTCATTTGTTCAACTTTTATGAAAAATACTTTTTTTTAAGTTTTTTTTTAAATTATTTTATCTAGTATTTATGCAAAGAATTTTTTTCGCTATTTTCATTTAAATTTAAATCGCGCAGGCTAACTTAAAATTTTTTTTTCTTGCGCAGGCTAACTATAAAAATTTTCTCCAAAAATTCTTTCTCTTAAAAAATCTTTTCCCTTTTTTGTGCACTGTCATTAAATTCATGCGCTGTCACCCCTTTTTCGTCATTAAATTACAAGCAGAGAAGACTGAACATATACATAACTTATATCATAATGCAAACAACAAATACATAATTTACATTATGATGCATACAACAAATATATTACCTGCATTGTGATGCATGCAACATATACATTACCTACATTATAATGCATGCAACATATAAATAACATATGCATTACATTATGATGTATATAACATATTTATAACTTATATTATGAGAAAAATTTAGTCATTATATTATTATTAGTGTTATATTGTTATATAAGTGTTATATTATAAGACATGATAACCATTATATGTTACATACACATAAAATGTAATGGGCAATTAAATTATTTCAAAAAAACCAACTATAAGAATTATTTTTCAGTGCCTCAGGTAATAATTGAAATTTAAGAATAATTTTTTTAGGAAATAACTACAACATCCCTGTAAAGATATGGTTACTTCAGGGTCATCCATTTATTGCTCCATTTGTGTATGTTAATCCAACCAGTGCAATGGTTATTAAATCTGGAAGACATGTTGACCAATCTGGTCGAGTTTACATGCCTTTTTTAACTGAGTGGAATTTCGTAAGTTGTAAATGTTTTTTATATATTTAGATTTTAGGTATTTATTATTTTATTAATTTTTAGTTTGTGTGAAATTTAAGCATCATTAGGAATGCAAAATAAACTTTATGTAAGATTGAGCTTTTTTAGTAAAGATTTTGTTGTTTTTGAAATTTTTATGTAAATGATATTTTTTTAAAATATCATTAACATAAAGATACATTTTTTTGAAACCAACTGCGGCCGTGGGGCAGTGGTTAGAGCGCTTGCTTTATAAGCAGGAGATCCAGGTTCAAAATGAGCCTTGGATATATTTTCTTGTCATGGTAAGGAAGGAGGTGTGAACTTCCTGGTTAAACGCACTTTCGCGGTGCTCTGTGACAAGACCGTTAGGTCTTTTTGGGGCACCTAAATAACAAAACAAAAAAACAAAAAATTATCAGTATAAGTTCATTGAACTATAGAAAAAGTTCTCATTGTCAAAGCATCCGAAAATCAAATATATTTTTAAGGTGCAAAAAACTTTAGAAAAAAAGCAAATTTTAGAAACTTTAAAAGGTTTAGCTTGTTACTATTTATTAGACCTTAGATATTATTTATTTTGCTAAGTAAAATCAGATGAGTTTAACACCTATGCATAGATTTACTAATTGTTTGGGTGCATTGTCTGTCTTATATATTTTTAAATATTCTTCTATTAATCTTTATTTTTATTTTGGTAACTGTCAAAATAAGCTTTGTTCAAAAAATAATTCTCCTTTATTCTAATGTACTTCATTTTTCCCTCAGGCGTTCACTGCTTAAGTGTGACCATTTGGCGCATATATATGCCAAAGTTTTAAAAAAATATTTTTAAAGGTGCAGAAAACTTTAGTAAAAAGACAACTTTAGAAGCTTTAAAAGGTTTAGCTTCTTACTATTTATTAGACCTTAAATATTTTTTGCTTAGTAAAATGACAAGCCAATGATTTGACTCTTGCCCATTGACTTAAAAAGACTGATGCAAAATAATCTAAATATACTTGTTTAAAAAAATTGTTGTGAAAAGTAATAGTGTTTCATAATAATCCAATTAAAGGTAATTGACATTTTTGAAAAAGACATCAAACTGGTCTTTGCAGCTGAAATAAGACAGCTTTATTAAGAAAAGTCCAAGTACTTTATTAGTTATATTAGGAAATGGAATCGGTTCTTTTTTGTTCTTTATATCAAAAATTTAACTCATGCTCTATGAATTCAATAATTTTTTTCACTTTACTCCTAATTTATTTTAATGGTTATGTACATAATTTAATGAAATCAATTTTTAATTTTAATGTTAGTGAAGTGCCTTAAAAAAAATGTTTTACTAGTTTATTTTAAAGTTATTAATTCA
This sequence comes from Hydra vulgaris, assembly GCF_022113875.1. Taxonomy (NCBI): domain Eukaryota; kingdom Metazoa; phylum Cnidaria; class Hydrozoa; order Anthoathecata; family Hydridae; genus Hydra; species Hydra vulgaris. Next base: position 39,100,438 of record NC_061157.1, read on the forward strand.
CAGGAACATGTCAGGAAGCCAAGTCGATTTTGTTGAATTTTGAGAAAAAGGTTATTTATCTATAAATAACTACTTAATAAGTAATATCTATAAATAGTTACTTAATTTATTTAATATAATTTATTTAATAATTATTTATTTTTTTGCATTTTTCTCTGTCAATTTAGTTGTTGCTGTTTCTATATTTTGATATTTACTTTTGTTTAACTAATTTATGTAATGCGTAATATAGGTTTTAATATTGTATGTAAAAGTGTATGTATGAATATTTTTTTATTTAAGTTTGCCTTTATTTTGCTTTTTTATATTTTTCTGCAAAATTTTTTTTATCTCACTCTATCCTTCTGAACTTTGATTAAAATTTATGTTTTTCTCTTACATTTTTTTCTCACTCATCTTATCTCATCTGTTTATTCTCTCTTTTTTTATTTTTCTTAGCAATATTCCTTTATATTTTTGTTCTGATTCCAACTTTTTTAATATTATTGTTCCTATTAATTCTTTTTTTATTACTTGTATTAATGTAGTTTACTTTCTTTATTATTTCCTTGTTTTAATATTTTTTTATTTTATTTGTTTATTTTATTAAGGTGTCACTCCATTGACTAGTTTTTAACTTTATGAGTGACACCAAACCTAAGTTTGTAATTTATAATTTAATTTGTAATTTTTGATTTTTTGGTTAAATAAATGGTATAAAATAAGTAATAAATATTTATAAAAAATTACTTAATAAGTGATAAATATCTATAAATAATTACTTAAAGGTAAATAATCTGACTATTCTCTTTTATTTGTTTTTATCAAATGGCTTGTTATACATTTTCAAGTTTTTTTTTTTTTTTTTCAAGTTTTTTTTTTCTTTGTATATTGTTTTTTCCTACAACTAACAGAACATTTTAATCTATTTATTTACAGATTTTTTATTTTCATTTTACAGTTAATAGATCTTTTTCTTTCAATGGTTATTTTAAAGGTTCAGCTTTATTAATAAAGTAAAAAGTAATTCAGTATTATTAATCAAGTAAATATATAAAATGGTCTAAATAAAGTTATCATTGTCAATAATTGCCTAACGTTTTATGAAGATTCAATTGATGATTTGGTAGTCTTTAATGAATTTAATTTAATGTGGAACACTGCTTAAGTCATGCGAAGTATCAGAAAAGTACAAAACAAGCCTAAAGCTTGATATTTGTTTTAATGTTAATGTTTTAATGTTAAAGGAAATCTTACAGAAATTGATTTCCCCTACAATACCTCTCACAATACCTCTCACCTACAATACCTCTCACCTACAATACCTCTCACCTATAATACCTCTCATCTACAATACCTCTCACCTACAATACCTCTCAACTAAAAAAATATATTTGAAAAATTTAAAAACTATGTGAAGTATTTTTATTTTAAGTAAATTTTTTTTTTTTTATTTCTATGTGATTATGTTTTTAATATATGAAAAGTGTTTTATTTTTTTACTTCCCCAAGGCCATGGTGGTTACTACAGTTTAAAGTTTACAGTTTTTTTACATTTTTTTTTTATTATTATAGCCCAAATCAACTCTATTATTGCTTATTCAAAACATGTGCACAATATTCAGCTTGGAATGTCCAGTGTATTCTAAATCTGTTCAACCTGTTGGTTATCCTCCGTATTCAGATTTTCCACAAACAACAGTTAATCAATTAGTTCATCAAAGGATGCCAACACCTAACACCTCTCATTTTCAGCCTGCTTATTTAAATACACAAAATTATCTAAACACAAGTACTACAAACATGACTAGTTATGGTTATAATTCAACACAATACCCAGTGCAAAAGACTATCCAGCAACCATTACTTGGTAATTTTCAAGCATCTTCTAATATTGCTCGACAGGGCAGCATTTTAACCGATGAAGCTATTAAAGCATCTTTACTTTCATCTGTAGAAGATAAGCTTAAAAGAAGAGTAAAAGAGGTTTTTATGCTTGGAAATGTAAGTTTTAAAATAAGTCTCTTTATTATTTGTTTGAAATTATTTAAATGTCCATACTGTTTGGTCTCTCGCTAAAATAATCAATTAGTTATCACTAACATATACACAGTTAATTATCATTATTATATAACATATGTTAGTTATAACTAATATATGTTATATGTTAGTTATCATTAACATATGTTTGAAAAGGTGACTTACGCCACTTTCAAAATAAATGGCTCATATATTAGTAATAACTAATTATGTTAGTGATATCTAACAGTATATATTTGCGATAGCTAACTAATCATGTAAGTGATATCTAACAGTATATATTAGCGATAGCTAACTAATCATGTAAGTGATATCTAACAGTATATATTAGTAATAAGTAATTACTAGCAGTAAGCAACCCGTAATACGCGTTGTTAGTAAATAAAACTAAAAAAAAAAAACCGCGTATAGTAAAGCCTAGAAACTACTTTAAAATAGAAAATGACGTAAAAATGACATAACTCGACTAATAATAATAATATTAAATTAGTGTATTCATATTATCAGATGTTAGTGACATCTAACAGTATATATTAGTATTAACTAACTATGTTAGTGATATCTAACAGTATATATTAGTAATAACTAACTAATTATTTTATTAATATCTAACATATGTTAGTAATAACTATTTAATAATGTTAGTGATATCTAACAGTATATATTAGTAATAACTAACTAATTAATGGGTGATAACTAAGTTTTGGCACAAACTTAAACTGAAATTTAATAATGTTAGAAATTTTATTTTAGATCTATTAAATACATTATAATATTGTCAATTAAGTCTATTATAAAAAAATAATAATGAAAAAATATTTAGTCCAGATCTCCTTATTTTATCAAGCCTTTCTTGACTTATAAAGCATGGTTTTGTACAAACTTTAAGTCCATATTGCCATGGCATCTAACTATCTTTTTTTTTTAACTCAACATGATTTTTTGCTTTTCAGTTGTTCTTGTAAACCTCCATTTTCAAGTTTACCCAAAAATCTTCTATTGGGCGAGCTTCTGGCAAATTTGCTGGATTCATGAATTTTAGGACAAAAGGTATATTCTGGTCTTCCGAAAATTTAGTTACCTTAGAAGCATAATGAGCGGACGCTAAGTCAGGCCAAAACACAACCACCAGCATTATAATTTTTTTTAATAAACGGAAGGAGTTTGTTATTTAGAATTTCATAATAAATGTCTTGGTTGATCATTTCCAGATTTTTAAAAAAAAGGTTTTGTTAATCCTTGAGGTGATATAACAAGCCATACAAGCAACTTTTGGGGATATTTTTTTGAAACTGTATTTAACATCCGGTGTCTTATTAAAGTCATTGGTGTAGAAAGCGTCATTACCTGGCTGATCAGCGTGGCTCAAAGTAAAGTACGATTCACCAACGCTTTGCAATTTCATTTGATTCTATTTCAGTATTCTGAACAATGAATTTGTACAATTTAGTTTTTATAGTCTCGTACGTTTGCCACACGGCTGTTTCACTCAATATAAAAGCGAGCTTGACATCACAAGAATTTTTGTGTTAAAATAAAAAGAACGTATTTCTGCATAAATACGTATAAAAATTCGAATAAATAAAAAAAAGAACGTATTTCTGCATAAATAAGTATAAAAATTCACTAACTTTAAAATAATAGTATTTTTTTCTACGCCTTTATCTTAAAGTTAAAAAAATATAAAAGAACTGTCTTTCTTCTTTAAATAAATATTCACATTAAACGAAATAAAAATAAACATTAAAATATTTTTAATGATTTGGAATCACTTTTCTGTTTTTTGGCTATTCTAACAGAAAACCTGTCTTGGGCCAATCAAGATTTAATATTTTAAGCTACATGCTTGATTATTGAAATTTTATATACTTATTAACGAATGTCTATTTTATCAGATTTTTGGTGAACATAGATAAAAAAAAGATTTTAAGTTGGATTTTTTAGAATTTATATTTTTGTTATTACTTGTTTTATATGAAAAACGTTATATTTTTGTTAATTTCACCAAATTATTGAAATTACAACCCTTTATGCACATGAAAATCAAAAAAATTACTTTCTGTACTTCAAGCTAAAACATCTTTAACCTTGGCAGGTTTAGCAAGAAAGTTTGTAATTACATGCATAAAAATTTTGTTTATATTTTAAAGCAATGACATAACTTTAAATGCGTTACTTCCCAATTTACTATCTAACTAAATTTATTAAAACAGCTTTTTTAGCAAGACAAACTTTATTGTATAAATAAACAAACTTTAGCAAGTTTTTTTTTCTCGTGGCTAATCTACAAGCAGACTTCAATAAAAACTGTTTTAGTTAATCTTTAACAATTAAGTAAGTTTTTTTTATTTTAATAATAGTCAAACAACGAGTTTATTTAATAATAACTATCAGAAATATATTTTTCTGATTTTTTTTTTTATAAAAAGTAACGACAAATTACTAAAATTTAGCCAAGTTCATCATTTGTCGCGTTTTTTATAAACTAAAAGAAGTTTTTTTACTATTGTATTAAATGTCGTATGATGAAACATTTTATTGTTGTTTTTATTCTTTTTACAAAACAAAATTGTCTCAAATATTTCAAAAGTTATAAATATTTTAGTAACACCCCCTAAGTAAAAAAAAAACAAGAAGCCGTAAAGCTCACTCTGAAACAGCCGTGGCCATCTCCTGTAATTTAAAAAAAAAAGAAAAGTAGTAAAATTTTTTATTAAACTGTATAATAAAATACAAGAACTTCATTTTAAGTAATTTACAATGTTTATAGAGTATGTAGTAATAAAATTATATGCACTTTTGTATTCGTGCCAAAACTTAGTTATCACCCGTTATGTTTGTGATATCTGACAGTATATATTAGTAATAACTAACTAATTATGTAAGTGATATCTAACATATATATTAGTAATAACTAATTATGTTAGTGAATCTAACAGTATATATTAGTAATAACTGACTAATTATGTAAGTGATATATAACAGTATTTTTTTGCTTTCTCTACTTCTAGATATCTCTAAAATATCACTTTTTGTTATTCATTTAAAATATTGTAACTTTTCATTTTGTATATTTTCGACATTTCGATTAGTTAAGATAGTAATAAATTAGTTAGACCATGTCTTTCATATGTATGCTTGGCATTTAATATAAAGTTTGTGACATTTTATTTTATTTAAAAGTTTATTTTGTTATTTAAAAGTTTATTATTTAGTATAATTTCTATTATTTATATGTGTTATTGTAGAATGAGTTGAAGGATTTAGAGTCTACCAAAAATATATTACAAAATGGAAACAAAGAACTAAAAGAGTTTATGGTAAAAATGGAAAATGAACAGGTGATTTCTATAACAACCATTAATAATAATAAAAAAGTTATAACTGTATCCTCATAATATATTTCCTTAACAATAATATTTTTTGTTATGTTGATATGATGATAAGTTATTTTTATTAACAAGAATGATTTTTTTAATGCTATAAAAACTTTTACACATAATCTTATTAACGAAAATTTTTATTTGTGTGTTTCTAACAGTTACATTATTTAAGGGTCATTAGAAGTGTCATTAAAAATATCATAACCAAAAGTATCTTTTGTTGTTTGATATCTTTTAATTAAATTTGAAAAAAATTGAGAGAAAAATCCACGCTTAAAATGAATCATAAGTCATAAATTTTAATCAAATCTTTATTATTTTTTAATAAATTTATAGTTTTAAAATTCTTATGTAGTTATCAAGTAATATTTGGACTAAAATTATTCCTTATTATTTGGTGCTATTTTCATTTAGTTAATATTTTATTGGTAAAGCATAGTTTATTCCAAAGCATATAATTTACTTCAAAAAATATATTTCAAATTAAATAGTGTTTCTTTATGTTTAATTACTAATGTTTTTTAATTTAATTTACTTTTTTTTGTAAATTTGTTGGCAATATGTTTGTAGCCAATAAGCATGTAGGATCGTAGTCTAAAATAAATAAACAGCTGTAAATTAAAGTTTAAGAAACAGGTTTTTTAAATAATGTTTAATCTGTTCCATTGTTATTGTTATTTAAAAAGAACCATAAAAATATCTTATAAATCAAGAATGTAGTAACATTAAAACTAAATTTTATTTCGAATTTTTCAAAAAATATTAATTGTATATTATGAATTTCCCAAAATATATTATGAAAATATAAAAAAAATATATTAAATTTATATATTATGAGTTTCCCAAAATATATTATGAAAATATAAAAAATATATATTAAATTTATATATTATGAGTTTCCCAAAATATATTATGAAAATATAAAAAAAATATATTAAATTTATATATTATGAGTTTCCCAAAATATATTATGAAAATATAAAAAAAATATATTAAATTTATATATTATGAATTTCCCAAAAGTATCAAAATAAAAGCTTAGTTTTTAAGTTGCTCCACACTAGTCAAATGTAGTAGGTTTAGGTTGAAAATTTAATTACTTCAAAAATTTTAGTTTCATGATATTAAGGAATGGTAAACAGACTGATTTATGGAGAGAACGAATTGTTTGGCGTACATCCTGATGAAAAAATCAACTTTTTAGGGAATTGGGGCAAATTTTCCCTCTCCTCAAATTTTTTTAAAATATTTTTGGGGAAAATTTTTAAATTATTATATTTCTTCAAAAAATATTTTTGTTTTTACTTGTTAAAATGCAAATCTAAATGATTTTTAAATAGATTTCATAGAGTATTAAAATAACAAATATGTATAATATAATACAATTAAAATGTCCAAGACATAATAAAATATAACTAGAATATATTAAAATAAGAAAGTCCATGAAAAATTAACAATCAAGCTCATAAACAAAATTAAGCTTATGGATAAACTTACAGAAAAAGCAACATAATTTAGAAATGAATTTATGGAGTATTAAAATAACAAATATACAAAATATAATACAAAAAGTATAATTTACAAGACATATACAATATTACATAAAAGATAAGTAATTGTATTATAATAAGAAAATCCAATGATTGATTTATATCAAATCATCTACACTCTATTGCTTGAATATTCTAACGCCGCTCTTCTCAGTAGTTCTCCATGGTTTGATCTGGATTCAGATGTTGGGAATCTACTCAAAGTTTTAAGCATGTTGTGATGAACAGATTTGGAACATTGCTCAGCAAATACCTAGAGGCATTCTAATATTGTTTAAGAAAATAACAAGGTGGTGTTCAATAATATGACCTTTCCACCCCATTGAGAGATTGTGGTTAAAGTTAACTTTAACATAAATTTCAGTTTCCTAAATCAAAAGTAAAAAATAAATAGACATAAAAAAAAAAAACCATACAGCTAATATGCCTATGACATAATATTTATAAATAAGAATTGTTTTCATGTTTATTTCTACATCATATTCAATAATTACTTTCCTAAAATTATTTTCAAATTTTAATTTACCTTTAACTTCTTAACATACATTGCAATGGCACCTGCATAACCCTCATGAAGTTTCATACCAAAGCACTTATCGACAACTAAAATTTCATGGTTAATGTTGAAGTTTAATCATATTTTTTTAAATCATGTTTTAAATTGAAAAAATAGTTCATACGCAATAAATATATATATGTGTGTATGAGGTGTGTGTATATGTATAAATTACCTATAGAAAACGATTTTAACAGTTCAACAACTGGATGATAAAAAGGATAATGGTCAAAAATATGTTGTTCCAAATCAGGCAATAGCTTCCAAATTTTGTTAGCATTTCTACCATCTAACCCACCTCCATTATATCCATGCCAAATTATCCCATGGTTACTTAGCCATACAGCAATTTCTGGTTCTTTACATAAAACATTAGAAATCTCTGTAACAATCTTCATCAGCAAATGAAGTTCTGGTGGAGGAACTACATCAAGTACATGTGTATCTTCAGCTACATCAAGCAGACATGGATGTATTACATTTTTGTAGATCTGCATAGAACTTTTCTTAGATCCATTTTCAGCAAAACTTCCATACAGCAACTTTAACTTTTTGAAAGTTCTCAATTCTCCCAAATTTGACTTTTCACTATTGCAATATAAACAAGAGTATTTACCTCCATGTCCTGATAAGCCTAATATTATATTTAGCAGTTTAAGATAGAACTAAGTAGAACTTAAGTCTGTTGAGCATTATTTTCTCGATAATTATCTGAAGGTTCGCATGATTTTCAGTAACATTTTTGACAAATGCCAATACCAGAACTTTATTAACACCAGTATTTTTGTTTTCTCGACAGTCAATATCTGTTTCTATATTAAAAACATTCATTACAAATTTTAAGGATCCTTGACCATTATCTATTCCAACACGAATAATAAATTTATCTATTGCTAGTCCCCTAACAGTGCAAATATGTTCAACAAGTGATTTGGAATCTTTCACATACACTAAATCTTTAATTACAGTATGTAGGATGTTTTTATTTCCAACCTTTTTCTTAGCTGTAAACTCCACTTTTTCTATTGCATAATAATCATCAAGACTACACGACCATATCTTTATTTTCTTTGAAGTGTTAGCTTCCACCCCCAATCTACCCAAATCTTTTCTGCAATCCATTGCAATTGAATTTATTGTAGAATCTGATAGATCGTGCTTTCTTTTTATATTATAGACAGTTTGACTTGATATTGTTTTCATTGTCTTCTTCTTTCGTATCTGTAGACTCAACGGAGTTCCGCCTGTCGACAATTTTATAGTTTCCCCCATTTGAATGTTTTGAACTTGCTGGATTTCTTTTAAAGATTTGGAGAGGACTTGTTCTACTGTTTTTAAACCTAAAATTTAACATTTAAAATTTGTCATAAGATTTAATAAAAAAGTTTACTTTTATTCAGACTATAATGTATTTATTCTGTTACCTTTTGAGATTAACAACATTTTAAGTTCTCCACAGTATCTTTCTTACTACAGGAATGTCGAATTCCCACTCCGATTCTTTGATAACAATTAAAGCAAATTTTTTTAATAACTTCATTTGATATCTCAGGTTCATTTAAATAAACACTTAAAACATCCTAAAAAAATTTTTTTTATACTTTATAAGTTAGCATAATAAAAATTTTTTTTTATACTTTATAAGTTAGCATTAATGGTAATTCAATCAATTTTCAAATCAATTATGAAAATTACATCTTATATTTTATGCAAATTGATTTTCAAATGGTTACGTTACTAAGTTTACATTAAAAGTTATACATTACCTTCAGGTTTACCTCTTTGGATTTATCTTGGTTGACTCTGCATCACCTATATATATATATATATATATATATATATATATATATATATATATATATATATATATATATAATATATATATATATATATATATATATATATATATATATATATATATATATATATATATATATATATATATATATATATATATATTTAAACAATTTTAAAATGTATACTCTACAAAATAGAATGCAAAAACAAAGCAATTATAAATTAATATATATATATAAATATAATATATATATATATATATATATATATATATATATATAAATATAAATATATATATATATATATATATATATATATATATATATTATATATATATATATATATATATATATATATATATATATATATATATATATATATTATATATATATATATATATATATATATATATTTAAACAATTTTAAAATGTATACTCTACAAAATAGAATGCTCAATGTTCTTAAAAGAACAAAGCAATTATAAATTAATATGGATATAAATATAAATATATATATATATATATATATATATATAAATATATATATAAATATATATATATATATATATATATATATATATATATATATATATTTAAGAGAAATATAGAATACATATTTACCTTTAAATCTTGGAAGTAATCTAATTCTCTCAGATGTGAGCAACCAATTTTCTAAAGTTACAATAGATAATGACTCTCCTTTTTTGGCAGAGTATAAGTAAACCTTGCAGCTTGAACATAAACCTGTTGGGCTAGAAAGTAGATCTGGATTGTAGTTGCTGTTTGCATACATTTGAACCAGATTTAGGAACTGAGTTCCAGGTTCCAGCATAGAACATTTTAAATTTTTTTTACCACAACGAGCACAAATAATCTTGCGAGACAATAAATGATCTCTATGTTTATAAGGCATGTCACTTATATTAATTATGCTAGTAATATGTGACTGAATATATATATATATATATATATATATATATATATATATATATATATATATATATATATATATATATATATATATATATATATATATATATATATATATATATATAATATTAATACAAAATATTTTGAAGTTAGAAATAAAAATATTATAAATTATCAATAATTATTTCAACTTTATCAAAAACTTTTACATAAGCACCAAAATATTTTTTCAACAAATTTATTTATTAATTTTCTTATTGTTTAAGAAAGTAAAAAAAAAATTATAAAAAAATTGTATGTCACAATTTTTTTTTGGGAGGGGAGAAATTTGCCCCAATTCCCTAAAAAGTTGATTTTTTCATCAGGATGTACGCCAAACAATTCGTTCTCTCCATAGATCAGTCTGTTTACCATTCCTTAATATCATGAAACTAAAATTTTTGAAGTAATCATTTTCAACCTAAACCTACTACATTTGACTAGTGTCCATGAAACATGGCACTTATATTTTTTGAAGTAAATTATATGCTTTGGAATAAACTATGTTTTACCAATAAAATATTAACTAAATGAAAATAGCACCAAATTATAAGGAATAATTTTAGTCTAAATATTACTTGATAACTACATAAGAATTTTAAAACTATAAATTTATTAAAAATAAATAAAGATTTGATTAAAATCTATGACTTATGATTCATTTTAAGCGTGGATTTTTCTCTCAATTTTTTTTAAATTCAATTAAAAGATATCAAACAACAAAAGATACTTGGTTGTGATATTTTTTCATGAAACATGGCACTTATTCTATCTTTTATGTTGCTTCAGGAAACATGTCTTCTATCTTAGCAGATAAAAAGATTTAATAACCTTTGGGAAATTTATATCAATATCTTTTAAAAAATTCAAAAAAAGTATATATTTTTAAAGCATATATAAAACTGCCATTTAAATTAAATTAAGTAAATAGTAATTGATTAATTAATTTAGAAAAAGGTTTTGTATGTATTTGTATGTGTCTGAAATTTTATTCAGACACATACATATTAAACACATACAACTACATAAAAAGTAAAGTAAAATAATACTGCTGTATAGATTTTATATATTCTTTTAATATTCTCCCCCCCCCCCCTCCCATCTTCACAAGGTCAAAATAATCAAGGAAGCAGCTGATTTTTTTGTTATTTCTTTAATAATTGATGTTATACCCCTTTTTCAATGTTATAACTCTAAAATAGAAACCTCGATGCGTAAATGATCTGGCTTTAATACTTACAGGGGCATAGTGGGTTTGAGCGTATATAAAGTGAGTGCTCTACTTCACCACTGTCACATTAGTATTAATCATTACTCAATTTTCTTTTTGAAATATTGAAATATTTAGAGAATATTGAAAGCTAATATAGAATTACTGAAGAATAAAAATAACGAAATTGATGAAAATATAAACAAACTAGAAAATGATGTTAGCAACATGAATATCGATGAAGCTGTTGTCACTACGGCACCTTTATATAACCAGTAAGATATTTGATTTATAGACTTTATTTTTTTGATTTGTAGATTGTTAATTTTACAGTGTATTTTCTATTCATTGATAGTTCGAAAAATATTAAAATATCTTTTCATTCTTATTATTTTTGATTATAAGAAGTAAATTAAAAAGCATTCTATAGTATTACTCTATAGATGCTGTATTATTCTATGAACATTTATTAGAGTTTAAATAGTAGTTTATTTTTTTAGAACAAAACAAAGCAAGAATGTTTTGTTTTCCAGACTAATATCTCTTCACTATTATGAAGAACACCATCCTTCCCAATTTGTAAAATTTATCAAAATGTGCCCAACTCTACATTTTGAAACATTTCTCTCCCCATTTATATTATTTAATTACAACAAGTTCAAAATGGTGGATTTAAAAGATTGCTTGAAATAGACTTTTTTTTTTTTTTGAAATTGAATTCAGATAATTTAAGATTTTGAGAAAGTTTATTTTTTCATAAAACCTCTACAGCAGATGTTAAAGAAAATCTGAGATAATAAGTTTGAAAGGTTACATAAACTATGTGCTATATTTTTTTAAATTTGTTTCCCTCCCCAAAGCTGTGGATTTTTGGTACTAGCATCTTCAATTTTAATTACAAACTAATTATAATATTTAATTACAAAGAAACTGTAACTTAAATTTTTTTTCTTTAAAGTTCTCTTTTAATAGGCTTCTTTAATGTTGTGTAAGTATAAAAGTATAGTATACATGTTGACCATCACCTAAATTCATATCTCCATTTTTAGGTTCAAATTTGTTATACTGAATTTCAATTGATTTTTGAATTTTTTTTTCAAAATTTTTAGGTTCTATTTTCAATGTTTCGACTCGCTCCTATTTTTTATTGCACGGACATTTGTTTTTATGATGCCCAATTGCAGATTGGTCCCATTTTTCTTCTAATACATTTTTTTGGTGTTGTTTTGTTCTTGTTGCTATTTTCATTTTTGTTTCAATGTATTTTTGTTTACACTCGCATTCTATTAGGTATACTCTAGGATAGCTATTTGATAGTAGTTTTGTTTTGCTGTGGGAGGTTAGTAAAGATTTAAGATTTGCGCTTTTAACCTACTTTGCTAAAGATTTTTCAATGTTTTGGTGATATTATTGGGTAGTGATTTGTTGGCATTGTTGCTTCATCGTTATCATTGATGATAGTTGGCATGGTTGCTTCATTGTTATCATTGATGATAGTTGGCATGGTTGCTTCATTGTTAGATGAAACTATTTAATTATTTGAGTGTTGTTTTTTTATAACAACATTTGCAAGGTTTTGTAATTTTTTCTTTTTGTATTCATTTTCAGCAAATACATCTATTAGGAAATCGATTTTTTTATTTACAAATTTCTCAGAGCAATTTGATAAAGCTCTATGGATAAATCCCTTAAATATGCTTTCTAAGATTTTTGGAGCATGTTTTGAGTTGGGCTTAATCTGAATATTTGTTATTGCTACTTTTCGATATATGTTAAAATCATAATTACCTTTTTGATTGTTGGTTATTTGGATATCTAAAAAAATTTATTCTTTTGCTTTTATCTTCCAATTTAATTGTGTATTTAACGGCATGATGATAAAACGGATGGCATTATCTTTAGTGGTAAACCGTGCGTGGCCATCATCTACATATCTTAAAAACTATTTTATTTCTAGCCATGGATTAGAGTAAAGGCCATGTCAAATACTTTATTTTCCAAAAATTGTAAGAAATCTCCGCAAGTATTACCATGAGTAAAAGTCCTATTGGACCTGAATCCACAAATTAGTAAATTTCTTCATTCCATAAAAATAAAATTTATATAAATTGTTCTATTAGCGATTTTATTTCTGAAATGCTTAGTTTTTTCTTAATTAATTTAAATTTGGAAGAGCTCTAACATGTCAAAAAGAATTTTTGTGGCCTCTTCCAGAGGGATTGATGGGTATAAATTAACAACGTCGTAAGACACCTGTATTTCATTGTTTGATATATTCCATAGTTCAACTGTTTTTACAAAAGTTGACGAATTCTTTAACTTTGTTATATTCTTATTTAAAATAGGTTCAAATATATTTACTAAATAGTTTGATATTCCATAACTTGGTGTCCTGATTGTTGAAACTACTAATCACCTAAAGTATAATTTATTCTGGTTTGTGCGCTTTAATTACACCATACATACATGGCGGTATTGAGAGAACTTGTATTTATTGATGTTTATATATTAATTATATTAGTTCAACTTTCATACATCTTGTATTAATATAATTAATTCAACTTTCATATAAGGTGTTGTCAATTAAAAAATGTATATATGTGTGTGTATATATATATATGTATGTATATATATATATATATATATATATATATATATATATATATATATATATATATATATATATATATATATATATATATATATATATATATATATATATATATATATATATATATATATATATATTAGACTGCTTCATTTTGAGGTCATGAAAAAATTTAAAGTACCATGGAGTGTTATCTGCTGCGCCGACCCATATTTTATTAGTAGAATTTTTTTTATTTTAAATTTTGACCACTTTTAGAGGTTGCTCAAGTGCCTCAAAAGTCATATTTTCGTTTTTTTTACCCTTTTTTAAGTCCATTTTTTGCACGTTTGAGCAAGTACTAAAACTCAAAAAAATTAATTTTTTCTAAGTTAGAATAAAAAATTAAAAATGCATGGTAATTTTATTTTATTGAAATAATTTGTGTAAATTTATCTACAAAAACGCTAAGTTATGCAGATTTTCACAAGTTGTTGCGCTTCGCGTTAATTTAAAAATGTTGCATATTTGCTTAAACATGTTATGCAAATTACTTTTTAACAAAAACAAAATTTAATTTTGATTTAAAAAAAAGCCGGGAAATCAATAATGATTACTTTTATGATATACTTACTCCATATACTTATTAAAGCTTACTACAGATTTATTCATGTCAGAAAAAAATAATAAAAAAGTTGACACACATTTTTTGGTAGGGGAATCCAGGTCATCCTTACCAAAAGGCAAGTTTGCTTCAGAGCAAGAAGTTTTGCAATATTTCTTGCATTTGAAGGAAAAGTACCCAAAACAAAAAGAAAGTAGAATTATCCACTGTCCATTGACATAAAATCAGCTGAAATAATGAAAAATATATTTGCTGTACTCTTTCAAAGTTAATTACACCTTGGATGAAGGGTGGATTTTAGATTTTACAATTACAAACAATTAGGTAAGTACCAGACTTTATATGTTTTTCTTTTATTTATACTTTATTGATTATTAGAGGAAAATATTAATATAACTAATGTCTGCTGTTAAATAAGTGAATAAACAGAAATAGGTGTGTTGTAAAATATACATTTTTTAGTATAAAGATAGAGAAGCTGATCCGAACCTGGAAACTGTTAAAAAAACAAACAAAGCAAGGCAAACTTTATCAGAGATTAAAAAAAAGGAGGAGTTTTTTAACTCAGATGAAAAGGATCTTTTGGATTGCATCTGAGCTCGATACTTTGGTTGCAATCATTAAAGCTGATTGGAAATGAAAGGATCAAGACAAGACTGAAGATATTGCATTTTTATTGGACCAATTAGGAGATAGAAAAACTAGAATAGGTGGAATCGATACAAGGTACCTTAACTCTGTAAACAGGGGTTTATCCAAAATTAAAAAGAAATCAAATTTGCACGAAACTATGTCAGAGAGTGAATTCAGCTCAAATGGATCGGAGAAAGATGAAGATAATGATGATTTTCCATACCTAGATCCAGAGTTAAAGAAAAAAGTCAAAAAAGCTAATACTTTTATGCTTCCAAAAGATATTCTCAAGAGAACTGCTGATACTGCTGTTGGGGAAGGAATAAGTCATAGGAAGCATGCTTCCATAGTTAATAGTATAATCGCTAAATCGGGTGGAAATGTAGCTGATTTTAAATGTTTAACCTCTACAGCATTACACGCTGTAAATAAGGTCATTCATGATGAATCTAAGAGGGTCAAGGATGATTTGAGAAGTTTTAGAAAAATCAATAAGAATATTTTAGTTCAACTCCATTTTGATGGAAAAGTATGTCATGAATATACTGATGGGAAAAAATTGGAACAAGATCGATTAGCAATATTAATAAACGGTAACAAGGAAACGCACCTGTTGGGAATTCTACCAATTTCTTCTGGAACTGGCGAAAATAAAAAAAATGCAATCAGAGATATCTTAAATAGCTTTAACCTTACAGGCAATATACAAGCTGTTACATTTGATACCAGAATCAACACTGGAAACAAAAATGGGGCTGTGTCTTCACTGGTAAATGAAGTCTTTCAACGACAAGTTCTATCTATTGCATCCCGACATCATGTCAATGAGCTGCACATAACACATTTCTGGAAAAATATCAAAGTAGCATTACTTCTGGACCAGATAATCTGCTGTTTAAAACTTTAAAATCAGCATGCAATGATCTTGACGCAGACAACCAGGTAGGTTTTTACAAAATTAGCTACCATTTTGTGAAATTTTCTTTTTCCAATTTGGAGTTCATTGAATTTTTTTTTTTTATTTTTGAATAAATAAGGTTTTGAAAAAATTGACTATTCCAGAGGAACATGGCTTGGTCATGAAAAGCATGAAAGCATAATGTTCTGCAGAAATATTATCACCAGTGGGTCTCTAAAAAAGGTAGCCCAATAACTAGATATCTGAATTTGTAGTTATCTATGTAGTATGTACTATTATGTTGTAATTTATATATATATATATTTTTTAATTCTATTATTCTTTATTATACTAAAATATAAATAGGTTTATTGTATTATACCTAAATTCTTATGATTCGATTTCATTTTTAGGATGGGGCTACAAGGAAGGACTACATTGAGCTGGCAGAGCTTACACTTATGGTGCTTTCTGAGGACAGGTACAAATTTTGTACTCCCGGAGCAGTTCACCATGCCCGCTTTATGGCATAAAGTAAAGAATTGTAGGTTCATGATAAGAAAAGGTTCAAAGTGTAGTAAAATTATAGCCTCATAGCAAAAAAATGTAATTTTTTTTACATTATCAAATATTATTATTTTTAAAAAATATAGGTATCTACTACCTAAAACTCCAACTTATGATGGATGCTATACCTAATCTGGAAAAACGGCTGAAGCATGAAATTACTGAAGTGGTAACTTTTGTCTCTGTTTTCTTTACTACCTGGTTTCTCAAAGCTGAACTATCAAGGTACCAACTTAAAAAGTATGAAATATATATATATATAAATATATATATATATATATATATATATATATATATATATATATATATATATATATATATATATATATATATATATATATATATATATATATATATATATATATAATATATAATATAATATATAAAAGGTTTCTAGTTTGAATAAAAAGTTTTGATAATTATTAAAAGTATCTAAAATAAAAATTTTTTTTAAAGAAAAGTTAACAGTTTTTTGTTTTATCCAGGATATGAAAGCACTTTGGCAAATGAATAGGTTTAAGGAGTACAATTTGATTGGGGCAGAATCAGTCATTGAATCTCTCAAACGCCACACATGGTTTCTGGACCCTTACCTTATTGTACTAGCCCTAGCTGATGAAAAATGTAAAGAAAGAGGTGATATTGCTCAAAAACTATACAGCTATGAATTTCATAGTATGGATGAATATCCTTAAGCCCGAATAAGTGCTAACATAGAGGTCCTCAATTCTTTATACTTCAGTGGATCGAAGCCTCCCAGCTTAGTTCATTTGGTAAAATTAACTGTCAATGGATGAAAACCCCTCCAGAATATTGGACTTGCAACAATTTCTACTTAAAATTTCAGGAGGCAGTTTTTAATCTTTCAGTTGTTAATGATTGCTCTGAAAGAACCGTTAAACTCATAAAAGACAAAATTGATATTGCCCGAAAAGAAGAGAAAAGAAGAGAAAAGACAGGATTCATTTTTATTTTTGCATAATTACAAAATGAAGTATGGAGAAAAAACTAAGAAATCCAAGAAAAACAAAAAAACAATATAAAAATACAACATAACATTTTTTTAAACTAAAGCAATTACAAAGAAATTTGTTAAACGAAATTGACGTTTTATGCAATATAATTAGATTTTTTTGTTTCATGCAATTTAATAAAGTTTTATGCAATATAATAAAGTTTTTATAGACCTTTAATGATATATATAGATGTTTTATGCAACATAATTAGGGTTTTTTTCCAAACGACATAACATATCCATAAAGATATTGCATTGCGTAAAAATCGGTAAAAATCTGCATAACTTTGCGTTTTTGTTTATAAATTTACACAAAATATTTCAATAAAATAAAATTATCATGCATTTTAATTTAAATATTCTAACTTAGAAAAAACTCTGGAAAAAAAAATTTAATTTTTTTGAGTTTTAGTACTTGCTCAAACGTGCGAAAAATGGGCTTAAAAAAGGGTAAAAAGTCTAAAATATGACTTTTGAGGCACTTAAGCAACCCCTAAAAGTGGTCAAAATTTAAAAAAAAAAACTTTACTAATAAAATAAGGGTCGACGCAGCAGATAACACTCCATGGTACTTTAAATTTTTTCATGACCTCAAAATGAAACAGTCTAATATATATATATATATATATATATATATATATATATATATATATATATATATATATATATATATATATATATATATATATATATATATATATATATATATATATATATATACATATATATATACATATATATATATATACATATATATATATATATTTCATACATATATATATATATACATATTTTTCTTTATGCCTGCATTCAATATCATTTACCTGACAATCTAAAAAAAAGTTCAGATTCAATTTAATTTTTAAAACTAGGTCTAACTGAAATACTATTGAGAATTTAGAAAATTTTATAGTGTAGAACAGCCTGAAATTTTTATTGTGAATGGGAGTAAATATTTTGCAGAATATTGGATTTATTTGCTGAAGAAATTGCTGTAGTGGATGCAATTTACTATTTGAGTGATGCTTTACACAAAGATGTCATTGAGTTAGAAACTTTTTTAAAGGTATAAAATAAATTTATTGATGAATTAGATTTTTCAGTTATAAATGAATCTGTTGTTTTTTTTAATTATAAATTGTCTGTATTTTATTTCAGGCGGTGAGAACATTATCTCGGAAGCAGTTTATACTACGAGCTACATTACAAAAAGCACGAGTTGCTGCATCTCTCTCTTTTGACGCTGTCGTTACTTAACTGTTCTAATGACAAAATCTTATATAACGATATTTTTACATTTAACTTTTGATTTTTATTCAACTTTTTTTTTCGTTGTTAAAATTTTAATTTTCATTCTTAATAATGATCTTAATAATAACTTTCTTAATAATGACTTTCATAAAATAAAATATCTCACTTTCATAAAATAAAATAAAATTTTCTCACTTTCAAAACCGACTTTGTTTATTTGTAATTAACACAAATCGCATTAAGTATAATGATGATAAATTTTTTATTTAATTTATTTGCAACTCCTGTATTTTGTTTATTTTTTTGATGCTTACATTCATAGTTGTTACGAAAGATAATATGAAAATGTAACAAAAGAATGTGAGAATCTGAGTAAGGTTTATACCTTAGTCGCTCTTTTTAAGTTAGTAAATCTAGTGAAAGCACGACAATATGAAATTTTAGAGTAAAAGCATTTGAAAGTATAGTTGCGAATGATATACCTTTAGTTATATGAACAGGGCTTTTAAAAAGAAAAATGTTTAAATATGTCAAGTGATTTCAATAAATTTATTTCTAAATATACTTTAAATTTGTGATTTTAATAAATATATCTAAATATATATATCAAATTATATATCTAAAAATATTAACAGAAATTTTATTGCTTATTTTATACCTATCGTATAGGCTAGTTTACTCGCTTACAAATCCAAATATGTTAGTGAAATGTGACGTCATTAAAAAAGTAAATAAAAAATAAAATAGTCAAAACCGATAAAACTAAATGCAATTAAAACCATTTAAATTTACTACAAAAATAGTAAAATAAAAAATTATTAATAAAAAAATTATGGATTCTTAACGGTAATGAGAGGTTGTTGTAAGATCAACATTGTTAAGTTCATTAACAAAATTGTTGAGGTTAGGGTTGTTCGCCGAAATGTAAAACTTGCAAAAATTTTGCATCTTTATTTACGTATTTTAAAAGCTATTACGGGATTTACATAAGCGAAAATTCACCTTCCGTAAGGTGCTATTCAAAAAAAAAAAAAAAAATTAAATTCCGTAATAACGACTTGCGAAACGATACATTTCGAAAGCAACAGTCCCTAATAAAAGGAGCATTTCGAAAACGTGCACTTGCGGAAAATATTCGAAAACATATATGAAACTGTTATTAAAAAAAAAAAATGCTCTTGTGTGCGTGTATATATATATATATATATATATATATATATATATATATATATATATATATATATACATATACATATATATATATATAATATATATATATATATATAATATATATTAATATACATATATATATATATATATATATATATATTTGAGGAGCAAACATTCAAACCGTGTTTTCTCCAAAAAAAATAAAAACTGAGTTATTGATGGTTTCTTGTAGTCCATGTTAAATAGCACCAGATTCAAGCTTTAGTTTCAGTCAAATCATGCTTTATCCTATTTAAAAACAGCGTGCAAAACTAACTGTTCAATCAAAGAGTGTTTTCTCCAAGGTCGGTGTTCAGTCAAACAGTGCTTTCTCCAGCTGACCAATGGGAGCGGTCCTCTATGATCACATGACTAGTTGGCATAAGCTGTTTTAACACGTGGTTCAGTACTGAAAGTAAGGTTATGGTAGGTAGTTCACTAATACTATAGCTCTACAGTTTTATTAGTTTCAATCTTTCGATTTCAAATGGATGAAGTGGTTGATGGTATTTTAGTAAGTATTGGAAACACTGGAGCTCGTAAAAGACAGGCAACTGGCAAAAGAAGAAAAGAAGAAAAACAGAAGCGTTATTCATCACCTGCAGGAACCAATGTATACATTCCGTGCAAGCATTCAACAAAGAAGTTCTCATGTTGTGATATTAGACCTTACGATGTAAAGAAACTGAGGGACAAACTTTATAAAGCTCCTGACAAACTTCGTCAAGATTCAATAATTAGTTCTCTAGTTGAAACAAAAAATGTTATTCGACGAAGGCCTAATAACCCTAACCTAAACAAGTCGCATAAGTCAAGCTCTCAACATGCCTTTTCTACAAACTACTTCATTGTTGGAAATAAAACGAGAATTCCTGTTTGTAAGAATAATTTTATTGCCATTACTAAAGTAGGAAGGACAAGATTGGCCAATATTGTTTCCAAAATCCATGCTGGAGATCCTATTGAGGATAGAAGAGGAGGTGATAGGAAAAGTAGCCACAGCATTGATAAAAAGAACAAAGTGAGAGATTTTATTTCTAATTTGAAGGCATCAGAAAGTCACTATGGGAGAAAAAAATCTAGACGTTTGTATTTGAACTGTAAATTGAATATAAGAAAGCTGCACCAAATTTATTGTGACCAAATAAAGGATGATTTGTACAGAGTGAGTTTTGCCATGTTCAGTAGAGTGTTTGTTAATGAATTTAACATTGGCTTCAAATCGCCATCAAGTGATGTTTGTAGCACGTGCGCCCTTCTAGACCAGAAAATTAAAACATTGCCATCAGGATCCATGGAACGTGTTAACCTTATGACTCAGAAAAGAATTCATAAACTTAGGGCAAATGCATTTTATGCGGACATGAAAGAAAAAACCGATGAATCTGTGTGCAGTTTGTGTTTTGATCTACAGCAAATACAACAATTGCCAAAAACAAACATTCAAGATGCATATTATCTGAGGCAGTTGAATTTTTATAGTCTATGTATTACTAGTTTGGATGGCAAAACCCCAACATTTTATAGATGGTCTGAAGAGCAGGCAGGAAAAGGCAGTACCGAAATTTCCTCAGCTCTACATTCTCACCTAAGAACAATGAATCTTAAAGGAATCAAGACTTTACGACTTTTTTGTGACGGATGTGTTGCCCAAAACAAGAACAATATCAACCTTCAAATGCTTTTGCACTTTCTCTACTCTTCAAATAATGCTGACATTCAAGAAATTCAACTCTACTTTCCGGAGGCCATAGTTTTCTGCCAGCAGATCGTGTGTTTGGTAGGGTTGAGAAAATCCTTAGGAAAAGTGTAACAATAATATCCAAAGAACAATATTATGAAATTTACAAGAACAATGGAGCTGTAAAAGTTATGGGTGTTGATTGGGAACTTCTAAATACCAAATCACTCAACAGGTTCTTCAAAAATCTTTCATACATATCAGAATTAAAAAGGATCTTTCTCAAGAAACACCCAGGAACAGGAGCTGTCAAGGTCAAGGGCTTCAGAAACTATAGATTTGAAGATGGAAGTGAGCAAGCTGGAGAAGGACTCCTGAAAAGAGGAATAAAAGTTTCAAACGTCAGAAATATAACTTTAGAATCTCTTCCACTAAATCGTCCCATTTCTGCCGAGAAGAAAAAAGATGTTGAGAAACTCTTGAAACTATTATATGGCGATGGATGGCAGAGTGAGCCTAATTTTGAATGGTACAGGAAAATATTATTCGATGAACAAGACGGGAATAAAGAGGAAGATGAAGTGTGTGACTGTTTGGATGAAGATATTGGAATGAGAATTTAAATTGTTGAGTATGTATTAGTATTGTGTTTTATGTTACCATATTTTTTAATTTCTTAATTTGTGTGTTGCGTTATTTCAAAATTTTTCAAATTCTTGAATTGCACCAATAAACCCCATTGACTTTGTGTTATTCGTTTGTTGTATTACTTAAATCATTCAAAAAGTGTTTTATCCTTGTGAGACTCAATCAAAACATGTTTTCTCCTTAGTATTCTGTCAAAATGTGTTTTCTCCAAAAAATAAATGCATTTTTTCATTTGTTTTCAAACAAATATCTAAAACAATGTATCAGAATACTCCTCAGAGCTATTAAGAATAATAGAAAACTATAACTTTGATTCATGACAGTTCTTTAAATTTTTATCAGTTTTTTGCGTTTCTTGTAAATTCTCATCTGAAGGAGAAAGCACGGTTTGAACGTTTGCTCCTCATTTAAACTTGCATTGTAAAAATAATGTTCATACTATGTGTAACAGAAAAATATATATATATATTTTCTGTTTCACATGGTATGAACATTATTTTTACAATGCAAGTTTAAATACATATACAATAGAAGAGAATACATAAATAAATACTGAAAATTACATAATAAGATTAATCATAGAAGATGCGGAAAACATTACTTTATCTCAACCTTTTTTTTATAAAGACTTAAATACTATATCGTAATGGTCGTTAAAATAGTCAAACAATTACGTAAAAAATAAACAAACAGAAAACAAAAGAATAGTCAAACGATGAAAAATTAACCGTTTAAATAATCAAACAAATACTAAAAATGTAAGTTTTTCTTATATTCACGTTTTAAAAATTTCTTTTTTTTGTTTGAAACTTAAACTAATTTAAGGACTTCACCATTACTTTTTTATTCCTTTTGACAGTCATTCCATAATTTGGGTTCTCGAAAAGATAAATTTATAAATTAATATAAATTTAGAATAGTAGTGGACCAAGAATTGATCCCTGAGGTACTCCGCATACAATGCTTAGTATTCCGGATTGTACATTATAAACATGTTGTATTCTATCAGTAAGATAGCTTTTAATCCAGGAATAGGTTGAAATATTTATACCATAATGCTTGATTTTTTTAAGAAAATGCAATAGTCAACTGTGTCGAATGCTTTAGATAAGTCTATAGATACTCCTAAAGTATAATTTCTTTTGCCAAAACCTTCAGTTATATGGTTGACTATCTCAATAATATATATATATATATATATATATATATATATATATATATATATATATATATATATATATATATATATATATATATATATATATATTATTTAGTTTTTATTACATTTTCTACTATATATATATATATATATATATATATATATATATATATATATATATATATATATATATAGTAGAAAATGTAATAAAAACTAAATAATCACAAAACTCCATTTATTTTAAACATAACTCAGAGTTTTACGCAAATTAGCGGTCATTAAATTAGGGTCAAAATCACTGGGGGCTTTAAACTCCCTTTCATCACTCTCCCTCAAAAAATGTGATTTTTAGGTTATAATCTGTTTTTTGAGTAATATATTCGGATAGTCGGGCATTTTTTCGCATTTCAGTCGTGTGATTTTAAGTTTTGAGGAATTTTTTCATTTAAAAAACAGTATTTTCTAAGGATTCACCCCCTCATTCTATTCTTAGATTCGCTCCTGCATCAGAAATTATAAATCTTAAAAACATAACAACATAACAATTTATGGACAGATTTTAAATGCCAAAAGTATGTTGCTTTTCAAATCGTCAGATTATTTTATTTTGCATATACTATTTTCTCCAGGAATAGATTTTTTTGCAATGTGCTGGCATTTGGTCCTAAAAAAAACGTCTTCTGAACGTTCAAAAGACGTTCTGAACGTCTTTTAAACATTTAAAAGATTTTTTTTAGGACAACTGCCGGCTGTGTTCACTACAAATTTATTATTAATAAATATCTACATGATCCCATACATATGATTTAGTTGCTTTAAATTTTCTTTTGTGTTATTTATGTTATATGCATTATTTAATTCTTCGTTCATTAGATGATATTTATTAAGCATGTATAATTAATGCGGTTATTTATTTATAAAAAATTGTATACGCTTTTGACACATGAGTATCAATAAATAAATAGCACTTAGCTACTTTGTTAATTTAACAATTTTTGATTCAAAAACATAACTAAATACATATGTAATGAAATGTTTCATAAGTTTTTTTCCGAAAGTGACTGTTCCACAAAATACTATTGCGAAAAAATTCATTTCGACATAAATTTAATTTTTTATGATTATTATAAAAAAGTAAATTTTAATTATTTAAAAATTTTTTGATTCTGAAAATAAAATTTAATTACAAACGATTTCGTGACTTAATGTGACCTTTAATTTTAAAATTTTTATTTTTATTTATTATTTTTAAGTTTGTAATCAAAAACTATTAATTTTTTAACAAAATTTCTCAAACGCTAAAAAAACAAAAAAAACATACATTATACGTAAAAAAAACATACATTTTTAACATATTCGCTTCCAAAAAAGCTAAAATCAACCACTATTTGAGTTGGAAGTTACTGGAAAAGAAAAGATGAAGGTTGTAAAGCAAGATAATGATTGACAGACGACTTAAAAGATTGCAAAATATATGAATCAGGATGCAAGATGAAGGAAGCGAATTCCAAAGAACTGTACGAGGAAAAAAACTAGAGGTATAAGAGTTTTTGGAGCATTTAGGAACACAGAAAAAAGATGAGACTTAATTGAATAATGAGTAACACGAGAATGAATTTTAGTAGATGGCACAAGAGACGCTAGTTCTTTAGAACAGTGCCGATTATAGTATTTGTAAAAAAGAGAAAGAGAAGCAACTTTATGACGATGTGATAATGGTTGGATGTTGCCTGCAAGAGCAGGTTCAATTATGTTTACAATGCGTTTTTGCACCTTGTCTAAAAACGAAAGGGCATCATTAGAAGATCCGCCCCAGATATGACAACAGTATTCCATACATGACCGGACTTGAAGTTTATAAAGTATAGAATCCGAAGTAAGAAAGTGTCGAGCTCAATAAAGAGATGCAACCTTAGCAGATGCTAAGGTTGCATCTCTTGATATATAGTTTTCAAGAAAGATTGGAAGTAAGAGTTAATCCTAAAAGATGAAGGGGTGACGATTAATCGAGTACATTACCGTACATAAATATAGGAATAACAAATTTACTCTTATTATTGATACTGTTAGAGGTTCTACAGAAGTCACAAGAGCCTAATTTTTGGGATGAAATACGAGATTTCATGACCTGTGAATAGCGGGCTATGGCGTTTGACAATACCTTTTTACAATGGTTTTTAGCAGTAATAAACGGACGTCTGTTTTCTGGGTGAATGTGGAGAAACTGAGCACTGACTAGGATCAAAAACAAGACATAAGTCGAGTAGAGAAGGTAAACGATTTGGGTAGTCTGGAAAGCGAGTTGGAAAGTTGACTATTTGATTTAGGGATTGAGAAAGACAAAGGTTAAGACAAAGGTTTTAACGCCAGCAGAGTTACTGACACTAGAGCCAATCCATTCTGTGTGATGAACATTAAAGTTACCAACAACAACAATATTGGCTGATGGATAAAAGGAGAGAGGGCTTGGTCAATTTGATCAGAAATAACATCAAAAAATGTCTTGAGATGAAGGAGAGCGATATAGAACAAAGAGAAAGGCGATAGAGTGAAGTAGTGCTAAACAAATATACATAAAAGAATATTATGTGGATTCAAACCTAGTTTCCCGACAAATGAGTGAACTCTTACGAATGTAAATGCCCAGGCCAAGCATGTGATTATTGGAGTCACTACGAATTAAAGGAAGATTAACATCAACACTAAGATCAAAAGATGAGACAGCTGAACTCAAATTAGTTTCAAAAAGAGCAAGTAGGTCTGGTTAACTTTGCTAGAGTTAAGATTCAACAGAAGTAAAGTTACTTTGAAGACCACGAACATTAGTGAATGATAGGTTTAGAGAGTTTTTGGTACTTAATTCATTTTTAAATTTGTTAAAGAACTTGACTCAAAGCATAGACAGTACTCAGTGCACTGTTTAATAGCCCAAACAATTGCCGCATTGTTATTAATAAACCTTAATCCGTAACAAAGGGCTCCAAATGCGGCCTTGACAATGCACACCAAAAGTACAAACAGGGACACCATCCATGCGCAACATAGCACTGTTAATACTTTGATATTTTTCAGCTGTTGATTGAATCAGCCTCTCTGAGAGCTACCACAGAGTTTAGGAAACTTGACTACCAGCCGGCCTCAGAGCCATAAAACTGAGTTTTTGAGCTCTACCTTCATTAGGCAATAATAGAATGGGTTCTTTAGTCATAAAAACAGAGACACAAGCAAAACTCATGCATTGAGTCAAGAAAATCCAGCTTTCCAACTTCCCATGTTCAGCTTGAAGAAGATCCAGCTTCTCAAGCTTCAGTTTGAAGAAGAAGATTTAGCTTCCCAAGATGTTAATTCAGCCTCTCTCAGAGAGGCTGATTCAACATCTGCCCAAGATGAGTATTTTTATCGAGACATCATCTCTAGTCTTTGCTCAACCAAGAGTCCCAAGGCAGTGGGTGTTTTAAGTCGGAGTTGACTTCTCCTAGCCTTTTCCTAAAAGAGCGTTTTCTACATGACAGCATCACATGAAGCAAATTGTACTGGGTTACATGATACCAGTAGCAGGATAATCTGACCTGACAACTGAATCTAACTTGTCAAAAATAATCACTAAGTCTTATTAAGCGCTACATATTATTCACCATATATCACTGAATATAATCAATGTAATCTCATTTCCAGACTGAGTATAATACATTTCCAGATTGTTAAAATTCGCAATATAATATTATGAACTAAAATAAAAATAAACATACAGTATTACAATAGAAGAGTTCTAAAACATGAAAACTGAAACATGTTAAATAGTTCACTAAAATTAAAAAGTTAAACAATTGCTTGTCGATTAAAAATAAATAAATAAATAAGAATATACATTAAATGTATACATATACTAATATAGATAAAGGATTTTCAAAAATTTGAAAGTAGAGTTTTTTAAGATTTTGTTGAAAAGAATAAAAATTACATTCTAGAGAAAAATCTTTTAAAGTATTTAGAATTATACTTTCCATAAAAATGGTCCACGAAATGAAATAAAAAAATTTCTAAAATTAGTTTGTGAAAATGGTTGTTAAATTAAATTATCGTTCCTTAATATTTATTTATTTCTATCTCTTTGTAAATACAAGTTACGAAAAGAAATGAGTGATAGGTGGGTCTTGCATTTATACATAGAACAAGGAATATTAAAAACATTTAACTCATATATATTGAGCGCTTTCGTATCATATAAAAGAGGCTAGGCGTAAGCAAAACGGTCTTTAAAATTTATAAGCCGTGCTACATACTTCTGTTGCCGATAGAGAGGTTTAAGTTTACTTTTATAAATGCTACCCCAAGCAATGTTTGCATAGTTAATATGGCAACGAACTAACGAATAAAATGATTGAATTCATCAAGAACGTTTCTTATTTTATATAAAATGCCTATACTCTTTGAAATTTTACTGCCCAAGTTAGCAATGTGGTTTTTCTATCTTAGATTTTCATCAATATATGCATCTAAAAATCTTGTCGCTTGAACTCTTTTAATAATATAATAATTTAATAATTATGTTATCGTTAAAAAGAAAACGTAAGTTGCTAGGCAGCCGATGTTTTTTTACCATAAGGATGAAAAAAAACCCATTTAGTTTTATCAGTATTTAATGATAGTTTGTTTAATCTAAACCATTTGGAAATTTTGACTAGTTCAATTTTCATGTTGCTTAAAAGTGTCAAAATGTTGTTATGAAAAAGAAATAAGTTTAAATCATCAGCAAACATAATTGTTATTAGGTTAGAAGCTCTTGGTAAATCATAAATATATATTAGAAATAGGAGAGGTCCTAACATGGATTCTTGAACTCCACATGAAATATTTAATAAATTAGATGATACGTTATCATCCGCATAAACAAATTGTTTTTGATTATTTAAGTAAATTTTTAGCCAGATAGATATATTTCCAGCATTTCCGTACCACTCCAATTAAAAAAAAAAAATTAGTGATCAATAATATCAAAAGCTTTCGCCAAGTCAATGAAATTACCCAAAGTAAATTAAGGATTTTCAAATGAGTCAGATATATTTCTTGTAAATTGTAGAATGGCATGTTCAGTAGAATTGTTTTTTTGGAATCCATATTGATTGCTGTATGATAAATTGTTTATAGTAAGACGACAATAAATTTTATTATAAAAAATTCTTTCTAAAACTTTAGAGAATACAGAAAGTAGTGATAATGACAATATTAAGCTTTATTTATTATTTGCAACTGGACTCGAAAACCAGTTACTTTACTAGAACACACTCGGCCGTAGACTCGGCCTGAGGGAAGAAGGAGAAAAGATTATATTAGAGTAAGCATTAAAAATAAAAAATGTTGGACAGATGTCCAGTATAAAAGCACAAAATTTAAGCAAAATAATTTAGGTTAATTATAATTTACAAATTTTTTATATTTCACCAGTAATTTAGTAAAACCTAAAAAAAAACAAAGCAAAATAGAGCGCAATTAAATGAGCCCAATGAGTTCTTAAGTGGTTAGTTTTGCCACTGCTTTTCTAAACACTATAGTGCTTTGTGAGTTTTGTATGATTTATTTTTTTGATAAAGTTTCAAATATTTATAATATAGTTAATAAGGAATATAAATTTTGACAACTTGTCACTACCCTATATTTATCATGCGATCCGAATAAAACCGGGACTAAAACAACCCAACTCCGGTTGTTTTAACTACATATAAGTTACTCCGAGACCGTGGAAATATGGCAGCTTGTTTACAAATGATGTCGAGATTAACAACGATTTCTATATAGTATAGGTAAGTAAAATTATGATATAAACTAAAGGTAAGTAAAGTTATAGTATATAAAAATTATGATAACACTAATGCCAAAAAATAAATTTCCAGCTTTAATAAATTATTTGAGCAAAGCAGCTTTTTGTAGTACTTTTTATAATTTTTTTCTTCTTAGATCGAGTTAATTCTCACAGTTTATTTAAATTCATAGTAGAATAAATTAAATTTTAATTAAATTTTTCAATATTCTCAATATTATTTATTTAATTTATATATATATATATATATATATATATATAAATATATATATATATATATATATATATATATATATATATATATATATATATATTATATATATATATATTATATATATATATATATATATATATATATATATATATATATATATATATATATATATATATATATATATATGTATATATATATATATATATATATATATATATATATATATATATATATATATATATATATATATATATATATATATATATATATATATATATATATATATATATATATGTATATATATATATATATATATATATATATATATATATATATATATATATATATATATATATAGAGAGAGAGAGAGAGAGAGAGAGAGACTTTTTAAACATAAAGGAATATTTATTGGCAATCTTTCATTATAAAAATAATAAAACAAAAGATTATTTGTAATATTTTTAAAGTTATAAAAGTTTTATTAACACCCCTTAAGTAAATTGAAAAAAAAAACAAGAAGTTGTCCACCTTGAAACAGCTGTGATATATATATATATATATATATATATATATATATATATATATATATATATATATATATATATATATATATATATATCACAGCTGTATATATATATCAAGGTAGACAGCTTCTTGTTGTTTTTTTTCAATTTACTTAATAAAACTTTTATAACTTCTAAAATATTACAAACAATCTTTTGTTTTATTATTTTAATAATGAAAGATTGCCAATAAATATTCCTTTATGTTTAAAAACTCTTCACAAACAAGATATACAAATAATATAAGCAAAAAAATAAATGTATTTTTTGCTTGTATTATTTTTGACATTCAGCAAATTAATCTAAAATTTAAAAAGGTATACAAATAATATAAGCAAAAAAATAAATTTATTTTTTGCTTGTATTATTGACATTCAGCAAATTAATCTAAAATTTAAAAATGCACAGATTTGATGATTAAAGCTGAATTAGATAAATTCTTGCCACTTTTTATCAAAAATAATTTGAAAACCTATATTTTGATATAAGTTTTTTCAATAAAAATATTTTTAGATTAATTTAAAAGCCAAAAATCTTTCTTTAAACCTATTGTGAACAGATTTAGGGAATAATAGTCAGACAAAAATACCAAAAAAAATATATATATATATAAATTCAAGATACTTTAACCCAATATTGCATAATGTTGCCAAATGGCAACATATCTGTCAAAAACCAACATCTCCTTTCTTTTAAAAAACTAGCTGTCTGGACCCGTAAAATATGGGTCTTAATAAATCTATTCCACACCGTTTTTTTCTATACTTATTCCTTACTTCAATAGTTTTTAGTAAGCAGTAGAAAAATAACTATATACATATAGAAAAACTATACTTATAATTTCCTTTTTAAAAATTTGAAAAAAAAAAATTCTATTATAGTTAACTTTTAAAAACTTTAAAAATTTTGTTAGTTGTTGCGCAAATCACTATTTATCAACAAATTGGATATTAGTACCTGTCTTTATAATATTTAAAATACCCGGTTGAAATGTGTTAAATAATTACAATAGGTATAAAAAGTTTCAAAATACAGGAGGAAATAGACTTAAATACATGGAATAACAGACTTATCATGACCCGTTTAATACTGGTCATGGTAAGTCTATTCCACACCAATCACTTTAATAATTTAAATAATTTTTTTTCAATAACTTTAAATAAATTTTTAAAAAGAGCAAAAATCCTTGTTTTGACGATTGATGTTCAATATTTTATAACTTCTTATTGTAAATTTCTATCCAAATAAATGGGGACAGACCTTATTTTTTTTTTCTTTCATAAGTTTCTATTAATTTTTTTCAGACCATCTGCAGCTTATTAGGATTCTTGCCCTGTTATTTTTGAAGAAAATTGAAGTTTCTTCAAAATTAACAGGGCAAGAATCCATTTCATTTTTTATAGTATTTTTAGAACAGTGGCGTATTCGCCCCAGAGGTTACATGGGAATATCATATGGGCCTTAATTTTTTTATCTTAGAAGGTCCTTATAAATATTTCCAAAAAAAGATATTTTTCTATATATTAATTAAATGATCGACAAATATTTTTTTAGTCACTATATTTATGCTTTGACAAATTAATTTTTTAATTATCTGATTTAAAGTGCTAAACTTTGAGCTTTATTATATTAGCATTTTGCATAATAAAATGCAAACATTATCTAATGTTGCGACATTAGATAATATTTGGTCTTATAATATTTGAGGCTAACGACCTAATAATTTATAATATTTGAAGCTAACAGTTTAAACAGGCAATTGCAATTACTTTTTTCGCAATATTTTTTACGATACGCATACATTTGTTTCATCATTAATAGCATTTAGTCTATGTGTTTTTTTTTAAACATCTTCACTTCCACCAAGGCTGAAAGCCACCACTATTAGAGTTTGAAGTTACTGGATAAGAAAAGACGAAGTTTTTAAAGCAAGATAATGATTAATAGACGACTTAAAAGATTGCAAATTATTTGAATCAAAAAAAAAAAGTTGAAGGGAGTGAATTCTAAAAAATTTTAAGGAAAAAAACTAGACAAATAAGAATTTTCTGAGTACTTAGGAACAGTTAGAGTAAAAGGATAACATTTAAATAAATGACAAATAACACAAGAATAAATTTTAGTAGATAGCACAAAAGATGCTAGCTCTTTAGAGCAGCGCTCATTATAGTATTCATAGAAAAGAGAAAGAGAAGGAACATTACAACAATGTGACAATGGTTGAAGATTGGCTGCAAGAACAAGTCCAACTATTTTTACAATGCATTTTTGCACCTTGTCTAAAAGAGAAAAGGCATCATTTGAAGTTCTGCTCCAGATATGACAATAGTATTTGATACAAGGACAGATTTGAGATTTATAGAAATAAAAAATAGAATCCAGAGTAAGAAAGATAAAGAGATGCAACCTTATCAGATGTTAATTTTACAACAGATTGACATTTGTATGTGCATACAAATAATGACATTTGTATGTGCATACAAATAATTAAAGTAATATTAATCAATAACAATTAAAATTTACACTTATTAATTAGTTAACTAGAAGTACCTGAGAAAATTTAAAATATCATGGTATATTAAGTCAAAAATTTCGTGATTTTATGGACAACTCCTTAGGAAGGCATCAAACATGTGCTCTGCTTGCGTTTAGAATTTTAATCTTTCTTCTTTGTGTTTTTCATATTTGAATTATTTTTAAAAGGATATTAATTAAGCTGTTTAAAAAGTAATGGGGTAACTTTTACTTCAAATAGCAATACTTTTACTTGAGTAGAAAATTTTGTTACTCTTTGTTACCTCTGATTGCCATGTATCATTAGAAAGAGCTTCATTACAGTATTTTAAAGTTAAAAAAAATTATAAAAGTTGAACGATTTTACAAAAAGTTATGGCATTTTAATTACCAAATTTTTGATATATAGGTTTGTTAAAGAAATGGTGACCAGAGTTTTAGAGTTTTTCATAAGTTAATATGTCATAAATTTGTCAGTTCTATCCAAATTCATATAACTTGGTATCAAAAGTCTTTGATGCGAGAATTAGTATATAAAATGATGCATTTTTTTATCCATCAGAGGGGCAACTACAACACCCTCTAATATGTTTAAAATCTATATTTTTTAAAATAAAATCTTATTTTTTTATTGAAATTCACCATTAAATATGATTGGGATGCCTTAGGTTGGGTGGATAGAAGTTTATTTCCCAATGGGCACCCTTCATCCAGAGGATGTCTGCTGGATGTACAAACATTTATAAGATGTCCAACAGATGACACATGCCCACTGGGTTGGCTATGGGTGGTAATAGATGTGCCCTCCTTTCCAATATCAATGTCAAATCTTTGTATTTTTGTATCTAAATGATACAAAAATACAAAGATATTTTGTATCTACCATTTAGTCCCTAAAAAAAGAAATGTTTTATGGATAAGATGTTTTAAAAAGAATAATTTGACAACCTTCCTCCACCCCCCCCCCAACCTCAGGTAGATGGGGGAAAGACAAACATTAACTTTATTAAATAACAATATTTATAAAATAACACATTTTTTTTATTGCAAAAAAATAAACTAATAACCAGGGTTGGGGTCAATTACATTTGATCAAATATAAATACAATTACAAATAAGTTAATAAGAAAATTGCACTCAGCATTTTCCAAATACAAAAATTTGTAATTTAGGTTATGAAAAAATATAAAGATTTTTTCTTAAGACTAGACTAATAAAATGGTCTACTAAATAGAAAGAT
The DNA here is from genome assembly GCF_022113875.1 of Hydra vulgaris. Classification (NCBI taxonomy): domain Eukaryota; kingdom Metazoa; phylum Cnidaria; class Hydrozoa; order Anthoathecata; family Hydridae; genus Hydra; species Hydra vulgaris. Next base: position 39,134,543 of record NC_061157.1, read on the forward strand.
AAAAACAAGTCTTCTAACAATTATCCTTTAAAAAGAAATTTTTAACTTATTTTATAGCAGCCTATAAGATAGTCAATGTAGCAATGGTCCTTACATGTTTTAGCTATTTGTCAGTCAATATAGCAACACTCCTTGCATGTTTTAAAAATATTATAAAACATATATATTTATATACATATACATATATAATACTTAAATACCACTTAGGTGATCTTCCTACATTAAATTTATAATACTATATTCTTTCAAGGTTGCATCAGTCAGTGACAATTATAGAAATCATGTTGTATTTGAAATGTTTCTGGATTAATATTATCATTGTTAACTTGGTATATTTTCTTCATAATGTTCAATCAAGTGAGCTCTTACAGAAATATGATCAATCAAAGGTGGATGGAAGAGTGGATATGTCTAATAATGTTTTTCTTGAAAATGTAAGTTTTTGTCAAATGAAAAGTATTATATATATGGTGTAATTTAAAATTTTATTATAATATATTAATATTGATAGAATATATAATATAAATATTAACAAATTTTACATGCATGTGAAATCAGCATGAAAATATAAAAAGCAGATGCACAAGGCTCGAAATAAGTGATTGCTAATTACAATATCTGGAATATTTATGATCATTAAATTCTCAGTTTATTAAAAGCCCTGAACTCTGCTTTAATAAAACGATCAATTTATCATATTGCAAAAATTAATGAAATAACAAAGCAATAAATTGCAATGACTGCAATTGACTACAATGACTGCGTTGCACAAACAATAAATTGAGTTTAGTGATCAAAACAGAGTTTATGGTTTTTTAAAAACCGTAACTTAATCTCTTAATTTGAGCTCTTATGCAATAAGTTTAATCAAAATACAAAAACAACTTAAAGTTAACAACAAAACAACAAAGTAAAATGGATTAATCGTTCATATTACAGTTTTACAATTCTGAAAGTGATACTTTTTAGGAGGTAATTCTAGACAGATATAGATGTCCATTGTAAGTGATTTTGAAATCTTTTAAAACCATCCGTGAGATTTTCTTCACTTTTAGTTTTTTCCACATTTTTTTTTTAATTTCGCTTATGATTGGTTTTTCATCAAAATGAGGTCCAAAACTTTTTCCCTCAAAAAAAAATTATAAAATAACAAATGAGTAATAATTCTTTGCAAAACTTTTTTATTTTATGCAAATTTGCGTTGTAAGCAATAATTGGTGAGATATTTATGTTTTATAACATGACAGTAAGATTATAAACAAAACTTTATTTTATTTTTTTTAAGGGATCTTGAAGTGCCAAGACATGTTATGTTCATATCATAGATAACCATTAGAAGTATAATGGCAAAATAATAAATGATATGAACACAACTTGTCTCGGCACTTGGGGATCCTTTTTAAAAGTGATAAAAAAACAAAATCAAAATGCCAAGTTCAGCAAAAACACATGAAGACTGCATAAGAACTATATTTTGTAAGTTCTCTATCAGCTTTTGAGGCAATACCTCAAAAGCTGATAGAGAACTTACAAAATGACAAGCATTAAACAAGTTCTACAAAAGGATGTCAATTTCAAAGATGACAGAGTTCCTTTATCATATCAGTGCACTCCTGAAACTCGCCATGAAAATTTGAGAATGATGGCAAAATTTTAACCTATTGGAGTTGAGCAAGTGGCTTCAATGGTTGTGGCAGGCAAGGATTCTGCTCCAAATAGTACCATTCAACTTAGTCAGCCAAGAGAAAATCCTTCACCATTAAGAAGAGGTAAATTTGTTAACTATGGCATTAATAGGTTTTGTCTAATAGACTGTTGTTTAAAAGTTTATCTTTTTCAACAGGATCTTCAGCTCCACAACAACTGTTCAAGGAATCTCTAACAACACTAAATATGTTGCAAATTTAGTAAAACACAGGTCTTTCTAACATCGAGACGAAAAATTTTGGATCTGCTATAAGTCTTTTGAGTCCTGTAAGAATTTTGGAACCTAACTTTCAACATAAATTTGCTCGAATCACGAATCAAAAACGAATCAAAAGTTCAAAAACCATTTACAGTGACAAATATTCAGCTCAGTGAAAGCAATACCTCAAGTCAAGTTGTTCACTGTTGTGATCTTAACAAGCTCAGTGAAATATTCATTTCAGCAAGAAAAATTTCTGCCTCTGCTTATGTGAAACATGGAGTTAATGGAGGAGGAAAATTTCTGAAAGTAGGCTTTACCCTCGAAATGGCTCAAGATAAAGATGATTCTCAAAGCCCACTTCAGAAAACTGTAAGATTAATGGCACCTATATCATCAAAAACTACCAATGTTAAGCAAAAAATGCTGGTAGCAATTTCTTAAGACATATGCCAATGTCAAGTCCATTATTGATCTCATCAAAGTTCAAGAGAAGTGTGCCAAAGATTCTCTGGTTGTCTCATGTGATATGAAGCTTGCCAATAAAATGTGTAGTATACAATCTCATAGCGGCAGGCACCCTTGTTGTTGGTATGACATTGAGTCAACAAATCTCCTTAACTGTTGAAGCCTGAGAACTTATGAACTAAGAACATCCAGCTAGTAAGTTTTTTTGATGTGCAAGGAAAAAAAGCTGGATTGATAAAAGTTTTTATAGCATGAAGGGACAGATACAGTAAAAGGATGCAACTTGTTGAATAAGAACCAAGCAAGAATGAGTTTAGGTTTATTGTAATAGAGATGATAACTTGCATTGACCATGAATTTATAGAAAAAGGAAAAAAATGCAACCTTACAACAATGGGAGAGTGGCTCAAGCTCGGCAGATAAAGCAGGTCTAATTTATTATTATTTTTAATGTTAATTCATCTCCCAAAAACTTAAAATGCCACTATAGACGAGGAGGCTACTTAATTGTGGTTATAACCCTCTCTCAACTATATAACTCTGAAACAATAACCTTGACAATCGAGGCCACTGCGTGAAGAAACAAGTTGAGTGCGGTACTACCAGGGATGTGGTGGGGATTGAACTTGGAACCTCTTGTTATGACAGGATTGCTTTACCACCACAACACAACCGCATTACATTTACAATGTGTTTTTAGACTTTGTCTGAGAGTAAGGTGGTTGTTATTCATCATTATAGGAATACCGTCATTGAAATATTTTTTGCAGTAAATAAATGAGTTTTGTTGTCTAACAAAAATTGCAGATTTAAAGTCCAGAATTTAAATCCATAAGCTACAGCAAGCCTTACACAAGTCACTGCAAGCCTTAGGCTGTTACAGAAGAGAGATCAGATTAAAAATCAGCTTCTTGTTCTAAACAATCAAAAAGTAAAGATTTTTTGTCAAGACAAGAGTATATGTTGAGTCATCAGGGTACCACAAGAGACCTTGTGGTACCCTGAAACTTAGTTGAAATAAAGAAGAGTATAGGCCTTCAAGAATAACTTTATTACTGCAGTTAGTAAGAAATAATTTATTTTTTGTCAGACCACAATATCTATGATTAAACAAAGTAAACTAAGCTATGCTCAACTATTCAACATTATATGGGAACAAATTAAAACAATTCAAAATTTTCTAAAAAGAATTAAATTATTAGAATCAAAAAAAGAAACAGAAATCAATCCAGCTACGTTTTGGTCAAATTTTTCTATAAAAAATAAATCTTTAGAATAAGCTATTGTTGTAAATTCAATTACAAAAAATATATAGACCAAACAAGAAGATAAAATAATAATAATAATAAAAAGAATATTACCATTTTCAGAATTCCAGAATCTAATAATCAATACAAGCATGAAAAAAGAATGATGATAAAAAGTTAATTGATCAGATATTTGAGGAAATTGGTATAAGAAATAAAAAACTAATAATAATAATACTAATAATAAGATTAAAACTAATAATAAGATTAAAAGACAAAAAAAATTCAAAAACTTCTTTGCTCATTATTGCTGTACTTCCTGAAAACAGCAAAATGCAAAAGTTTTACTTGCATCAATTACACAAAAACAACAACTATACAAATGTCTTCATAAACCCAGATATGACAATCTCTGAATGGCTTATCGACAGGCCTTGTTAAGAAATGTTTCCCTATTTACGTACGTATTCACAATTTCATGTACACGTTTCGCAATTTACGTTATGCAAAAGCTTTTTCAATAAGTTTATTTGAAACAGTCTTTTAAAACAGGTTATGCGGAAAACATTAAACTGTAATTAATATTTTTTTTTAATAGATAAAAAAAACAGATAAATATCATTTTTTCTATTTAAAAAAAAAATATATTTTTAATTTATTTTGTTAAATTTAAATTAATTTTATTATTATTCATAGTTTTAGTAATTTATTTGATTAAATTTAATTAAAATTCTTTTAAAATTTTCAAAATGCTCCATTATACAATTTTTTTTACTGATAAAATTTTACAATTTTTTTTACTGATAAATAATGCATTGACGGATCCAGTAATTTTTGGCGGAGGATGTTGAAATATTTTTGAATTTTGTACCATGTTTGCGTCTACTAAAAAAAAAGCAAAAAACAAAGTCCTCAATTTCTATGATATTTTCAAGACTTCTGGTGGTGGTGCGGGGGGAGGGGGGATGCATACCCCCATCCTCCCCCTGGATCCGTCACTGATATATAGTAATGCTTGCTTTTTACTCTTATTTTTTTACTTTTACTTTTTTAAGTATCATATTAAGCAAAAACAATTACTTAATTAATAGTATTAAATACAATACTTGCTCATTACACTGTAACTTTAAATTATAAATTTATAACATTAACTTACGCTATTTTAAACTCGGCCAAACAAGAAAATCATAAGATAACATTTAAATATGAGAGATAGTATGTTAAAAAATAACAATTACATGCTAAAGAGACAGTTTTATACTAACGCTAGCCCCTCCCCCATTACCACACATCGGCGTGAGCTATAAAAGAGAGGGGGGAGCAAAAAAATTTTTTTTTTTCGCGATTAGATTTTTTTGCGTTAATTCGAGCCCTGTCTTAATTTAATTTCTAATAAAATGTCTATTTAACCTTATCAATTTGAACCAAAAAAATATAGCAAAATTAACATAAATGTTAATTTAACTAAAGCATTTCACAATAATAATTTTTTTTATCAAGCGAAAATGAGAATAACCGTGACTTTCGAAACCATGAAAATGACTGAAATAAATTTATTTTTGTACTAAGGAAATATTTTAAATAAACTTTCATGTGTCTACATCAATATTCATTTGTTAAAAACTGACTAAAAAGAGTTTAAATTTGACTTATATTTTTATAATATATTTTCACAAAATGCTACAAAACTTATTCTTGTAAGTAGTTATGTGTTAGTTAAAAAAAAACGACTTTACTTTTAATTTTAATTACCAACTAATACGTTTGCAATAATGACATTTTGTCTATTTTGTTTAATTTGACGTACAAATGTTAGTTTTTTGAGGCAATAGAGTCAATAAACTTGGACAAGACGCATTTTTTTTAATCAAAGAAAAGCGTTTTTTTGAAAATTAAATTTGTTAGAGTGTGTATTTATTTTTACGTTTTAGAAAAAATAATATACATCAAACATTTTTTTTTTTAATGCTCTTTCATATGAGATCATATCTTTATAGCACTTAGGGATCCCTTTAAAGTAAAAAAAAAAAATTAATAAATTTAAAAATAAATTTAATTCAAGTTATTTTAAAATGTTTGCATTACATATAACTTTGTTTTAATTTCAGTTAAGTTTCAGGTAAGTTCCAAATACTGGTCTGAATTATGTGCTTTTGTAGTTAATAAATGACATTTATTAACTACATATTGTCTTTTTTGACAATAATGCAAAAAAGTTCTTCTAAACTCAAGTTTAAATATTATGTTTGGGTTTTTCCTTTGCTGTTAAATTTTATGTAGTAGAATTTTTTTTATAAAATGAACCAAACTTTAAACCGATTAAAAATAACGTGATCAATAAATTAACTCTTTAAAAATTTAACTTATATATATTTTATTTTAAAAACAAAACTAATAATAGTGCTATAAATATAAGATACATAAATTTCAAAATTTATACTGATATTTGTCAAAAACAAGTTCTGCTTATAACATCTTGAAACCGAAAATACTATTTTTCTTTTTGGATTTAATAAGAAATAGTAAAAATACATTAGGTTTCACGGTACATAAAAATAAAATATTTAAATGGAAATAAAAAAAAAAACTAAGCCGAAAAGCGGTAATCTTCATTTAATTACAATTTTTATTTTATTGAAAGCCAGTTGGTGCTAAGGTTTTTTTAAAAAGGGGAAAACCCAATCTATAATTTATAACTTTTTTTATAACAATATTGTTTAATTTGAAGATATTTCATTTAAAAGACTTATAATAATTTCTAATGTGTTTTTGAATTTAATTACTATAATATAGTATAGTATAATTGTGTTTTGGAATTACAACGAGGTATTTTAAAATACTGGCACGATTAAACTTTTAACGATGTAAATATCTTTATTTAGTAAAGTTACATTTATTCACGTTGCGTTTCTCCATTACGCAACAAAATCTCTTAACAAGGCCTATAATCGATTTTGAACTTAGAAAAGAAAGAAACAAAAAAAAATTTTCTAGAAACAATTTTCTTTTAATTTGTTATTAAGATGCCCCAAGAAGTCCTAAAGTCTTGCGCCGTGCTTTTGTCGCAGAGCACCGCGGAAGGGCATCAAGTGCAATCAAACTCACCCTTTCGATGGTGCATCAGGCGCAACGAAGTCATCAAACTCAATTTGAGTAAATAAAAAATATAATAAAACTAAAATGAGTTGAATTAATTTGAAATCATTGATTGAAAATCAATCAATAATTAACTAAAATGAGTTGAATTAATTTGAAATCATTGAAAAAATACTAAAATTAATTCCTTAAAAGCTATTTACACAAATACTGACTCAAATACTGAAATACTGGAGTAATAAATAAATGTTAAGAGCTCATACAAATTGTAGACAATTTAAGACCTCAAATTATTTTTATAACAGAAACTCTACCTAAAAATAAAAAATTTGAAATCAATGATTACGAGTTTGCTATTGTAAATTATTTATTATATACAAAACCCAGCAAATCAAAAAAACGTGAATTAAAATAAAAAAATTTAAAGAAAAAATTCATCCTTAATAAACCTTGACATATTTCTATCTAAATCACTCAGTTGTGAAATTATAAAATAAGTTGTTATTGAGCTTATACTACAGATCACCAAATAGTGATGATGAAAACAATAACTGCATAAATCGCCCCATCGCCAAACTTTCTGACAAATACCTAAACTTTCTTATTGTAGGAGATTTTAGCTACCCAGATATCAGTCGGCGAAATACAAAACAACCTATTTCAGATAACTCTGAATCAATTAAATTTATTGAAACTATTTGTAATTCATATTTGTAAGACATATTTCAGAAGCAGCACATATTATACCAAACCAAAATTCATGTACAATTAACCTCTTATTTAAATCTGATGAAAACCAACTAAGGAGTATCTTTTACAATAAGCATAAAACTAGTATAAACAACAATATATCAAAATATCAAAAACATAAAATGCTCAAAATGGATCAACAATTGAATACTAAGTTAAAATAAAAAGTAAACATGCAAAATATTGCTAAAATATCAAACAGAAGTGAGCATAAAATGAGTATCGCATCTTAAAACAAAACCATGCAGAAAAACAACATGCAGAAAAACAACATGCAGAAAAACAACATGCAGAAAAACAACATGCAGAAAAGTAATTATCAAATTCGAAAAAAAAAATTACTAAAAACATTTATGAAAACCCAAAAGCTTTTTACTCAAATCAAATGTCAAATGTCAAATCAAAAAGAAAAAAAAAATGACATTCTTAGACATCTACTATAATAACAAAGTTGCAACATCGAATCTAGATAAAGCTCAACTATTCAACTAATATTTTGTAACTACTTTTCAATAGAAAAAAAACAGAAATACCGCTGTTTGACTTAAGATATAAAAATGATAATCTACTTTTAAACAATATTGATCTCCAGAAGTCCAGAAAATATCCATAAATACCTGATTTAGATGTGTTTAGATTAAGGAATCTAAACACATCTAAATTATCAAGCCTTGACAAAATATTATTTAAGAAAGCTGGCTTTTAAATTTCGAAACATCTATCTAATATTTTAAAGGAAATCCTTGAATATTATACCACAAATGTGAAAAGATGCAATAATTTCACCAATATTTAAAAAAGGAGACAAATCAAAAACTATTAATTATAGACCTATCAGTCTAACTTGTATATCAGTAAAAAATTTTTTGAAAGGATAATACAAAATCATATTATGGCACACCTAATTTACAGCAACTTATTTTATTATATATAAAGTCCACACCAACATGGATTTTGCCCAAGTCACTCCTGTTTAATCAACCTACTAAATGTTATTGTTTATTAGACATTATCACTTGATAATAATATTCTCATTGACAATATTTATCTCGATTTTGAAAAAGTCTTTTACAAGGCTTCACATAACTTTCTTATCTTGAAGCTTGAAGCTTATGATATAAATAGACCATTACTTTGTTTGATAAAAAGTTCTCTGGAAAACTGTAGACAGTAATTGTAAGAGTTGTTGTAAATGGCATTTACTCAAACTAGGTTTCCATTGAAAGTGGAGTTCCCTAAGGCTCTGTCCTTTCTGTGTTATATTTAATTATTTATGTCAACAATATCCCTAAAGTAATAAAGCCAAAAGCTGCACTTTTCACTGATGATACCAAAATCTTTCGTTCTCTTAAAAATACTCAATCTCTGCAAGAATTAAAAAGCGATATTGAAGCTCTTGTTCTATGGTCTCAAAAATTGGGGAATGAAATTTAACACTGTTAAATGGTCTGTACTACACTTAGGACACAACAGCAAATCCTATACATACACTATATATAATTCAAATCAAAACAAAGTCAGCATTAAGCCCACAATTTGCGAACAAGATTTAGGTGTTCATGTAGATTCAAGTTTATTATTTTCAAAACACATAATTATTCAAGTCGACAAAGCAACTCAAATATTGAGTCTGATAAAAAGATCATTTTTATATCTTATCCGAATCTATACTCATTTAAAAAACTATTCTCAGCTCTAATCCACCCCCAATTAGAAAATTATTGACCAATCTGCATCCCGCCGCTTATTAAAGACAAATGTCAAATGGAAAACTTATTAAAAAGATCTTCTAAACAAATTAAATGCTCAAAAATGATTTTGTGTATAAACAAAGACTGTTAGCACTAAATATGTATTATACTGACTAATTCGTGCAAATCTAATTAGTTAATTACCCATGGTCATTTATTCAAAATAAAAAAAACATTCTTTCTGCTTCAATATGCGTAGAAACTTTTTTTCTATGAGAATAAATGATAAATGGGACTCTCTTCCTGATCACGTCATAAAAGAACCTTCACTAAAAAAAATTATTTTTGCTAGTTATTGCTGATGGTTTTTTGCTTGTCATGTGTGACTTATTAAACAATACTTGTAATACAATTAGAGAAAACAAAGTAGGCAAATAACATTTTAGGAATTTTGAAGCTGCTTTTTAATCTATTAAAAATTATTCAACTTGAATTTTTAATAGTTTTTTATAAAAATACTTTTAAATTTCTAAAGAGTTATTATTTAATGTTTTTTTTTTTTGTGGGACAAAGTGTTGACCTTCCCTACAAAAGTAAAAAAAAAAAAAGAAGGGGGGGGGGGAACTAAAAATAAAAAAAGTCTCACAAACAGTTTCAAAAGATTTCAAAATCCCTTGCAATGGACCTCTACATGTGTTTAGAATCATCTCCCAAAAAATTTTTTTCTAGGTATTTCATTTGTATTAATTTTAGAATTTTTAAACTGTGATATTTTTGACAGAAAACAGCTTAGTTAATATGATTAATCACATTTTTATTAAATTTTTATGTAAATTAAATTATTAAATTAATAAGAAGCAGCATTTATTAACTTTTTAAATTTGATATGAGATGGTTTATACTTTATATCAAATAAAAATATATTAACATTTGTGAAAAAATAATACAATTGAGCTCTTGTAATTCAAACTCCTATAATTTGAAAGATCATTTAAATCAAACAAATTCTTTGGTCACTTCAGGGTTTAATATATTTAGGATTGATTTCCTATAACTCGAAAACTCTTATAAGTTTAACACATTTTGAGACCCTCAATGATTTGAATTCTCGAGTTCAAGTGTAATAATAATAAAAAAAAATTTATAAAAACCAGATGTAGTAAATTAAAAGTTAAACTCTCATTTTTAAATTTTAAATATAGAATAAAATTTTATTATGTTTATTCAAATTATTTAAAAAGCAAAAATTATTTTCAGAATTAAAAGTAAAATATGTGCATTAAATATAACATAAAAAACTAATATAAAAGTAATAAAATACATTGAGACATGCAAATTAATATAAAAGTAATAAAATACATTGAGACATGCAAATTAATATAAAAGTAATAAAATACATTGAGACATGCAAATTAATATAAAAGTAATAAAATACATTGAGGCATGTAAATTAATATAATATAAATGTAATAAAATACATTGAGACATTCAAATATTAAAATTAGATCAATAAATTCAAAGAAAAGATTAAAATAGAGTTAGTCATTATATATAAAAAGTAATAATTTGTTTATGTTTTTGTTAATAAAATTTTAAATTTTCTTTTAAATTTATTAAGGAAAGCTATCATTTTGTTTGCGAGCAATAGAAGATGCGAGATTTTGCAATTTTGATTTTTTAGGGTGATCTTATTCTGCTACCATTTTTGGTTAGAAAACTACTTCTCCATTCCTTTAAATTCATCACCAAATGGATAGCCTGCAAGTTGTGGAGGTGTAGTTCATGTCATGCTATGGCTTCGTATATATATATATATAAAATGAATTAGTGAAATTTATATAAGTAGGCCTCAATGTTTTATATTCAGTAATATTAAAGAACATATTCGTAAAGAACACTTATCTAATATCTTTCTTCAACTCTGAGTTTCTTTCTTGGCGGAATCATCTCGAAGTTTTTAGGATGGTGAAATCAATATAATGGATTAAATAATCGCCAATCAATTGAAAACTGTTTTGTGCCCTCCTTTATTTTTATAAAAATATGCAAATCACTTGAATCTCAAAGTCTTTCAAAACAAAATCTTATGGAAGTTATTATACAAAATCTTATGGAAGTTATTATACAACAAGTATTTACCTAAATAGTTAACAATTTACAATATTTAGACATTTTTTTTTTTTAAATACAAAAGAAACACATGGAAACTTAATTAGTAAGTGAGATGGCCCCTAAAGTTCTCTAGTTGAGATTAATTGACCACTCTAATTCTTGAAGTTAAGAAAAAGTAATTTATAAAAATTAAAAAACCATTGTTGAGTGATTTTGTATAAATAAAATAAGCTTATAAAATAATTTGTTAGGAGAATTTTGATTAGTCATAAGAATTGAAACTTTTCATGTTGAAAAGATAAAATAAAAGACTTGCATACTTTAGTCTAAATAAAATATGACAGATACAAAAAGTCTTTAGATTTTTAATTAACTAATTATAATTAGGTTTTTTATAATTAATAATTTAATTTTTCTATAATAATTCTATAATTTATTAAAATAAAGTTTTAATCTAAGTAAAAAATAACATGTTAAAGAAGAATTCATAGAAAGTCTTATAAATCTTTCAAAAATAACAGGCTAAAGAAGAATTCATAGAAAGACTTATAAATCTTTCAAAAATAACAGGTTAAAGAAGAATTCATAGAAAGTCTTATAAATCTTTCAAAAAGATATAAAAAAACTTTTTATATCTAATCTTTAAATAACAAACTTTTTACTACTTGTTAAAATGTTATTGAGTAAATTATTTTCAAAAAACACAAAAAGTTTTGTTTGGAGGCTAATAAATATAAACTTTACAGGTTCCCAACCAAGGTGATAATAAAGAATGTATTATGTTGTATGAATAAATACTGTATAAAACTAATAAATAAATAGAGTGGAAGAAAATTCTCAAATAACCCCAAACTTTTAACTTCCTTAATAAAATTTGAGTTTACAACAGCTTTGTGAAGTTTTTGTGTGTTTCTTCATATGCTAGATAAATATTTGCTAAAATTTCATATTCTATCCAATAAATACTTGTTTTAAAGTACGACTTTATTTAAACTGCTTCTCTAGTTATATAGCCCCAGCAGTACATCTATATTTTTTAGAATTAAAAAATTCTAATTACAGTTGAAATAATAAAGTTACATATAGTTGTAAATGTAAATTATATATTATTATTATATTTTAAATTACATTAAAATATATTTGTAATTTAAAAAATATTGTAATTTTTATTGTAAAAAATAGTAATTTTTTAAATTTATGCATAATAGTTATTATTGTTTACATAGGGTGCAAATGCAATCATTCCTACTCATGTTTCACCTGCAAGACAAAAGCCAACTCTTGATTATAGTTTTCTACATGCTTTTATAGCCTCGATATCTGTTATTATTGTTTCTGAACTAGGTGATAAAACATTTTTTATAGCTGCCATAATGGCTATGAGACATTCTAGGTTAATTATTTTCACTGGTGCAATAGCTGCATTAAGTTTAATGACTATTTTATCAGTGTTTCTTGGTTATGCTACCACTGTTATTCCTAGAAAGTATACATTTTATATTTCTACGGCTTTGTTTGCTTTCTTTGGGCTGAAAATGTTAAAAGAAGGATACCACATGGATCCAAATGAAGGCCAAGAAGAATTAGAAGAAGTGTCTGCAGAATTAAAAAAAAAAGAAGCTGAGGTGATATTTTTAATAATTGTAAATTGTGTAATTTAAAAATATGGTTATAATTATAAAAAATTTTATGTTAAGAAAAAATTACATAGGGTTTATAATAAAGAAAACAGCATGCATTTTGAAATTTGAAACAGTGCTCGAAATGAGATAGGATGTGGCTGGATGACATCTTTTTTATAAAGTATGAACCATCCTGCCACCTTTTTATAAATTTCCTAATATAAAAATGATTAGATGGGATACTATTTTTAATTTAATGGAAATTAGTTTTTACTTGAGCACTGCTTATAGATACTACAAAATTATTTGATTAGACAACATTTTAATATATATTTTTGTCTGCTTTTACTATAGCAACATACTACCTTTTTATTCGAGGAAAAAAGTAGAGTTGATAAATTTTTCTTTTTTTTTTTTCTTTTATAAGAGTAATTTTTTCTAAAACTTTTATTTTGGTTTATATTTTAGAGAAAATTAGATTTTACATTGGTAGTGTAAAATATATAATTTCCAATAATATCAATTCAATTGCGTAGTTTTAAAACCGCATCATCAAAAATTGAGACAGTCAACTGCATATAGTTTTTTTGTCTGAACTTTTTGGAATTTTTTTGCTGTGTAATTTTTCTCAATGACAAAAAATTTAAATCTTTATTATTAAAATAGTTGTATATTTTTATTAAATATAAATTTATATATTAGGTCAATGCATAATTAATTTTTTTTTTAATACTTTTTATTTAACAAAAATGGTAAAAGAAATTTAAAAAATAGATGGTTTGATAATAACTTTTGAGCATAGTCACCATCCATTTCAAGAACTGCTTCCTATTTGGTTTGATAGTCGACTCCATGGGAAAAGATTTAATGTTCTTGGATACAGTTCATGTTTTGATATTGATTATTAAGGCATCTGAATTATGTAAATTTTGTTTTTTTGACAGTTTTCCAATGAGTGATTAAGGTGATAGTATGTGGGAGCTTCTATATGCTAATGTTGTAGATATGGGAGCAGCTCCCGTCCTTTATTGGCAATCAATTCAACAACATGACATTAAACGTAAAGACGGTTTATTTTGTTGGAAAACAATAAAGATCACTTTTTGGGGTTGTTTTACCTCAACTGCATCATGCATCAAGCTGAACTAGATAGACTGTGCTGAACTGCTGCTTGCCATTTTTGTTTAATCACTCTTGATTATTTTTTCAAAATGAGAAAACGGGCTTTAAATTTTTTAAATGCTTTAAATGGTACACAATAAAAAAGGAAAGGTAGGATTTCCACTCTGTATTTCCACATGTGTAAAATAACTATTTTTTTGCAAAAGATAAAAAAAAGGTAAATATAAGATCCGCAATATTTGAAATTTATTTAAAAAGATTAGTTGTAGTTTAAGTTTTTTTAAAAGAATTTAAGATGTATATGGTATGAAGTTTTATAAGAGGTATATGTATATAAAATGAATAAGTAATAAAATGATTTATTTTTTTAAATTTTAGTTTGAAGCTGTAAGCAAATCAGATCTGGAAACAGGAATTAGGTCAAAAAACGTTCCATCAAAGTTTATCAGATATTGTACATATTTTTGCTCTCCTATACTAATCCAATCATTTACAATGACTTTCTTAGCTGAATGGGGTGATCGATCTCAACTTACTACTATTATTTTAGGATCTCGAGAGGTTCATTAATTCATATGTGTTTTTAAATAATTTATGTATCTGCACTTTATCTCTGTATCTTGTTTTTCTAAACGAATTTTATGTGTAATTATTTTTTAATCTATTTATATAAAATTCATTATTACAGAATCCGTTAGGTGTTACACTAGGTGGTGTGATTGGTCATTCATTATGCACTGGATTAGCTGTTCTTGGTGGTAGATTAATTGCACAAAGAATATCAATCAGAACTGGTCAGTTTAATTTTTTTGCATTTGATTTTGTAAACTATTTTCTAGTTGTTTAAACATCTAAGTAGATTTTTTTCTTTATTAGTAACTCTTGTGGGAGGAGCTTTGTTTTTATGCTTTGCTATCTCTGCGTTATTTGTTGATGAAAATGGAGATTGGTCACCTCTCATATTGGCATGCACCCACTAAGTTTGTAAAAATAGATTTTTAATCATCAGAAAATGTTTGTATAAATTTTCATTCCTGTCAATATCACAGAATGGAAATCTTTATTAAAATAAAGACATGTTTAAAAAAATTGAATGTTATCTTAAAAGTTTTTATAGATATAATTGTATTAATTTTAAATATATATATTTATTTGTATCTGAGTTGAAATGCAAATTTAAAAAAACAATTCAACAACTTTATAAGGCTTAATTTTGAAATTAGATAATTATGTTAAATTCATCTGAGTTCCTCTAAATAAATATTTTTATCAAAATGGTTTCTAACTTTTAGCTTAACTGACTCATAGTGTCAAACTATAATTTAGTATATGAGTTTGTTTAGCATTTTATAACACCATTTTACAATAAATTTCAACTTTTTTCTAATGATATTGACTGGAATGAAAGTAGTCAAAGATTTTTTGTTACAATATCTACTTTTTTTAACAATAAACATTGTTTACATTTTTTTTAAAGTAATAGTTGTAACTCTTTTAAACAAGTTCATTATCAACAAGGCTGCAAACAATCACTAATTAAGTTGGGAGTTAACATAAAGAGTGAGAGTGGCAAGAAAGCTGTTGAAGAAAGAAAGCTGTTGAAGAAAGAAAGCTGTTGAAGAAAGAAAGCTGTTGAAGAAAGAAAGCTGTTGAAGAAAGAAAGCTGTTGAAGAAAGAAAGCTGTTGAAAAGTTTTTTAAAAAAATCAAAAAATGTAAATTGTATGAGACAGGAAATTGTTGAGATAAAAGAAAACTCCAAAATGCCAGAGAAAAAAACTAGATAAATAAAACTTTGAAAGAACAGTTACAGTAAAAGTGTGTTACTAAGTTTGATGATAAATTATACAAAATTGAATTTCAGATGATGGTGATAGCTCACATGAATAGCAACTGAAGTATAAAAAATGTTAATAAGTTGCAACTTGATGGTTTTCTTTTTAGACAGCACTTTTTAAGAGTTAAAAAAAGCTAATATTTTTTCTTTGTATAAGGTCAATAGTATTAAGAGCTGTAGAAAATTAAATAATGAAAGGATAATATATTGAACATTTTATTAGGATTTAGACATTTTTATGTACTAGAGGCTTGAAGTGGCCAGAAAATTTCAACCCAAACAAACTCATTTGTTTAATGTTAATAATTAAAGCAATAATTAAAGCAAAATTAATAATTAAAGCAAAATTTTAAAAAAATTTTTAAAAATTTTTAAAAAATTTAAAAAAAAATTAATAATTAAAGCATATTATATAAAAATAAAAAATAAATTAAAGCAAAAGTTGAGTAAAGGCTAGAGATGGTGTCTCGATAAAAATACTCATCTTGGGCAGATGTTAACTGCATCCAGCTACTGTCTTGTAGAAGGCCTCCTAGGCAAAGACTTTAAGGGTAAGCAGAAAAATTCTGCTAACCAGCCTCGAACCCCTTCTTCATCTATTAGGCTGGCGTAGATGTAATCTGTTACATTGTTTCCTGCCTAGGATGATGAATGCTGGATCTCCTTGACTCTACTCATTGAATTTTGCTTATGCCTCCTTGATAATGGCTATGCAACTCTTCCTGTTATTTCCATATGAGGGTACAGCTCTAAAACTCAGTTTAATGGTTCTGAGGCCAGCTGGTAGTAAGGTTTCCCGAACTCGGTGGTAGCTCTCAGAGAGGCTGATTCCATCAACAGCTGCAAAATATCAGAGTATTAACAGTGCCATGTTGCGCATGGATGGTGTCCTTGTTAATGCTTTTGGTGTGCATTGTCAAGGCCACATAAGGAGCCCTATGTCACGGCTTAGGGTTAATTAACAGGACAGAGACAACTGCATAGCTCATTGATTAGGAGGCTGTGCTCTATCTATGAATGAGTCAAGTTCTCATTAAACTCAAATCATGACCAAAGTAACCAAAAATTTAAGACCTAAAAAACCATCCCCACCTAAATATTTTAATATATCTTTTACAAATATTCGCGGTCTACGAAGCAACTTTCCATCAGTTGAGTCTTACCTCCTGCAAAATTCACCGGACTTGCTTGCACTCAGTGAAACAAATTTAAATTCTGCAATTCCTTCTTCAGATGTCAGTGTTGATGGGTACTATCCTTTGATTCGTAAAGACTCCAATAGTCACATGCTAGGTTTAGGGGTATACATACGCATTAATTCCCTTATTTGTCGTGAAATCAGGTTCGAATCCTTTGACCATTCTTTTATGTGCTTTCGCCTAGCACCTCTTCACTCTATCACCTTTCTCTTTGTTCTTTATCGTTCTCCTTCTTCCCATGATTGCACTCTCTTAGATGTTATCTCTGATCAAATTGACCATGCTCTGTCTCTTTACCCCTCTGCCAATATTGTTGTTGTTGGTGATTTTAATGCCCATCACACTGAATGGCTTGGCTCTAACACCACTGATCCTGCTGGCACTAAAGCCTTTAACTTCTGCGTTTCTCAATCTCTTACTCAGATAGTTAACTTTGTGACTCGTTTTCCTGACAACCCTAATCATTTACCTTCACTCCTTGACTTATGTCTTGTCTCTGACCCTAGCTTATGTTCAGTTTCTCCCTTTTCTCCCTTAGGTGGTTCTGACCATGCAATGATCTCTATAAATCTTTCTTCTCATACTTCTTTTTTGGGCTCACCTTATCATCGCACCACCTACTACTACCCTAAAGCTGACTGGGATTCCTTTCGTGATTTTCTTCGTGATGGTCCTTGGGCTGATGTTTTTTCTCTCTCAGCTGACAAATGCGCCTCCTACATAACCTCCTGGATTCAGGCTGGAATGGAAGCTTTTATTCCTTCGCGTCGGTTTCAAGTCAAGCCTCATTCTACTCCAGGTTTTCTCCTTCTTGTGCGGCTGCTATATCCAATCATAATCATTTTTTTCATCTTTTTCAAAAGAACAACTCTCTTGAGAACAAACGGCTATTTATTATTGCAAGAAATCGATGTAAAAAGGTGCTTTCTGATGCTAAACTCCATTATTCTCAGTTCACTAAATCTTGCATCTTATCACAGAAGTTAGGCTCTAAAGACTTTTGGAAAATCTTCAACAGCATTATCAACAAGGGTAGATCTAACATTCCATCTCTCATTCATGGGACTGATCTTATTACCTCTCCCAAGGATAAGGCAGAACTATTTGCAAATAACTTTTCTTTTAATTCCACTCTTGAATCTTATGGACATTCTCTTCCTTCCATTCCAGTCAAACAGGTTGACCCATTGTTAGACATTCAAATCACTCCGGCTTCTGTTGCTAAAGTCATATCTCAATTAAACTCATCTACAGCTTGTGGTCTAGACAACATTCCTGTCACAGTCTTGCAGAATTGTTCTCCAGAACTTTCTTCAATTCTCTCTAAACTGTTTAACAAGTGTTTGACTGAGTCTTGTTTTCCTGCTTGTTGGAAAATGGCATCTGTGGTTCCAATATTCAAAAACTCTGGAGAAAATTCTGACCCCTCCAATTACCGTCCGATCAGTCTTCTTTCTGTTATTAGCAAGGTCTTTGAGTCTTTGATCAACAAATTCCTCACATCTCATCTTGACTTAAATAAACTACTGTCAGACAATCAATACAGTTTTCGATCCTCTCGCTCTACGGCCGACTTGCTAACTGCTGTAACTGAAGGATTTTATCGTGCATTGGATGGAGGCGGTGAGGCTGGGGCTATTGCTCTCGACATATCTAAAGCTTTCGACGGAGTTTGGCATGCTGGTCTTCTCCGTGGGCTTGCTTCATATGGTGTTTCTGGGAAAGTTTTTGAGATTATCAAATCATTTCTTTCTAACCGGTTTATTAATGTCATCCTTGAAGGCCAACACTCTTCTTTATTTCCATTAACTTCTGGGGTTCCCCAAGGTTCTATCCTGGGCCCTGTCTTGTTTCTTATCTACATAAACGATCTTCCTGACAACCTTTCATCTAAAGTAGCTCTTTTTGCAGATGATCTTGAATCCGATCACACTTCAGTAATAGATTGGGGTTCACAGTGGCTTGTGAATTTCAACTCTAAAAAAACCCAGTTGCTTACTGCAAACAACTACCGTAATATGGTCAACATTCCTATATTAATGAATGGCAATCCTCTTACTGAATCGTCCTCTTTATGTCTTCTTGGATTATCGCTTACTACTGACCTTTCATGGAAACCATATATACAATCGATTGCTAAATTAGCTTCTGCTAAGGTTGCTTCTCTTTATTGTGCTCGCCATTTTCTTACTTCTGATTCCATTCTCTACCTCTACAAATCTCTTATTCGTCCCTGTATGGAATACTGTTGTCATATTTGGGCTGGTTCTTCTAACGATTCACTTTCTCTTCTTGACAAGGTCCAAAAACGCATTGTAAATGTTGTTGGACCAGGACTATCAGCTAAGCTTGAGCCTCTTTCCCATCGTCATAAAGTTGCATCTCTTTCTCTTTTCTACAAATACTATCCTGGTCACTGCTCAAAGGAGTTATCATCTCTAGTTTCATCAACTAAAATTCATTCTCGTTTTACTCGTCACTCAGCTAAGTCTCATTCGTTTACTGTATCTGTCCCTGCATGCTCTAAAAACTTTTATTCATCTAGTTTTTTTCCCCGCACTTCAATCCTTTGGAACTCTCTCCCATCTTCATGTTTTCCTGACTCATACAACCTTCAACTTTTCAAGTCTTCTGTCAACCGTTTCCTTGCTCTATAACTCTGTTCTTTTTTTTCCTAGTAACTCCCAACTTGATAGTGGTTGCTTGCAGCCTTGTTGGGAGTGAATGCAAATAAAAAAAAAAAAAAAAAATTTGTTGGTATTGATAAATGGCAATATTTTTACTGAGTCTTCTACTTTTCTAATTGTATTGATGAATGACAACATTTTTACTGAGTCTTCTATTTTTCTTATTGTATTGATGAGTGGCAATATTTTTACTGAATCTTCTACTTTTTTAATTTAATGTACTGAAGTTAATGAAGTTTAAATTTCATTAATTTAAGTGTATTTCATTTTAAATGAAAATTAAAGTTGTTATAAATAAAACTGTTATTGTTTACATCGTGGTACATTAGTTGTTCACATAATGGTACATTACCTTTGTAGCAAGAAATATTGGTGCAATGATAATGTGATATTAGTTATCTTGGCCAATATCAGACAAGCTATGCGATAATGTGCCAATAATGGTAAACAATATTGCACCATTATTGGCTTACCAATATTGTTTGTCCAATTTTAGAATCCCAGTATTGGGGCTGTATTGGCATACTCGTATTTGCCATTATGGATATTGCAATATTTGCACATTAGCTTGTTAATATTGACATTTTTACATAGTTGTACTCATACGTAACAAAAATTGTTAGAAAATAAATTGTCTTAACAATTTAGGTTAATTATGGGCTTTTATTCGATTTTTAATTGCAGTCATTTTAAAAACTGCAAGAAATTGTTTTATAGAATTCTGAAGGTTTTAAATCACCATTATGAATCTTTAGTTGTTTACATAATGAATCATTAGTTGTTTAAATAATGCTGTATTAGTTGTTTAAATAATGGTATATTAGTTGTTTACATAATGAATCATTAGTTATTTACATAATGGTGCGTTAGTTGTTTACATAATGGTATATTAGTTGTTTACATAATGAATCATTAGTTGTTTACATAATGGTGCATTAGTTGTTTACATAATGGTATATTAGTTGTTTACATAATGAATCATTAGTTGTTTACATATTGGTATATTAGTTGTTTACATAATGGCATATTAGTTTTTTATGTTGAAGTAAAAGAATTTTATGTGTTTTCATTGTGCTTTGTATTATTGTCATTATTGAAATATCTTTTTTTTTTTTTAAAGTTGCAAAGTAAAAAAAATTTGAAATGCACAACAAAATACAGTAATACACTGTGGCTGAATTTCTAAACATTTTAAAATTATTGCTTATTTTGTTTATAAAGTTCTGAGGATTGATGCCTTAGCAATAAAAGCGATAACAGTGGGGTAGACAGCAGTAAGCTTCCTTATTAAATGATTTTCCAAAGTACAAAGACTTGTAAAAACGACAATTAAATAAAATACTGGAAAGACTGAAAATTATTTAAATTTAGTTAAAAAGAAATTATTGTAAAAGATATTTAATTTATATATTATTATTAATTTGATAAGCGTTTAACACACGGCTAAATTGAATTTCATAGACTGGCAGTTGTCTGAGATAGAGAAGTTTTAAGTGTTTACATTTTAAAACTTGAAGTTCTTAGAAGAAGAGGATCTTATAAGTTTAGAAAATAGTAATGAGGTACAAAAAGATGAATAAAAAAAAGGTAGACAAATTTTCCCTTCCCCCCCCTCCCCCCTCCCCCCCCCCAAAAAAAATAAAAATAATAATAATAATAATAATCTTTTATTGTCTGGAGAACATTAGCGAAAAAAAAAAAGAATTTTTCAAAAAAAGTCTTGTAGCGCATTGCAATTATTTGTCTAGTGATTTAATATCTACGATCCAGAAAATATGTTGAAAATTGAAGATTTTTATCAGTTATTAATAGAAGTTAAAATCACAATTTATCATTAATTTTTTGTCGAAAAGTTTTAGGTACAGTTTTATTGACAATAGCATATTTTGGATTCTGAAAGTAAATATTATAGAGTTTTGGAAAATGTCTGGTGATAATTACATTGCTGGAAAGTATTTTCATTTTTGTTTACCTTATTTAAATACTTTCATTAAGGTCTTCCTTAAACACTTTTATTTTGTTAATTATTTTCATTGGGATGTGTCTCCTTTAAATACTTTCATTGGGATGTTTATCATTTGAAGTAAAATTTATAAAATGATGTAAAATGTTTATTTTAAAAATATCAAAATTTTAATCAGTCCCTAGCCTCCTCGTAATCCTGTATTCAGAAATGACTAAAAGTACTGATAATGTAATACATTACTTATTGATGATTTATTATATCATTGATTACCAATGATGGATTATGTCCATAAAAAGTTTCTAATTTTAATTGTAAATTTTAGTTAAATTGGTTTTTTGTATCTTCATTTTTTTTTTTTTTTGTTGCAGTTTGATTGCGTTGGTAAACGAAAAACGTTCTTGACAAAAATTAGGGCGAAATGGTTTGTATCAATATTCAGATCATAAATTACACCATAAAGATATGTGGTATACGCCGTTGTTTTTATTTTTAGTATGTTGTTCTGACAATTTACGAACAATTGTAACTTTCTTTTAATTTAAGACTCGTATTTATACTTTTATATTCAGTTTTGCGCCTTTTTTTTTTTTTTTTTTTAAGAATTTACTTTACAACTTTAACAATTTACAATTTGTTGCTTTTGTATTAAAAAGTTTAAATATTTTTGTTAAAATGAACTTCTGCTTAAAGAGATTTTACTTTCTTTTTTTTATTTATGATTTAAAAACTTTTTTAATTTATTTGTTTTATACTATGCTCGTAAGTTATTGTCAAAACTAAAAATATTTAACGTTCAAATCCGCACAAATATAATATTACCATGTTCGATTTGCACATGGTCGCATAAACATTTTATCAAAATTTTTTTTTTAAAGGATTTAAAATAAGTAAAAAATATTATAATTTCATGTCAGTTGCATATTTAAAATATAAAAAAAGATATTAGGAAAAAAAAAAGTTTTTTATAGTTTAATTTATAGTTTAATTTTTTAGAAATTCCCAACAAAGCTCAGAGTTACCACTAAAGTCGGAAATTACCTGGAGTTAGCTCTACGAGGCAAAAAAATGTAAAAAAACGACCAATGTTTTTTTGATTCTTTATCATTGTTTATTTTATTTTTTTCTTTAATTTAGGTCTACACAAGTTTCTCCTACATCTCTATTAATCTCTTATATACTTGAAAAACTGTTTTTCATTTATAAAGGTTATAAAAAACTTCAACAAAATAAAAATAAACATTAAATAACTTTCCTAGAAAATAAAGTTGATATTCATTTTTGTGTGTGTATGTGTGTGTGTGTGTGTATGTTAAAAGTAAAATAAAGAAATAAAATAGTTTCAATTACAAAACAACTTACTGAAGAAAGAGTAAAATTAACTAAATAAATATATATTTATAACTAAATATATTTACTATATTTAGTTGTAAATGTATTTCTTTTAAATATATTCTATATAAAAAAAGTAAATATTTTAACTTGAAGTTTTATTATCTTCTTATCTGCAGATAAAGGCAACACTTTTGAACAGTTTTTTGCATACGCCACGTGAAACTTTATTTTAAAATGTCTGGATAATTAAGGTATAAGACCCTTCAAAAAAAAATTTATTAAAAAAAACTTTTGAACAAAAAACCAATTCTATCATGAGAAACAACTAGATAACAGGATTTTAAAAAATACAAAATAAATTTATTAGCTGTCATGGCTACCAAGTAAAATGGCCGACATCCAAAAATATTTAAGTTACCCCGGCCAAGCTATCCCAGTAACCAAATGCGTGTAGATTATGAATTTTCGGCAAATGGTTAATATCATATTGATCTACAAGCTGAACTAAAATTATTTTAAAAAAATAAGTGCTTAACCTATAATAAAATTTTCAAAATGGCGTATTAAAATTATGTTTTTGTAACTTAAAACTTCTATAAATCAAAAACTCTTAATTGTATTAGAAAACCTTTAGTTCCAATTGTACAACTAGATGCAATAAACATTTGGTGAAAATATCATGCAAATTTTACTTACGGTTAATGAGATAGGATGGCCGGGAGGTCAAAAACTTACATATTGAGAAAAACTCGTTTGAATATTATATTCATAAATTTTCATAATATTTCACTCATATACTCAATTTAAAAACTTTTATTTATATGAACATGAACCAGGGTCGTAAAGACAGCCTTCTTGCTCATTCTCTGCATCATCTTTTTTTTTTTTTTTTTTTTTTTTTTTTTTTTTTTTTTTTTTGCATCCACGAATAACTTTTCGTCGCTTTTTAGATGTAATCCGATTTTGATATTCTGCAAAAATTAAGCATGGTTGAACAGCCTTGCAGAGTATATATACCAAGAATCATATTTAACTTTCAAAAAAAGGTGTGCTTGCTTTTCTTCCGATATTAAAATTTGAAACAGCATCATAAACCCCTAACTCCAACTGCGTTAATGAAACATACTTTGTTTTAGGTATGCGCTGCCATATCATCCCATTAAAACTTTTACTCTGGTTTTGGGTTTTACCATGAAAGCATATTTTTAAAGAGTTCTTCTTGAGATAAATCTATTTACATAGGCTTTAAATGACAGACAATTGAGTCTGGAAGACCAGCACCTGGCTTGTAGGTAGACATTAAATTAGCTGATTATAATGACACCAACTATTGATGTTTCTGTACATGTCCAACACACTCCAACTTACACACCGTTATACTAGGATAAGTATCCTTAACATACGAATAGCTTTTACAATCGCCGTCATCATAATACTTTACACATCTCAATTTATTTTGTGAAATAGAATGGCTAAATATTCTTTGAGCGCCAGTTACTTCCATTCCAGGAGCAGAGCCACGATAATTTAATTTACATAGATGTGATGATTTCCAAGCTTCAAAGGCATTTGGGTTATTTTCTCTTAGTTTTAGTTTTAAACTACATGCTTTACATGATCGACTCATTGGTTCACGATCAAGAATTTTACCTGTGTCCATTGATGTAGCAGTAACCACTCCATTTACTGAGGAAAATCCACAACATTGCCAGCTGCCATCAACTGATACTGCGGTATCAACAATATTTGAAGAAGATTAACAAATGTCTTTAACAGCGTCAGAAATTGTTTCTTTTGCGACAACTTTTGCATAATCAGAGACATGTTTAATTATTTTGTTGTAATTGTTCTTAGCCATTGGTGCAGGAATGTTTATTAAAGAGGTAAATTTTTCTAATCCTGAATAACTTTGACCACATGCACGCATAGAATAAACTATTCTATTATTTACATCAAAATTTTTCTTGCCAAAGCATGTCTTTGAAGTATAAAATTTAATTTTTTTGTTGCAATTAGGGCAGCATACATTCAGCATCAATTCCTTTTTGTTAGGAAAACATTCTGCAAGATATATTCCAGATTGTAAACAATTTTTGCAACATAATTGACTTATTACACCAGATAAAATTTCAATATCAATAATACGATAGCCAACAGTTTTATTATTACTTTGATGTGGTGTCTCAACTTTTTTCGAGGATAAATCTAATGAAGTATTATTGAAAATAATTTTCAGAACAGGTAACACTGTTATTAACAGGAGCTACTGATAAAGTTGAATTGTTTGTCAAATTTTTGGTATACCTATTTCCATGAAATCTTCTGGATTTTTTACTTTGAATACTTTGTTTGACTCTGCATGATTTACCCATTGTTATAAAAATATTTATTAAATAACACAAAAATAACTAAATAGCTGGCAATTCTTATAAAAAAAACCGTTGCTATGCGTGTTGCTAAGCAGATCAAATTTACCCAGTTGAAGGAAACGTCTTATATCTCAATAACTGTCTTATTTTTAAAAAAGGTTTTTGAATTCGGATTTTGGATTCAGCGATAAATTTCGTGTAAGAAATACACAAAATAATTTTTTTTGAATTTTATTAAAAATTTTGAGGGGCCTTATACCTTAATCCACAAACATCTTTCATTTGAGAAACTCCCGCGCAAAATCAGACAAATCCATATTTAAAATCTTAATATCTTTATTTTATTTCCCTGAGTTCTAATGTAGATAACATAGCATACATCCACTAGGGTCATGGTTCACAGAACGTAGAAAATTTACTCAGAAAAACTTTATCAGGTGTTTTTTATGAAAGTGTTAAATTTGGATTAGTTTGTATTTGCACCAAAATAGTGAATTATCTGGTTTTGCTGCATTTTTCTACTATATTTGATAACAATAGATTTTTTCCTGACGACAAGTCACATAATTAAATAAAGTAAAATTATATAAAGATAATTGTTTAGAATAGAAAGCTTCCTGAACAGGCTTTTTAGGCAGAACTTGTAATTGCTGCAGATCGTATACAATCTTGTATGTGTTCTTTAGAGTTCTTTACGGAGCGGTAAAATGCAGCACCTTTGTGCAAATAAAATTTCCTTTTCAGTTTAGGTTCAGCTTCAACCTGAACTTTTAATTCATGCATAATCAAATTTTCAATTTTTTGCAAGTGGTACATGCATCTACTTGCAGACAACTAAAATCAGTGTTAAACTCAGAAAAAAAATGTCATAAAATATCTGATACGAGACTTTGTGTTCTTCAGTACAGTTATTATACATCTTCGACAAGTTTTTATTATTTTTTAATCGAGACGTCAAATATATAGACATACTTTTGTCTTTACCATAATGATTTTCTCTATCTCTACCTGTTAATAAATGTTTTTATACTTACTCTTTTTGCAACAGATTTATGAGATATTCTGTTGCTACCTCAACCCTTTTTTGGCAGGCCACCACTCCCATGAGAACGTTTAAATACTCCTATCATCCGGTACTTTTTGATTGGTGAAATTACATACAAGAAAGTTGTACAACATATTTGCTGTTCTTGTCAATTGACTTTTCTTTAATCTTTAATGTAATTACTGCAGTTGGACGAATTTTTTTGTAGAGGCATTACGTATTCAACTTGCCTTTGTAATGTAATGTAATGCAATGTTCATATACTTAATCAGTACGGTGTTTTTATCAGTCGTGACAACTGCCTTGAACAGGCAACTTCGAAACTACTGCACATCTTCTGGTGTAAAATTATAACACTTGTATGCTGGAACTTATTTGTGTTAGCATAAAAATAGTTATATTAAAACATAAAAAACATTATTCCAAAGTAAACTCGTGGTCGAAAGAACACATATTTAATAATAATATATAATATATATAATTATATTTGTTGCAACTTCTAAACTTCTTCTTTGACAAATAGTTTGTTCATAACTCTTTTATAATTTCTAAAAGAAACTTTAACAAGGTTGAAAAAAAGTTTTTAAATTGATATTAGGCAAGTATAAGTTTACAATATATTCAAACTCTGGCCTAATTATCAAATTACTTAGAATTAGGCTGTGAATTACTTGAATCCTTAAGTTCTATTTAAAAGTTATTCTATCTAAAATAAAAATTGTTTATTAAAATATTTAAAAACCAACTAAATTAGGGCGGACAAGTATTTCAGGCGCCCCTTTAACGTTCGTAAAAGTCTTGCACGAAACGAATATTGTTGAAAACCGTATCCTAACCAAATCCTAATCCTTAGGGTTAAGCTCAGGGTTTGGTTAAGGTATGGCTTTCAATAAAATAAACTTTATTGTGGGGTTCAGGGTTAGAGTATGGTTTTCAATAAATGTTTTGCGTAAAATGTGACTCGTTTTTTACGGATTCACTAAAGGAGGGTGCCTGAAAAACACGTTCGCTTAATTATGTAACAAAAGTTGATAGCTGCTTGATCTTGTATTTAGATATTAGTATTCAGATATTTGTATTTAGATATTTGATAAAGTATTTTATCACCAAACTAATCACTAAAGGTACTTGATTTTGATATATTTGATAAAGTATTTTATCACCGAACAACAACAGTTTAAAGAAATGCTATATTGGAACATTTAACTGTGTTCTATATAATAAAGCAATACTGTATTAAAAATTTTCATTAATAAAAAATATTTTTGAAGGTAGCAAACGACCCTTCAACAGACAAGTCATTAATATTATCCAAAAAAAAAAAAAATTGAGTTTTTTTAAACTTAAGCAAAACTTTATTTAACTTTACAAAATTCATAATACCTATAGTATTATGAATTTCGAATATGCGACGCTGGTAAGGGAAGAGACGTGATCTTCCGTTTGTGAATTTGCGGTCATAAAATTTTGTTTGTCTTTCAAATAAACAATACAAGTTATTACATAGAATGTGTACTTTTCTTTTCAGTAACTTTTAAACAAAAAGTTTCAGCTTTTAATAGTAAAAAAGAAACTTTCAAAATAAAACTGAAGCATAAAACAACAACTGCAACAAAAGTATATTTATTAGCAATTAACATAAATAAAAATTGTTCACAAAATATAAATAAAAACTTTCTTGACTGAAAGTTACTATCATATATTCTGCTTAACAAGGAGAGTATAAAGAAAGTGTACGCACTGTTTTTAAATAAAAAACCGTTAGACGAAACAGTTTAAGTAAATAACTCAAACTTAAGTCGAAAAAATTTTGGATATTGCAACCATTCTTTTGTTTTTTGGATCATAAACTTTTTATTGACTGATTATAATATTTTAAAAATGAATTACATCATGGTTGAACTTGCAGTGACGTTCAGTAATGAATTTATATTAAAAAAGTTGAAGAAAAGCGTCCACGCCAGGGCTGATACAATAATTTTTTAAGATGTCCGTACTCCCGTTTGTAGTATCACAATAATGGCAAAAAAGGCTTATGATTATTTATTTAAGTTATTACTTATTGGTGACAGTGGTGTGGGTAAAACCTGTCTATTGTTTAGATTTTCTGATGACGCATTTAATACCACTTTCATATCCACTATTGGTAGGTAAAAATTTGTAATTTTCTTTATTTTGAATATTATTAAAATAATAATAATTGCTGTTAGATAAATTTAAATTTGGAAAATTAAAATAATAAATAAATAATAAGGTACAAGGTATTATAATATGGTAATGTGAGTTTCAAATCATTTGTGTTCTCTTGATATATTATTCTTGTGTATTCTCAGTCAATTATTTTTATTACAGTCAAAGTTAAACTAGTTTTTGTTTTAAACAATCTTTATTCAACCTTATGATTCCAAACACAAATACAAATAAACAAGGTTGTTGAATAGAGAGACAAGATAGATATTTTTGTTTAGGCTTGAACTCTATATCCAGAAATTTTTTTTTTAAAACAAAAAAAACAACCAAAACCATGGGTTTAAAAAAAAACAAAAAAACAAACAAACAGGTTTTCTTGGTTTAAACTCATTTAAATGCGTGATGCCTTTTTTTAAATTTCATTTAAAATTTTTTTTAAATTTCATTTTAAAAAAAGCACCACACATTTTACTTGAGAAAATTATATCTTTTATCAGTATTGCTAATATAATTCATCAATCAATACATCATTATTTAATGTTCTGTGTATAAGAACATGCCTTACCACTTTTACTCCCATCTTGTTTCTTCTTGGTTTATTCCATATATATATATTTATATATATATATATATATATATATATATATATATATATATATATATATATATATATATATTCATATATCTTATACTGCTGACATAGGTGAGCATGATGATGTCATAACTACCTAACATCAAATAGCCTGCTGCCGGGGGCTTCAGTACATACATCGACTGACAAATAGCCTGACTCGCCGTGGAGTGCTGCTACATCGACTGAGGGTTTGGTATGGGTCAGCAACATTTTCATTCATTATTCTTCGTTTTCCCTCATCGTTTTCTAAAAATGCTCACTTAATTTAGGCTAGCAAAAAAAGTGAGCAATTGCGCATATAAATATACTATAGTAGATATATATATATATATATATATATATATATATATATATATATATATATATATATATATATATATATATATATATATATATATATGTATATATATATATATATATATATATATATATATATGTATATATGTGTATATATATATATATATATATATATATATATATATATTTTTTTTTCTAAAATAGGCCCTGTATATATATATATATACAGGGCCTATTTTAGAAAAAAAATTTGGGCGGCGGTACCTCCCTTTCCTAGCAAAACTTAGCGAAAAAAACAATGTTTGCCATAAAAAGTATAAAAAAAAAAGAAGGTCCTCAGATATTCATTTGGGCGGCGCTGTCCAAAACAGTCTAGAATAGCCCGAAAACAGTCTAGAATATATATATATATATATATATATATATATATATATATATATATATATATATATATA
Source organism: Hydra vulgaris (assembly GCF_022113875.1). Taxonomy (NCBI): domain Eukaryota; kingdom Metazoa; phylum Cnidaria; class Hydrozoa; order Anthoathecata; family Hydridae; genus Hydra; species Hydra vulgaris. Next base: position 39,164,566 of record NC_061157.1, read on the forward strand.
TATATACACACACACATATATCAGGCTTGGTCAGGAAGCAGGTGCGATCGCACTCGATATTTGACCACGGAAATAATATTTAGTTGCGAAAAGCCGGCCAGATTTTTAAGTTGTTTTAAGAACATTTCAAAAACAAACTTAAAAGCGCAATAAGATTAACTGGACCGATGAGAGAGAGTTATAAAAGACGCGAAAAAACTTTAAGCAAAATAAATATGATTAGAGCAAATATTTTAGAAACGTCGCTCTTTTAAAATTTTTTTTATAAAATTAAGCGACATTTTTTGTATAAAGCAAAATATATATATATATATATATATATATTTTTTTTCTAAAATAGGCCCTGTATATATATATATACAGGGCCTATTTTAGAAAAAAAATTTGGGCGGCGGTACCTCTAATACTATTAATGATTGTTTAATTAGGAAACAAATGTTCTTCGATTTATCAAAGAATATATATAATTTTTATTTATATACTTATGTCATATTTCCAGTGCTGGATTGAGGAGGTAGGGGGGGAGTAGAAGGGCTATAGCCTCGAGACTCGCAATGTTGGGGGCCATGAAATAGTCAAGAGGACCATTGGGTATTTTTTTAGTCATTTTTACGCTGTGGCACATAAAAAAGGCTGCCAAAATAATGCAGTCCCCGGCCCTGAAAAGTTCAACAAGATTCAACCAATAAAACTAACGCTAGATGATTTCTTTATAAATAAAAAAGTTTCTTCAATAACTGTTTTATGCTTCGCTTAGTTTGAAAAGTTTAACGCATTTGAAACAGTTTTCCTTAGTAAGATGAACAAATGAAATAATTAAATCAATGAGTTACTGCAGAAATTCAATTAGCTACATAGAAATTAACTAAAAACGTTAAATTACTATGTGAGGAGGAAGCGGAACTGCTTCACAATAATGCTGAAGATGTTTAATAAGTGGGCTTTATAATTTTAATTAGTATTTAAAACAGAAAAAAGTAACTTTAAGTTTAAGTATAATGAGTTTGTAAGAATGGCTGAAGCAAAAATAAGTAAAGTTAGTAAACCAATTTCTAAGAACTTAAAAACTTTTCTTTCTTGGGGTAAAGAATCAGTTATCGGGTACACTGAGGAAAATTGATTAGTGGTTAAAACTATTTGTATTAACTTTGATGATTATTAATAATTTCATTAAAAACGCAGTTATTATTGAAAGTATTTTTGTTTACAAAATCAATTGCACAAATTGATTTAAAAGATTACATATGAATAAAATACACATACATAAAATTAAATGCACAAAAAACACATTCATAAAAATACATTACATAAAAAATACATTACATACATATAAAATACATCCATTATATAATAATAAGAATATACTAATAAAACCTATAATATATTTACAAAACGTTGACAAGTTAAAAAAGATGAATTTAAAACATTTATTTTTGTAAACAAATAATGTTAGTTTAAAACATTTATAGCTTTGTAGATGTGGCAACAAAATAATAGTTTGTTTGATAGTATATACTTAAAACAATTTATGCTAGAAATCTCAACGAAAATATAACAAAACTCAAATAATACAATTTTTTAAAATACTTCAACAGAATACTCTAGAAATTTCGGTTAGTATTTTTTGAACCAATAGCATTAGTTGTTCGTAGATTTGGCGGGTTTTTTGTGTTCGCAAATATTCTTTTTTTATTTTCCGCACAAAGATGTTTGAGAACATTCGAGTTTATATATGTTTCCATGTATGTCCGTAAAACAAAATTTACGATAAAATAATGAATTTGATTAAGGAAACCAACATAAATTTAAATTTTCTCAAAACGACTAAAAAATCTGGCCGGTTTTTCGCAATTAAATATTATTTCTGTAGTCAGTTATCGAGTGCGATCGCACCCGCTTCCCGACCAAGCCTGATATATATACACACATATATATACACACATATATATAATAAACCAGACCAGAAAAAGTTGAAAAACCTTAATTAATTTTTTTTTTTTCTTAAATGATAGACTACCTGCCCAAACCAAACCCTCAGTCAATGTAGCAGCACTTTTAATGTAAAAAAAAGTCTCTTTGACTACAATTTTGCTACCTCGACAATTAAGCTACATTTTATTGTTGTCGAAATATCAAAGCAATTAAATTAATGCGGAAGTACATTAAATTTTATTGTTTTTTAAAAAAAACTGCAATAATAATGACTAGAAAGTTTTTTTAAATTAATTGTGTTTTTGTTGTTGTTTTATTAAAATATATTTTTGAAACATGCGTAGAGTATTGCTACATCGACTATCTTATAGCCTGCTGCTACGAGGGATTGTTGCTACATCCACTATCTAATAGCCTGACTCGCAACGGAGTGTTGCTACATCAACTATCTTATAGACTGACTCGCAACAGAGTGTTGCTACATTGACTGACAAAAAGCCTGACTCGCAAGGGAGTGCTGCTACATCAACTGAGGGTTTGGTTTTGGCAGACAGTCTATCATTTAAGAAAAGAAAAAAACTTTTTCTGGTCTAGTTTATTAACGCTCTCTTTAAAACTACAGTTTATGGACAAAACTTTCTGACTACCGTGCAAGACTATATATATATATATATATATATATATATATATTATATATATATATTATATATATATATATATTATTATATATATATATATATATATATATATATATATATATATATATATATATATATATATATGCAACTTATGTGTTATACCTTAAGGGATTGATTTCAAAATAAAGACTGTTGAAGTTGATGGTAAAAAGATAAAGCTACAAATATGGTGAGTATTTTTATACAATTTTAAAATGTTAAATTCACCTCCTCAAGGCTTCAGCGGAAGCCATTATTGTCTAGGAGGTGATTTTTTATTTTTAATTTTGCAAATCTCTCTCAACCCTAAACTTCAAAACATGAAGTTAAAAAAGTCAAATGCGCTGAAAAACAACTGAAGTGTGGTACTTTCAGTGTGGATTTAATCCTTAAACCTCTAGAATTAGTAACGTTTTTTACTACTAGTCTACCAGGGGTAGACTAGTGGTAAAAAACCTGACTCAATCTAGAGCCATTTATCTTAGAAATGCCTTTCGAAAAAATAATATTTTACTTTATTGATACATAATTATTTATTCACTTTATGTATAGTTCCACAAATTAATTTTTTTGATTAATCTTTTGATTTAAAATGTTATTCTTTGAGTAAATTACTATTTTTCATAATATAATGGTACCATTACATAACATTGGCATTAAGACAAAGTAGATTGTGAAATTAATTGATTGTGAATTGAAATTCTTCTTTGGTCTTTAAACTCCTGATCTTTAGTTTCTCAGTTGATTAAAAGGTGTATACACAGTGTTTTAATGAAAAGGAATATTGGAAATTTTATTAAAATAAAAAAATAATAAATAAAATTACGACTTCAAAAATTTAATTTTGTATAATAATCACAACTCAGTGTTTTTTAAGTGCTGTGGTTATCTTTTTTGATTAATTTAAG
>NC_061157.1:39173082-39320582 GCF_022113875.1 Hydra vulgaris
AACTTTTTGTAACAACAAAAAAAATTTATGAATTTGGGTTGGGAAAAAAATTGTTATATCTATATGCGCATTTATAGATTATGATATATTATATTATAATCTATAAATTTTCAGAAAATAAAAAAATAAAATAAAAATACATAAAGTATAGTTGTATAAAAAATATATGTTTTATAAGAATATTAAATCAAAATCTTTATATAAAAGAAATGCTGAAGTGTTTATTTTGTATAAATATTTGAAAATATTTATTGCTTATAACTATAAAAATAATTTATCTGAAGGGTATAATGCTTGTCTGTGACATTGTTTATTTCGTATAAATATTTGAAAATATTTTTTGCTTATATATAACTATAAAAATGATAATTTATCTGAAGGGCATAATGCTTGTCTATGACATAACACAAGAAAAGACATTTGATAACATTGCAAAATGGTTACGTAATATTGATGAGGTAAATCTATTTTATATTTAAGTTCAATGCCTTTTTTTATCTTTTATTATATTTTTAATAAACAATTATATATAGCATGCAAGCGAAGGTGTTGAAAGAATGATTCTTGGTAACAAATGTGATATGAATGATAAAAGAATGGTGAGCAAAGAAAAAGGAGAAGGGGTAATTTTTTTAATTCTTTAAACTTTAAGTTGCTTATTTTTACATATTTTGAATTTCTGTAAAACAAATAAAAAAGTTTCATCTACTAGTTTAATATATTTTTTTAAATTTAATGCTCCACCATTTTCATATCCCATGTTTTAATTCATATTGCATATTGGCATACTTGCACAGAATAAAACTTATGATTGAACCTATTGTAAGTTTTTTCTTGTCAAAAATAATTATTCAAAATCCTGACTTCAAATTTTTGTTTTTTAAGACCTTGCTAAAAGCTTACCTTAAATCATCGGTTTATTTACTTAATAAATTTCCTTTTAACAACCCTTTATTAAATTGCCTCACTGCGATTGATTTAATGTCTCAAGGTCCTGATATTACAGAGAGAATGCTAAAAAAAAGTTCCAACTTTCTTTCCCGCTGTAGATATAAATAAAGTAGTATTTAATTAAGAAGTTATGCAGCTTCACATATGTATAGTGCTTCCACCTGTGTTTGCTGATGGAAAGCCCGTATCTCTAAACTATTGGTGGGTAGAAGTTTTTAAGTGTAAAAAATATTAAAAGCTTAATATAACTATCAAGGCATGCCTAAGTATATTTAGTAGTCCTCACATTGAGCAATCATTCAGCATGATGAACACCATAGTTAACAAAAAGACCAACCATTTTGATACTTTAACGTACTCTGCTGTAGCTTCAGTTAAGTATCACAACAGAAAATTATAAGAATAAAAAATAATAATTTCTGAACCATTGTTTGACATTTTATATTTAAAAAGTAAATAAGTTATTACCCTTTGCAGGTTGTTTACGTTAAAACAATCTGATCCTGGTATTTTAAACTGAATTATCCATTCGCATTCTCTAAAGTTATGTTAAGACTGTTTTTCAAATAAGCATAAAAGCAAATCTCGTGAACTTATGTTTTCGAAGGCAAAGAAATATGTAGATGATATGTTTGAAAACCTTATGTATTATAAGTGACTAACATTTTTACTGTTTTACATTTTTATCTTCAAATATATGTATATATGCAATATCAAATATATGCAATAATTTCAATTCAAATTATAATTTTATTATCCTAATGTTATTTTAAATCCAAATTTGATCAAATACTTGTTTTAAAGTACTAAACCTCTTATCAATAAACAGTTGGCACAAAAATTTAATTAAAAATTAAATTTTTGAATTTTCTTTACTTTAAGTTTATCTAATAAATTACTTTTTTAGCTGTCATCTATAAAAAATTTGAATATTTATCAAAAAACACTAGTTTGTCAAAAACGCCCAAATATGGTAATTTAAATCCACTAATTTAGTTTAATATTAGAAATTTTAATTTTCCTATAACCAACACAATAAAAATCTTTCCAAAAGGTCCTCAATGAGTTTTCTAGGATTTTTTAATCATTAGTTATGATTTTATTTCCAAAACTTTGCCTTCTAGGTCCACTGTGTGTAGAGAATTCATTACTGAGAAGTAATAGTTTTTTAAATGCTAATGCTTTATATATGGTTTGGTTTTGGTCTTGTTTAATTAAATTTTTTAACATAATCAAAAGAACACTTATTAATCACTGTTTGGCAAAGAGTATGATTGGTTCAATGTTCACTCTAACAAAACCTTTTGAATTTCATATTATATAAAAAGTTTTTCTCTTTGCTTAAAAAGGGAAAGCGGAACAGTATCGAAAATTAACTGATCGAAAAAATGATTAGTATCGAAAAATAACTGACCGAAACTCATTTCAATGATTAAGATCGAAAATGTGATTTTTAGATTTATATCGAAAAAGTTTTATATCGAAAATCACAAATGTGAAACAATATTGAAAACAATAAAAACGGAATAAGATTGAAAAATTGTTTAACTGATTAACATCGAAAATGTGTTTTTCTGATTAATACCGAAAAGTTTTTATATCGAATTTCACAAATGTGGAACAAAATCGAAAATAATAAAAAAGGAATAAGATCGAAAACTCATTTTAATGTTTAACATCGAAAACATGATTTTTTGATTAATGTCGAAAACAATAAAAACGGAATAAGATCGAAAATTTATTTTAATGATTAACATCGAAAATGTGATTTTCCGATTAATGTCGAAAACAATAAAAACAGAATAAGATCGAAAACTCATTTTAATGATTAACATTAAAAATGTGATTTCGATTTTATTCCTTTTTTCACAGTTTCGATATAATTCCGGAAATTTCCATTTCGATATTGTTTCTTTTTTCAGAATTTCGATGTAATTCCGTTTTTTGAATTTTCGATACTATTCCTTTATTCACGATTTCGATATTATTCCGATAAGTCCCTTTTCAATATTTTTCTCTTTCGAGCTGTTTCGAGATTATTTTGCTTTTCAGATTTTCGATACTAATCTCTTTTTAATAATTTCGATATACTATCATTTTCGATATTATTCCGAAAATTCCCTTTTCGATATTGTTCTTTTTTTCACAATTTCGAGATTATTATATTTTTCTGATTTTCGATACAATTCCTTTTTTTACAATTTCGATGTTATTCTCTATTTCGATTCCGGAAATTCCCTTTTCGAGATTAATCAGTTTGGCAGTTTTCGATACTGTTACTGCTACCCCTTAAAAACTGATAATTCTTGATTATAGTCTTTTTACCTTATAATCCTAGTCCAAATTTCCACGTTTTTTTTTTTTTTTTTTTTTTTTTTATCTAAATTTAATGCAACCTTGTAACTACAAGGTTGCATTAAAATTATAAGGTTCAAAAATCTCCTAATTTAAACTTGTTTTTTGAACTTTAAGTTTTCCTTTGAACATTCAACTTAAACTATCAAATTGTTTATTAAAATTTTTGAATAATATTTAAATTTCATTAAAAAAATTTTGAAATCCTCCTAATGAATCCTAATTTTTTTGTGCGTTTCCAAGTTTCCTGGTAAAATCTCCTAAAAAGTCTTTAAAAATCTAATTTTTTAACTCAAAGTCTGGCCACACTGTTCTTTCCTCCATTACTAGATTTGCGTTGGATTGAATTTGTTTGGGAAAACATTAAGTAATAAGACTAACGGTGTAGGGATGTATTTGTAACTTTTGTGCAACTGAAGTGTAGCTTCTATTCAGACTTTCCATAGTTTTTGTGCAAAATATTTTTTTCGAATGTTTTCTTCTTTTGTCATTTTTAAAACTTATTATAAGTTAAATAAGAAAACTAAAACATTTTTTTGAAATCGTTACATGTTACCAACAAATTACGAACACAGTTAGAAATATTTTAATACAACCTCTAAAAAAAAAAAAATGACGTATTTACTCTTTCACATTTATTTCCTGTCTTTTTTTTTCAAACTATTTTTGTGATTTAAAGTGACCTTTTAGAAAAAACAGTGCATCCAGGTGACTGTCAGTTAATCTAGTTCTAAACTTTGTAAAAAATCAAACTTTTGAACTTAACACTCTTTTAGTTTTAACACTGGAGGTCGAATAGTTAAAAGTGCATTATAAGGCGTATCTAAATTGGGTGATCTTTTGTTAGTTGCTTCAAACAAATTGAATTCTTGACGCATGGTTGATTTATTGCAATTAACTACAAAGTTGTCTTTTTTTTCACAAACTTTCAAAATTCTTTCAGTTATAGATTCCGATGACTTTTCTAAACTGACATCACCATTGTTAAGCTTAGGCTCCAAAAATTTTTATGTGTTTCATAAAAAAACAAATACCAGTGTTTTCTTGTAAAAAAAAAATTGTATCCAGTAGTATCTGAAAGTCAAGTATTAAAAATGCTTCTGTTATAATACTTTTAGCATTTTTAAATTGAATTGGTAAGTTAATAATAAATAAAATTTAAGTTTTTACTTTGTTGCCATTGTAAATTTTATTATTTACTTAGATTGCTCGGGAGCACAATATAAAGTTCTATGAAACTAGCGCTAAAGACAACATTTGTGTTGAAGAAGCTTTCATGAGACTTACTCAAGACATACTACGTAAACACCAAGCTGGAGCTACACAAGATCAAGCCACTACAGGTGTCGTTATACCAAAAGAAAACCGCGCGAAACCAGCCAATTGTTGCAGTACATAAAAATTTACATATACTTACAATATTTTCGCCTTTTTTACGAGATTTGTATTTTTTTTGTTATCAAATTTACTAAATGAAAATTGAAACGTTGCTATAGTATTTGTGCAGGGATGGTCTTCAATAGAAAAAGAAGAGCTTTGTTAGAAAAATAACTTTTACTGAACAAGAAGAAAAAGTATTTATGGAGGTTGTGTTAAACTTTTGAATCGGACATATAAAAATTAAGTAAGAAATTGTTTGAAGTAGTCAATATTGATAACCTAGCACTGTTTTAAACCTAAAACAACAAAATTACACAAGTTCCCTTGTTTTTATTCTTTTCATTAGCACAATCGTAGGTGTTGGATAACAGTTTTATATTTATTTTTTTAGGTTTGTTTTTATTTTAGTTAACATGTATATGTTCTGAATATGTGCTAAGCTTTTAAATGACGTTTTTAATGACAGCATTAAAAAATTACTTTTTTTACTGTGAAAGTTATGTTTGTTTTTTTTCTACCAACGTTCACATAACATCAGATCGCCAGATTTACTGTGAAAGTTATGTTAGGATTATACTTGTAGTTCATGTTATAACGGGTGGTAACTAAGAAATGAGAATTTTCATATCGGGCTATAATAAAAACAAATGTTTAGAAAATCAAAATTATTTTCATTTTAATTGAAGGTACATCACTAATCTCTAAGAAAAAATTAATGAGCATTCGAATATGGTTCATCATCAGCAGTTCAACTTTTTGTCATGATGTTGGAACAGGAGCATTGTACAGCATTTATATCGATTTGACGAATGCATTTTTTGATTCGGGTCATCAATTGTTTGCAATTCTTAGCTCTCCAGTTGTTTTTGTATACAAACGAACTCAAATATCCAAAAAAAATCTTTAATTGGGCGACACTGAGGCAAGTTTGTCGGATTGCGGTTTTTGGTACAAATGGGATGTTTTGGCTTTCCAAGAAGACTTGTGTTTTTTTGGCATAATGCGATGATGCATTATCCGGCCAAATCAAGTAATTGCCATCTGTATGATATTTTTGAAGAATTGGAATCAATATTTTCTTCAAACATTGATTTTGGTATACTTCTTGCTTAATAGCCAAACCACTTGGCTTAAACAATGTCTTTTAAAATTCCCCTCTCAGATATGGCAATGTACAGCATCACTTTCTGCTCAAACTTGTATTTATGTTTGTATTTTACTTTTGTAGGTGTTGTAGTACTTTTATCTGCATAATATCAATCGTTTCCTGGAACTTGCGTTTTGGAGAGGGGGAAGTAACTTTCGCCACCATAAACAAAACATTGCCCAGAGTAATTTCGGGTCATCCAGCGGCATTGAGATTTCACGGTTGATATTTGTTGCTCAGTATACTCTTGTTTTTTTTTCGACAGACTATTCCTTGCTTTTTCAACGATTTTCAGAAATAAGGCTGCGTATACTTGAACTTTTCTGCAGCATCTCGTGGACTTATTGAATGATTGTTGTTGAAAGCACCGTGAAGCAAACGAAGTCCCATCTTGCTCATTATTTTAGCTGGTCTTCCTCTACCACTCTTACGATTGGTTGTTAAGGATGCCAAAATAAGGTAAATAATTGTAACTGGAACATTTTTGGTTTTAAAATGATTCACAGTAAACTTTTTTCCGAGGTTTTCGTGCATTTGATAGAACTTTACAACGCACTTGCGTAGTACATCTTGTTTTGACGGCATTTTAAACACAACTGAGATAGCTAATGCAAAACAAAACATAAGTTTGTAAACAGAGATAGTATAGTTTCTCATAGGAGTACTTTTCTTTTTTTGACTTTTGCGATCTGATTTCAGAGGGTTAGAATTATTCTCATTTTTTAGTTATCGCTCGTTAATTGTGGATTTTACATAAAACAACGTTTAAATATTACATTATCAGCCCTTAATTTTAATTCAGAGGTGGATATATAGAAGGTGAGGGAAGGGTTGTATAGACGTTTAGTGAAACGCTTTGAACATTATTATTTTAATTCAGAGGTGGATATGTAGAAGGTGAGAGGAGGGTTGTATAGACGTTTAGTGAAACACTTTGAATATTATTATTTAATAACTTTTAGGTGTTTGAAATTTTAAAACTTAAATGAGTTTGAATTTATTTATTTCAGAAATCAATTATATAATACATTTATATATTTTGATGAGGAAGTGCTACACCAGGCTGAAAGAAGACACTCGTGTGTCCGATCATTCGTCTATTACGAATTTCAATTTATGAACACTAATCTTGAACGAGTTGACTGATTCAGCTCTTATGGCGTTTAAAGGTAGCGTATTCCAAACATTCACGATGTGATTAGTAAAGAAATTAAATCTTTCTTGACAGTTTTTTACCCTTTGGCGTTCGAGTCAAAGATAATGTCCACGTAAATTATATTTGTAAATCGATGGTGCGTTGACTTAAGGGTTATCAAAAATAATTTAATCAATACCTTTTGAAATTTTAAACTGTTGAATCAGAATATGGATTTTAATTTAAAAGGATTTAATATTTCTTTACTCTGTCCAATACAGCTTTTATAAGGTGTTGTTTGTAATAACACGGAAAGATTACAGACAACAAAGAGACCATACTGAAAAATTCTTTAATCAGGGTTGCCACTCAACTTAAAATACCTGGAAATTGCATGAATCTCAGGGATAAAAAACTCAGGGATTTTTTAAAATTTTCATATATATATATATATATATATATATATATATATATATATATATATATATATATATATATATATATATATATATATATATATATATATATATATATATATATATACAGTAGCTTTCATAAATTTAGACGCATTCATTTTTTTTTTCATATATGTAAGAAAATACTCAAAATAAAAATAAAATAAAAGTGCTACCGCTATGTTTGATATATAATTTAAAAGTGGAAGTAAAACTCTATTATAGAGTACCTTCATTTTTTTACAGGATGTTTATTTCTCATTCTATACCGATTAACACAAAAAAGTTAATTGATAAGCTTGATTTTATTTTGTTCATAAATTTAGACGCACAATCAAAAAAGTCTTATATCTTGTTAATTGATAGTTAATTAGTAGTTTTTTCCCATATTTCTTATTAATAGGCCTAAATTAATTGATTTTGTCAAAAAACCTTTTATAAATATGACTTACCTGAAATTAGTTAATCATTATTTAATAAATAAACAAAAGTTGTTAGTTTTTCACTAAAAAGACGCGAAAAATGGGCGAAAGACGTATCACTCAAGGTGAAAGATGGCAAATTATTGCGCACATCAAAGAAGGAACCAAAAGTAATAGAGAAATTGCCAAGTTAATTGGATTTTCTGAGAAATGCGTTCGGACAACGAAACAAAACTTTCTTCACACTGGTGGTGCCAGCGAGAAAACGAGGCCAGGTAGACCCTTGCCAACCACCAAAATGGACGACAGTGTTCGTTTTAGAGCTGTCAGAGCTAATCCAAGAATTAGTTACAAAGAATTGACCACAGAATTCAATACAACGCGAAATACATCTATTTCTCAAAGCATAGTCCGCCGAATACTTATCAAATACAAGATTGGAGTCTACACTGCTTTGAAGAAACCGCTTCTACGTCCATATGATAAACAAAGGAGACTAAAATGGTGTCGTGAAAGAAGGTATTTGACAATAGAGCAATGGGAAAACATTATGTGAAGTGATGAGAGTAACTTTGAGCTTATCAATCGCAAATCTAACATAACAGTCAAAAGAATGGCTCACGAAAAGTATTAGGCCAGGTACATTAGACCGACTGTACAAAGTGGAGAAGGCTCGATAGGAATCTGGTCATGCTTCAATTACAAAGGTGTTGGTATGTGCCAAACATACACCGGAAGAATCAACTCCAGAATATACGTAGAAGTAATGAAAAACAACCTAATTCCATCAATTGACCTGCTTATGCTCAATGATAAACCATAGAAACTTCAACAAGATGACGCTACTGCACTTACTGTATAATATACAAAGGAGTGGTTCAACAATAATAATATCATGACAATACCGTAGCCTCCATACTCACCTGATTTGAACTCGATTAAAAACATTTGGGCTTGGATTGACCGTGAATTAGCAAAGGTTCAAATTTTCACACTTGGTCAGCTGAAGGAATTTCTTAAGGAGACCTGGTATGGGGTCCTAGAAGCGATGCGCAAAAATCTTGTTGAGTCTATGCCTAGAAGAGTTCTTAGTTGTATTAAAGCAAAAAGCGGATACACAAAATATTGATTGGTTCATAAATTACGCCTTCTAATGTATCGTGCGTCTAAATTTATGAATAATTTTTTTTGTCTAATTTTTTTAATACCATGTAGTTGTACCTAATTATTACTAAGTATTTCATTTTTTTTTGTAAACTTTTTTAAATTTTGTATTCTGTATGTATTTATCTAATAAATAGAAAAAAAACTTAACCGAAATCTTTTTTCGTCATTGTTTTATCGTTAAAAAACTAAAAATTTCTATTCTCAAATATGAGTGCGTCTAAATTTATGAAAACCACTGTATATATACATATATATATATATATATATATATATATATATATATATATATATATATATATATATATATATATATATATATATATATATATATATATATATATATATATATATATATATATATATATATATATATATATATATATATATATATATACATATATATATATACAGTAAAATCCCGTTAAGTTGGACTCTCAATGGAAACAGATAAATAGTACGACTTGGAAATGTCCGAGTTAAGCGTAGCTCTTGTTATTTATAGAACGTTCAAGGAAAATTGAAAAATTTTCCAAATTAGTAAAAAGGGCTATCCATAATTGATGTCAGTGATTTTTCTCAATTTTTAACCCCCTCCCCTATTTGTCAAACTGTCAATTTTTGGCAAAACCCTCTTTATATATGATGTCAGCTTTTTTACCCCCTTCCCTAAAGTAACATTAAAAATATGTGTAAGCACAATTGATTTTTTCTGGTTAAATTATACATATATATCTCAGCATACTATATTATAGAACAGTTGATATCTCATCAAATAGTAAACAAACTAATAAAAATTTTATTTTATATCTATAATATAAATTAAATCACTCGTCGTCTTTCCATAAGTTGTTGAAGTGTTCTTCGATAATAATGACAAATGACTTTATGTGTTTGCTTTAAAGCACATTTTAAAATCCGCTGGGATCAAATAATAATTGTTAAAACTACATACAAATTGTTGATATTTGTAAACAATTAGATTTTCAGTCAAATGGTAATACAATAGTAAAACGTTGGTATGTTTTTAATTTATATATGTCTCTAGGAAACTTACATCAAATTCTCCACAAAGCTAATATGCTATTTCTATACCACATTGTAGATGTAAATACCTTTAAAATCTGCACGTATTAGCCAAATTCATATAACGCGGTTTGTAGGGGAAAAAATTAAAATGGTAGATCTTTAAATAACAACAAAACCGTGTGAAATCTATTTTTGTATATAGATAGTTTTGTTTATATAAATTTCAAATCTATTTCAATTAAAATTGTGACTTTAGTTTAAAGTTGTATTGTGACCAAATGTGATCATGATGTTAATACATTCCAACTGTTTTAAAAAGTTTTTTGTATTCGTTCTGAATAGCTTCTACACGTGGAAGGCGATAAAATCCTATTGGTTTCCCATTTGCATTTTTAGAATGTCATTTTATTTTAAAATCTAGGATAGCTAAAGCTAAAAAATTAAAACTTTTTTCTGATTAAAAAACACAGACAAAACAAGTTTAAGATAAACAAAGCTACCATTTTTATTTATTTTTCCTACAAATAGACACAGATTTCTGACGTGAATTTGACTAATAAACTTGAATTTTTTTTTTCTTAAATGGACATCATTTTGGTCTCAACACCCCTCCCCAATGTCAATTTGTCACCCTCGTCCCATTGTCACCCCTCCCCATTGTCAAACTTTTTAGTACCCCCTTCTTCTTATATTTACTGATATCATTTATAGATAGCCCTAAAGTCCTACTTATCAAGGGACCGAGATAACGGAATTCTACTGTATATACTCGCTTTTTTTTATAAGCATAACGCTTATAGGCTCAGGTTTGGAGAAAAAAACATATGTAAGCATATTTCTCAGCCTCGATAAACCATTTAAAAAACTTTATTTTTATTAAATTAAAATTTTTATATATATATTTCTAAATTTAAACCAACAAAAACAACAAAAACCGAAGTTTATAACAACATTAATTCAGCTACATTAAAACTAAAACAAAAATACAGAGCCTAAGTCAACTTTTTATTTTTCTTATACCCATTAACCTTTAGTAACTCTCACACTTATAGAAATTATTGAAATAGGTATACTTTATTAGAAATATGCTTAAGCATAATTTTGAGCCTCTTTTTACTTTTTGCTTAAGCATATTCGAACCTGTTTCAATAATTTCATATGCTTTAAAAATAAAAAACATGTATATTCCTCCCCATCATTGTTTCTTTTACTATACGTAATGAGTTTAAAAAATATCATTATGTATATTTATTATGGCACGTTTAGTAAGTTTGTTTCCGTTAAGAACTCTTTCGTATGTTGTGATGCAAAATACTTTCGTTTCGAAAGAAATTTTGATTTTTATCGATATTTCTAAAAATAAAACCAAAATTTAATATGTTATTATACTGAAAATAAAAATTCATTATAAACATTACAATTAAAATCAGTCTGGCAAACAAATTTTCTTCATATACTTCAAAACGTTGTATGGCGAAAGCGCTTGTTTCGCAAGTGCGACTTCCGAAACAGCTACTTTCGTATGTTGCAAAATAGTTTTATTTCGTATGTCAACTTGCGAAACGCTAAATTTCGGAAGTAGCATTTGCGAAATGAACATGGACGATTTTAAATGTTTTGTAAAAAAAATGTAATTTCTCGTTCTCAATCTCCATACGAAAGAATGTTGTTTTTGCGGAATTGCACGAAATCCTCCGGTTAACAACCCTTCATTTTTAATATAATGACTTACTTATACATGTAAAAGTAAATTACTTTTTGATGTAATCTTCTTTTACATAACTTACTTTTGAAAGTGAAAAAACTTACATTATAAAGTAAAAGTCGTTTTAAAAAAATTCATTACCTATACGGAAATGTAAATTTACATAAAACGTTTAAAATTACTTATGTAATTTACTTTTTGATAAAAATTAACTCGTTTAAGTAAAAAAAAAGTAAGTAAAAGAGCCATCCCTAGTTTTAACGTCGCGTAAATCAAGTAACGTTCTTCCGCTCTAAACGGACGGAAGCAGAAAGAAGTGGTAGGGGACCTCATGTATCACTATAAGCCACTAAACATCCAAGACTGGCATGAATAGTGTATGATACCCTCCCCCATACCATCTATCATTGAATTTTAGTTCATTATGTCTGCAAAATTAGCTCTTTTAGATCAGAAAATATCGCGAGGTTATCGCGAGGTTATCGCGAGGTTATCGCGAGGTTATCGCGAGGTTATCGCGAGGTTATCGCGAGAATTATTTTGTTCTATCTCCACTTTTTGAAAAAAATGAGTTATTAATTGTGTCATGTACCTAAAAATATTGTTTTTCTACAATATTAAAACCTAAATTAAAATCAAAAAAGTTTCGGAGAAAACATAAGTAATAAAAATCTTATTATATGCCGTCTCCTAAAGTTTTTATTTTTTAAATCGTTTTATCTCGAAACAAAAAAATGTGGAGATATGCAGATCATATAGTACAGTGGGTAAACTTGGACTTTTAGTACTGTCGGCAAATGTAAAAAGCGAGGGCCTTTTTTCTTTTAGACAAAAAAAAAAAAATTAATGGCATTTTTGCTGCAGTCAATAAAAATGCTGGATCCGCCCCTGTACTAATTATTTTATTTAAGTTTTTATCTGACTTCTGACAGTTTCTACTTCAAAAGGGCTTATTTAATAACTATTGATTTATTTATTTTTGTTGTATGTGTGTTTTATTAAGGTGCTCCCAGAAGTTCTTACGGTCTTATCACAGACACTTACCGCAGAAGAGCATTTAACTAGGAAGGTTACGTCTTCTTCCTCGCCACTGTCTCTTAATGGGCCAGCATCAAACCACGAACCATTTAGTTCTGAGTAAGAATTTTATATTAAAAATTTGTGTTTCTTGATTTTTGATATTTAAAAACTATTTTTAAAATGATAGTTGGGGTAACATTTCATAATTTCGCCCATCACTCAATATCGTCCACCATCTTTAATTGCTTATATGTCAGTTAACTCACACGCTGCACCATCAAAAAGACGTTCATTTAGAGCAGCAAACCAGCTTTATCAACATTAAAACAACTTTGACCTCAAAAGAATCGTAAAAAAAAAGAATCAAGAAAAATCTCTTAAAGAAAATGTGTTGGTTTTTAGTAATTTTTTTGCTAATTAATATGCCAAATTCAAACCAGCTAATGCAACTCTGCCCAGTTATTCATTTATTATGAATTTTAGATTATAATTCAATTTTGTTGTCATAACATTTACAATTGCTTGAAATGGTAGAATATGCATAAAATTGTTTTCTACTCAATCTACCAAATTAACTACCAAATTGGTAGTTAATTTGGTAAACAATCTACCAAATTGAAACCCAAATTTACTTGATAATTGCTTTGCAAATATTAATGATATCCACGTTAATGCATTTTTGATTGCCTTTAAAACAATCCGGTGGGAAATCGGCTAGCGAATCGCTAGCTTTAATCGTTACTATAAAGATAGCGATTTGGCCACGAGGATTGCTAAGTTTTTTAAGTTAGCGAAAAGCTACCGATATTTGTACAGATAAAAACAGTGATTTGGCTACGAGGACAGCTAGCTTAATAAGCTAAACACCCACTGGCTATTGTAGCTAGCGTCATAACGTAATAAAATCGCTGTCTAAAAAATTTTAGTATGTAGCTATCAATCAGTTATAGATTTGTAGATATTTTGTAGCTAGCTACAAAGGTACGATACGTAGCTAGCGACACATTGCTACAAAATCGCAATGTTTAAAGTTCAATTATTTTCATAATTATAATAGACTCAACACTAAAAATCGAAATTTTAAAGGTGTTAAAGACATTAGGAAAAAATAATATAAGAAAAAAAAAATCGCTTGAAAATCTCTATAAAACTAGCTAGTCGCTAGCTCATTTCCCACCGGGAATACGCTTTCTCTGTGTATTGTTATTAAGAAAACTAATTAAAAAATAAATTGCTAATTACAGTACTATGGCCCTGCGTTGAGTAATTGTATAAAAAGTTCATGTTCATCGTGTCAAAATGAATTAGCTAGAAGAAGAACAAAGAAAATATCGCAAATAAGTAAATGTCTGCTATTGCATTTTCTTTTCCTGATAATTAATGCTAAGAAATAATTTAGAATTAGTTTATATAATTTTATCTTTTTATGCTATGTTTTTATAATAATGTTTAGAAATAATGGGTATTTTATTTACAAATGTTTTATTTATTTAGAAGTTTTAGTAATTAAAATAACTAAAACATTAGGTCCATCGTTAGGTTTAAAAGGTCCAAAGGTCATTTTATGCCTAACAAGAATGTTTTTCTTCTTCAATAGACTTTTTTAATTACTTAGCTAAATACTTATTCACTTCATCGTAAATTAAGTAATACGAAGTTCAAAGGTTGGGATTAGGTTACAAAAACTAGCATATGGTTTTCACCACTTGTTAATATATGTAGCTCTTGTAAATTTTAAGCACTTTATCAAATTAATATGACATTCGTACTATATCTAGGTATTGTCTTGAAAAAAAACATGGTTAAAATAAAAGGCGGGGAATGTAGATTTCACCAAGATTTCACTGGTTGACGGTTGGAAAGATTGCTTCTATAACAGAGGCTGCAATATGTTACAATATAACTCATCTTCATGATGGTATAACTCTTTCAACATCTGGTAGTAGTACACTTAAATGAAACAGCTACCAACACTTAATGTTTCTTTAATTCGTGTCAATGGTTCCATTGATCAATCAGCCATTGTTAAAAAACGAGGCAAATTCCTGAAATCGAGTGAAGAAAACATGATGAGTGCAATAATGCATGTCAGATCAGAGCCATCATTTTCAGTGCGTAAGTCAGCAATATTGTACAATGTGCCACGTACTACACTGAGAATCAGGCTCTCTGGAAAAGTTGTTATTATAGCAAAGCCAAGACAAGCAACCAGTGTTGGACTAGGGTTGAAAATATACTCTGCGACAACCTGAGGTTACAGCTTCAGTTTGACATTAGTGCATGGATAATGATAATGAAGTGTCAAAGTACTTTGTGCTTTGAATGACATCATAGTGAAGAATGGTTTTCACGCTAAACAAGAGTCCATATGGAATATGGATGAAACTGATCTACAACCTGATACAACGTAAAACCAAGAAAAGTGGTTGCACGAAAAGACACAAAAATCCTCCATAGTCGAAAGAGTGGAAATTGAAAGTAAATCATTGTTAGATAATGATCAAGGCGTTGAAAACATTTTGCACAATGGTATCGGCCTGGTGGAAAATGAGCGACTAGCTAGCTTTTTAGCGATTTTAAAACGATTTTTAAAACGACTAGCTAGCTTTATAGCGATTTTAAAACAATTTTTTTTGTCTTAAACATCTTAAAAATTTGATTTTTAGTGTTAAGTCTATTATAATTATAAAAATAATTGAACTTTAAACATTACGATTTTGTAGCAATGTGTCGCTCGCTACATATCGTAGCTTTGTAGCTAGCTGCAAAATATCTACAAATCTATAACAGGTTGATAGCTACATATCGAAATTTTTTAGACATCGATTTTATTACGATATAACGCTAGCTAAAATAGCGAATGGGTGTTTAGCTTATTAAGCTAGCTTTCCTCGTAGACAAATCGCTGTTTTTATCTTTACAAATATCAATAGCTTTTCGCTAACTTAAAAAAGCTACCGATAAGGCTGTCAACGGGTCAACTCGGGCAACCGTGTACCCGCCCGTTAGTTACTGCCCGAGCAGCATTATCAAATGACGGGTAACCGTTATCCATGCAAAAAAACAAAATGTTTTAATTTACAAGTTATCAGTTATAATTTTTTTTTAAGTTTTCAATTATTAATTTGAAATAAAAAAATTTAACAATATGAAATTTTATATTAAGTTAAGTACATAAAGTTAAGAATAAAAGGTCGGAAAGCCACCTTTTATTCTTAACTTTATGTACAATGTTTTCCTTTACGTAAATCAATTTCTCCAACTTGTTTATTACTATGCCTCTAAAACAAAATTTTATGAAAACCTGAAAGATGGAGAGTAGAATTATCTCGAAAGAAACCCAAGTTTCAGTTAAGCAAATTATATATAAAATGGTTTCAGTTTCTTATTAAAAAGGTATACAGTGTTTCTTATTAAAAAGGTATACAGTGTTTCTTATTAAAAAGGTATACAGTGTTTCTTATTAAAAAGGTATACAGTGTTTCGAAAAAAATAATTTTGTAAAAAGAAGTTTTTTTAAGTGCGCGTATTAAGTTTATTGTAAATAAATAAAATGTTATAATAAAATTTCATCAATTTGTAACCAATTAAAGTTTTGTAAACGTTAGTTGTTGTTCTTTCTTCTTTATGCTTTACTTTTAAAAACAATTAAAATTAGTGTTTTAAACATTTTAAAACACTATTTTAATAGAAAAAAAAAAAAGGGTAAATTATCAAAAGTGTGGTCTCATGTAGACCGAATTGAGGTGAAGCTACAATTAAGCGGTCTAAAATAATATTATTTTTCCGCTTGTTGCGCGATGGAGTGTTGCTACATCGACTATCTTATAGCCTGCTCCTACAAGTAAGTGCTGTACATCAACTGAGGGTTTGGTACGGGGCAGCAATCTTTTTTCTTTTATTATTTCAATTAATATTCCTATTGTTGATAAAGCCTCTACTGACGAGAGCGTAACAAGCGAAAAAGTAAAATTATTTTAGGCCACCTAACTGTAGGATTACCCGAATTGATATGATTAGCATGAAGTGCAAGCAATGGCGATTTCAGCGATTTTGACAGCGAAAGATGGTTACACAAGCACTATCCGACACAATCTTACTGGAACACATCATTTAGATATTGATGGCATTGGCAGTTTGGGCACACCAAACATTTTGTCTTTCTATAAAGAAGGCTTAGGCCTTCTGACGATAGAAAGAAAACTAGTTTTGGATCAGAAAAAGCAGGCTTCATTGCTCGTGATGCACACCCAATAAGTTTGGTTTAATAAGTTTAGTTGATGGATTCCTTAGCTTATCGAAATACAGATCCAGACTATGTTGTTAAAACTCGTTCGACTACCACAAAACTGTTAAAGAAAAGATACAACGAGACGGTCAAGTCACAGAAATTGAAATTGATAAGGCACAGTTTGTTGCTTTTACAAAAGAAATGCGGACAAGTAATCAAAACATTCATATATGTGTGTATCTCCGCATTGGGTTAACAAGGAATGGGGGCTGGAATTTGCAATCTTGCAGATGCGAGAATGTCCTGAACGGCACTCTGGAGAAAACATTAGTATTCGTTTGCAGGATGCTGCTGACGAGTGGCAAATTCCTGTTCAGAAAATCGCTGCTACAGTTCATGATAACGGCTCAAATATAAACCGAACAATGAACTGAGATCATTGACAAACGAATTATCATCATATGCCTTTATCATAAAGACTGTGATATGATATGAACTCCTGCTGCAGATTAATATTGCAAGCAAGTACTTGCAGTCTGAAAAAATGGACCTTTAATTAGCTATGCAATATATCAATAGTTTTAGTAAATTTTATGCAATATATCAATAGTAGCTCTCAGTGTTCTTAGAAATAATTTAGACAGTTTTTTACTTGAGGCTCAGAAAATTGCAGCTCGCTGTGAAATTGATACTGAGCGGCCTCAACCTCGAATGACAAATTCCAAAAAACAATCTCTTTACAAATCAGCTGAACAAACACAGTTTTTACTAATGAAAAATTTAAGGATTAACTTCTTCAATGAGATAATAGAAGTAGCCATACATGGGTTGGATGAACGATTCACTGAACTGAATTATTTGTGTGGAACATTTGGATTCCTTTTTAATATTAAGACTGTTGATAAAGAAGAATATGTCAAGTTGCAAAAGTTTTTCTTGAAATACAGTTAACTGTAGGTGCTTTAAAATGATATCATACATTGTAGTAATATACATTAAAATTGGTAAAAAAAATTATAGCTGGGGACCCTACAAGAAAGTTTGCCTGGAACCCTAAAGTAGGTCTGCACGGCACTGTGCAGACCTATTTTGGGTATATATATATATATATATATATATATATATATATTATATATATATATATATATATATATATATATATATATATATATATATTTGAAAAAAATTTCAAAATTTAATACGCTGAGGGAACATCATAAACCCCTAAACGACACTGATTATAGCGCACTAAACCAGCAAGTTATCGATGATTTGCGCTTATGAGAGAAAAAAATCTAATAACATATCCCTCATAAGCTCTACGTACCCGGAAAAGGTGCGCATATTAATTTTTATTGATCTTAAAGCCATTTTTTAGAATAAATTATTTTAATGAAAAATATTAAAGTAATATATATATATAATAAATAAAGAATAGAAATGATCAGTGTAAAATAGATAAATATATAAATGGTCGGTCTGCTAAAGACCCGCATTTTACTGGTCTGGAAAAGTAGGATATATAAGGAAAAAGTATAGGTGAAAAGGTCGAAAAAAAAAGGTCGGAGTGGAAAAGGTCGGTGTGGTCAGAGTTAGAAAAGGTCGGTGTGGAATAGACTTACAAAGACCCGTATTTTTACGGATCCGGTCAGTTAGTTAATATTATTACTGCTATTACTGCAATATTTTTATTATAGTACTATTTCTCGAGAATCTCCTTAACTCAAAAACATTTCAATTAAATGCTAAAACACACTGAAATACAACCATAAAAAGTCACATTATTTTCATCGAATTTGATAGGAGAGTTGGGCTTTTTTTGAAAGTAAAATATGTAACTTAAATAATAAAAGTCTTATTGCAGAAAGAGAAAGAAAATTGGCGGAAATTTTTAAAAAACATTACTTAAAAAAAAATGCAATCAAAGTTGTTTTAATTTTATGGGGAAGTTTAATTTTCGAAGCAGCATACTCTTTATTTCCAATAACCACTGAATCACGAACGACTGCCATAATTGCAAAACTTTTGAAAAATCAAAAGGTCGGATATTTTGCATCAAAAAAATAAATTTTTTAATAAGGATTTTTTTTAAGTAGTCTTGCATAGTCCAGACTTTATTCGCAGGTCGTGCACAATAGTGGCATATTCAGGGGGAGTAGGTTCCTACTGGTTTTCATCCATTTTTTTAAATAAAATTCTGTTAGGTGATTTTTTCGCGCTTTTATTTCTCTAAAAAGTCAAAAAAAAAGAAGGGTCACTAACAACACTACTACTAACACTATTAAGTAGCGTATTATTATATAAAGACTGCTTTAGCAATTTATAATGTAAGTTAGATCAAATTTCTCACGTCATGTCTGTGCATGACAGACAAGGCCTGTAGACACGCCTATGTAGTCTTGTTAGAAAAAAATTTTAAATATAATAATGAACAAAAAAAAAAAAAGTTTCCGCGGTCTCTCTTACTGTAAGGACAAAATATTAATTTTGTTACTTCTTGATGTTATAAAGTAAAATGGGGTAATTTCGCCACTTTAGAAACTTCGCCACCAATTGGTGTATATCTACTTATATAAGTATAACTTTACTCAGGAATAAGATTTTTTTATAGTTTAAATTTTTATTAAAAGAAAAACAAATTTCTTATCAAATTATATAAAAAAAAGCTTATTTTGTAAAAACTTGATAAGAAAAATAATTGACAAAAATAATCTATAAAAAAATAGGAAATATGAAATTCTCATAAAAATCAAATTTTTTATTTCCATTTAAAATTTAAAAAACTTAAATATTGAAAATTTTTCAAAGAATCTCTGAATTGTTTTTTTCTTTCTAATTTTGATTGGTTCCAAAGTTATTACGGAAATACTAAATGGGGGAATTTCGCCAGCTATTTATGTTAAATAGAAATGCGCCTTGATTGGATAATTAATATTATTTCCCTTCCTTTTATTTTGGTAATTAATTTATCAAGTCATGTTGATCTTAAAATTATTTCAAATTAATTAAATCAATCAATTATCAGCAACAATGCCACGAACCTACAAGAGAAGATCTGTCACTAATTATAGCAAAGAGCTAGTGGAGCTAGGTCATTGCAAAAGTTAAAGCTGGCAAACTGAGTTGCAAGCGAGCGGTAGAATTATGCTGATTACCTCAGAGGAAAAGAATTCAATATCCAGAAAATATAGCAAATACATTAACAAATATCCTAAAATATTCTACATTTCTAAAAATTAAAAAAAAAAAAAAGGTAAAAAAGGTGGATGGGGATATGCCCCTGTACGGTATCGATGGCAATGCCCCCAGGGCCTTTGAGAGGGAGGGGCAAAGGAGGCAAATTGACCCGGGCGCCAATCTCGAAGGGGCGCATAATGACCTTTTTTTTTAATAAATAGAAAAAATTTTAATGATTGACAATGAGAAAACTGCTTACTTTTTGTATTTGAGTTTAAAAATGTTAAATTCTGTTATTGTAATTTATTGTCAACTATTTAATAAAAAATAGGATTTAGCTGTAGTTAAATTAAACGGAACCGGGCCTATTTCCGTTAGCCCGTAAACAGTTAGCAATGTTAGTTCGAGCTCGATTGTACGGAAGATGCTGCGCTGTGGTAATTATAACGGTAGCTGATCGAATTTCGCTTTAAAGAAGTTGGCACTGATAGCTTTGAAAACTTTGTTAGGTAGTGCGCTTCATGTGTGAGCAACGCGGTTGTTGAAGAAGTTGAAGCAAGCAAAACATTTTTTTGACAACTTTACGATATAAGCGCTTCTTTTTCAAGTAGTATTCGACTGTTAAAACAAAGAAAAGAACCATAGCGTCACATTTTTTAGGCAAATAAGCCGCCTTGCTTTTACCAGAACCCGGCCAGTTATCAAGTATTTGAGTTTTTATTTGGGTTTAAAGTAGAAAAAATGTCCACTTTAAACGTAGTAAGAAAAATTTATTTTGCTCAAATTGATGATGGAAATGTTGAAACTTCAATTTTTAAGGAAAAAAGTTATTAAAAACAACTTCTTTGTTATTATTAACTTTTAACCTTAAGGATCTCTATAATAATTACCATGACTCCAAGTCCGTCTATAAGGACCAAGAGGAACCAATAAGCTCTCCTTTTATTTCTTGATCACCTAGAGCACTCGATTTGTATAACATGTATGAGCTAAATGTATTTTAAAGTGACTTAGAAAGAGGAACTTTATCCAACAGGGAAAACTTTGGTGCTCAACCTAACTTGGTAATAATTATTGCTGATTCTCATTTTGTGGCCAAACCCATTTTGCTGTTTTGAATTAAAAAGATCAAGATGTAGTTATTTTAAAGGGATCACCTTCACAAATATTAAAGCAACGAGATTTTCCCCGTGATTCTATTAAGAGAACCTTTTTTTTGAAAGTGTTTCATCAACCTTTGTCTAATAAGTAAAAAGTAAAAAGATTTTTTTGGGCTTTGACCACCAAGGCTCACTACTGTTCCCTTTGCTCGCTTCTGGGCACGAAATTTAAAATTTAAAAGCGGAGAGTTGTCTCTTCTTTGTTAGAACAGAGGAGCTAAAGATCAGTAGAGGAAACTTACAGATTGAGTAAAGCAGCATCAATCCAGCTCATTGCACCAAAAGTTCTAGAACAAATCAGACATTCTTTTTCAGGTGAAACTTTCTTATCGATATGGAGCTTATTGGTTGCTACAACCTCTTCATTTCATTCCACTTCGAAGATGTAAGACGCTGACAACAAGAGGGCTACAGAATGAGTGCCCCTTACATCTTTCAGTCATCTCAAAATGAATTCATCAGAGAATGTGGTGGTGTTATCCAAAGTGTAGCTGTCTAAGAAATCCAGGATGGTAACTACTTCAACATGCTACTCCTTTTTTACATGTCACACTGAGCAGATAACTTTTGTTATTCATTTTCTCCTCTATGAAAGAGAAACTTCTTATATGTTGAAACATTCGAGATGAAGAAATGAGTTGATGTAGCCAAGCTTATCACTGATGTGATTACAAGTCTAGGTTTAGATTCGAAACTGCCAGGGTCAGAAGATCGACCCTGGACAGACCCATACGACAATGGATCCAATATGCCTTAAAAACTCTAAATTAATTAGAAGCTCTGTACGTTCCCAGTAGTGCCCATAGTCTAAATTTGGCTGGTTTGAACGTAATTAAATTAGCCGTTAAGATCAAATTATCAATTAAAAATGTCAAATTTACGTAGTTATTTTTTAGTGCAAGTCCTGCTCGATGAAAGATCCTCACTAAAGCGACAGGAATTTTACTGCATAGACTTTCTATGACATAATGAAGCTCTCGTACCAATGCGATTAAACCACTTGTCAAGAGGCTGAGAGAAATGTCGACAGCTCTTAAACACATCATGGAAAACCTGAATCTGATCAGCGAACAGCTCAGCCAAGCAAGGTTTCAAAAATAGTTATCTTTTGACTTTGTATTGCAAATTTCGTTTTGGTACAAAACCCTTAGTACAGTTAACAACGTTACTCGTCTTCTACAATCTGAAGCTGTTACCATCAATTATAAGTTATGTTTAATTGGACAGCTGCTGGAAAATGCTTTTGATTGCAAATTTTTTAAAAGACTGTAGCTGTAGCTGGACCGCTAAGTTTTAAAACTAAACTTGCTACCAAAAAAAAGCGTAAACTGAAGTGCTTTTATGATGAGTCATCAAGCACAGCTCATTTTCACGACAGCCGAACTTTAGTTTAGAACCTTTTTATTGTTAGTTTAAATAGTCTAATCCAGCAGATTGAGTCACAATTTGAAGCAATTCGGATAGTTGGTATTATGTTTTCATTTTTCTTTTTTACAATTTTTTTGCCAATAAAAAAAAATTTATAGTCGTAACTTATAAAAAAAATATTTACATGACCGGGGCTAGAAGAAGACAAATTTAGTCTTATCATTAAGCCCCAAAAGACGCGTCATTACTACACAAAATATAGTTTAACAATAAAATATAGTTTCAATGTATATGTCTTTGAATATATTATAAAAGAAAACGTAAATATATCGCATATCGTTTAAAATTTATAGTTTTTCAAAGAATAAGATTTAAGAATTGTTTTGTAAAATAAAAGAAAAAAATTTAATGAAAAAATTAAGATGACAAAAACAATATTTAAGAATTGGTTTGAAAAATAAGAAGATTTTATTTTATTTAAATAAACACTTTATTGTTAGAGCAGTTTATAGTTTAACTTATTTAACTATATTTATAATACTTTTACATTGCCAATAAAGTAAAAACAAATAAACAGTAAAATATAAAAGTAAAAGATTAATAACGCAATAATAAATAATAAATTTCTCAAAAAGAAGATTATCACTTAAAATAATAAAAATATATGTACATTGTTGATTAATTATGTATTAATATTCTAAAGTAATTAACTAATTAACTATTAATTATTGATTTCTAATTTAAAGAAGCTTTATTAGAAAAAATTTAATTCATTTTCTGTTAACAAAAGTAATTGCTTAAGTTTTGTTTTGAATTGGTTTAGAGAACAATTGGTTTTCAGTTCATTATTTAATATTATGTTCCACTACTTTGGTCCTCGGTTTACAAAAGAGAATTAAGTAGCAGAATAATAAGTTTTAAATTGAATGTAGTTTTGAAGACCTAGTAGGGTATATGTGATTTATTTTTTCAAAAATTGAATAAAATAAAATTGGTAATATATTTTTATCAAGTTTGAACATGAAAATAAGAACATAATAGAGGTTTAGTTTATATACAGTTAGGATATTGAGTTTATTAAATAGTGTTTGTGTGTATGAGAAACGATCTATGTTTGAAACTATCCTTATAGCCTGTTTTTGTTTGCTAAGCAATTTTTTATTTCCGTCGCGTTAGTGCTACACCAAGCAATGTTCGCATAACTTAAGTAGCAATGAATAAAAGAAAAGTAAATGTTTTTTAAACAAGATCGATTTAACAACTGCTTAGCTTTGTACATTATACCTAAATTTTTTGATATTTTATCTTTAACTACACCTATATGTTCCCTCCAGGTTACATTTTCGTCTAGAAACATGCCTAAAAACTTTATTGATTAATTGATTATCAATAAAAAGGTGTGGAAGTTCTAAGAGAATATCTGATTTATTATGTAGGCAATGGAATAAAGTGTATTTTGTTTTAGTTATATTTAAAGATAACTTTTTTGATTTAAACCATTGAGTTAGTTTGTCTAGTTCTTTATTTACTGTTTGAAATAGTATATTGACTGTATCGAAAGCTTTACTTAAATTAATAAAAAGGCCTAGGGTATACTTGCCTTCATCAAACGAAAATGTCCTGAACAAGGTGAATGATTGCATGATCGGTGGAATGGCCAGATTTGAATCCAAATTGTTAATGGTAAAGAACATTATTTACATTAAAAAAAAAAATAAAGCCGGTTATACATAACTCACTCTAATATTTTAGGAAAACAATTAAGAATTGAGATTGGACGATAATTTGCAACTTCAGAAGGATCACCTGATTTTAAAATTGGAATGATTTTTGCGATTTTTACGTTTTCTCGAAAAACACCATGCTTTAAAGATAAATTAAAAATATGTAATAATGGAATTGTGATGTATTTTATCGATTTAATAACGACATTACTACTTATAGCATCGAAGCCTACGCTTTTATTGGGCTTTAACAAAGAGACTGCGTCTAATAATTCTTTTTACGTAGGTTTAGGATTAGACATAATACTAATGTTGTTTGAGATAACGTAAGACTTAAAGTTTATTTGAGAAGTTGCTATATTTGATGATAAAATAAGACCAATATTTACAAAAAACTGAGTGTTTCAGCCACTAAGGATTTCATGAGTAATGATGATCTTTCCGTTTAAAATAAAGCTTGCAAAAATGCATGGTTTTATCTAAGAGATATGAATAAAGAGGGTCTCATTAAAAAAGTTCGCCGTTTTAACCATGCCCCCAAAACAGTTTTTAAGCAAAGAAGTCCACTACAGCTACTAAATAAAATCTTTGAGAAGAAGCTTGAACGCCTTTTCCCGTACATTAACACCATGCTCCGCATTTTCAACACAGTTTCTGTGTCAGTTGCTGAAGGTAAACGATCGTTTAGTAAACTGATGATTTTTAAAAAATTTCTCCGTTTGACCAAGGACCTGGATAAAGTTACTGATCTTTTAATTATTTTGATTGAAGAAGATTTGACAATATCATTGATATTTAAGCAACCAGAAAAGCTCAAAAAATTCATTTTTATGCGCCTTATTTATTTTTCTTTAAGATTTTGTTGTTTTACTTGTCATTTATTGGTTTTAAAACTAATATTTTGATTCGTATTCCAGATTTGATTAATGAACTGTTTCTCAATCAGGATAATTATTATTTTTTTTTTTTTTTTTATTTGAGTTTTCATGCTATATTTTTCTATACAATGTTTTTATATCCGAAGATATTGTTGGCTTAGCATAGGAACAGCTACAAATAGTCATTAGACTAATCCAAAGTAGCGTCCGTTACCCAATGGGCACAAGACGTGTTTTAAACGTCTAGAATATGTATTAAAACGTTTTAATACGTGATTTAGACGTTTAAAACGCGTCTTGTGCCCACTGGGTATTGACCAACATTTTTGCGTACCGAAGTACTACTCAAGCGCTGAGTTGGTGGTGGAGGGATTTGAACTCGTATCGTTCAACAGTCCGGGTTTTAACTTTTCCTTTAACGCTCTAACCATCTGAGCTATCCCGCCACAGTAACGTAGAAATAAAATGTCCTGTATCAGAAATAGATAATGGCTGTGTTTATAAAAACTTAAATTTTTTGGTTTGAAATAGGGGCACTATTCTCTATTTTTGACCTGGGCGCCATTGGCACTCTCGAAGGCCCTAATGCCCCCACTCAATGAATATTGTTAGATTTTTTTTTAAACTGATTATAAATGTGTTTTTAAGATTTATAATTTAAAATAAAAATTTTGTGTTGTGAATAACATAGGTGGCCAAATTCCCCCTAATTAGATTTTATTTGGGTAATTTTGTCACCCCATTTTTTCTGTTCTAATTATTTGAAGAAAAAAAAATTAAAGTATGTTAAGTTTATAAAAATATTATTAACAATATGAAAAAAAGTTCGATTTTCATTTTTAGTTCTGAAGATATTTAAATTGAAAGAATTGGTGGCGAAATTCCCCCATCTTACTCTATAACAATTTAGTTAATCTCTTTGAATAAAGACTTTAAAATAAAATTATACCTTAAAATTAACCTCTTATTTTTTCAATTATTTTGGCGCGATTTTCGAACTTAACGGCACAATCTTATTCAAAAATTTGCTTGTTTTCACATGTTTTTGTTATGACAAATTATTAATTTTGTTGCTTAGAATGGCTAGAGTTCGATAAAAATTTTAAATTGTATACTAAATTTAACGCTTAAGTGTCTGATTTATATCAAAATTTAGTTAATCTCCTTGTAACTCTAGCCTGAAGTTTATAAAGAACTAATAAATGTTCTTAATAAAGTTAAAGATCAGTTTAATAGTTTTGCTGTTTTTTCATATAAGTATGTATATAAAATATCTTTCTATATATAATACATGCTTTTCTTAAATATAAAAGCTACATATAATATGCAAACACACTATTATCAGTAATATCATATGTTATGTATATACATATTCTTTATATATATATATATATATATATATATATATATATATATATATATATATATATATATATATATATATATATATATATATATATATATATATATATATATATATACATATGTATATATATATATATATATATATATATATATATATATATATATATATATATATACATATACATATGTATATATTATATAAATATGTATATATATATATATATATATATATATATATATATATATATATATATATATATATATATATATATATATATATATGTATATATTTAATATAAATATAATATATTATATAACATATAATATATTATATATATATATATACATATATATATATATATATATATATATATATATATATATATATATATATATATATATATATATATATACATATGTTATATGTATATATTTAATATAAATATATTATATAACATATATATATATATATATATATATATATATATATATATATATATATATATATATATATATATATATATATATATATATATATATATAAGCAATTATTATTTATTATATATATATCTGGTTTTGTACTGTACCTGGAAAACCTGGAAAGCTTGTTTGTTTTGGCTAAAGTCATGAAAAATCTGGAAAATTCAGGGAATTTTTACAATTAAGCAATTATATTATTGTTGGTGCTACCTATTTACTTTTTCTGAAACTTATGTTTTTCTTAGTGTTCATTCTTAGTCACCCTTAATAATAAAAACTATACTAAAATGTATAATAAGATTCATACTAATATCCAACTTAACTAATAGCTAAGTTTTATAAGTTTTACTATTCGAAGCATATACAATTTTAGCATTTCCATTACAGTAGATAATAATTTTAAACATTTTTTAAAAAGTATTATTGAAAATGTTCTGTGAAATTTGTCTGATTTTTAAAAAAAAGTCAGGGAAAAATCAGGGAATTTTATATAAATATTTGGCTATGAACCCTGTACAATAAATGCTTCTAAATATTATTTATATATAATAAATGCTGAGTTGTACTTTGGTATGCAAAAATGTTGGTCAATAACGGACGGTACTTTGAACTAGTCTTAATGACTATTTGTGGCTGTTTGTATGCTAAGCCAACAATATCTTCAGATATGAGAACATTGCATAGAAAAATATAGCATGAAAATTCAAATAAATAAAAAAATAAATTATATTAATATAAAAATATAAAATATATTTGTTAAAAACGGTATAAAATATAGTATATAATTGTAAAAATAATCATAATAAAAGCCATAAAATTGTAAACAACCTTCCTATATATACAAAAAGATTTATTAAAAATTATTTTAACAAATGTCAAGTATAACAAAAGAAACCGGTAAATCATATTAAACTATAAGAGTTTTAAAATTAAATTATAATAAGTATTAAAAAAACTCTTTCTTTTCGCAACAGCACAACACATTTTCACTTTAAAGGACAGATTTATGACCAAATTGATGGAGTTGCTATGGGTTCTCCATTAGCACCTGTACTTGCTAATCTGTTTATGGGTAATTTTGAAGAAAAATGGGTCAAATCTTGTAATGGAGAAAAACCGTTGTTCTACTACCCTTGGTCTCCGCTATATTTTTAAAAATCTTTTCAAAACTCTCAAACGTAATATGTACCCATCTTGGCTAATGTGTGTATATATATATATATATATATATATATATATATATATATATATATATATATATATATATATATATATATATATATATATATATATATATATATATATATATATATATAATATAATATATATATATATATACAGTATTGTGCAAATTAGTTCGGACAGTGGCAAAATTGGAATAATTTTCACAATATGCCCAACATTTAGCTATGATACTAAAGATTCTCTTGTTTTTTCAGATAAATAAGTGTTTTACTGTAGTCTAGTGGTGTCTGGCAACTCTTTGCTGTCTTATGGGCTATAATCAAACACAGACTCCTGAAAGAAAACTGTTCGACAATGGCAAAGCTAATTAATGCTGTAATTAGGACCTGGTATCATGATGAGCAAATGACTAAAATGTGTTCAACTTTAATCGAATCCATGCCAAATTGTGTTCAAATGCTTGTAAAAGCCAAAGGAGGTCATATCTTCTATTAATTATATCATATTTTGTACCATTGGTATGTTTTTTTTTGAATAAAACTTCAATGTGGCAAATAATTATGTTATTTCAACCACTGTCCAAACTAATTTGCACAATACTGTATATAGGCTTCACAACGTTTTATAATTTTCCACTTTATAATAGGTGTTGCACCTTTTTCTTTTAAACTCTAAATTTCTTTTGAAAGTTCAGTATCATTTTTATATTTGATCGCATTAAAACGCATTAACACAACCACAAGATTTTACAAAGTCAAAGAAATATAACTACAAAAACATGCAACTGTATTACTAAAACCGCTTGTCCATTAAGAAACCAATGTTTAGTAAGTAATAATGTTTACCAAGCCACTGTGAGTTCTGATGATCCAGATCCTAAGGAAAAAGTATATTTTGGTATCAGTGAGACACCATTCAAGCTCAGGTACGCAAATCATTTAAAATCTTTTAATGCGATCAAATATAAAAATGATACTGAACTTTCAAAAGAAATTTGGAGTTTAAAAGAAAAAGGTACAACACCTATTATAAAGTGGAAAATTATAAAACATTGTGAAGCTTACAAACCAGAGATAAAAACCTGCAAACTTTGTCTTCATGAGAAATTAGAAATTTTATATTTTAATGGAAACAACCTGCTTAATAAAAAAGATGAAATATTATCTAAATGTTGATATTTAAATAAATTCCTGTTATCTTCGTTTGATACTGGAGATTGAATTATTGCGCCTTTTTAAATTACGTCAGAACTTGTTCTACCGTAAAATTTTGATTCGTTTTTTAAGCGTTAATTTATGTTTTTAATTTGTAATTAATAGCTGATGATTGCCGAAAGGCACGAAACTTTAAGTACTATTATAATGTTGTTTTTCTTCATTTAAATAATATATATATATATATATATATATATATATATATATATATATATATATATATACATATACATATATATATGTGTGTACAATATATATAATATGTGTATACAACCCTCCGAATTAGAAAAATTGAGGTCGGCAATAATTTGCCAACCTCAATCTTTTAGAGGTCGGCATCAGGTCAGCAAATACAAAGGTCCTACCATAAAACATTGAAATGAGGTCGACAAAACCAAATTTTTTTTGCCAACCGCAAACACGTTTAGGTCGGCAGTTAGGTCAGCATTGCCGAATGTCGACCCTAATTCCGAGGGTTGTGTATATATATGTGTATATATATGTATATATATACATTATTTTTCATAATTAGACTTTATACAATGTTTTCATTTTGGCTTTTGTTTCATTTCTGATTGTATTTTTATTTGATATTTGATATTTTGAGTTTTTAGATTATTTCATTACATCATATACATCAAAATGTTTAATAAAGTTTGTGGAATTTAAGTTAAAAACATCAACTTAATGTTTAGTAAAATTTATTATTTTTAGTTTTAAAATATTTTTTAAAAAGAATTATGTTTAAATCAAAAGTAGTACCGAATGGAGATTTTAAAAAAAATCAAGAAAGAAAAACAGTTGCTCTACGGCATAAAACATCTAGATATTCAGTTGTTAGTGAACGAAGAAAAATGTCTGAAGATTTAAATAATGGTAAGAAGTTTTTATTGACTTTGGTATAATTTACAGGTATATATTTTATAGCTTTTATTTTATCACATTGACTTTGCTATGAGACTTAGCAAAGAAGTGATGGTTCACATTTACTATGTGATCTTTGGGTGATACATTAGTTTTACGAGACAACAGCAGTCACATTGGAGTTGATCTTTTTTATTTTTATAATAAACAACAAACAGATGAAATGTTGCTTGATTGGCTTGCCTATAAAACTGTTCTGGTACTCAAATTATATATATATATATATATATATATATATATATATATATATATATATATATATATATATATATATATATATATATATATATATATATATATATATATATATATATATATATATATATAGGCTTGGTCAGGAAGGCGTGTGATCTCACGCCATTATATGTGACCACGCAAATAATATTTTATTTTGACCACATTTTTTAACATTTTAAAATTGCGCTGAAAAAAATTATTTTTGATTACGTCAAAAATAAATAACTTTGAAACTTTTATCTTTAGTAACATTTTTATATTAGCGAAATGCTTTTAAATAAAGTAACAGTTACTGTTAACGTTTTTATTTAAAGTATAGATGAAAGTGGTATAAATTTCATCTATACTTTAAAAATGAAAGTTGTATAAATTTTTTGAGAAGATAAAAAGACAACCTTTTGAATTTAAGACAGCCGTTTGAATTAAACTTTGATCTTTACTTATGTTTTTATATTATTAAAATGCTTTTAAATAAAGTAACAATTCACTGCTAATGATTTTTTTACATTAAAGTATTAATGTATTTTTCTTTCGTCTTTAAATTAAAAAATTATTGATTATTTGCAAGTTGAAAAAAAAAATATATAAATATAATTTTATTTTTATAATTTTTATGATTTTTTTTCTCTTTAGTCTTTAAATTAAAAAAAAAGAATTATTAACAAATTAAATCAAATTATAAGTTAAAGGAATAGTTTGTTCATTATTTTTCGTTTTCATCTTCATTTTTCCTCATTTGCTTTCTGATATTGGATTTCTGGCAAAAGTAAAGATTTATTAATTATTTTTTTTGTTTACATTACTCCGAAGAATTGTAAAATTTTTTTGTTGCTGTCTTCTAAATATGCGTATTTATTAAAAAATTGTTGAAAGTTGTTACTTTGTTTAAAAGGGTTTCGCTATGTCTATATAATAAAAAAAAAAACATGTTTTTTTTGTTCGTTAGTCAGTCGTCATTTTTGTAAAATGCGTCCTCTCCCCCCATCCCCTCCCCAAAAAATAAAATAAAATAAAAAGCGTCATTAAAAAAAGTTTCCTTGTTAAGTCAAATTGTTTTTTTTTTAAATACCAATAATGCGCAACAAAGTTTTTTATAAAAACAACAGTCTTTATTTACAGTTTTTTTGTCAATTAGTACTATTTATTTATTTTTTAATATAAATATAATTTTATATGGTGCGGTGACAAAGCAGACGGACATTACTAGTTTTACATTATAAAAACATTAGTAAAGATTCAAAGTTATTTATTTCAAATGTAATTATCTTATTGTTTATTATTTATTTCAGTTAATTTTTTTTAATTTTTGTTTTAGTTATTTATTAATGAGCTATTTTTATTTTATTTTTCATTATTTTTTTTAAGAAGATTTTATTTCTTTTCTTAAAATAAGTTTGTTTTTTTAGTTTTTTTATGACTTAGTTAAGTTTCCAGTGCTTTATTAAAATATTAAAACTGTGGTCAAATCGTCAAAATTAAATATTATTTACGTTGTCATATAAAGCCGTGAAATTGCATGCCTTCCTGAACAAGCCTGTATATATATGTATATATATGCAGTAGTAGTGTAGTGGTAAGAGCCCTCGCTTTGTAAGCGAGAGGTTCGGAGTTCGACTCCCACCATATCCCTGGAAAGCC
Source organism: Hydra vulgaris (assembly GCF_022113875.1). Classification (NCBI taxonomy): domain Eukaryota; kingdom Metazoa; phylum Cnidaria; class Hydrozoa; order Anthoathecata; family Hydridae; genus Hydra; species Hydra vulgaris. The sequence continues at coordinate 39,205,427 of NC_061157.1, forward strand.
TCCTCGACTTTAGTGGCCCCCTCAGGCCTTGGGGAGGTGAATAATTAAATATATATATATATATATATATACATATACATATATATACATATATATACATATATATACATATATATATATATATATGTATATATATATATATATATATATATATATATATACATATACATATACATATTCATATACATATACATATACATATATATATATATATATATATATACATATACATATATATATATATATATATATATATATATATATATATATATATATATATATATGCATATATATATATATACATATACATATACATATACATATACATATACATATACATATATATATATATATATATATATATATATATATATATATATATATATATATATATACATACACATATACATATACATTTATATATATATATATATATATATATATATATATATATATATATATATATATATATATATATATATATATATATATATATATATATATATATTTATATATATATATATATATATATATACTCTTGCATGGTAGTTAAAAAGAGTTTCCCATAAACTGTAGTTTTAAAGAGCGCGTTAATAAACCAGACCAGAAAAAGTTTAAAAACTTGAATTTTTTTTTTTTTTTTAAATGATAGACTGCCTGCCCAAACCAAACCCTCAGTCGATGTAGCAGCACTTCCTTGCGAGTCAGGCTATTTGTCAGTCGATGTAGCAGCACTCCCTTGCGAGTCAGGCTATTTGTCAGTCGATGTAGCAGCACTCCCTTGCGAGTCAGGCTATTTGTCAGTCGATGTAGCAGCACTCCCTTGCGAGTCAGGCTATTTGTCAGTCGATGTAGCAGTACTCCCTTGCGAGTCAGGTTATAAGATAGTCGATGTAGCAACATTTACGCATGTTTTAAAAATGTTTTTTAATAAAACAAAAACAAAAACACTACTAATTAAAAAAAACTTTCTAGTCGTTATTATTGCGGTTTTTTGAAAAATTTTTAAGAAACAATAAAATTTAATGTACTTCCACATTAATTTAATTGTTTTGACATTTCGACGACAATCAAATACAGCTTAAGAGACGAGGTAATTAAAATTGTAGTCGAAAGAGACTTTTTTTTACTTCAAAACGCTCTTTCGACTACACTATAATGATATATATATATATATATATATATATATATATATATATATATATATATATATATATATATATATATGTATATATATATATATACTCTTGCATGTCTCTTGCGTAGCATCAAAAAATATTTCCCATAAACTGTAGTTTTAAAGAGCGCGTTAATAAACCAGACCAGAAAAAGTTTTAAAAATTAATTTTTTTTTTTTAATTGATAGACTGCCTGGCCAAACCAAACCCTCAGTCGATGTAGCAGCACTCTCTTGCGAGTCAGGCTATTTGTCAGTCGTTGTAGCAGCACTCCCTTGCGAGTCAGGCTATTTGTCAGTCGATGTAGCAGCATTCCCTTGCGAGTCAGGCTATTTGTCAGTCGATGTAGCAGCACTCCCTTGCGAGTCAGGCTATTTGTCAGTCGATGTAGCAGCACTCCGTTGCGAGTCAGGCTATAAGATAGTCGATGTAGCAACATTTACGCATGTTTAAAAAATGTTTTTTATTAAATCAATAACAAAAACACCACTAATTAAAAAAAACTTTCTAGTCGTTATAATTGCGGTTTTTTAAAAATTTTTTAAAAAACAATTAAATTTAATGTACTTCCGCATAAATTAATTGCTTTGACATTTCGATGACAATCAAAAACAGCTTAAGAGACGAGGTAATTAAAATTGTAGTCGTAAAAGACTTTTTACATTAAAATGCTCTTAAAGCGACACTATATGAGTATATATATATATATATATATATATATATATATATATATATATATATATATATATATATATATATATATATATGTATATATATATATATATATATATATATATATATATATATATATATATATATATATATATATATATATATATATATATATATATATATATATATATATATATATATATATATATATATATATATATATATATTAGAGTGTCCCAAAAAACAACTTTTTTAAAAATAATCTGCTCTCACCCCCTAAATGTGTTCTGGTACTCAAATTAAGCGAAATTATATAAAAATTTCAAAAAAAATGTTCATTTTGAAAAAAATGCTACGTATCAATATTTCCCTTAAAATATACAATATTTGCCAAAACAAAAAACAATTTTCTGTAAAAAAATCGCCGATTTCGTTAAAAAAAAAAGATCCTCATTTTTCAATTTGGGCGGCGCCCAAATACAGTCGGCGCTGCTGAAAATGGTCTAGAATAGCCCCTGTATATATATATATATATATATATATATATATATATATATATATATATATATATATATATATATATATATATATATATATATATATATATATATACATGCCTTGCGATAAAGCGTCGGGCGATGTGAATTTTACGTCGTCCAAGAGCGATTTTGCGTGTAGCTAGGACTATTTGTGTCGAGCAAAAAATTTTTTGTTTGAGTATATTTAAAGATATTTTTGAGTGGAATTTTAATGAAGTAATTTACGATTATTTTAACATTTAATAAAGTATTTTAAAAACTGCACGCAGTTGATATAAAAGTTTAAATTACAAAAAAAATAAATATGCTCATTATTTACAAGTAGAAAAAATTCCGATTAAAAAAAAGTTTAAATCTTTTTAAGCTAGCATTTTAATAAAATTAATCAGCAATAGCAAAGTTGTTGATAAAATTGAGCAAAAATACTTTCTTTTAGTTTTAGATTTTCAACTTAAATAATTATTTTATGGGGGTTTGTTAGCTTTTAAAATTATTCCATAGATTTAAAAATATTTATTAACTGTTAGACGAATTTAAAGTATTTAAGAGTAATTTCGAGGAAACATTTTAAAAATTGGTAAGCGCAAATAAAAAAAAATAAAAGGATTAATATTAAAACGTATTCTACTTGATTAAATAAAAAAGTACAGTTATTAAAATTTTTGTAAAAAGTGACTCGAAAAAAATTACTTAAATATTAACAATCGCTTTTTTGTTAAAAGTTACCAAAACTCAACGAAGCGTGCTTAAGAACAGCTGCTGAAAAATAGAACGTCAATAGTTTTTCGAATAATTTTTTAATAATAATTTTTAAGAATAATTTTTTCTCTGAAATATTTCTTTTATACCTAAAAGATTTTTATTCTAACATTTTATTTTATTTTACCAAAAATAAAATTCCTTGTAAAGATTAAAATCTATTCAAAACGTTCGTTAAAGTTTTTTAATAATACGAGTGATTGTGCTTATCAACCGCTTTATGAAAATAAATAAAAATAAATAAATAAATATTATCTTAAATCGCTAGTAAAAATATTAGCTATTGCACAGTTTTTAATCGTACAATATTAAAATTTCTAGTTTATTACTCTCTGACTTTTTAAAAAGAAAAAATAATTATTTGAAAAACTTATGTTTTTTATTCATTTAGTATAAACAAAACGTGTCAAACATCGATAAAAAAAACAAATGTTTTTACATTTTAAAAAACGAAACATTCCAAAACATTTTTAAACAATAACATTTCTACATTAAGGATTTAAAGTAGTTTTGCGGTAATTAAGTAAATTGGTGCAGTTAATGTCGATAAATATGAAAAGCAAATAAAAAGAATTTAATGACGTCAAAAATCACGTCGTGCAGTTTTTATTCATCACAAGGCCTGTATATATATATATATATATATATATATATATATATATATATATATATATATATATATATATATATATATATATACATATATATATATATATATATATATATATATATATATATATATATATATATATATATATATATATATATATATATATATATATATATATATATATATATATATATATATATATATATATATATATATATCAGGGCGCGACAAATCGTTTTTTTTTCACAGACGTTGACGTTCGTATCTTAAATTATTGACGAACGCCTAATTTAAGTGATACGTGTCAAATAATATATAAGAATATAAGTTTTATATTCAAATAAATTTTTATTCTAGTTAATAAGCATTTGAATATATGAAAGATGGTTATTGAATTTAATCAATTGTCATATTTTCGAAACAATTTTTCATGCATTTGCAAAGTGCGCTAAAGTTATTGATTTTTAATATGCAATGATTGTATACTGTTATTCAACGATGCAAAACTTTTTTTTTAATTTAGTTTGTTAAATTTATTTACTCATAAAATATACGTATAAATGTGAAGAAATTAAAATAAAAGGAACTAAAGAAATAAATCGAAAAATGACGTCTCATTTATAAATATATATTAATTTTTATATTTATATAAATGGATTTAAAAATTGCTAGAACTTTTTAATTTATGGCCTTCCAAATGTCTAATACCAACTGCTGCGTCAATCCAATTTTTGACATGTTTTTGGGGCATAAAGTCTTTAATTAACTGGCCATCAAGCTTTATACGCATAATATCTTCTAAGGTATCATAATTTAATGAAGTTCGCAAAATATTTTTTTGTAAGTTCATACAAGAAAAACTGCGTTCGCAACTTGCCGTTGAAGCGCTGAAAGTTAGCATAATCTCTAACAAGACATTTATACTTGCCAATTCAGATTCATTCTCCAGCAAGATATCTTTATAAATGCTTAAAAGTGAATTTATACTTAGTTTAGAGACTTTCTCCCTGAATAAAGGCTACTGCAATACACATAAATAAGAAGTTTCTCTGCTTATCATAATATTGTTCTCATAAAAGTTGCAAACAATTTTATCAACATTGCTAATATTTGGATACTTTTGGCAAACCCAGCAAGAGAAACACTCATTTGATTTGTCAATATAAATCCAGCTTAGTTGTTGCCCGTGTTTTTTATTGCTTGCCTACAATCCATTTACAGTGTTCCAAAACATAAATTCAATATCTTTTTGCCATATATTCAATTTTCCCAAAGTCATAGCACAATCCAAGTCATTGCACTTTTTTTTCGCATGTTTAGTTTCTCTCTCTTCTTCTCCTTTACATTTAAAGTTACGTTCCTCTGTACCATCTCTCTTTAACATCGAAAAGATGCTTAGTTATCTTGGCATTTTTTAAAAAATTTAAAAATAATAGCATATTAAGTATTTAATAATAAGTTAATAAAAATATCATATTATTGGTGTTGTTAAACGCACAATAAAAAAATTAAAATTTTAACAAACATAATAACTTTATATATTCTATTAGATTATGTATTTTTTAGCAAAACTTGAACATTATTTTTAAAACTTTTATAAGTTTTAAAATGCAAACTAACATTACTTCACTTTAAGGAAAATAAGAAAAAAAACAAAAAACGCGCTATTAAAAAAAGCAATCGTTGTTTAAGCATGGTTTTTTTAAACGTAATTGCAAATGGAGTCATTTTAAATAAAATTTTGAATGCTTTTATTAAACGCATGCAAAAACCATGCTCAAACTAATTACTTTCTTCATTTCATTGAAGAAAATAGCTTTAGTGTGGTTTCTTTTAAAGTCTTTGAAAATGGGTTAAAAATTTTCGTAATTGATTGTTTTTTGTATTTTTTATAATAAATTAAAAGCGATCAATAGTTAATTGTTTGGAAAAAAAAAATGCTATAATAGCGCGTTCTTTTCGAAAAATTTTAGGCGAACGCCAACGTTTGCTTTAGGAAAAGTGAAGGAACATGACGTTCGTTTTTCTGTCTTTTTTTGTTCAGACGTTCGCACGTTCGTCGATTTTTCGTGCCCTATATATATATATATATATATATATATATATATATATATATATATATATATATATATATACAGGGGCTATTCTAGATCATTTTCAGCAGCGCCGACTGTATTTGGGTGCCGCCCAAATTGAAAATTGAGGATTTTTTTTTTTTTTTATCAAAAAATGTTAGCTGCCTCTAAAAATAGTCTCATTTTAAATGTTACTTAAATTTTATATAGTTAAAAAATATAGGATTCCTATTGCAGTAAATATTTCAATTTTAATCTAAATGGAAAAATAGAAAATAAAGAAATAGTTCTATATATAAGGGTTATTCCATATAAGATAAGCCAATTTTTTGAAAATTTCCTGGTTGACTATTAGATTTTCTTGAAATTTACATGCCTTATAAGTTTTATGGAAGAAAAGATTCCCCTAAAATTTTAATTCATTATCTTGAAGCATTCTAAAATCACGGCAATTTTTAAAATTAACGTCTTAGCCTCTTTTGAGCAATTTATTGTCTTTTTCGAAAAATTCTTATTTTCAAATACATATAAATAAAAAACCAATTATCTTAAATACTTAAAAATCAATCTGATGGCAGTAATCTACCTAGAAAAAATAATATTTTTTTCTACAAAAATAATTATTTTTGCTATTTTGGACTTCAAAGTTATAAAAAAAAATTTCAATATTAATAAAGAAAATAAAAGCAGAATATACATGCAAATGTGAATATGGATGGTAGTCATCATTGCTGATAAGTTAGACCCCCCTAAAAAAGCCTCCAGCCTTAAAATGTTAAAATTAGGTAATTTTAAGAACTGAAAATTAACGGGTGTCCAGTAAATTTAACACTTGAAACTTTTAGGAATGTATCTTCAATATAAGAAGAAATACAGAAAAAATAATTTTGGGATGTCTTGTAGCTACTGAGATATCTGAACTTAAACCTATCATAATAGGATTCTGGAATTCAAAATGGGCCATTTTGAATTTTTTATATAATCAATATTTTTAAAATAAGTTTAGGTTTCTTTATTATTAGTTGCATTAACTGTTTTAAAACATGTATCACTTGATATACATTTCATTTCTAGCTTCCTATCATTACATAGTATAAAACAGTGATGTGAACGCATTCCTGAAAATCTTTTGAATCTGAGTAGCGGTCATAAAGCTTTTTCTATATGATCTGTTATATTTGTTTCAGAAATACTAATGAATTTAATACCTGTTATATTTTTAGTACACCATTTAAGCATTTCAGTGGCAGATAATAGATTGCTAAGAGTTTTATAGTTTTTGTATTGGCTAGCTGCTCTATCACTAAATTAATAACATAAGGTCAAATATGGCAAGACAATTTTTATATCTTCTAAAATTCTAGTTAAGCATTAGCATTAGCATTATGTTGCATACATGCACACACACACACACACACACATATATATATATATATATATATATATATATATATATATATATATATATATATATATATATATATATATATATATATATATATATATATATATATATATAGCAAAATTATAACAAAGATATGCATGTCTTTGTTATAATTTTGCTCTTTGATTTGATTGATACTATCTGTCTATTGTATATAAATAAGCTTCATCTAACAAGTACAAAATGTGTTTATAGGTTCTATTAGTGACAGCGCTGTCAAAAGCAAAAATTTTAACAGAAATGAACATTCTAGCAACTCAAGATCAGCTCTTCTTCAAGAATGGAGATTAAAAAAAGAAAAAATTAAAAATCAGGAATCAAAAAATGCAAAAGGTATTATTTTGAGTTTGATTTAAAAAAAAAAAAATTAATTTAAAATTGTCATTTTAAATTAATTTTTTTTTCATTGTTTAAGAAACCAAAAATGTCTATATCAACTAACAAATTAAAAAAAAATTAAAAAAAAAAAAGTTGAATTATTGAATCAAAGCCAAAATACTGAATAAAACAGTATTTTTTTAACAATATTATAATAACTTTCCTTAAATGTTTTAGTTCTTTCAGAAAGCTTAAAAATAACTTGTTTTAAATATACAAATAACTTAAATATTTTATAATGATAATTTAAACAGGTTAAGCTGGTGTTTCCATGTAACATTTCTAAATTTCAGATTTAAACAATGTTGTTATTAACATCATTTGTTAAATCTTACCAAAAGTTATGGTGTTTAGCAACACTGATTTACCTGTTTTGTTGTGGAGTGTAACATTTTTGTTTTCTTGAGATAATGGCTTCTTTTTATAAAAACAATTTTAGAGGATGATTTTTTTTCAAAGAAACAATATTACATGGTGTCTTTTTTTTCAACGAAACAATTTTACATGATGATTTTTTTTGTAGAAACATTTATAGAGGGTAACTTTTTTTCAAAGAAACAATTTTAAATAATGGTTTTTATTTTTAATGTACTAATTATGTTACACACACACAAAAAAAAAAAACTGCATCAAATATGCTGTTGACGAAGTTGTTGAATTTTTCTTCAATTTTTAACTAAGTGGTTTCCTCCTTAGTTAATGGTGGTTTTTATTTAAAAAAAAGAGAAATCTTCAAAGATTTCCCTTTTTTAAAAATAATTGAATAAGAATAATATGGGATAAAAAACTGTCAAAAAGGTCTCATATCATGATTTGATGTATTTTCTTTACAAAATCCAGTTAACGCAGACAAGCATGGCTTGTATGATATGCAAATAAACCATGATATATATCACTACTTTCTTGTGGTGTTTTAGTTATTAATTAGTTTTCTTAGATAAAAAAATTTAAGTTAAAAATAACTCAGGTTTCTAAAAGAGAGATTAGAAAAGATAATTAACACTTCTTTTCTTTTTTTTGAATTTACTTGGTGTTTATTACTTAAAAAAGAAATTGGTTTAAAAAAGAAAGATACAATCAATTATTTTCAGAGTATAATCTATATTAATGCTATTTTAATAGACCCATGCTTTATATTAATTCTATTATAATAGATCCATGCTTGGAATTCAAAAAATACATTTATATCTAGAAATGTTACTATATTGAGTACACTATAAAATGTGCATCTACAGAGTGCGTCTTTAGAGTATGCAGTGTCAACATAGTGTCAGACATTAAAATTTTTAAGAAAATTCAAAAACATGTTTCAAAGATACAATCTTTATAACCTTAATTACTCTATTTGCTCCCCCAACTTTAAAAAATTTTAAACTTTCAATGAAACAAAAAAATCTTCACATCTTTGGAATTAGCAGAGAAAATTATAAAAAATAAAAAAATTTAAAGTGGGCAAATATTAATTTTAATGCAATTATTGCAGTGTTGTTGATATTTTTATATATTTGAATGGAAACACTTTTTACAAGTTTTCCTTTAGTGTTGTTCCAAAACATGAAGAAACAACTGCTTTGAAATGTTTTAGAGTTTCAATAAAACCAAAGATTTCATAAACACAGGCTTTTTCAACCATTCTTTAGAGAATGTCACTGTTTTTTAAAAGGTTATGGCAATCATTGCCTTTGAAGTGTCTGCCATGGTACGGCTAGAGAAACTTAACTATATAAGTTTCTTTCCTGCAAAAATTTTTCATTTCCAGACTATACTAATTTTTCATTCCCAGACTATACCAATTCTATATAGAATTATACTATTTAATAGTATAATTCTATTTTTTAGTCAATGTCGGGTTTATAGACCAATTTCAAATGTTTACAAAATCATCAATTCCGTGGGCATGCGCACAAAGCTGGCAGGCAAAAAAAAAAAAAACATTCCTACGATAAATATTAAGAGGATAGACGTATTATTATTATTTTACATAAAATTACAGCTTTAGATACGTTTGTAACTATTTTGTGTCTATAATTAAACTATTCTAACGCATTATTGGCATGTCTACAATACAAAAGGTTGAAAATCTATCGTAAAAATGGTTATTTATTCAGCTGATATGTATCAGTTTATATTGTTATGAGCTAGTAGAATAAATAATAAAAAAGTACAAAAATGCTTCACACATAAAGAAAAGTAGAGAAGAAAATCAAGGTATTTTGCTACTTTTTTTTATAACTGTGAAGTATATTAATATATATATATATATATATATATATATATATATATATATATATATATATATATATATATATATATATATATATATATATATATATATATATATATATATATATATATATATATATATATATATATATATATATATATGTATATATATATATATATATATATGTAATAATCAAATGGTGCATACTATTTAATAATGTAATAAATAACTTTTTCTATTCATACATTGAATTTGTCTAGTTTGTTATATTACCATATCTAGTAAAAATATAATACATTGCCATAAAATAAACATTTGTTATCACTAAAAGGCATTGTTAATAAAAATACTGTAATTAATCCCTACATTGAGGACAGAACCAGGAGCCTTTTGGTTTTCTTGCAACATTTACACATGAGTAATGAAACTATTTTTTGGCACATTCTATATTACTGCATGGAAGCATGAGTCCAAATTCTGGTTTCATGCAAAAACAATATTCGATGTTGAAAGCTTATATCCCTTTTTCTACTGATAATTTCTGGCAAAATAGCATTAAAAAAATACTTAGTCAAAACATCAACAACTACTTCAAGAAATACATCATCACGCTGTACAGTGCATTGTAAATAATTGTTCTGCCTAACTGGGGACCATATAAAAAACTCACCAAAGGTAACTTTGCAAACAAAAATTTGTAACTGCATCTGGAAAAAATAAGGATGATTTGATTTCAGACCATTACTGTACAGAGAAAACTTCTCATCACTTTGCCATTTAATAAACCATTTTTGTAATTAAATGGACACTTTATCTCTAAAATATCTTTTCCATGGCAAGAACAGGTAAATATTCCATCAGGAGATGCTCCTAAAAAAGGCAGGTCAGCCATAACATGAAAACCAGAGTCAACAAACACAAAATTGTGATGCTTCTTTAACTGGATTTCACAAAAAGTATTTTTAGAAAAACATTCCATTTTCTTATCATATTGTGTGAATTTGGTCTTAAATTCATTTTTATATTGCATGATTTCTTGTATAAGAGATGCCCAATGAACGTGCCAAACTGATGACTGATTTTGCTGATATGTTACTTTAGCAAATTGATCATAATGTTTTTCAAAATATGTTTGGCTAAAGTCTTCATATAGTTGCTTGGAATGTTTTAAAAGCTGGAATTCAGTTAAGATATTACAAGTAGGATAAAACAAACTAGTAATAGGTTCTGGTAAACAACTTGTCTCATTTTCTGAACCTGACTCAGTATCACTTGATTTCTGATTGCTATTACAATCTAAGCTAGTAAATATAACAGCTTTAGGATTGGATTGACGTAAATTGTTAAAGTCGCTTACTGATATGCAATGTGATGGGTCAATGTACGAGTAGTTTCCATTTACTTTAAACATGGTTGATGCTCTTATGCTTTTTATTTTTTTTTTAAGAACAAAATTACTAAATGGGGGTAACTCTCCCCTTTTTTTATTTGTGCTAAAATTCATTGCACTTAATGGTGTTGCATTGACACTGCGCTTTGAGGCATTCCATAAACAAAACTGACTTGTAGATGCATTCTCTCTATTTAAACGGTGGTGCACAGCAGCCTCAAATTTAAAAAGTAGAACTGCAATATGTAAACAGACTGAACCTAGTCCTACTGGACAAGTGCAGCTGGCTCTTTTAAGCCACCCGTCTTTGTGACAAACCCATACTTCATACATGCAACTCTTTATGCTAACTCGCTGGCTCGGAAGAACCTAAATAAAGATCTATTGCCAATATGAAAATCTTTTTAAAATGATAATTACAATAAAATATTCGTCAACTTTGATCTAATATAAAAAATAGTTCTTAATATTTTTGAGAACTAGTTTTTAATTATAACAAAGTTGAAAGAAATGAAATGTTGTTTTAATTTCTTTCCACTAAATGTATAACGTAACTTTATTACTTGATCGTGAACAAAAATCCTCTAATATTGTTTATATCTTAATATTATTAGTCTAATAATAACTGATTTGTATGCTCCTAATAATTAGGAGCATACAAAGCAGTTTAGAAATCAATGTCTATAATATATAACCTTAGTTTTTATAAAACAATAATCTTTATTGATACTTGGAGCATACCAACAATCTTGCACGTGGCCATTTTCTTTTGTAAACTCATATTTTATTTTGTAAACTCACTAGGAGTGTTGATGAGAAAACTTATCACATCTCTCCAAGTAATGTCAGGCAACTTTGTAATGTCTTTCTGCCAAACACTTTCATTAAAATTTTCTTGATTTAACTTAACCACACTAGCAAAATTCATTATTTATTTAATGATAAATACGATTTTAATATTTTAAATGCTGTGTTTATAAGTAATGTTGACAATAGTTTAAAATTGTTTTGCCTGCCAGTATGCACACGCGTATTGTTTTGCTTTTTATTATTATCATTTTGCTTTTACGTCACATGAAATTGGTCTAATAAAATGACATATTTAATTAGTGCCCTGGTTGGTTACTAAATAAACTTCTGAATTCAATATACTCTGTCTAACATGAATTATTTGAATTAATCTATGGATGAAGTTGTACAGAGTTCAAATTTGGTGGTTGTGTTGCCTAAATAATGATATAGATCACTATTTGTTTAACTTATACTTCAAAACATGATATGCATCAATACTTGTTTAACTTTTACTTCATGATAAATATCTGTACTTATTTAAGTTGTAATATTAAGCTACATTATTATTTTTGTTTTATTTGATTGTTTATATTATTATATAAAGTTAAGCCAAGAGTTACTTTGGTATGTTGGACTTATGGGTCCTCAGGGACAAAAAGTTTAAGTTTTTTTCACCTGAAATAGGTGTCCTGTAGATCTTTTTGCTTTCCCTCATATAAAATCTTTAGAGAGCTTAGTTAGGCAGGGCTCCTCAGTCTTTTATTGTAGTCCTTATAATTGTTTAAAAAATATTGATTGTAAGTCAACTTCTCAAAAGAAGTCAACTTAGACCTCAAAAGAAGGGTAATTGGATAAAAATGTAAAAAATAATAATCATTTTTATTAAAAATATTAAAAAAAAAACTTGGAAAAATAAACTTTTCCATTTTCGATTTAAAAATATTTTTATAAAATTTTACTGATTTTTATTTTAAATGGTTATTATTTTTTAAACTTGTAGCTGGTGGCATGAGAAAAATTAAGAAACGAAGATTGTAAGTATTTAAGAAGTAACATTATTGGAAACTGTCTAATCCACGCAAGAGCAAAACCAAATATGGTAAGGCAATGACAAATGATAATGGCTCATTTTTTTTATTAACTTTTTCTCAAAAACAATGCTAACATGAGCACTTAATCAGCATTGTTTTTTTAGAAATAGTTTTGGCTTTTAGATAAATAACCTTTTATTACAACTAATAATTGCAGATAATCACTTAAAATGGTCGCATTAATATTTATATATGTCAAAATTTCTTGTTTTTTATTCAGCTAAATTTGTTGTGAAGCATGTTGAACATAAAATTAACATATATACCGAACATGAAAAAGAACCAATCAGTGCAAAGCCAACAAATCCAAAGAGTATCATTCCGAAGAATTCTAAATCTGTAAGTAAATTCTTTCATTGATAACAATATTCTTAATTTTCAACTTATTCTAAGGATTTGCTTATTATCTCATAAGTTGAAATAAAAAGATAAAAAATAACCAACAGTTAAATACTCAAACATGAAAACTATAACTAAACTAAATTACTTGAAAGTTAAAACATATTTAGTAATTTAAATGCATATTGTATTTAAAATATATTTAAATACCAACACAAAAAGCAGACAGAAATTATGTTATAATTCTTGTCTGTTTTTAAAATACATTAAAATACCAACACAAAAAACAAACATCTAAGAAGATCTTAAACCATTAAAAACTATAGACTATAAAATGCTAAGGGATTGTCCATAAATTATGCAACGCTAAATTTATTTTTAAAAAAGGAGATCTTAAGTTCTTTTGGGTAGCAATTTTCATTAAACTTAATGAGCAGTTTTGATTTTTTATTTAATTTATGATTTTTATGAATTTTATTTATTTTATTTAATTTATGAATTTTATGAAATTATGAATTTTATTTATTTTATTTAATTTATGACATTGCGAGGGAAAACTTTTGACCTTTTTTTGTTTTGCTTATTAGTGAAATTTAGCGTTGTGTAATTTATGGTCGATCCCTAATAATAGGTAAAATAATAGATTATAATACTATTTTGATGGTTATCTGAATTCTGTTATTGTTGCGCACTCAGTTTAGAATGTTTAATGGGAGCGTGGTAAAATAGCTGTAAAACTCTTTAAATTTCCTTGATATATTAATTTTAATTTTTAACTTTTAATTGTTTTTAAAAATAATAAATTTAATAAAATGGTTTATTTTAAATATAAAATTAGAATTTTCAATTATGTTCTTATTAAAAACATACTTTTTAAACTCCCTTACTGTTTAAAAAAAAATTCAAGATTGCTCATCAGCTTGCTTTTTTTTTTTAAAATTTTTGTTATTTAAAATGTAAAACAAAACAACTTTATAATTCTATAGATTTTATATTCTATATATAAACATGTTGTATACTCATTTTCCTTGCACAAACTCAAATTAGTTGTAAAAAAAAACTAAAATAACATAAGTATCTCAATCCTGACACATACGCAACAAATTCTCTACCTTTTTTTGATGTTTTTAGAATTTTTTGCTTTTTTAAAATTTTTATGTTTTTTTGTGTATAAAATTGTTACATATGTTTATATATAATCTCTATATAACTTCAAATATATTTTTTATTTTAAAAAATTAAAAAAAAAATTAAATTAAGAAAAATTGCCAGACTCATACCACGATTTTTTTGTTCATAATCTCTGCACGCTATCCACTCGACCACGCTGGCACATTGACTAACGAAATTTTAAAACTATATTATTTTTTTTTAACAGAAATAAATGCTATAGATCAAAACTAAGGAAAAGTTGATGTAAGCGTAAGGTTGGCATAATGCAATTTTTAAATAAAATGTAATTTTCAAGTAAAAGTCAAATTGTAAAACTTGATATATGTTTAAGGTGGCACACAACTGAAAGCAGGTTTTTTTTTAATTGTTGTAAATTTTAATAATTTTTTTTGAGGGAAAAAAACTTAAATAAAAGTTAAATGAAAAAAAGCATATAAATTTTTTTTTGGTTGAAAAAAAAGTTCATAATGGCTGAAAAACCTAATAACTTGATTTTGCTTTTGTAACTCAAACTAAAATTTTGTACATAGTTTCCTAAGCATATCTTGTCCGCTTGACCGTGGAAATTTTTGTAATTTAAATTATTTCAAAAAATATTGCATTTTTAACAAAATCACTTTACATTTATATAAAATATCAATAGTTTTAACACTTTAAACTACAATATTTCATCTTTTATAGCTTTGCATTAAAAATCTGAAAGTCAAAATAAATATTATATTGTAATAAACAAGTCCTGAAAATTTTATAATTAGGCAGAGTTCGGTTAATGAGAAAAAAAGTTTCAAAAATAACATGTTGCTAAAAAAGCATAAATAAGAAAAAAAAATAAAAAAAGAACATAAAAATTATCAAAATCCACCAGGAATGTAACTATTGTGTCTTTTACTTGTGGATCATCCATAAAACCTTTTTCAACTGCTCTCAGGTTTTTTCTTTGCATTTTACTTTTAACCATTGACTTTGAATTCACATGTCAAATTCTGGTTTTGTCAATTTTACATGATAAAGCTAAGATATATATATATATATATATATATATATATATATATATATATATATATATATATATATATATATATATATATATATATATATATATATATTTCAGCTATTCACCTCCCCAAGGCCCGAGAGGGCCACTACAGTCGAGGAGGCTACTCATTTTTTTTTTTTTTAGTTGTAAATTGTGGTACAACCCTCTCTCAACTCTTTAACTCCGAAACACAAACCTTGAAAAGCAAGGCCGCTGCGCGGAGAAATTAAGTTAAGCGCGGTACTTCCAGGGACATGGTGGGAGTCGAACTCAGAACCTCTCGCTTACAAAGCGAGCGCTCTTACCACTACACCACTATCGCATGTATGACAATTCCATTCATTTCAAAGTACTTTAAAACTTGTACACCGTTAGCACCATCATTATAATGTAGCACTGCTGAGTATGTTCCTATTTTGATTGTAGACTTTCTAACAAATGTGTACTTTGGTACGCGAGACCATATAATTGAATTTAAAGCTTCATTGGCATTTTGTGTTGTACCGTGAAAACATTTAATTAGAAGATTATCAACTTGAAGATCTTTGATGGTTTATAAAAGAAGATGTTTAATCCAGATAGGTATACATGATTTTGGTTTGTAATTTTTATGATTAAAAGCTCAATATTTGCACCAACTTTTTAATTCTCTTGGGCAAAACTGATGTTGCATTTGCAAGTTTTCAAAATTGGTGAAATAAAATAAAAGAGCATAAACTGCTTTTTTCATAGCATACAAGTTGTTGACATTTTGATGAATTGTCATGTCATAATAGTTAGATATAGAATTACATTTTTTTGTTAGGTTACCTCTGCCTGATAAGGGAGTTTTAGTGTACACATTTCAACTGCAACAAATGTGCAAATCCTTTTCTACTGGAATCAACATCTAATAAGTTAATGGCTGAAAGCAGTTATTGTGTGTAGTTTTAGCTATCAGTTCTTTGAGAATTGAAAAGTTACTAAAAACAAAATAATGATCTTTTTCAGAGTCAAATGTTTTCGAACATTTTAATTTGATTTTTCTTTTACTAGAACAGCTACTAGCTGTTTTATTTGTGCTAGATTTTTAATTGCAACAACACCATTCCATTTTCGTTTTATTCTTCTTGATAAATTTATTTTACTTGTATTTCCTAGTTTATCCAGTTTAAATCAAAAATTTCAACATAAGAAACTAAAAATAGTCAAAAAACACTCCTGTCCTTAAATTGAGTTTTGAAGTATGACTTTTAAAATGGAAAACTAACAAGAGTCTGCATATAACACATTAAAATCAAGTTTGTGATGGTATTTTCCTGTTTTGAATTATTAAAAACTCAAATATTTGGTGGTTGTTAAGGCATTGTTAGGGAAGTTTTTTAAAATTTGAATTTAGTGTTAAAGATATGTGTTATCAGCATTATTTTATCAAGTGAAAACCTTTTTTGATATCAACATAATCTAATAAGCAAGCTATGAAACTGTATTCTTTCTAAAAACTGTCCTCTGGGGCAGAACCACATGAATAGGAGGCACAATTGCATACTTTTGGTATTTATCAAAATTAGGTAATTGTCACACTTGAATGCGTTCATGTAAAAACTTGAATAGAAATAGTTTGGTTTTGAGATGTTGGAAATTAAATTTCGTATTTTTTTATTTAATTTTAAATGAGTTTTTGAATAAAATGTCAAGCTAAGAGTATATCAAATGAGTAAACTCAGACTGTAAGTACAAAGAATGTCTACACAGTATGCAAATGTGCAACAAAATCAGAAAAAAAATCTGAGCTGTGACAATTGTAAAGGAAAAGTACCAAGAAAAGTGTACCCCCAACGATTTTTATTTTATATTTCAATATTTGGTTGGATGTCCCTTAATATCAAGAACTGCTTGTATTCTTCTTGGCATACTATGCACTAATGTTTTACAGAGTTCTGGTTTTATTTTATTAGTTCAAACTTCTTTTAGAACTTTTTGGAGATGTTCTTTAGATTTTGGCTGATGTGCTGCAACTTTCTGCTTCATAATATTCCAGCAGTTCTCAATAGAATTAAGATCGGTTGAACCTGAGGGCCAGTTGGATAATAATTCAATACTATTATCAATAAACCACGTTTTAACTATTTTAGCTGTGTGACATAGTGCTGAATCTTGCTGAAATATGCTGGTTTTGGTAATTTCCATATGCAGTTTCACTTCATCTTTCAACACACATAGATACTTTTGTGCATTTACTTTTTCGCTTTTTTAAAGATGTGCACACCACATCGACCTTGTACTGTAATAGCACCCCATACAATAACTGAAGGAGAATGTTTGACTGTTTTTATGGTATACTTCGGATTCAGGCATTCTCCAACAGCTGTTAAAAATGTACTTTTGTCTGTAAACGTTACTTGTTCCCACCATTCCGGTGTCTTGTCTTTTAAACTCTTACAAAATTTAATCCTAATAATTTTTAGCTGGTCTTCTAGCAACTAAATCAAAGTCATAACACAACCTTCTTCTAAAATACCCCTTTCCATAGCGAGTTGTGATAATCTTGCAGGTGTTGTGTGGGGCTCACTATTAACAATATTCTTTAAAAATCTGTCTTCTCATGATGTACTAATGTGTTTTCTACCACAATTTTTGCGGTTTGTTGTGTCTTGCAAACATAAAGCATTTTGCTTAGCAAATCTCAATATTTTTAGGCGTTTTGATATACTTTTTTGAGAATAACCCTCTGAAAAGAGTGTACTTATTTTACCTTTAACCATTATTTTACCATAACAGGGCTCGACTTAATGCAAAAAATCTTATGGCGAAAAATTTTTTTTTGCACCCCTTCCCTCCTCCTCATACCTCGAGCCGCTTTGCGGAAATGGGGGGGGGGGGGTTGCGTTAGTATAAAATTTTATATTTTATAAAACAACAATAAAACAAACTGCTAAATTGTTTTAAAAATGTAAATAGCTTGTGTTAATGTAAAACAACTTCGTAAAGCAGTTTTGTTGCTGTTTTATACAGTTTATAACCTTAGTAACATAAAACGCGTTTAAAATAAAACAAAGCAAATAAATAAAATTATTCTAATTAATAAAATAAAAGAGTCTATAATCTATAGACCAATTAAGTAAGATCAAAGAAAAAAAATTAAATACCACGTTTTTTTATAATTTATTGTTTCTTGATCTAGAGGACTAATAAAAGTTTAAGTATAAGTTTTTGAATGGTTTTTAAATTGATGTTTTTATTCAATTTTTTAGTTCAAATTGTTTTCCAATAAAAAGTGAAACAAAAAAATTTGGTTTTATAAATCGAATTATTTTTCTTTAAGATTAAGAATATGCTTAAAAACGCTGAAGTAAAAAAGTAGCTGGTTTCTATTAGCATTGATTAACTATTAGAAAAAAAAAAATAGAAACGAATTAATATATATTTTAACATAGGTTAAGTTGTAAAATTAATAATATAAAATTGTTGATAAAATAATAATTTAAATTATTAACAATAATTCACTTCATTTAAATTATAATAGTAATTCATTTAAATTATTAATAATAATTCAAATATTAATAGTTAATTTAATGCAATGTTTTGAAAAACAAAGATAAAAACCAGGCTGTTTTGTTAATTGAGTGATCATCTTTATATATAATATAATCTAATATATATATCTAGTATATATATATATATATATATATATATATATATATATATATATATATATATATATATATATATATATATATATATATATATTTATATATATATATATTTATATATATATATATATATATATATATATATATATATATATATATATATATATATATATATATATATATATATAACCCTCGGAATTAGGGTCAATCTAACTGCCAACCTAAACGTGTTTGCAGTCTGCAAAAAAAATTCGGTTTTGCTGACCTCGTTTTGATGTTTTATCGTAAGACCTTTGTATTTGCCGACCTCTAAAAGATTGATCAAATTATTGCCGACCTCAATCTTTTAGACGCCCTACAAGGCAGCTGGGCATGGGGCAGATAATACTGGGTTACATGATACCAGTAGCAAGGTAATTGTGATGATCCTGAACCTGACCTGACCTGAAATAAATAAAAGGAGCTACTTCCTGCAAACAGTACCTTGAAAAATTGGGTATGATATTTTAGAAATACATTAGAAAAATTATTACATCTAACAAATACTAGAGATTATGGTGAGCTAGGTTTATAGTTGTAGTAACTAGTTAGTTAATGAGCTCACACTGCATCAAAATAGATTTAAACATTTAAACAGAACATTTAAACATTTAAACAGAACACAATAAAACATAAAGTAACTTACAAAACACAACACACAGTCATACCTTTTAAATGTAATCAAGCTGCTATATCAGCTATTATTCAGAGGGTTGTTAAATAGATTTAAAGTAAGAGTTCAAGCGATCAACTATATTTGGAAGAGCTTCAATAGTTCTCCCTTAAGTATCTTTGAAAGAATGAACTCAATCTTTATTTCTCAGCTGTATGTTAACATATTTGTAAACGAGCAAATTGTAAATGAGAAATGTAATGTTAACATATTTGTGTGTGTAAATGTAATGTTAACATATGAGAAATGTATGTTAATATATTTGTAAATGAACAAATTGTATATGAGAAATGTAAATTGGGTTGTTCTGAGATTTTAATATTATTTCTTTATTTATGTGTTCTTTTTGCTTTTAATATTTCAGCTTTTACAGAACGATTAAGAAGATAGCAGTTTATTTTAAGTTTATTATTCTTCCATTTAGTTGAGCAGTTGATATGCCAAGCAGATTTTCTTGCTTGGATTAGGTTTTTAATATGTGGAGTAACCCATAGGTCATACTTTTTCTTTGTTTTATTAAACAGTACAATTGTTAGAAATTATTACATTAGACAATTGATCCATGGCTTTATGCAGAAATAAAATATTCCAGTTGATTGATGCAATAAAGTTTGATATAGAACCGTAATCACCTGTAGTATTATTACCTATTATAGCACCTCAGTATTATTACCTATTATAGCATTAGAAAACAATTTTAAAATAATTACTGCTGTAGGTAAATAACAAATCCATCATATGATTTGAGCAACCATAGGGTAGGGTGTCTGGACGTAGGAAATATGATATGTTAAAATTACTAACAATGAAGGATCCATCATAGGGCTTCCTAATTAGTCTTTGAGCTAATTTGAATGTTTCAGCGATATATTAAATTAAATTAGCATCATTTGGTTTAGTGTTTCATTTGGTTAAGTATGTGTTTATTGTCATTTTTTACCTAAACTTGTTTGAGAAAAGTTTTATTGAACTAATTAACTTCATGAGAGATAAATACATCAGTAATGAAGATAACTGCACTGCCACCTTGACATCCATCTTAGCAATCTTTTTTTTTAAAGTGAGTTATTGTTTTAATACAGGGGTGGCCAGACCTTTTAGGATACGGGCAAAAAAACGTTAAAAAACAATTTGGCAGGCAAAAATATTTATTTCTACAAAAATATAGGTGACTAATAACTTTTATAATCATTTGTATTAAAGCAATATAATTATTAAATGTGGTGAACTTGACTGTCTGAAACTAGTTTTTTGGTGTCTGGATTGATTTACGAGGTAGATAGAATTATAACATTACCAAAACGGATGTCTCCTAAATATCCAAATTGTTTAACAGGCATTTGAAAAAGTCTCTCTAGGCATTTTTTTGCCCACGGGCAGTGGTTTGGCCACCACTGTTTTAATACAATAGTTTCACAATTTGCTTTAAAACCTTACGAGATCATACTTACCACTTAACTAAATTGTATATTTATGAGTTAATATAGTTTGTTTTAATTTTTTAGATATAAATAAATAAAAAGCTTACTATTTAAAGTATTAGTCAAGATTAAAAAAGTTAAAAAAATAGTCTGAAGAGTTTTTAGTTCTGAGCTAAATAATAATAGCAAAAATTGCTGATGTTGTTTGTTTATATACATGCATATTATTTTTAAGAATGACAACTTTTAAACAAAAAATTTTAAAAATTTGGCTTAGACTCCTATTAACTCTGGACCCTCCTGGGGCTGCGGGCCCTGTGGGCCTTTCACTACACCATTGGGTTCAGACAGAACACAACCATACAAATAGCATCTTACAGGTGAGTCAAGACTACACCAAAGGTCTAGACAGAACACAAACATACATATAAAATAGATTACAGGTGAGCTAAAACAGTAAGACACCTCCAAGTATATAAAAGACAAAAAAATAAATTGATCTGACCTGACTTAAGTCATGAAAACCATACACCTGACTTGACTATTCATAAATCCATGTTACAAAATCATGAAAAACTGGTTTTATATCACCTGGAATAGCTGGATTAATCCTATTATTTGTGTTGAACATTTGAATTAAAAATAGCCTGTAATAAATTTTAGAATATTTAGCTGTTGCAGTTTTATTAGAAAATAATCAATGATTCCAGCAAAGGCAATTTCATGGAAAATATTTAATGTTAAAAAAACAATTTGTTGTTTGCTTGTTTGAATGTAAAGTTTGGGCAGATAATTTGAAAGCTTTTTTTAAGTTAGCAGGTTGTAAACATAGTTAGAGCTGCTCATGCAGTCAACTTCCAACTATTGTCACATCGTCATAATGTTGCTCCTCTTTCTCTTTTCTATAAATACTATAATAGGCACTGCTCTAAAAAGCTAGCATCTCTTGTGCCATCCATTAAAGTTCATTCTAGTGTTACTCTACCATCATCATCATTAATCAAACTTCCTATATGATGAACACCTTTTTGTAAATACATTTCATCAGTTAAAACAACACAGGTACCGCTAATGCTACCATTTTCCAATAGTAATTCTGATATTGGATCACCTTTTGATAGTGATTTTAAATAAGACAATGAAGGAAACTCTTCTAATAGCAAATTGTATCCCTATTTTCATGTGTATCTTGGCATCAGAAAAGTCTAATTATTTCATTTGTGCAGATATGACACCCTTGTGGTTTATAAAGGGATACTTAATATAATTCTGGTATTATACTTTTTAATACCTTCTCTGCAACTTCATGCATATTGGAAACAAAATTAACAATCATGCTGCACTAGGCAATTTACAAACACTGCCATTTTGAAACCATTTAGGTAATGGAATTGGATTTACTTTCAAATGTAACTTTATATGTAAGTTGTCATTATTTGTAATACTCTCAATGTTAGGAGTAGGATGCATATTGTTATGTTTTCTTTGATTATCCAATCAGCTTGGTTGACAAACCAACAATTTCAAAGATCTAGATGATTGTTATTATCTAGATGATGTGCTTTTGTTTGTCAAAAATAAAATAGAAATTAGCAACTAAATTTGTAAATAAATTTTATATATAGGTATAGCCATTTCTAGGATCCCCACACATCTTCTCCTTTTCTTTAATAATGGGGTAATGAGTTTAGAAACTGTTTTCGAATATTTCTAATATTAACTGTTTTTTCTATTTTTTATTGGACAAATCATCTCAACTTCTTTCCTTACTAATAGTGTCTACAGGGGAATGCCTTTCCTTAATTAACCACAAATCAACATACTTTTATGTTAGTGGTGATCCTGCTAATTTGATAAATAACATTGTTGAAACTGTTTTAGTGATTAATGAATCTTGTTGGTGTGATGATCAGATTCATCTGTAAAAATCCTTGTTTGCATTCACTTAGGGAAATGGGGATAGTATGTAAAATGTGAACCTAATTAAACTAGATTTTCAGGATATATTTTTTTTACAAGGTATTCACGGAATCCACAAACCATTTCTCTTTCATTTAATTGTTGTCTTGTTAACAAATTTCTTTTTATAGGTTGTTCCAAATGACAGCTGAGTGTTAATGTTTTTGGTCTAAGATGGGAGCCTATTATGCTAATTTAACATCTTTGTCAGCAAGCAAACTTTTTTCAATTAACTCTAAGTTTATATAAAAGGCTTTCCGATCAATAGCCAGATAACTTTTTTGCAATTTTTCTTGTGAAGTAAAACTTCATGAAAACAGAGATTCAGAGTGCAGAACCTGAAGTAAATTTGTAATTGGGACCACCATTTGTTCTTCTTTCTTGGAATATATGTACAAGTACTTTAATTTTTTGGTTTGCCTTGTACAGATCAATGTCAAACTCATGGAGATCTAAACTTAATTCCAATAATTCTTGGGGAGCAGTACACCTTAATTCTAAATCCATTAAAAACTCTTTAGAAGTAACTTTCTTTTTTAAACCTTTATTAGTGAATTTTTAATTTTTGTCCCTTGCAGGATCAACCATCACTTCTTCAAAATGATTCACAACAGTTTTTCTCCTCATTTTGTTACCTATATGATTTAGAATATTAATGCATGCATTTTTAGAATGAAGAATATGACCTATTTCAACTCCATAAATTTCTTGTAGATCATTTTCCATTTCAAAGTTATTAAAGGATTTGATTTCTTTTGCAACTTGACATGCAGTTTGAAAAATGTTTGCTGTTATAGTTTTCTCAAAAACGTTCTCTTTGTGTTCAAGACTTTAAAATATTGTTTGCAAGTGCCTCTTTTTTAGCTTCTTCTACCATCTTTAATGCAGCTTGAAGTCCAGCATATTCTTTGTGATCAAATATTTTCTTTTGTAGTGAACTTAACTGTTGCTTTTTATCTTTGCGAAAATAAGAAACTTTATTAATTGACCATTCTTTAGTTCCATTCCCATTTTAGCTTATATACCAAAAATTTTCTTTTTTTTTTTTTTTTTAATCACTTCTTTTTGGTACAAAAATTTTTTTGCACTTATGTCCAGCAACTTAGCTTAATTGGTTTATATGTCCATAGAAGATAAATCTGACATTGTAAATTTGATCTTGTTTTAATTTTCTTAACTGGAGAATCAGCCAAGAAGAATCTAGTAATTTTTTTCATATTTAGTTTTGCATTAATTTATTTTATTAATATTTTTTTAATCACTTTTTAAATTTATTGATTAATTTATAACTTTGAATTTAAAACACTGGTAATATTAATGAAGTTCATTAATAATATAATAAAATTTACTGTTGCAAATTAAGAAAAAAAGTTCATCTAAATTTTTATTAATCACATTAAATTTTTACTAATCCCTAAAGAATAATACATTTTAAAAAGACCATTTTAATATTTTTAAATCCGCAAAAAATGTTTTTTTTTTAATGACTTTTATGAGCGAGTATTTTTTTAATGGAAACAATTTAAAATATGATGTTAAAATTAAATGTTTATAATTTAAAAATAAACTATATTCATTAAATAATAATGCAAAGGGAGAAAAAAAAAACTATATATATATATATATTAGCGCTCGAAATAATTATTTAGAGGTTGCCGATCAACACTGATCAGCTGAAATGATAAGAATTAATAAGTAGACGATCAAATAATTTAAGGATGATCAAATTTTTTTATAGTTTGTTTCAAATTTTTATAATTGTAGTAATTTTTGCTTCACACTTTTAATGTTTGTGCTTGATAGCACTGCTTATTCCGCAGAATTTCCACTTTGTTTAAATTCTGAAACAATAAAAAAATAAAAATAAAAATTTATACTGGACCTTGTTTTAAAGTGTCATGTTATCAATACCAACAAGCCTTTTAAACAATATTTTTTAAGTGTTTTGTTGTAATAAATGCACTTTGGCACGCCCTTATAAAAAAAAAAAGAAAAGCTGGACAGTTGTTTGGTCTAAGTATATAAAAGAGTTATGATAAGTCGTAATTTTATCAGATATTTATCAATATCTTGTCCATTTATGATTATTTTTTTATATTTATATTACAATATATTTTCGTTATATTTATAATATAAATATTTTTATTATATCTATAATATAAAATATATTTTTTACATTCATTTAGTTGAAACTTTATAGCTTAAACTGAACGACTGTTTGCAGCATTGTTTAGTAAAAACATTAAAAATTGGCAAAAAAACACAAAAATTAGATTAGAGTTATCATTCATTCAAAGCCTTTAAAACTCCAAGTTTATTTGAAATGGAAAAAAACACTTAATTTAGATCAAAGTATCATTCATTCAAAGTTTAATTGCAAAAATGTTTCTTTCTCTCGTGTTCTACGCAATTAAAAAGCTATTCAAATATTAATGAAACTTTTTTCAGTTTTGGTTACCGAAAAGAAATGATAGAAGAAATATTAGGATGTTTTAAGAAAACATTTGTTGATCAAAACTTTAACGCAATAATATTTATTTGAAAAACAAATAAAATGTTTGTAATTGTAACTTTCTTTTGTAAACTTTTACTTTTTTCTTAGCGGGTGTTTCAGATCACGATTTCCTTTTATAAGAAATAATTTTCTGTCGCTTTTTTCCGCATCCATTTTATGATTATTTTTATACTTTTTATATAATTTTACTTCTAAAACTTATTTCCAAAAAATTAAAAAAAAAACAATTTTATTTTGTTAAAGCAATTTGATGTTATGATGTATAAATTATAAATATTTTATGAAGTAACCATTCTTTCTACCAATCCTAAACTCACATTATTTACTAATTTTCAAAAATTTTCATGTAAAACAGTTATGTTTCTAAATAATGATGCAAATTCATTAAAAAATTCATTCATTAAAAAAAACTCAATTCATTCAAAAATGTTCATTAACGGGTAAAAAACTTTTTATTTATATAAATTTTGTCATACCTTTCTAACCAAAGTTTTACTTTTAACGTTTTTGTGTCGATTTTTTTACTTTTGTCTTTTTAAGGTTTTTTGTGACGTTTATTTTAGAATGTTTTTATATTTTTTAATATAAAGTTTGACATGCAATTCTTGCCGATCAAATTTGATCGTCCAAAATTGATTTTGGAAGATCAAAATATCATTTTTTCTAAAAGTAGACAATCATTGATCATTGATTGGCCGCTATTTCGAGCGCTGACATATATATATATATATATATATATATATATATATATATATATATATATATATATATATATATATATATATATATATATATAATATATATATGTATATATATATATATATAACACAGCTGTTTCACTCAATGTAAAAGAGAGCCTAGCATCAAAAAGTATTTCAGTATAAAAAGTTTAAAACTTCACTAACTTTAAAATAATAGTAACTTTTTTCTTTAACTGCTTTCATCATCAAATAACAAAGTATGAAAGATCTCTCTTTTCTTGTTAAATAAGTATTTATATTAATTAAATAAATATTTATGATACCTAGTTTATTTAATTAATGTAAATATTTACATTAATTAAATAAATATTTACATTACATTTCTAGTTTTTGCACGTTTTACAGAAAACCTGATATGAATCAAATAAGATTTGATAACATATCTCTGTGCTTAATAGTTGACATTTGGAACACTTAGTCCGTTCTATCTGATTCAAATGTCATCCTCGTGATTTTTTTACAAAAAGTATTTTAATATTATTAAATTTATTGTTTTTAAATGAAAACATAATTTTTTTTTGATGGATGGCGTAAGCTATTGAAATTTGGGGCCATCCATAAAGTAAGTATGCAGGTATGGGGGGTTGTAGGTTTTCCAAAAGCGTACGAACGCGTACAAGAGGGAAGGGGTATTAAAGACAGTGTTTACCTATGCAGTATGACTATCATAAACATGTAATTATTTTTTTAAAAAAAAACATTGAATTTCACGTGTGTAACAAATCAGAATTGTTTTTTTTTTCTGACTTCAGTTACAATGTTTTTTTAAATTCTTTATAAATAATGAGAGAGAGAAAAATTGAGTTAATTTTGAAAAAAAAAAAATGTGCACGTATGTGAAGGGAAGGGGGGGGAGGTCTATGGATTAAGAAAAAAAGATTTATTTGTATAAAAACAAAACAAGATTTGTTGTTTTACAACAAATCTTGTTGATTTAAGGTGTACATTTTATTTGTTTTATTGCGATGATGTAACCTTAATGTATTACACCCCAAACTATTTATCAATAAATTTTGAAAAAGCAACTGTTTCGGCGAGTCAAATTTTGAAATATAAACTAAACAAAGTTACGCAGAATTTTTCTCTTTGGATTATCAAACTAATATCAGATAAGTTGTTAAATCCACCTCTTATCTAGTGTATATATTTGTTTATTAATATTATTTTATTTTATTTATTACTAAGTCAATTTTATTTTAATAAATATGTATTCAACTGGAAGGAAAATTTTGAAACAATACATTGGATGGAAAATGGTTGGGAAGTTAAATGTAACTTTCCTTTTATTAAGCCATTATTAAAGGTAAATAAGATCACTAACAGTGTTTACAATTACATTTCCATTTTAATGACTGTCTTTAAAATAACGGTTTATTTAGTTCAATGGCTTTTGCCTATTGAGTTTAATATGACTAGTAATGATGAGTTAAATAAAATGTGCCTAAAGTTAACAAGCCAAAAAAGGAAATATAAAAACAATTTTGTAGCTATAAAAAGTGAAAAAATCTTTAAAATGCAACTATCGCAAGCTCCATGCCAAAAAAAAAATCCAGATGACTTTTTCACTTTAAATAGGAGTCAGGAGCTACTGAGTCAAATTGATCATTTAACTTCTGAAAATAGAACAAATGTGGAGCAAATAGAGAAATTAAAATGCAGGTATCTAAGTTGGAAGCTGAAATTACAGATTTAAATTCCAAAGATAGAGCTCTAAACAACACATTGTAACACACAAGTTCTCAATTAGAGACTAATAGTATTAGGCTAAAATAGAAGGAGCAGTTCCAACTTATTTAAAAAAAAAAAGACTAAAAACAGCACAATGTAAGTTTGGATCTGCTTATACCAAAAATGAAAGATGTTAAAAAGGATTTTTAAATGCAAAAATCAGTGATATAAACCAGAACAGTTGTCAAATTCGCAAATGTTTTGTTAGCGGTTATACAGATTTTTTTTTATTCTTACTTAGACTATGACAGCATCAACATTCTCTTAAATATGATCACAACATCTTTTGAAGGTTTGGGATCCCTTCAGGCTCACTTGAAACACCCATGATAAATAAATAACAAAACAAAGAAAAAAAGGTGCCAAAAAGTTTTATTATATTTTAATAGCATTTCTTAGTATGCTTAATAAAGAAAGTAAATTATATATTAAAAAGTACTATTAAATATCTGGTTTTATATTCTATTTTAACATGATATTGTAGATATTAAATATTTTTTGCGTTTTGCCTTTTTCTTAAAATATGTAGCGGTTATACAGATTTTTTTTTATTCTTACTTAGACTATGACATAATGTCATAAAAACTTTGTTTTTATGATGTACTAGCATACATATTTTAAGATATTTGAGTGAATAAATTTTGCGACATTTTCTTAGTAATTAAAGGTTAACTTATTTTTGAATAAAAATTGTTAATATACCTGAAATTCAAAACATGGTGCTGAAATGATAGCATTTACTTATTTATAACTGCTTATCAGTAAAAAGGGTTTCAAGTCATTACCATCAGGCAATAATTAAAAAAAGTCATGATCATCAATTCTTTTTGATTGAGTTGTGCAAGTTTTATTACCAACTATGTACTAAGCAACTATGTACTGATTGTACAATTTTTATAATCAACTATGTACTAAGTACTGAGTTTATATTATAATCAACTATGTACTAAGCACTGATTAACTACATACTAAGCACTGATTTTGTTTGTGCTTTTTAGGTTCTAAAAGAAAAAAACACAAATATAAACCATACTCAGAGCAAACAAAATGACTTTGGAAAGGACATCAAGCAAGATGATTCTGTGAGGATTAGAAAACAAGATGATTCTGGGAGTATCAGAAAAAACGATTATTCTTTGAGGATCAGAAAAAATAATAATTCAGAGATCAGGCCATTGAGTTCTAAAAATGAAAGTAAGTTTTTCTTTCAACTATTTCAAAACATTTCACAAAAATAATAATAATTTGATAATATTTTAAATGTTGTATTTTAAAGTTTATTTTATTTACGGTTGATTGATTAGTTTTTTTAATGTATATATAAGTTGTTCTAGAAATATATGGATGGAAGTAATCTTAAAAAACTGATCCTTTTCATAAAATTTATAAGATGTATTTGAATCTTTAACAACAATGTTTTGCAAAATCCAAATTATTTTTAATTATAATTAGTGCAGTGTTTATATAATGATCCAATAGATAATTGGTATGGTGTTCATATAATGGTTCCAGTGATAATTAGTGCAGTGTTCATATAATGGTTCTATTAATGACTAGTGCAGTGTTCATATAATAGTTCAGTTCATAATTAGTGCAGTGTTTAATTTGTAATTAGTTAATTTGTTTAATTGATAATTTGTGCAGTGTTTAATTGATAATTAGCAGGGCTCGAATTAAGCTTGATTTGATTGATTTCACACCTTCGCGCTTAGTTTTTTTTTTAAAAAAATATTTTCGCTATTTGTTTGTTTTTTTGTTAATTTTTTTGTCTTTTCTAATTCAGCATTATTTTTTTTAGCCTTTCTTAAAAGTAATGTTTTTGTCGAAGTTTTTTACTAGGTATCATAAAAATTGTCACACTAAATTTATCTTTTGAATTTTATTCAACATAAAGCGCTTTTGAATTTGAAGCATAAACTAAATATAACTTAAATATACTTTTAAGTTATATTTAGTTTGATTTACTTTTTACTGATTAAAGTTCATCACAGTAAATTTACTTATAAACTAAATCAAAACAACCATTTAAGTTACTACAGTTACTCAACTATTTTATTTACTTAATATACTCAAAGACTTGCAAAAGTTAGCCAAAAAAATGTTTTTAATTATATCTTATATGTTGTTGACACATAATTTTACCTAAAAATTATTTTAATAAGTAATCTTGAATAGAAAATAAAAAATCAATACCATTTTTTATATATTTTCATTTTATTTAAAGCAATATCAAGATTAAATACTTTCTATAAATATTTCCATAAGTTGTTTTTTAGGAATTTTTTAAAAAAAGAAATCTATTTCAACAAAATAAT
This sequence comes from Hydra vulgaris, assembly GCF_022113875.1. Taxonomy (NCBI): domain Eukaryota; kingdom Metazoa; phylum Cnidaria; class Hydrozoa; order Anthoathecata; family Hydridae; genus Hydra; species Hydra vulgaris. Next base: position 39,236,170 of record NC_061157.1, read on the forward strand.
TTTAGTCTTCTGAAATTCTCTTATTCAAATAATTTTTAATTGAAATATGAAACAAAACAAAAAAAGGAAAAATTTTAAAGAATTTTAACGCTCAATAATTATAAATTTAATTCAGCAGCTTCCTTAATACCCAGCATAGCAAGAATCGTTGCTGAAAGGTAATAGTGTATCTAGCTACACTAACAATATAAGATTTAGAACATAGTGGAAGTGAAGAAGAAAGTTTTATTTAAACCATAAACATTTTGAATAGTAAATTTTATTTTGTTTGTTGAAAATAATTTTAAAAGTAGAAACATTCTATTGCAAACATTAAACCAGTGATTGCCACAGTTAAAATAAAAATTAAGTTATAAAAAGTTTGAATTAAAATTAGTTAATTATTTTACTTCTGTTCAAAGAATTTTTCTTCTAAAAAAATAATTTAAGCATATTCTTAAACTTTTTTGCTTCGTATTCTTAAACTTAAGGATAATTTGATTTATTAAGTCAAATTTTTCACTTTTTATTGCAAACCAATTTGAATGAAAAAATTGAATGAAAACATCAACTTGAAAACCATTTGAATGAAAAACTTAATTATACTTAAATTTTTAATAGTAGGTTGAATCAAGAAACAATAAATTATAAAAAACGTGGTATCTAATGTTTTTTTGCTTTGATCGTGCTCCTTTAGTCTATAGATTTTAGTCTTGTATGGTCTATAAGCATGTTTTTTGTAAATATGAACTTTAAAGTTTTATGACAATAATGTTTTAATTTATTAATTAGAGCAGTTCTATTTATTTACTTAGTTTTATTTTAAATGCGTTTTATGTTATTAAGGTTATAAACTGTATAAAACTACGTCACAAAGTTGTTTTACATTAACACAAGCTTTTTATATTGTTAAAACAACTTTGCAGTTTGTTTACAATAACAATTAAATACTCTTTAAAAATAACACGTGTTTTATTGTTAGTGTGAATGTATTAACTAGTTTTCTATGACTGGTTTAAATATTGTAATGTTTGATTTTTACTCTAACTTTTATACTTGTTAAGTAAAAACAATTACTACAAGTAATATCTTAATAGTATTAAATATGTTACTTGCTCATTATATTATAACTGCAACTTGAACTTTAAATAATAACTTAAGCTGTAAATTATAAATGCTGGAATTAATGCATTTCATAAGAAAATATACCTAAGAGAAGCTTAATGAATCCTCCAAATGGTCCTGAAGAGCGCAAGATTGAAGATTTTTGGACAATAGTTAAAGGAGTTCTTCCTGCGACAGATGGAGTAACAAAAAATAAAAAGGACTTCCAAAAAATGTGGAATAATGCCATCAGTAAGGTGAAAAAAGAAAATCTGCAGAATGATGGCATCAACATGCTATAAAATTCTATCTCTTGCCAAACAGCCCATCAAGCCTCTCAAAAAGTTGAAACCCTAATTGATGTATTTAAAATATTTAAAAAACACATTTAAAAAATAAAAATTGAAATAAAAAACATTGTTGGTTTTAGAGAAATCTCAATTTAAAGTTGACTGAATTTTTCCGTGTCCACCCAATAATGTACAAAAGATGTAAAGATGGAGGGGGAGCAAAAAAATTTTTTTCACAATTAGATTTAATAATTATTTAATTTATTAGTTAAATGGTTTAGTTGATAATTTGTGCCAGTTATAGATAATTAGTGCTTACTTAAGATATGGCAATATTAAAGCAGCTTAACAGGTGTCTCTTGCTTTAAATAGTTGATTGCTTTAAATAAGTTAATTTTTAAGAACTCATCTAGGTTGAAGGTTTTTAAAAAATTATTTGAATTATCAGAATTATTTTTACGGTTGTTTGAACCTCAGTTGTTCTTATTTAAGGAAATTTTTGTATGTTTTTATTTATGCATTTTATAAATATATATAAATTTAGTTACATTGAAAAGCAAGTCTTGTTTTTACTACCATCAACATGTAATTATGTTGAATATCTACATAAGCAGCAAAATTTCTTAAAAATTTAAATTTTAATTAATTATCAAATTTGTGAACTTCATAAAACAAAACTTCAATAACCATAAATTCAATTTAGTTTCGTGATCTTTAATAAACAAAATTCAATTTAAAAAAATATGGAGTTTTAAAATGTATGCTACTTACTGATGGATTGTCCATTCTGAAGACTAAAACACAAGCTTTTTTGATACCAAACTTATAAAAGAATTTTTTTAATGTAGTTCGCTGTTTGTTTTCCTATCGTAACAAAGGTGATAGATATTCAACATAACTACATGTTGATGGTAGTAAAAACAAGACTTGCTTTTCAATGTAACTAAATTTATATATATTTATAAAATGCATAAATAAAAACATACAAAAATTTCCTTAAATAAGAACAACTGAGGTTCAAACAACTGTAAAAATAATTCTGATAATTCAAACTTGATTACAACAGATTCATTAAGGTATGACATATTTATACCATGGTAGCGACATATATGTCTTTTTGTTGAATCAACTTTTAACAGTTTTGATATTAGTTTTGATTAATAAGTATTCTTAAAAACCTGAATTGAATGGAAAAATAACCTGTAATCCACTTCAACCAAAATTTTGTTATGTGCAATTTAATTTGCTATATTGCAAGACACATATGGATTGCTTTGATGTGCTACTTTTAATGACTATGCATATTAGCTTCTTTTTTTATTCACACACTTATGTGAGAGAGAGAGATTGGTTGAGATTAATGGGTTGAATGTTTTGTTTTTGGTCATATTAAAATTTTTTTAAATTTTATACCATAAATATAAAATATAAATTTTATAGCAAAAGTTAAACTTTTTTAAATAAATTTTTTTATAATAAAATATATTAAAAATCTTTATAAAATAAGTTTTATCTTTATTTAATTATTTATATTTGGATATATTATTTATTTTTTTATACTTTCTTTTTTTTTAAAAAAAAAAATAAAAAATCATGGGCTTTATTTGAAGGCTATGATTGTGATTGTCTTAATTTTCATTATTTGATTGTGCAGCAAGCACTTATTTGATTAAAAAATTTTTTAGTTGTCAGCTTTATTGATCAAAATGTTGGTCCCAGCAATTAATTCATAAAAATTTAAATGTTTTTTTTTTTTAAAAAAACATTTATGCAATTTTGTTGATAAAATTTAGATTCAATAAAATTTTTAGGAGCAAAATAAACTTTTCATTACTTGATACTTTTCACAGTCAATTGTATATTAATATAATATTTATATTAATTAGTTTTACATGTTTTTATATTAATTAGTTATATATTGTTTATATTAATTTGTTTTACATATTTTTTTTTTTAATAGATACAAAGATTAGTAAAGAGTCATCTTGCAGAAACAATGCTAAAGTTTCTTCTAAAAATAATCAACCTTTGAATAATAGGGGAAAATCCTTAAAGCAAAACTTAGCAGATGATAAAAAAATGAAATCCTCAATGCAAAATCATACACTGTCAGATGATAAAAAAATGAAATCCTCAATGCAAAACCATACACTGTCAGATGATAAAAAAATGAAATCCTCAATGCAAAATCATACACTATCAAATGATAAAAAAGTAGTGGATAAACAAAATGTTTTATCTGAACTATTTGGATCAGAATCTATGATAGAAAAACTTAATGAGTTTAGTTTTGAAGAAATACAGAAGAATGTTTGTACGAATTCTGAAACTTTTATTGTTGGCTCATTTTCTTTTGAACCTCCTCTTGGATTAAGTAACATAAACTTTGAATATGATAAATCGCCAAAAAAAGATTTATTTCATCTACAATCACCTGATATTGATTCAAAAAATAGAAAAAGTAGCTCAGGAGCATTAAAGAAATTGAAAATGAATAAAACAGGTGTCATAAACCATTGTCATTCAGAAAATGATGTTGCATCGACAAATAATGTAGAGTTGTTAAATGTCGCATCGGTAAATAATACTGCAATAAAAAATATTGCATCACTAAAATTAGAGAAAGAGTTTAACTCCCCTATGAATACAGAAGGGTTTGTTAATAGTCTCATCAGAACTCCTATATCAATGTTTAAGAAAAAAGAAGGCATCCCTCAAGAAATGTTATTTATCTCTCCAAATATAAATAAAAAAAATATAACTCCTAATCCAAAAAACTTTTTTAGTATGAATGAAGATCCAGTGGCACAAAGAATTAATTCTCCGCTTAGAATAGAAAGTGCTCCAAACCCAAAAGTTTCTGATAGTGTTGAAAACTTTACAAAACTTGTGGCAACTGAAGAGGCTATTTTTACAAGTTCTCTAAATAAATGGAACAAAATACTTGAAAATGGAGTACCTGAAGAAGGTAAATAATTTTATATTTGGAATCTTTTCACCTTAAGAAGGGAATAGAATTTTTATTTTTAAGAAACTACTATATATTATGTACAATATTGGAAGATATTTTTGCTAAAAGATAAAAATTTTTTTGCAGGTTTTATTTTTGCCTTCTTGAATACAAAAATTGGCAAAAGCTCTGCAACAGTCAATAATTATTGATGAGTTCACATATATTCTCATATATTCAAAATATGTGTTTACCAGTAAAATAGGTTTTTTGCAAAATTTTTGAAATTTATTTTTTAGTTATTAATATATTGATATTTGGATCTAAAATTGGGGAAATAAATCCCACCAAAATTTCTTCAGCAAAAATATCTTCCATTAAGATACAATATAAATAAATGCAGTGGCTTTGAAGCTCAAACTTTGCAGCTTTTCATTAGTTCTCTTATAAAACAACCTCTCTGCTGTCCTCTTTTTGATTTGAGTTTTACAGTCTTCTTTAGTTGAATTTGAAAAGGTTCACCAGTTTCCAGATCAGTTGTAAGTTATACTAGTTGGTTGATAACAAACTTCCAGTTTTTATCTTGAATTTTCCCAAAACTTCTTTTTCAGGAATAAGGCCTTCACTTCACAAACTTTCCTTTACATACTTTTATTGCTTTAAAGTAAATAAGTTGTTGTTGTGGTTCATTCTTTGCTTGCTTTAATGTTGTGAGTTTTTCTATTATAAGAATATTATAAATATTAGAATGTTTTCAATTTTTTGAGGTTATCAAGTGAGTTTTTACAAGTAAAAGTAAAATCCCTCTGTTGGCATACAGGTATTCCATAATTGCAATGTTGTCCATCATTGCAAGTATTTTGTTTACATACTTCACTTCACAAATCCTTCTGTTGGCATACAGATACTCCATAATTGAAATGTTGTCCATCATTGCAAGTATTTTGTTAACATCACTTCACAAACTTTTACATACTTTAGTCACTTTAAAGTGAATAAGTTATTATTTTAAGCTAATGTTGTTGTGAGTTTTTCCTTTATAAGAATATTATGCGTAACTGCTGGTTGCTGAAATTCTTTACCAAGATAGCTTATTGGTTGATCATTTATCTATTTCTAACTTTGAGTAACTCAGTAAGGCTTTTATTATGTTCTTTAAAAGACTTCTTGAAACCTACTAATCATTTTTAAAAAATTCACCTTGCCATATATCATTAAATAAATTAGTTTTTTTAATTCAGTTTTGTTTTGCAATTGCTTACAAATTGTTTTGTTTGCAATTGCTTGCCTTTAAAGATTTCCTTAAAAGAAACTCTATCAATTTGATAGATTTTCTGCATTAGTTTAGGACTTCTTTTCCAAGTAAGGCTTATTCATTCTTTTTCAATAGATGTTACTTATAATAATTCTTTAATGCTTGGTTACCCAACTTTTAAGTTTTCCCAGAAGTTTCTTATTCGTGTTATTTTTTACTCATAGTCATCTGGATATTGTATAGTGAGTATTTCTTTGAGATTGCACAATTATTCAGTCACTGTTTTTAACTTATGTGACTGTTTTTACCATTTTTCTTTGTATATTAAAGAATATTATACTATATATTGTATATTATTATATATCACTATCACAGTTTATCAGTTAATTTTAAATACTTAGGATTTTTACTTTTTTAACTCCTTAATTTGTCAATTTGGTAAATATATCATTCAATTGTGGGTTTGGATAATATGTCAAAATGTTCTTTTTAGCATTGGTACACTTAATGTTGATAACATGTTTGGTTTTATGTTTATTAAATACAACTCAATTCTTTTGGTTACCAACTCATACATTTGTTTAATACTTATTTTGTAACATACTAGTTTCAACCCATGTTCAGTATATTGTCTCTATGTTTTAGTATTCTCTTATTTAACAATAAAAAAAAAAAATTGTTTTTTTACAACTGTTAAACTTAAACTAATTTATTCTCATTGTTATTTATTAATTGTTTTCTCCTTTTGTGTCATAGTTATTTATTAATTGATTTTGTCTCCTTTTGTGTCATAGTTATTTATTACTTGATTTTGTCTCCTTTTATCTAATTGTTATTTATTACTTGTTGTCATCTTTCGTGTCATTGTTATTTATTTGTTGTTATTGTCTACTTTTGTGTCATTGTTATTTATTACTTGTTATGTCATTGTTATTTATTACTTGTTGCTGTTTCCTTTGTGTCATTGAATATTACTGAAATTTTACCGGCTGTATTCCATATTCTAACATTCAGGTAGTTTTTTTCGTTTCTGGCTGCAATTTTTAAAAAAATCACTCTTGTTTACATTGCTGTTGTCACATAGTTTCCTACTTCTGTGTTATTTTTGTGTTATTTCTTCCTCTAACAGTTTTTATTGTTGTATTGTCAGAAGCTTCCTAATCGCTAATTACTTTACATACAAGTTTATGACAAGGTTCAATATCTTTGATTTCTCCATTGTTAATTGATTGTATTTTTTCTTCTAGTTTTATATTTGAAAATTTAAAATATTGATCATATTTTATTAATGTAACCATATTTACTGTTTAGATAAAAATAAGGTAATTTGTAAAATTACCTTATTTTTATCTAACCTAAAAATAAGGTAATTTGTAATCTATAAATCAAATAAATATTTATTCTCAACATGTTTATGAATAAAAATTGATATTATGGCAGGCATACTAATTGCTTTTAGTACAAGGAGATATTTTGGCAGCAATTGGACAAGCCCAACTCTTTACACAAAAACGATTTAAACAATTTAAAGAACTTATTGAATTGCACAAGGTGAAATTGTTTTCTAATGAATTTAACATAGAAATACTATAAATAATGAATTTTTAACGTATTTGTAGAGGTTAAAAATTTTTATCATTGCAGTTTTTTATCTTTCCATAAAAATATATATATGTATAAATATATATATATATATATATATATATATATATATATATATATATATATATATATATATATATATATATATATATATATATATATATATATATATATTTAGGATAAAAATGCTGAAAAAGTTGCACTTGCTTCTGATTTAGATGGATTTTGGGATATGATTTACTTTCAGGTTGTAATATTTCAAAGTATTTTTGATAAAATGTTTTCATAACATGTTTTTTTCTTTTTTTATAACTTGATTGTGACATTAGACTAGTTGTAGTGCATTCAGCAAAACAAAATAAAATTATTAAATTATAATATAAGGCATAAATCAATATAAACATTAGCAATAGTAGACTAGTGATAGAACACATCTTCAAGTGAATAAAATATTATATTTTAGTAGACTAGTGATAGAACACATCTTCAAGTGAATATAATATTATATTTTAGTTGACTAGTGATAGAACACATCTTCAAGTGAATAAAATATATTTTAGTAGACTAGTGATAGAACACATCTTCAAGTAAAAAAAACATTCAAAATTAAAATTTTTCAACATTTTTTTTTTTTTTTTTTTTTGTGTAGCTTCTTCTTAACAAGTTTTATGTTTTGGAGTTAAGGTTAGAGAGTTGCAAAAAAACTAAAAAAAAACAAACTGCTGTGTCTCACTGAGAAAAGTGAATTCATTTAAAATAAAAAACTTATAGTAGAGAGTTGATAATCTTTGTTACTATTGTAAATAGGTCAAGGATGTTCATAAAAGGTTTAGTGAGTTGGATGTTCTAGAAAAAAACAACTGGCAAAAAGAAATATGCCATCAAAATGAACAAAAAGAAAAACCTATTAACAAAAAGAAACATGCCATTAAGGTTTAATTTTTAACTTAATAATTTTATTCTTTTATACTTTTGTATGTATTCAAAATCCTAATCTTTTTTTTGCAATTTATGATGGTTTTATATAATGGTGTGTAAATGTGTGTGTGTGTGTGTGTGTGTGTGTGTGTGTGTGTGTGTGTGTGTGTGTGTGTGTGTGTGTGTGTGTGTGTGTGTGTGTGTGTGTGTGTGTGTGTGTGTGTGTGTGTGTGTGTGTGTGTGTGTGTGTGTGTGTGTGTGTGTGTGTGTGTGTGTGTGTGTGTGTGTGTGTGTATATATATATATATATATATATATATATATATATATATATATACATATATATATTCTTACTTCTCTTTAAAAACCTTAAATATCCTTTAAAAAAGTTATAATTTGACTGCTCTCCTTAATTTCTCCTTCTTTTTTTTTTTAGAAAATTTTATAAATATATATATATTATATATATATATTAATTTATAATAATTTTCCTAATATTAAAATTATAATAATTTTCCTAATATATTAATTTATAATAATTTTCCTAATATTAAAATAATTATATCTTAAATCTCCTTAAAATCCTTACCTTTAGCCTCAGTTTTAATAGTGTGAACTGTGTGTGTGTGTGTGTGTGTGTATATATATATATATATATATATATATATATATATATATATATATATATATATATATATATATATATATATATATATATATATATATATATATATATATATATATATATATATATATATATATAAATTTGTTTTGTAAATAAATTTTTCTTCAGAAGAATATACAACCTAATGTTATAAATAAAGATAAAAAACGTACTGATTTCCGGCAGTTTAGACAACAAATGATGCTTAAGAGCCAAGAAAACAAGGTTTTTATTTTCTGTTTTGAATATGAAATATATAATAAATTCCTTTCCAAATTTAAATATGAAATATATGTTTAAATGTTTAGCTCTGTTATTTACTATAAAATATTTATAATTATAGTGAAAAACATGCTTTTTATAATTATTCGTCATTAGTAATTGTCATTCTGTATTTAAAAAATTGAGTTATTTTTTAAAATTTAAATATGAAGGTAGATACAGTCTTTAATGAATTGGACCCACTTTCGTTTAATTCAATGAGCAAAGATAAAAATTATGATGCTGTTGTAGTTAATGATGAATTCTCTGCAGATTCCTTGGAAGAAACATCTCCAGATAAGCATTTAATTCTAAACAAAGAAAATTGTATTCCATTAAGCAATTTAAGACGGTCTACTAGAAAAACTCCTTCAAAGTATCGTTTTATTGAATCTCAGAAGATGGTAAATTATTATTTTAAAGCTTTATTTCAGATTGAAGTTTTTTTTTCCTTTTGTTAAAATTAATTTTCATGTTCATATTTAAATGCAGACACCAAAAAGTGTGGCATGCAAGTTGTTTACTGGTAGCATAGCAAGACATGATTTGCAACCTGTAAGTATGAATCAATATTTCAATAGTTGTATTTTATTATTGAAAAGAAAAGGAAAAATTCTTCTTTATGTATTACAAATTATAACAGCATAAAATGGTTTTTCAACTTGTTACAAGATTTGTAATTTTTGTAATGATTTGTAATCTATCACAATTGGTAAATTTATTAAATAGTAATAATTTATAACACATCACATTGGCAAATCTATTGAATAACATCATGATGAAATAATTATTATATGTAAATTATCCACCCCGACTGTTTTTATTTTGTGAATCCATTTAATACTGTTAATTAAAATAATGACATCCAATTAAAATTTTTAAACACATTTCTAATATCTTATATAACAAGTATCTAATTTAGGTGTTATATATATATATATATATATATATATATATATATATATATATATATATATATATATATATATATATATATATATATGGTCAATTCCATACATCACGCATGTCACTTTTCAGATGTATATAAGCTGAAATTTTATAATAATAAAAAAAAAAGCACTATTAGATGCATAAATCTGTTGCCAAACATGACTTTTACAACATAAAAACATAAATTCTTAATTTTAAGTATGTAAAACATTTAATTTATACATATAATGATGGTCACGCATGTCACTTGAATTGGACAAGTCATAATTTCATCATCAAAAAACACTAATTTCCTGAGCCGTTATAAACACTATCTGTGTCATTTTTAAACGCAATATACTTGAATCTATAACAAAACGGAAAATATTAAAAAAAAACACCAGAATGTGTAGTACATGAAAGTGGTAATACATTTTCCAAAATTGTGTACTTCACGCACGTCACATTTGTATCTATCACGCACATCACATTTCAGATAAAAATGCAATATAATTTATTGTTACAGTTATAATTAATTGTTTGCAAGTCTTATGTTATAATTGTCCCACAAAATTATTAGCAAAATTTCATTGATGATTCCATTAAATTTAACAAAGTAGTATACATATATGAAACGTTTAGGAAAAAGTTTATGCTTGCTTTACAAGCAAATAAACAACACAAAAAACACAAAAACAAATCAGCGCAAATCAGGAATTGATGATAAATCATCAGAAAAGTTATAGATTGTACCACGTATTACTTTTGGAATTACAAGTGTCTTAACAATGTCACTAATGGAGAAAATAGATATGTCATCAACAGAAGGATACACAAATTACTGTATTGAAGTTCCATGACGCCTCATACACTGGATGTGCCAGTTATCAGGTGTTTTATGCACACCAGAGACCACACTGCCCACATAATGAACATATTTGTCCAGAGCCTTGCCTCGGGACTTAACAAGCACTCGAACTACCAATAATCACCATTTTCAATACCTCTTTGAGAGAACTGAGGCAGCTGTGGAATTTCATCATCTGTATCATCTTAAAAGAGGTCTGCAGATGGTTTTAAGGTAAATGAATTTCCGGCTCTGGTTGTTGTACTTTTAATGAAGCTTTGTGCATTAGTTGAAGAGTTGACCTAATTTAAAAAATATAAAATATGATAAAATGCATCAAAATATTTTAAATGAATAAATAAATTGCTATAATATTTTGTATTGTAAATAAATTCAACTTCATAGATGTTTTGGACAATTTTTTATAAATAAACAAAATAAAATAATTTGTTTTATAATTACAACTAACATATATGATTGGAATATTTGAGTACATACCTCAGAATCCAAGTCAAGCAAGTCACACTCATACTGGAGTTGAGGTGGATGAACATGAAAACGTCTGACACCTTTATCATCACAGTCCCAATGATGATCATTAGATTTTAAATGCACTTTTTTGGCTGATAAAAACACACAATTACCATCTAACAATTCAAGTGTACTTTCTTCGTCAACTGGGCTTGAGAGAATAACATGTATATTTGTCTCTGTTACTCTGAGAACTGTCACAAAATACTTTGCATTAAGAACACATTGAGTATTTCGTGTCATTAATGCACACCACACCAAGCGTTTGGCTGTTCCACCAATGCCATCAACAGCCCCTTTTCCATGCGAGGTAGCAAAAAATGACCACCTGAGTCATTCAAGGTGAAAAGCTGCCCTAATATTGTTGAGCAATGCAAACATATTTGTTTTTCATTTGTGAAGCTGGTCCATCGCTGAAGATGTCAAAATGCTTGCAAGCGGAGTTGGTTTGAAAGTAAGTTTTAAACACCATTACAATCGAAGCTGTCACTGTGTTTTTGTCATGAGTGATGTTATCAGAAATCACAACAAAGGAATGAGGAGATTGAGATGTGCCATCCCAAAGACAAGCTGTAAACAGAGATATCTGGCTTTGCATCCAGTGAGCTGGCTGAATTTCATCTTGCTATTGACAAGTATAATTTTCAGCAAAGTCAATTCGTAGCAATATATTTCTTTGAGATGAATTTAATCTGAGATGATTGTACAGACCAGCTTGTTTCCGCTTTATGTAATGATGACAAATAAAATTGGGCAACTGACGCCTGAACTCCTGCAGAAATAAGACAACACAATTGCAACTTAAATACTATGTTACATTCGATTCTTTTCTAATATATAGTGGCATAAATGAAATATTAAATGCATTCTTAGCAAAATCTTTTTAATATTTCATTTATTGAGAGCATGTAATTTGTTAAAATATTAACATTTGATGCATATATAATATGGCTTTACTCACCTCAAGAAGGCTAATTAACGACTGAGTCACGGTCACCTTAACAAATTGTTCTCCGCCAAGAAGCTCATTTGTCGTTTTCTGCCACTGACTAATGCTGACCATTATTTCTTCATTTTCGACTGCAAGGTGCTGAAAAGATGCAGCATTTTGGCAGAATGTGCATTCATTGAAGAAGCACTTTTCTGATGGGTTGATACATAAAGTATTCTTTATGATAATGAGTGGACTTCCGTCCACTCATTATCATAAAGAGGAATGGATTCAAAGTATGGTGCTAACACATTCACTACATGTATAAAGTTGTAGTGAATAGAACAGACACAGACATTGTGAGGTGTCTCAGCACAGAGTAAAACATGTTTCAGATGTAAACTAGCAAATTTTGATTTTCCAATTTTTTCATTTTTGTACGACTGTTGAAACTGCTTGTGAGCCTCTCTTAATGCTAGCTGAAGATGTCTCTGAAAAACATGCATATGTATGAAAATATATAACATGTAAAACAATGTGTTCTTAAGTTAATTATCTCATAATCATGTAGCCAATTAACTTATCTTATCCTCAATTTTATCTACCCCTATACAGTTCCTATAAAAGTTACTTCATTATATAAATATATCGTTATACTTGGTATATTATTATGTAATAAAATGAATATATACCTTTTAAATTAATTTGTCACCATCTTTAACAAAGTCTCTTTGTCCTGGTGCCATTCTTGAGATATCATCCTTTTGAAAAAAATTTATCACAAGCTCTACCACATCAGGAGACAAAGCAGTTGAACGGTGTGACACAGTAAGATTGCTGGGAGACTTTCCTAATAAGTGTTGACAAACATTATGCTTGACAAATGCACGTTTCCTTGGAGAATGAGGCATTGTTGAATTGACTTGTTGAATTGAATTGTTGAATAAAACTCTATTGATGGCACGTTTCTCAGCACTCTTTGTCTTGAATGGAGTTTCTTCATGTGCTTCTATTGACTCTTTCAATGCTTTTTGTCTTTGTCTATATGCTCGCGTCCTTAATTTATCTTGTTCACGCTTCTTATTCTGCTCCTCCTCATTGTAATTTGCTCTGTCTCTTTTTGCTCTCTTTCTTTGCTCCTATACTCTTCATTTCGTCCTCTATATTCCTTTTGGAGTTGAAATTTTGTTTTTCCCATTATTACTGTAAAGAAACGAAACAATTTTAAAATTTAATTGTGGTAGTCTAAATTAAAAAAAAAACAATTTTTAAACATATGCTATACACATAAAATTGTTTTACTTTCAGAAAAAAATACATTTCAATTTGTAATATAAGATAAAATCAGCACAAATGGAAACAAATATATGTAACCACTATTTAAATAATTAAAATTTAATTTAGGTCTATACTTAATTAACATTTTTCCTTAAGATTTAGCAATCATGCACGTTACAGATAAAAAATGGTGACGCACGTGATATAAAAGTTCATGCACGTCACCACTTATAAAAATAATATACAATAAAAAATAAAATCATATAATCAAGTTTTTTAAACATAATTACAATTATATGATGCTGACTTTAGTTTTAGAAAAGAATGATATCTTAATTCATCTTAATATAAAAATACATAAAAAGAGTTTTAAAAAATAATCACACACCTCACATTAAAAATAAAAATATAAAATAAATGAGTTACTTACACTTAGTGAAGATGTTGTCAATCAGAGTGTTAAAACATGTTCACTGTACAACGTCACAAATAAAACAAAAAATGAGCTTTGGTTTTGACCTTTCACTTTAAATATACAAACAAACCCGATTTGCACAATTTTGTAATATTAGTTATGAAAAATATCACATTGTTATAAATAGCTAAAAAATATATTATTCATGGCAAATATATTATGATATTCTATATAACATTAGTTAAATACAACAGAAATCGAAAAAGAAAACAAAAAAGACCCAAACTATTAGTTAACTTTTTACTCATAATGTCCTGATTTTGTGGAATTGACAATATATAAATATATATATATATATATATATATATATATATATATATATATATATATATATATATATATATATATATATACATGTGTGTTGGAAGTTACTGGAAGAGAAAAGATGAAGGTTGTAGAGCAAGATAATGATTGACAGATGACTTTAAAGATTGCAAATTATATGAATCAAGAAAGTAAGATGAAAGAAGCAAATTCCAAAGAACTGATGTTCGAGGGAAAAAACTAGACGAATAAGAGTTTTTGGAGCACTTAGGAACAGTAACAGAAAAAGGGTGAGACTTAATTGAATGACGAGTAACACGAGAATGAATTTTAGTAGATGGCACAAGAGGCGCTAGCTCTTTAGAGCAGTGCCCATTATAGTATTTGTAGAAAAGAGAAGCAACATTACGATGATGTGACAAAGGTTGAAGGTTGGCTGCAAGAGCAGGTCCAACTATGTTTACAATGCGTTTTTGCACCTTGTCTAAAAGAGAAAGGGCATCATTAGAAGATCCGCCCCAGATATGGAAACAGTATTCCATACAAGGTTGGATTTGAGATTTATAGAGATAGAGAATAGAATCCAGAGTAAAAAAGTGTCGAGCTCGATAAAGAGATGCAACTGTTGATGATGCTAATTTTGCAACGGATTTGATATAAGGTTTCCAAGAAAGATCAAAAGTGAGAGTTAATCCTAGAAGATGAAGGGTAGATGACTCATTGAGTACATTACCGTTCATAAATAAAGGAAGGTCTAAGTTATTGCGATAATGATTGGCTGAAAAAAATTGAGTTTTATCTGAATTAAAGTTCACCAGCCACTGCGAGCCCCATGCTGTAGCAGAAGTGAGATCTTTTTCAAGCTCAAATGCCCCCTGTAAGCAATCAGAGGGAGTTGGCTTCTTATCGTGACAACAATAAATGGTAGTATCATCAGCAAACAATGCCACCTTAGATGTGAGAATATCTGGAAGATCGTTAATGTAAATTAAAAAGAGTTAAGGGCCAAGGATTGAACCTTGAGGAACCCCTGATATTACAGAATAAGAAGTCGAGAGCTGTCCATCAAGGACAACTTTTATACTACGACTGGAAAGAAAGGATTCAATAATCTTAAAGATGTTTCCAGATACACCGTAAGAAGAATGCTTATGGAGAAGACCAGCATGCCAAACTTTATCAAACGCTTTAGAAATGTCAAGAGCAATGACCTTAACCTCTCCACCTTAATCTAATGCACAATAAAACTTATCGGTTATTACTGTTAGCAAATCAGCTGTAGAACGAGAAGATCGAAATCCATATTAATGGTCAGAAAGTAGGTTATGAGATTCAAGATGAGAGATTAAGTGTTTGTTAATTAAAGATTCAAAAACCTTGCTTATGATAGGAAGAAGACTAATGGGACGGTAGTTAGATGAATCGGATCGCTCTCCAGAATTTTTAAAAATAGGGATAACAGATGCTGCTTTCCAGTTAGATAAAATCTTTTTTGCAATGGTTCCTAGCAGTAATAAACAGATGTCTGTTTTCTGGAGAATTGTTTTGCTGATAGATATGGAAGTAATGGTTTCGATTGGCAATTGCAGCAGCACAATGCGAGGAAAACCATGGAGAAGAGTGATGCTTGACCTGGAATCATCGAGAGGGAATGAAGGATTCCATGCCAGCCTGAATCCACAAAGTTATGTAAGAAGCACATTTGTCAATAGGAAGACAAAAGATACCCAGGGGCCATCACAAAGAAAATCAAGGAAAGAGTCCCAGTCAGCTTTAAGGTAGTTGTAAGATGTACGATGATAGGGGGATTCTGCTGATAAAGAAGAATGAGATAATAGTTTTAGAGAGACCAAACCATGATTGGAGGCACATAAGGGTGAGTGTGGAGAAACTGAGCACTGACTAGGATCAGAAACAAGACATAAGTCGAGTAGAGAAGGTAAATGATTCAGGTTATCTGGAATGCGAGTTGGAAAGTTGACTATTTGAGTTAGGGATTAAGAAAGACAAAAGTTGTGGGCCTTAATGCCTGCAGAGTCACTGACACTAGAGCCAAGCCATTCAGTGTGATGAACATTAAAGTCACCAACAACAACAATATTGGCTGATGGATAAAGAGAGAGGGCTTGGCCAATATGATCAGAAATAACATCAAGAAGAGTGCAGTCTTGAGATGAGGCAGTGCGATATAGAACAAAGAGAAAGGTGATAGAGTGAAGTGGTGCTAAACAAAAGCACACAAAAGAGTAGTCTGTGGATTCAAACCTAGTTTCCCGACAAATGGGTGAATTCTTACGAATGTAAATGCCCAGGCCAAGCATGTGACTATTGGAGTCCCTTCGAATTAAAGGAAGATAACCATCAACACTAAGATCACAAGATGAGACAGCTGAACTCAAATTAGTCTCACAAAGAGCAAGCAGATCTGGTGAACTTTGCAAGAGATAAGACTCAACAGAAGAAAAGTTCCTTTGAAGACCACGAATATTGGTGAATGATAGGTTTAGCGAGCTTGGTGATGACTGTGGTTTTTTGTGTTTTATAGTTTTTGTTACTTCATTCATTTTTAGATTTGTTAAAGAACTTGACTCGAAGCATAGATAGTACTCAGTACACTGTTTTATAGCCCAAGCTATTGCCTCATTTCTATTAAAAAACCCTAAGCCGTAACAAAGGGCTCCAATGTGGCCTTGGCAATGCACACCAAAAGTACAAACAGGGACACCATCCATGCGCAACATGGCACTGTTAGTACTCTGATATTTTTCAGCTGTTGATGGAATCAGCCTCTCTGAGAGCTACCACAGAGTTCGGGAAACCTGACTACCAGCCGGCCTCAGAACCATAAAACTGAGTTTTAGAGCTGTACCCTCATTTGGAGATAATAGAATGAGTTGCCTAGTCATAAAAACAGAGACACAAGCATAACCCATGTATCGAGTCAAGAAGATCCAGCGTTCAACATCCTAAATTGGAAACAGTGTATTAAAAATACATCTTTCTACAAGACAGCAGCCGGATGCATGTAACATCTGCCCAAGATGAGTATTTTTATTAAGACACCATCTCTAGCCTTTACTCAACCAAGAGCCCCATGGCAGGGGGTGTTTTATGTCAGAGTTTGCATCTCCTAGCCTTTGCCTAAAAAGGCGTATCCTACAAGGCAGCAGGTTACATGTTACTGGGTTACATGTTACCAGTAGCAGGATAAAACTGACCTAAAATATATATATATATATATAAATATATATATATATATATATATATATGTATATATATATATATATATATATATATATATATATATATATATATATATATATATATATATATATATATATATATATATATATATATATATATATATATATATATATATATATATATATATATATAACAATTAAATAAATTGCTTATTTAATACAAAAATTACTTAAGTTATAAGAATATTATCAATTTATTTTTTTATAATAGGATTTTTTTAAGAAACTGATTATTTATTTAAGAAACCAATTATATAGTCCAATCTAATTAAAAACATTTGCATTTCAATTGGCACTCTTTTTTTTCTTTTTTTAAAGGTATAGTAATAACTGTGCCCTAATAAAGCATTTCAGTTTATTATTCATTTATTAGTTTATTTTTAAAATGACTTTTTCATCATAGTTACAACGGTAATGCTTTTCTAAACAATTTTGCGAAGTCGACCATATTGTCATTAATATTAGTGATATTACACAATATTTCACAAGAAAGATTTCTAAAAAAAAATTTCTTAACATCTGTGTTTGAAGAAAAGTATAATTATATAATATTTTTATTCACATTTATAATACTAAGTTCTGCTTTAGCAAAAACAAAATCGTTGTATAAAATAACTTATATTACTATATCAACAAGTTGTAAGCCATTTGTATAGTTAAAATATTATTGAGACGGCAAGAGCCGATTATTGCTCCTGTAAACCACTTTAGGGTAGTGTAGGCGGGAACCTCTAGTATTGGGGAAAAAAAAAACATCCCTTCTGCTATTAGACAATTTCAGATTCAAATTCCAATTTTTAAAGGTTAATTTTTGTCAGATGATGAACAAAGCATGTCTGCTACAGAAATGGAAGAATTTATACTAAATTTGGAAGACTTCTCTATGCAAAACGTTTAAAATTGCCTCGGCGGGAGGGGAGAGTTAAAGCTCTCGCCTCCCGCCGAGACCTCTATCAATATCATTAAATTTTTTTTTATATAATACCAATAAACGTTTTGTTGGTTTATAAAAGAATATGTAACTTTTAGTTTTTAATGATATTGCAGACAATATTGTTTTATAAAGAATATTTATTCCGAAAGAAACTTTTTTTGTTGCTCTTTCTTTTATAAATTTTTCCTAAGTTGTCTCAATTGATGCTTCAACAGTAGTCTGCCATCATGTTTTTGTCCCAAACCTCCTTGGTGTAAAGATCTTGATGGAATTGCTCTCCTTGTTCTTCACTCGCATCTCCAAGATTTTCTGGAAACTGGTCAAGATGACTATCTACATAATAAAGTTTTATTCTCATTTTACATCCAAGATCGCAAAAGGCTTTTAACATTCTTTCAGTTAAATCTGCATAGTTTTTAGCGTTTGTATTTAAGTTAACTATTTTTAGATCTACACAAATAATTCAGTTTTGTTCTGGATTTTTATTTAAGTTAAGTACCATTTTAATGTCATGGTAAGAAACTTGTAAATAAACAGAATGGCCGCTTGGTACATAACAAAAAAATATTACTATTGTTCCAAAGTACACATATGAGGCTTTGCTTTGTGCTATCGATAAACAGTCTTTATTCTGTTGGATTACATACAGAAAAACCTAACCGCAATAGGAGACCTGAAATATTACAGAAAACAAATAAATGATTTTCTGAACAAAAGTTAGCAAATGTTCCTCTCTTGTTCTAAAGTAGGAAACTTTTGCAAAGCTGTCAAAAAGTTTTTTTTTTCCTTTAATCGAGAGACTAATAGTTGCTTAGAAAGTCTTAAATCACAGTCATTTTATCTGACTAAAACACTGAGGCAATTGTAGACGTTTCGCATTAGAGAAGTCTTCCAAAACTAGTATAAATTCTTCCATTTCTGTAGCAGACATGCTTTGTTCATCATCTGACAAAAACAAACCTTTAAAAATTGGAATTTGAATCTTGAAATGGTCTAATAGCAGAAGGGATGTTATTTTTTTTTGCTGCTCTATTTTTTCCAATACCAGAAGTTTTGACAAGACAAAAATAGCAGTCGTCAATATGGTTTAGTGGTTCTCTCCACACCACGGGGACTCCAAAAGGTAAATTTTTCTTTTTCCTTTTGTCCAATCTCGAAGACTCTCTTTGCATTTATGGCACACAGTATGTAATGCCCACTTTTTATCTTGGTCACCAAGTTTTAATAAAAACGCCTAGAAAAAAACTTATTTTTTAGAAAAATTGGATATTGCAAAAAAACTAGAGCTTGCCGACAAAAGCGAATTTAAGATTTGAAATCAGCATTAAAAAATACAACAAAAAAAACAACAGAAAAAAAGTTTTTTTTGAACGAGACACCGCCAGATTGCAAGTCTTTTTGAAATCTCTTGTGGGTTCTACTGATATGGAAGCTTTCTGATTTTTCTCATAAATTATATAATTGATGACACTAGAATTCCCAAGAGACTACAGAAAGACTTGCCGAGTCAAACAAATGAAAATGGGGTTCGACTGAAAAATCTGTTTGCCTCTAAATTTATGCCATTAGGAATTTTTTTAATTGTTTCTTTATTTTAAAGTTGCTTGTTTACCACCTTATTAAATATTAGAAGTTTTGGATAAAAGTTAATATTTTAATATCAAGTATCAAGTTTTGAATAAAAATTAATATTTTAATATCAAAAATCAATGATAGTTTAAGGTTTTTTGATTTTATTTTAAGATTAAACTCATCATTTAGACTTCAGAGTTTACGAAGTATTTATCCAAGACAATTGTTCTCGAAGGTGACAATATTTGTAATTTGTTTTTAATACGGGCTATATTTGATTTATGATTTAATATTTTCTATCATTTTCAGATGCTTCGGCAAAATGTGATTTGCTTTCTTCATTTGACGATGTTCAGTCAGAAGTTAAACCTCAACCCAAGCAATTTGAAGACCTTATGATGTTTTCTCCATTAAGTATGTAATTTAGTGTTTTATGTGTTTTTTGTGACGGCTTATATTCATTTGGTGTTTCTTTTTATGTTTTTTTTAGATCGATAAAGTTTTGGAAGATATATTTGTGTGAAAGTATTTTTTATATATCAATAATGTTATCGCAGATATATTTGTGTGGAAGTGTTTTCGACTTAGTTTTCTTTATCAAGTTAAAATAAAATCCCAAACTGTCATTTATTTTGTTTTAAAATGTCCAACAACTCGTGTTTTGTTTTTGAATGGAGTACTAGCCACTTTTTTTTTTGGATTTATGTTGGAACACTTGAATTAATTTTATAAAGAATTTCATATTGCAGTCACATATTTATAAATTTGATTTTAAAAGTTAGCAGAAAAATATTAAACTGCAATATTTTCTTATATTTTAAAATAGCAACATTTTCTAATGTGTTTAGCTAAATTATTCTAAAAAATAAGAAAATTAAATTTTCTCATACAATAACTCATAACCTTTGCGTATAAATTAACTTAAAAGACCGAAAGTTTTCTTTTTAAATAAATATCTTCAGAACCATGCGTGTTTCAGCTTATTATAAGAATGTGCTGAGCTAAAAATTTATTTACCCATCATCGTGGATTAAAAATAAAAATTCCAGGGGTTGAACGGTTGCAAGGTTTTATGAAAAGACGACCAGTTGTCTTTACAAACCACTAAGTAGCTGGCTTTGTTCGATCAACTTTAACCTACACACTGTAGGAGAATTCTTTTTAAATCTCAAAATAATATTTAGTCTCGTATGTTGTATTTTTTAGATGCTAATTTTTATTTGTCACTTGATTGAAATAAGCTTGCATTTTTTTTGACTGGTGCAAAATTTCGAAATCCAAGATGGTTGCCAAGGTATAAAAGTTGCTCAAATTGATATGTTAATGTTGTAATTATAAATTTTATTTTTTACTGGCCTAATTGGTGTACTGTAGTTTTATTTTAGATCCTGAGTGATCAATTTTATAATTCTTTATATTATTTAATATTCTAAGATAACCGC
The DNA here is from genome assembly GCF_022113875.1 of Hydra vulgaris. Taxonomy (NCBI): domain Eukaryota; kingdom Metazoa; phylum Cnidaria; class Hydrozoa; order Anthoathecata; family Hydridae; genus Hydra; species Hydra vulgaris. The sequence goes on from NC_061157.1 coordinate 39,257,660, forward strand.
TAAAATTTTAAATATTGAGTTAATATTGTAGGAGTTCATATTGCTGGCATGAAAGTTAGTTTTATAGTTTAATAACAATCACTGTCAATAGAAACAATAGCAGCAACAATAAATTTTTGCAAAGTTGCCTTTCTTTCTTGTTTCATAATCTTGTCCAAAATGTCTATATTTGATTTCATTATTGCTTTCTTGAAAAATCCTAGTTTTAATTTTTGCAGCGGCTCCCAAACACCTATATTTCTATCTGTTAAATGATTCTTAATAAATAATTTATAAGCCTTTTGTCCAGGCTTGTGGAGCCGACTGTTTTTTTGACGGCTCCGGCTCCTAAGAAATACCCGGCTCGACTCCTTAACTTTATGAACAAAAAAGTTTAAAATTATTTTTATCACATTTGCCAAATCAAAACTGTACCAATTACAGCAATTAATTTTTAACCTACTCTCATGATTACAAGGTTATTGTATTTCTACTACAGGATATAACATTTAAAAAGAAAATTTTTTTGGGGTAAATCAACACTTTCTTTTATATATTATTTACCCAAAACTAAAGTTTTTGTTTCAAATTTCAGTTTTAATTATACCCTGGGGGCACAGTACTTAAAAAAGATGTCTTTTGAACGTCCCAAAGACGTCCAAAACGTTCAAAAGACATCTCAAACGTTTAAAAGATGTCTTTCTTATGCCTTCACTGAGTCCCGTACCCACTGGGTATCCAGTGGGTACAGGACCTCAAAAAGACGTATTGAGCGTTCAAAAGACGTTGAAAACACCCCAAAGACGTTCAAAAGACTTCTATTGTATGTCCCATGCCCACAGGGTAAAACATGCGATCGTTAAATTAAAAAAGATAAAAAGTTCAAAAAAAAAGGAAAAATAGTTTAACTAATGCAAAAACTACAAAAAATAATTATTTTAATCTAAGGAACTTGAAGATTATAAAAGTGCTTTTTACTTTAATATTTTTATTATTTCAAATAAATAAGCAAGCATTTACGCTTATATATGACGACATCAACTTCTCAATGGGACGGAGTTGTGTGCAAATTGATGGATTCAAGCTTTTTGGTATAAATTTGATGTCTTCTTAGAATAATGAGAAGAAGCAAGATTAGGTCAGAACCAACAAGGAACATCGTGACTTCAATAAAGTTCCAAAAGTCTAGCTTGCAAGTATTCTTTGATGTAAACATCCAAGTTTAAAATTGACGATGTGACAAAAGGTCGAGATTTCAAACCGCAGCTGCATATTGCTTGCTAAATTTTAATCTTTAAAAAACTCTGAAACTTTATATCCTTCGGCTCGCACTCTGTTCGATAAGCCAGGGTTTTGCGTGAATAATCGTCGAATATTAATTACGGTTTTCTTATCCTTAAAGCTACTCTTTCATCCTTTTCCTTGTTTGATAGATAGAGAGCTCTTGTATTGTTTTATGACAAACAGTAGTTTTGTTAGATTCAGATGCCTTAGCAATTGAAATTAACGATGTAGAAAGACTTTGTAAATAGTTGTGCAGAATTTTTTTTCGTTTTTCTATATGTTTCAATGACATTTTAATTAAGAGAAACATTTTAATTCGTTTGTTGATGTTTTTAATTAATACCATATCTACTTTATTACGCGAAAAAAATAATATAATAATGTGTTAGTGACAAATTTTAAACGAAATTTATCGTTCCAAATTAAACGATCGCGTCCTTTAGTTTTATTTTAAAGATATCAATAACCTTTGATCATTAAATCGTGCGTTAAATATTTAACAGCATAGTATCAGTATAAAAATATAATATAAAGCAATACGTGCATCACTGTAATGTTTCCATTTATAATTTACTTTTTTTTAATAAAGAATATTAAAAAATTTTATTAAAGGGTAGTATTTTGTTGAGCACAAAATCGTTAAAATATTCATTTTTATTAAGTTTTGGCATAACCGTAACTGTTAAAAAAAAATATTTTCAAAAAATAGAAGTTCATTTAATAATTCATTTAACAAATTAGTGTAACAATAAATAAATAAAGTTTGTCTACAGTAAAAAAATAAACATACACTCTATTCTGTTAAAAAAAAACACGAGAGCCAAGAGCCGCTCGATTTTTGCGGCTCCGGCTCGGCTCCACAAGCCTGCTTTTGTTCAACTCATCCCTGTTAACAACATCACTTGCTATATTTTCAGGTACAACTGAAACTATAACTATATTTCAGTATCTGTAAATCTGGTTTATCATGATCAATAAGTACTTTAATCAATTTTTTTATAATTTCAAGTGATTCTTGACAATATCGTGATGATAAACTCTGGTGTCATAACTAATTTAACCGTATTCTTTTTCAAAATCATCTAATATTCTAGTGATTTTCAGGAGTGTAAAAAAAAAAAAGCGATTTAGTGCTGATTTATTCAGGTGAAAATAGAAAACTAAATGTAAGAGGAGGGATAGATGTCAGGCCATCTATTCCTCCTCTTACATTTAGTTTTCTATTTTCATGTTTATTCCATGATCTGGTGCGGTTTATGTAACAGACACTTTACTTTTTGTTACACAAAATTTACCATCCATAAACTCTTTCCAAATTTCTGGTTTTCATTTTCAATAGTCTGCGCTGTTGAAAAATATACCGGAAGTAAACGACCATAATTCAAACAATCATATGCAAAAAAATAATTGATTAAGGCTTCTGTAGTTTGTATGTGGAGTAACCAATTGTATGTGGAGTAACCAATTGTATGTGGAGTAACCAATTGATTAAGGCTTCTGTAGTTCTGTAGCTCTGATCATGAATGTATAAAATAGAAGAAAATTCATCAAGCCGCAAACATCATAGCAATTTCAAGTCGTCTCTGAAGTATGCTTGTGACCAACAAAAAAAAATGCGAGTTACACTGAACAAAAATCAACAAAAATTCATTGAAATGAGTTTAAACATTAAAAAATGAATTATTCGAAAAATACGCTACATAGTTTTAACCATTTGCCCTAATGGGCACGTAAAAAAGACAATTAAACGTCTTTTGAACGGTTTTTGAACGTTTATTTAGGTCCCGTGCGCACTAGGGTTGTTGTAATTACTTAACAAAATGTTTATTTAAATTCGGTATTTAAATAAAATTACTTTATTTTAAAAGCATATGTTAGTTTAAGATTTTTTCTTGCTTCGAATTATAACACGACACTTTGAATCATAATACAACATTTGATTAAAAAGACATCTAAAACAGTTTTTAAAAAATAAAAATAAAAAGTTTACTTATTGCCCAGTGATATTAGAAGCAAGTTGAAAATTGCTGGAAATGTTTTGTGTGGCACTCCTAATTCATATTAGAAAAATCGATTTATCCACATATATGAAAAACATAAAGTATTAAATACATTTAACTCGTATATATTCAGAACTCTCATTTGAATAAAATAATGCTTCGAATGAGAGAAACGATTTGCAAAATTGATTATAAGGACTGCGCGTTTCTGACGGAGATAAAGACGACAAACACAAAGGTATTGCGATATCACTACCAAACTATTGAAGAATCAAAAAACACCGAACTATAGTAGTAATGATATTGAAAATGCGATATCAAAAAACTCAATTTCAATATCTAGTGTTTGAAAATAAAAATATTTTTTCCAATAATGAAAATTGTTCCTATCACTACCAAAGTCCCTTTTGCCACTACCAAACTCAATATCAAAAAAAATTGGTAAAAATAATAATAGGAATTTTTTGAAATATATTTAATTAAAAATTTTGCTCTAAATTAAAAAACTTCAGAGCATAATAATTTTACCTGAACATTTGACATTTTATAAAATTAAATTGTGTAAAGTTAATTTAAAATAATTCTCCATTTAAATTTTTATTAGAATTGAATTATACAGTACAATCTCTCTAATTTGAATCTTCTTAATTCGAAAACGTGCGGTCGTAGCGCAGTGGTTAGGGCACTTGCTTTATAAGCAGGAGATCCAGGTTTGAAACGAGCTCTGAACATATTTTCGCGTCAGGGTAAGGAAGGAGGCTTGAACTTCCTGGTTAAATGCACTTCCGCGGTGCTCTGTGACAAGACCGTTAGGTCTTCTTGGGGCACCTAAATAACAAAACAAAAAAAAAACATCCTCCATAATTCAATTAAATACAAAGTCACCATGAAAAGCGCTTAAGAAAAAATCAACTTTCTTTAACTCAAAAATTTAATTCGAACTTTTATTTTTCTCCATAAAATTCGAGAGAAATTCTAAAATTCTACTTCATTAAGTAAATTTCATAAAATAATCATTTTTCAATAACTTTTATGGTTTAATTTTTTTGTTGCAGAGGTTATTTCTTTTAAAATTAAAATTTACAGATCTGTTTAAATTGTGAGAATAACATTGTTATATTGTTTTAAAGAAAGTGACATCTTAAGAGTTGATAACGCCAAGAGCAAGTTCTTATTGGGAATTCTTTCAAAAAGATTTTCACGGAAAAAATGTTGCCCATCAAAAATAAGCACCAGGCTAGGCAGCACCACAGGACTAAAGTTTCATCTTCAAGGCTACCACAAAGACATTTTTAGCACTATTGTAAATGACAGAAAAAAGCGATCATCTGAAACTACAACTGAAGCATTGGCAGTGGAGACAATTGGTGAAGCTGCGGGTAAAAACGTAAGTCAAGCCCAGATTGTTGAAGGAGCTAAAAAAATGAAAAAAGACATTTCTTCTTATTACAAAGTAAAAACAAAATTTTCCTCAAATGATAAGTGACAGCTCATAGCAGACTTAGAAGTCATGAAATGTTTGTGCGTGTCAAATTTACCATTTACATATGTTGCTTCTGATGGGTTCAAAGATCTTATGGGTTTCACAATACCTGAAGTTAATCTTAAAGTACCTTCCTCATATTCAAGGAGCAAGTTGCCCCTTTGATATTATACCATAATATCAAAGGGGCAATTTCGATTATTATGAAAAAGGATTAAGCAAATATTGATGCCGTTGGTTTCACAACGGATTTTTTAATTAATTGGAGCTCAATAAATCTTTTTATTTTGTCTCATCAAAATCGTTTGTAAAGCATTTGTAAAGTTAATGGGTTTAAATTCTGTAAATAGCAAGTTCTTTTTAGGCGGGCTAACCAAAAGAGGTGTTTGGTTCTTTTGATAGTGGCAATAATTTAAGTTTACACTATCAAAAGATACCGTTCAATACCGAACTTTTGAAAGTGTTGATATTTAAAAAACTTAATTTCAATTTAAATATCATAACTTCGGTAGTGGCTGGTTATTAATACCGACCAAAATATAATATCGGCTTTTCTCGCTATCGCAATCCTTTAATAAACACCTAAAAATTTTGTTTCAAAATCTCTTTTTATTTCCTTTTGATCGATAAAGGTTTGAGGTAATTTTGATAGATGAGTTCGCTTTTTTGTAATCGAATGAAATAAAACCCATTTTGTTTTATTAGTATTCAAGGTTAACTTATTACACTTGAACCAACTTTAAAATTGGAGTGGAGTTTCATCTAAAATCTAAGGTGTCGTCTAAAATGGCGTCCAAAATATTTGTTTTCGTCTAAAATGGCGTTCAAAATGTTTGTTATAACATGATTCTTATTATTGCTATTTTGTTTGTGACGTCAAGAAATTAATTTCCAACTTTTTTTTTTTTTTGGTCATAAAAACATATCAAGTCGTAAACCATAATATAATTACATATAACAGGGGCAAGAAGAAGACATAATTGGTCTTATCACCAAGCCCCTTAGTCTATACCGTAAATATAAAACAAACAAAAAAAATTAAAAAAACGTAACAATATATAATATAAAACGTTTTTCTAAAGACTTGTGGCACAATAAGACCGTCAAGCCAATAATAACAAACCTCTAATTGTTGGCTAAGTTTAACAGTAGCAATCATTAAAACTTCAGAAAAAGCTGAGCGCTCCATCGTTCATCAATAGTTTTTACTTTAATTTGTTCTTAAACTCATTAGACGTAGCAATTGTTTAATGTTCATTAGTTAATATTTTATTTCATAACTTTGGCCCTCTAGTAGAAATTGAAAATTCAATTGCTGCAAAATAACTTTTGGGTTGAATATAACTGTTATTTGAAAATCTTGTTAGATATCTATTCTGATTTATTTTAAATAGTGGGTAAAATATTTCAGGAGATATTTTTATTAATTTTGAAGTTAAATATAATAGTTAAATTTGATAGATATTTAATTGACAAACATTCATTATATTTAAATTAACAAATAATTCTTGGGAGTTTTTATAACGGCCGACATTATATATGATTCTGAATGCATGTTTTTGTTTATTAAGGTATAAGACCCCTCAAAAAAAATTTATTAAAAAAAAGCTTTTTAACAAAAAACCAATCTTGAGAAACAACTAGATAAAAGGATTTTAAATAATACAAAATAAATTTATTAGTTGTCATGGCTACTAAGTAAAATGGCCGACATCCAAAAGTATTTAAGTTACCCCGGCCAAGCTCATTAACCGAAAGCATGTAGGTTATGAGTTTTTGGCAAATGGTTAATATCATATTGGTCTACAAACTGAACTAAAATTATTTAAAAAAAATAAGTGCTTGACCTATAATAAAATTTTCAAAATGACGTATTAAAAATATGTTTTTGTAACTTAAAACTTCTATAAATCAAAAACTCTTGATTGTATTAGAAAACCTTTAGTTCCAATTGTACAACTAGATGCAATAAACATTTGGTGAAAATTTCATACAAATTTGACTTACGGTTAATGAGATAGGATGGCCTGGAGGTCAAAAATTTACATTTTGAGAAAAACTCATTTGAATATTATATTCATAACTTTTCATAATATTTTCACTAATATACTCAATTTAAAAACTTTTATTTATATGAACATGAACCAGGGTCATAAAGACAACCTTCTTGATCATTCTCTGCATCTTTTTTTTTTTTTGCATCCACGAATAACTTTTCGTCGCTTTTTAAATGTAATCCGATTTTGATGTTCTTCAAAAATTAAGCGCTTTTTGGCTAAAATTATTTTGCAAATTTTATGAAACTAATATTAATTTTCAGTTATTCTAAAAAAAAAACCACATGCATCCATTTTCAATAAACTATAATATCAACTATAAACATATTTCACTAAAATTTAAAATAAAAAGAATATGTTACAATCTAAAAATAATTTAACGTTTTCCAAAGTAAGAGATTCTGGTGTCTTTACTTTTTCCATTTATAAAATCTTTTGCTATAGCTTTTACATCTATTTCCGCGACGTTCAATTTATAAAATTGAAGAAGTAGAAGATGATTTAATCGCTTCTGATTCGAGGTTGACTGTCTATATGACTTCATCATTCTTAGGTGAGAGAAAGATTTCTTGGCTGTGCAGATTGTCAATGTTATTGCCAAGTAAATTTTCAGAAGTTTTGATATTTCAGAAAACAGTATTGAGATTCCTTTACAGTCGTTTAACATCAATTATAGTTGTGATGGAAGCTACCTATTTGATGTTCATTTTATTTGTAATGTTATAAGTTTCCATAATGGATTTAAATAGAAAGAGTTCAGTTTTTAATTTTTCATAAACTATATCATTATTATAGAAAACCTTTATATTATCTAAAGCTTTTATGTCCGTATCACCGTTTATGTCCGATTTTATGTCCGTATCACCGTTTGCAGTGGACAATAATAATCTTTTTAAAGCAATTATTTCCATTGAATTTTCTGGGAACCACTTGATTAATTGACTTTTTATAACATCAAGTACCTCGTAATAATAAACTCGGTAATATTCCATTGTGTCCCATTTGTGAATGTTCAAAGTACTATCATCAAAGAACGAGTTAAACGTCGGCGAGGCAAAGAAGTATGAGGTGAATTGCAACCAAATTTAACTCCTTTACAAACGCAAGATTCAAAAAATGATTTAAAGCGAGTTTCTAATCTCATAGATGATATATGAATTTTTAATAACATTATTGATGAAGCAATTGTTTGAGCATCTACTTCAGCAGATTGCACATGTTGAGAGACTTGGTCTAAAATTGCAAATACATCATAAGCCAGGCGAAACTTGATAAATTATTACCATTTTAATTATATTTTTTAACCAAAAATATAATTAAAATGTTAATAATTTATCAAGTAAACCTTCTGCTTAAGCTCTGTTAAGCTTCTGCTTTAGCTCTGTTAGGCTTCTGCTTTAGCTCTGTTAGGCTTCTGCTTTAGCTCTGTTAGGCTTCTGCTTTAGCTTTCATTTGATAAATTTCTTGAAGCTCTAAAACAAATACTTGAAAATTTGTTAGAATTGAACCATATGATTTGGTCTTCGCGGTAAAAAATAGTTAGACAAGGAGTACTTAAATTGATTCGCTTGGTATCCTCGTCAAGTATATTGCATTGTAATTTTTTAAACCTTGCCAGTCTCTTTGGAGCTAAATAGATGAAATAATACAACAGCTGGCACATTCCTGTCCCTCGTTCATATAACTGACTTGTTTACAAGCATTTTTAAGAACAAGGTTGAGTCGATGTGCACAACAATGTATAAAAATTGCTTCATTGACACATGGCCTACTTAAATTACAATTTAAGTAAATGTAATTTAAGTAGGCCATGATTGACATCATCTTGAAAAAGTTTAGCAACACCACATAGATTCTTTGACAATGAAGCGGCACCATCGTAACTTTGCCCCCGAACCATTTTCTTGTTTAGTCCACATCTTAATGAAACATCACGTATTGCATAAAAAAGCGACTTTATGAGACTAAGATAATCTTCGTTTATTGTAAAATTTTCAGAAACTGATCGAACACATATAGACATTTGCTCAATTTCGAAAATATCTTGAGTTTCATCGCAGAAAAAAAATTCACGATTCAATAGTACTAAGTACATTTCTTAGCACATAATTTGCCGCTAGTTCTATCATTTCGTTAACAATACCATGAAATATATACTTTCTGTTTGACAGCAAGCTCGATAGAGGTGGATAATCTTCACTCCTCATTAAAAGTAACTAATTAAGATTGCCTTCAATTTTATCATTTCGTCAAATAGCTAAGCCTTGTTGAGTAACACATTTTAATGTAGAGATTACATGAATAAGGCACTCATAATGCTCATCGCATTGCTTATCATGCATTTCACTTATCATTTGATGTATGGTTTTTAAACCTGCTGTAGTAGTGTAAATAATTTTTCCTATGTCTCCTTATAAAATAATGATTGGTCGTGTTTTCTCAGTCTTTCTACAGCCTTATTCCAATTGTCATAACCAATTGTCAAAAAATTTTATTTACCGCATTTTTAAAAAGATACCAGATTTTTCTTGACAGCACCAATGCAAATATATAGCAATATACTTTATTTTTGGAATGACATAGAGGAATCCAAGGTTAATCTATAATCTATTTTTCATTAAAAAGTCTATGTTGTTTGCCATACATCTTTTTGGTTGCTTCAATATTGGCAGGATTTATTTCTGTTTTTTCGGCATTCCACTCACAGCAGGAACAAGGAAAAAAGATTTTTTAATGTCATTTCCTTCTTGAATAGTTTCTTCAGTTAGTAAAGTTGGGCTTGAAGAATGCTTGTCATGTACAAAGTAAAAAAGCAGTATTCGTTGTTTTTTATGAGACGGTTCCGTCATGACTCTTCGTAGCTATGAGGAAATACTAGTCGTAAGATTAGGATTTGTGAATTATGTAAAATGTGCTTATGTATAGATTTATATAATATTCATAATCATTAATCACTCCCTTGTGAATTGTAAAACATTGTTCAAAGCAAACACATAAAGTTATTATTTCAAATACAAAACGTTAATTGCTCCCTAGAAGCTCGTAAAACGTGATTCGAAGCAAATACGTTAAGTTAGTATTTCTAAGTGGCTTAAAGTTGTGGTTTAAAACAAGATAAAAACTTTTAAAATAATAGTTTTACAGACTTGAAAAAAGGAGGGGGAGGGGGTTATAATACCAAAAGCCCCCACACTTTTAAAAGTGAGGAGGCTTTTGGTATTATAGCCCCCACTGTTTCACCATCCCTGCGTCTGTGGAACTCGATCCTGAATAATGGCATTAAATCTATAACTACAATTAAAACTTTTAAAGTTTAAAAAAAGTTTAAAAAAACTGTGAAAAAACATCTAACCAATATAAACATTTTTTTGTATTTTCAGTTTGTTTTGTTATGTATTTATTTATCTTGTTATATATTTACTAATATGTATGTGTATGTTTAACTCTTAAATATGTAAGAACTAATTTTATACGTATATATATTTTATGAATTTAAACGTTTGAGTAAAGTAAACTATTTCACTACCTGAGAAGCAAGGTAATAAGATGTATTTTCTTTTGCTTGCTCTTGTCAGAATTTAAAGAATATATGTATATATTTTTTTACAAGTACATTGTAAAATTATTTGTTTATTGACGAAATATATATACAAGTAATAAATAAATAAATGAAAAATTTCCACGCATCAGGATATTTACCTTATTACCTTATTTGCAGGATATGCTACAGTTACAGAAGTTAATGAAACGTCATAACGTAGGACTTTATAGCTTTTGCTTTGATGATGCCGGTATAAAGTACATCGCATTTGGTTGGCAGTAAAGCAATCAACGGTGAGATTATTGGAACATTTGTTTACTCTGCTGGATATAATAACACTGAATTAAAAGACCCCAGGTCTCAGCAGCCTGCTTTATTAGAATGTTTAATGATAGAGAACTAATAATCCATGCCATGTCACTATCAAAATATCTGTCATTTTGCGTGATTTTTTTCACATGAAGCATCCTCCGAGAAATCAATGTTATCCATAGCAAATCATATAAACCTGTTTTGTAATACCCATGATAGAAAATACATGCCATTATTTGTTAACATTTTTTTATCGCAGCATTTTCTGAAGCATTGTAACAAGAGACTTCGGTCGAAAATTTTGAAATGTATGAAATTTGACAATCACTCTTTAAGGTTGACAGGATGTGTTTGCAGGATGTGTTATGACAAAAATTTCACGCTAGCATTATTCTTATTTTAACACCCCTCTGTTTGAAAGTCATTTGCTACTTGAATTGCATGCTTGCAAAAAAATCATTGTAGGTTTATAAAAACTATCAAAGGTTCCTGTGAATGGTCAACCCTTTAATTCACTCCTTTCTCTGCGAATTTTTTCAACCTTGATTTTAACTAAACATATCTAAATCTTATTTCATATCACCTGATCGAAGAGTTATTGCTTCTTCCTTAACTTTTGTAAAGAAATTGTAACTATTGAAATTACAAACAATCAAACTAAAAACATTTTACTAAGATGTTGTTATCGCCCACCTGACGGTGTGAGCGAAAACCTGAGCATGTTCTTGCAACAAATCATTAAAAAAGGAACCAATGGTAAAAAATAAAAATATATATAGTCGGAGGACCAAATACGAACTATTTTCTCTATAATGACGACAGTAAAATTGAAAATTTTTATGTTGCAATTTTTGAAACAGGGTCAGTTTCTTTAATAAATCAACCCACTAGAGTAACAATAAACACAGCAACTCTGATAGATAATATTATAACTAATAAATAATATCATTCCTGAAACTTAATAAAACAAACCCAGAACAAAAGATCAATATCAAAAAAGTAATAAGAAAATTTATAATGAGACTAACCTTAAATTAATTAATGACCAACTATCGTTACTGAATTGGAAAAACATAAACTTCGATGATAACGCAAATAATAATTATGAAACTTTTTTCAAAACGTTTTTTTCAGTTGATAAAGTTAATTTCCTAATCATAGAAAAAACAATAACAACTAAGAATATCAATACACCCTGGATTAGTAAAGGTTTTATCATTAAAAAACATCCAGAATAAAACAAAAATTATATGTTATTTTTTTTTAAACAAAAACAGCTTTAAGCAAAGAAATGTATAAGAACTAGAGAAACCTATTTTGAAAAATTCGCAAAAACCTGAAGAAAAATTATTACTCCCAATTATTCAATACATTTTAAAACGACACAAAGTGCACGTGGGAAATAATGAAAGAAATTATTAGCAAAAAAAAAATCCTGCCACAAATGGTTAGAGTCGATAACAAAAGTTTATATGAGCTAAAAACTATAGCTCAAGAGTTCTCTCATTCAAAGCATTATTTTATTGAAATGGGAATTCTGAATATATATGAGTTAAATGTATTTTATTTTATTATTTTTATGTTGATTTTAGGTGCCCCAAGAAGTCCTTACGGTCTTATCACAGAGCACCGCGGAAGAGCATTTAATAGGAAGTTCACGCCTCCTTCCCAACCGATGTCGCAAAACTTGCCCAGAGGTTTGACCCACGGATCTTACGTTTCTGAGGCAAGTGCGCTACCACTGCGCCACGGCTGCTGTAATATTTTATGTTTTTCATATACGTGGATAAATAACATATAATAACTTTTCAAATGAACCTTTTGTCAAACAAATTCTAATCAACTTTGTATTAGCTATCGAGTGCCACACCTTTAAAATAAAATTGTCTTGCCGAATTTTAATTTTTAAGTACCTATTACTTTTTGCCATTTAAAAAAAAAAAATTGAAAAACCTCATTCTTAAATTAGATAATATATTGAGTTTTTATTAGTCGTAAAAGTTAATATTTATTTTCTTCATTTTTATTGCTTACATACATGTTTATGCTTATAGAAGTTTAAAAAATATAAATATAAACATTGTATCTTCTTTCAGATACCTCGTTTATATTTGTTATATTTTCTATCAATGTAAGTTTATATTATTATTTTTATTATTGGTTATATGAAGCTGTTCAATGACCAACAAATGTAAACAAAACCTATTTTATTTAATTATTAGAAATAAATCTTGCTTTAAATTTTACTAATTGTTTATTAAAAATAACAAAAAAGTTTGAATAACTTTTAGGTATCTATTACTAAAAGTTTTTTAAATATTTTAAAATGGAGTTTGAACAAGGAAGCACTCTGGAGTCATATTCTAAATTTAAATAAGATTTTAAATAAATACATTGTTTAGGTGAAATGAACATCATTGTTTAATAATATGATCTGTTCTGATCGTTTATTGAGAACTTTTCTAAATTATAAGCTCTTTCTTGGTCGGAATAGTATTTATTGTGAAAATAGAAATATTGTATTTTGACAACTATATATAGTTAATATACGTCAGAACCGATTAGAACTAGGATCTATAGTGGGTTAAGGCACTTTTTTAAAAAGATTTCAACTAAGTTCATGTTAAAGCCCATGAGCGAAATTGATATAAAACTCCAAAATGGTGTTCTTTAGATTATCTATTAGGGGTAGTAAAAAAGTTTTGGAAATTATATATAAAAAAGAAAAGTTTTTTTAAATATCAAAAAAACCTGAAACAAAAAAAATTATAACATCCAAAGCTCTTGTTTGGACGTAATACGCTTATAAAATCATACTAACTTCAAATATAAGAATTCGAATAATTTGAATATCGCCTTAAATACACCGAGTACATTAATAAAGAAATTCTTTAAAAGTATATATTTTTAAACATAAACCTTTTATTTTAGTATTATTCAAAAAATTTAAATAAAGTTTTTATCATTTCTTTACTTAAAAATATTTTAATGAAATTTCAGACGGTGAATACGGCTGTTAACGGACTTAAGTGAATACGGCTGCAAGTCGTAATTTGTCAATTTCAGCCACGCGCTTCTTATTTTTAAAAAACGCGTAAATGCATTTCTTTATTTTAAAACGCGTAAATGCATTTCTTTATTTTAAAACGTGTAAATGCATTCGGTTGGCATGCGCAAACTTGTTGTGAATTGATTGTAACAGAAATAATAAAGATGCTCATTTGATTTTACATTCATGATTAAAATTGTATTTATTCATGAACGCATCATTTACCGTTAAAAAAAAGTAGTGAAAATAAATTTAGAATTTAATTTAATTTTTCTCAAAAAAATGGAAAAGAGATCGTCCATAAATTACGCAACGCTAAATTTATTTAAAAAACAGAAGATCTTTTACGTGGCAATTGTCTTAAACTTAATGAGCTTTTTTACTTTTAATTTAACTTAAAGCTTTACAAGGGAAAACTTTTGATCGTTTTTTTTTTTTTTTTCATTTAGATGTCCCAAGAAGTCCTACGGTTTTATCACAGAGCACCGTGGGTGAGCATTTAATTGAAAAATCATGCCTCCTTCCTAACCGATGTCGCAAAACTTGCCTAGAGGTGGGGTTTAAACCACGGATCATTTGTTTCAGGCAACCGCTGCGCCACGGCTGCTCACGGCTGTTATTGTTATGTTTACGAGTAAAATTTAGCGTTGCTTAGTTTATGGACAATCCTAAAGGAAAAATGTTGATAAAAAAAAAAAAAATCTTTTTTAGTATAATTAAATATAATTAAAAAAATCAAGCAAAAGCTTATAATTAAAAAGTATTCATTTATGTAAACGTAAATTCGTTCTTCATAAATCTTAAAATTGATAAGCTTTCATAACTGAATAAAACGTTTTTTGTCTCATTGATTTATTATTTATTTCTAAAGGCTCATTTTGTAAAGAGCCAACTGTTTTGCAAGTATTCGGCGACAAAATAGGATCGTTGCTGTCGACAGAAACACGGTCGTCATTTTGAGATAACTTTAATAGTTCAATAGAATAGTTTTTTGACTTTTTGTAAAGTGCTTCCGTGATACTCTCTGGTATATCAGTATCCTTACATTCTTGGTAGTAAGGTGTCGATTGAATTGATTTAAATTTTGTCAATTTAACTGATGTTGAATCACTGATGGATAGTGCGTCTTTGAAACGCCAACGCTGATGAGGATGAATGTTAGAAGAAAACCCTACATCTGTTGTACCAGTTGATTTTGAGGAAAGATAATTAATTGATCTTTGTTTAACTTGTACATACTCTCTTTTAACTTCGTTGTTCAATAAACAATAGCATATGAAGATGAACAGACCTTGAAATGAATTGGTTGCAGTAAAAATGTACTGGAATATAATAGTTTGTTGGTTGATAGCTAATAAACCAAAAACCCATGTTAATCCAAATATAGGCATTAGTAACAAAGTTAGTCGAGCCATTTTCCTAAGTCTTTTAAACTCACCGGGTTCAACAGTCATTTTTAAAGATGCTTTTAACGTTGATGTTAGAATCACACTGTTTATAATCATAATCAACAAAGAAGGTGCAGCAAAAAACCATATCATGTGGTTTTCTGTTGACAACCAACAAAAGTCTTGACGAACAAGCTGTTTGTGAAACTTGACACCAGCTAGTGCAACAATTAATGCTGGTAATACTGTAAAGATAAAAATTTTTAAAGTTTGTAAATTTGTAAAGATAAAATTTTTTATTTTATTTTAAATTCACACAAAACTACTTTAAAAGAAAACGTTTATCAAAGTGATAAATTAATTAAAAACATATATATCACATAAAAACATTAAGAAACTAATGAAAAAAACAGTGCCAGATAAGGCTAAGGCACAGTTTAAAGGGCTGATTTAAAATATATATATTTTTTAATTAGTTATTTTAGGTGCCCAAATAAGTCCTTACACGGTCTTATCACAGAGCCCTGCGGAAGAGCATTTGAAAAGAAGTTCACACCTCCTTATCGATGTTGTTAAGCTTGCCTAAAGGTGGCGTTGAACCACGGATCTCTAGTTTCTGAGGCTAGCGCGCTAATCACTGCGCTACGGCTGCTCAAATGAACCTTGAAATTTCTGTTTATTAAGACAGGGCTAAATACTATAAATGAAATTTAATGGGGCACTCTCCTCTGCAATAACTATAATTAAAATGTGTTTGGAAAAAATCTAATCTAAAGTCCACATTGATTTAAAATTACCTAAAATAACTTTAATTAAAATGTGAAAATTCTTGCGGTTTTAAATAAATAAAAATCAACAAAATCTCTGTGTGTACGATTGAAAAAAAAACCTGTGTGCGATTGAAAAAAATCTCTGTGTACGATTGGAAAAAAAAACCTGTGTGCCATTGAAAAAAAATCTGTGTGTGCAACTGAAAAAAAAATCTCTGTGAGCGATTGAGAAAAAAATCTCTGTGTGTGCGATTGAAAATCTGAAAAAAATTTTTTAAACATAAATGAGAAATCAAAATTTGACAAACCAAATATTTTTTAATCAATTTTAAATTACAAGTTTAACACTACAAAAATTATTTTACAAAAAGAAACTTTTGTGGAGCGGTAATATTCAGTTGCCTCGATAGGCCAAAAATTGAGCTAAAAATAATCAAGTAACCTTAGAATCTGTAAATTGCTTGCACAAATTCATAACCAGTTATCATTTTTTAACAACAAAACTGGAATTCACTTAATACAAATACTCCTTAATAAAATAATAAACCCCCTTAATTTTAAGTATTTAAAATATTTATTAAAAAGATTTTAACATGACAATTGAAAAATCCTTATTGCAACCTTTTTTTAAACTCCATTTTCTTTTAACATCCATTTTCCATTATCCATTTGTATTTAATAGACAGTTGTCAATCAGCTAACCTATTGATGTTCCATATTGATAACCTATTGATGGTTCCATATTGACGCTAATGCTCTATTTCCAAGAACAATGTTAACATTTTATTTCCAAGAACGATGTTAATGCATAAAATACATTAATATAATTCTTAGAAAATACTATTTTTGGTGCATGCAACAAAATAATAAAATATAATAAAAGCAGAGGTGAAAATTGAAAAAATGAAGTTAGATCTGGTTTATAAAGGTAATATTGAAGCTAAGTTCAGAAAAAGAAAACATCAAATATAACCACAGTAACCATATTGTAATTGAATAATGAAATCAACGGTAATACTCCCTATTCAAACAGACTATAAAGCACAAAAAAGATGTGGTAAAAAGTGTACTACTGTGGAAGTCGAATTTCGCATTTACTGATTATCAGCTCTACGCTGTATCCAAACATGCTAAATATGTAACCTCGGGAAAAGATGTAACCTCGGGAAAATATGTAAATATGTAACCTCGGGAAATTATGTAAATATGTAACCTCGGTAAAATACGAATATATGTAACCTCGGTAAAATATGTAAATATGTAACCTCGGTAAAATATGTAAATATGTAACCTCGGTAAAATATGTAAATATGTAACCTCGGTAAAATAGGTAAATATGTAACCTCGGTGAAATATGTAAATATGTAACCTCGGTAAAATATGTAAATATGTAACCTCGGTAAAATATGTAAATATGTAACCTTGGTAAAAATTATTAAAGTATTAAATAAGTATTAAAAAACTGAAATAATACAGCGTAGATAAAAATATTAATATGCAAAATACATGCACACTTAGCTAGCAGACATACGTTGATAAAACGTTAGAAAAATGTTGAGCGTTGCGATGGCCCAACATCGACCGCCAACGCTGTTTTTATACAATTTTGGTTACAAATGCGACATCTCTAACAACCAAAAACAACGTTGGCCCAACGTTGCATTTTAAATCGGCATTGCCTAATATTTTACGTTGATTTAACGTTGTATTTTACGTTGGCACAATTTTGTATTTTACGTTGGCAAACGTTATATTTTAACTTGATTTATATATAGTATATTTAACTTTTATTGGAATTAAATTTATTTGTTTTATATTTTAGTATACAGTACTGGACAAAATATTTGCAACATCTCATATTGACTGGAATGGGGGAACTGTCCTGTTCAGTGATGAATCGAAGTTCAACATCATTGGGAGCGATGGCATTTGCCGTGTACGTCGACCGGCCGGAAAACGCCTCGATTTACGTTACTGCCATAAGACCGTGAAGCATGGTGGAGGCAATGTAATGGTCTGGGGGTGTTTTTCTGCTAACGGTCTAGGTCTAATACATTGAATCGATGGAATAATAGAGCGTTTGATGTATAAAAATATCCTGAAATATGTTATGTTACCTCATGCTGAATGGAATATGCCAATAAAATGGGTTTTTCAGCAAGACAGCGATCCGAAACACACTGCAAAAGTAGTAAAGCAGTGGTTTCAAGACAACTACCTATCGGTGATAGATTGGCCGCCTCAATCTCCGGATCTCAACCCTATCGAGAACCTGTGGGAGATCGTCAACTGCAGAATTAATCGTGAAGATGTTCGTAATAAGGATCAACTGTTTGAACAAATCCAAAAGGCCTGGGCAGCGATTCTACAAAGTTTCATTGATCACCTGATTGAATCTATGCCTCGAAGATGCAAGGCTGTGATCAACAACAAAGGATTCGCCATAAAATATTGATAGCGAAATAGAGCTTGATCAACATTTTGTGGAGTTGCGCTTGTTTTGTCCAGAAGGAAATCAACTTTTTTAATACTTTTGATTAATTTATTAATTTTTGTGTACAAATAATGAACTTTGTGATGAATAAAACTTGATGAACGTTGTTTCTAAACAGTTACATAGTTATTTCTCTAAATTGAAAAAATGCAGCACTTTTATATAAAGAAACTAAATTAGCATTATTTGGTTGCACTTGCTTTGTCCGATACTGTATATACACATTAAATATTATATATTAGTACGCATGTATAATTGTATAAACGTACATATACATACATATTTCAACCATTTCGATATATATCAAAATTGCTGATGACATTTATTTATATATAGTGTGACATCTGATTAAAGACGCGTTATTCATGTTTATTTTGTTTGTGGCTTGATATTTCGTTATATAAGAAAGATAAAATTATATTAGCAAAATATATTTCCACAATTAACTGATACTTGAATAAAAAATAATTCTTATAAATTACATAAATACATATTTGTATATCTACCTTATCTCGATGCAAACACAACTTTGATCTACCGTATAAAATCAAATGTTGTTCGAATGTATATGGATCAATGCTGATTCAATGTATATAATCCAACGTTAACCCAGGCACATCGGATTAACGTTGCGTTATAAACATTAGATCAACGCTGATTCATATACATTGGATCAACGTTGGATTTAGATTGGAAAAACAACCAACTTTTGCAATGTTTTTACATACGTTGGATCAATGTAATTTTGCAAACTGTTTTTAATCGCGTCGTTAGTAATGTTTTCATTTATATAAATACGATAAAACTAACATTGGATCAACGTTGTGTTTGCATCGAAGAAAATACATCGAGGTTCGCGATGTATTTATATACGTTGGCCCAACATAAGTGTGCTAGCTGGGCACTTACATATCAATAATTACAATACATAACCAATAAAAAAAAGAAAAAAGTACAAATAAAAAATTTAAAAAGCCAAGAAATTTTGTGTGGTTTTTAAAAAAATTTAAGCAAATTAAAAAAAAAAGAAATATAGTAATTTTATTTAAAGTATCATTATATAAAAATCATGCTTATACACAAATACCAATTAAAATATTTATATTAAAAATAAACATCAAACCAACATAAATAAATTAAAAAATACATTTTCTAATGGGTAAAAATTTCTCAAAAAACAAGGGGTTGCACCCTGCATCACCAAATTCGCTGAAATTTGGCACAAATGTTTAAAGATATAAGTTAGGAAAGACTAAAATTTTTTCAAAAAATTCTCAACCCTTTAAGATTTACAGCAAGTTGAAGTTAGTTATTTTTTGACTGAAAAAAGAGAGGGG
Organism: Hydra vulgaris; assembly: GCF_022113875.1. Classification (NCBI taxonomy): domain Eukaryota; kingdom Metazoa; phylum Cnidaria; class Hydrozoa; order Anthoathecata; family Hydridae; genus Hydra; species Hydra vulgaris. Next base: position 39,277,354 of record NC_061157.1, read on the forward strand.
ATAAAGCCGGAAATATGTCAATTTACCATTACCCTTTTAACAAACTTGTAGTAATGTTGCGAAGCTAAAACTAGGTACCAAAGGAGTTTAAAACCTGCTGAATCTGAAAATCATAAACTTATATCTCTCAAAACAATAAAATATAGTTTATTTTTAGATCCACAAAACGCACTTGTTAATGACAATTAAAAAGGCCATTGACAACTATAGTTCTAGAAAAAATCTGACTGATGAAAAAAAGTTTTGGTTTTTGTTATTTTAAGTATTAAACATATATCTACTTTGCGAACCAATTTTTATTTGGCCTTATGTTTTATCAAGGAGTTATTGATGTTTTAGTTTTTCAATTTTTTTAAAGATATTTTGCAAAAAAAAAAATTGCAAATATATTTTGAATTTAAATACAATTATTTTTGTTTTGTAATAGCTTTGTAAAAAATTTACAAAGTTATTACAAAACATAGTTGAACATTTTATAAATTTGTTTCTTTTTACTTTAATTACATAATAATAATGTCATTTTCATTACATAATATCATGTCATTAAATTTAATAATATTATGTAACTTTTGTTGTTGATTGTTTTGTTGTAATAAAACATTTATTATCAATAAAAAAAGTAATAAAATAATATAATAATGTCTAATTAACATTAGCATGTTAAGTTACATAACTAAATAAAATTATATTTAGTTATCTTTTACTTTTACACAACTTTTTGTAAGTAGTTAATGGAGAATTTACAATAATTAGTAGATAATTAGGCATTTAAAATATGTCTATTAAACTAATAGCTACTTGTTCAAGCAATATGTTCTTTATAAATACATATTGATATGATATTGTTTGTGTTCAAATGTACTTTTCTTGTCAGGGACATTAAGATTATTTGAGATTTCTTGTATTAAGTGTTTAGACAGAGATTCCTCATTATATTTTTGTATGGATAACAAAATTAATTGCTGCTTTGTAAATAATTATGGAGCTTGTTATAAACAATCATATACTCAAGAAAGAAATCTGATTGAAGATATTGACAGCAATGATCAGAAGCTACTTGTAAAACGAGCAAATCTGAAACAAGAACAAATTACTAATATATGCACACACCATCATGATATGTTAGTTGTAAGATATGAGGGTAATCAGAAAAGTTGCTTTAATCCATTTCTGAGTCACCAAAAGGTGTGTAAAGGTAAAAATTTATATATTTATATTTCATTAGGTAATATCATTATTAATAAGTCATATAAGTTTTTTTGGTAATAAGATTTGTTCAATGTTTCATAGTTATTAATATAACAAATTGTATAGTAATATAATTACATAATATATATAATTAATGTTATTTAAGTAATGTAATTACTTTCTTTTTAAGCATCTCTACGTGTGATTACAATGCATACTGTGTTAGAAGCAGAATTCATAGATTTAAATCTTATACCTGGAAAAAAACTGGGTCGAACCTGTCGAAGTAAAGTTATGACATGTTTATCAAAAAGTATAAGTGAAAATAAAAATGATGAAGATTTTGATGTTGTTAATGAAAGATCCATTCAAAATAAAAAAGAAAGTGTAGATACACACTTTGCATCTGCCTGAGTATCTCCAATTAAGGTCAAAGGATTGCACAAGTCAGGTAAAATCAGAGAAGGTAAACGAAAATGGACAGCATTAACAACCTCCATTAAAAAAAAGGTAGCCATTTCCCTTAATATATCAGAAGAAAGTTTTGAAGAACAGTCAAGTTTTTATAATGAGTATATGGAAAAATTATCAAACTTGTTTGATAACATGATGGTATTGTTAACTAACAAAATTGCAGAGTCTCTATCAACATCAAAAAAAGTACAACTTGCGACACTTGCTCCAACAGACTAGTCAATTAAAAAGGTATCTGAAACATTGTATGTAACAAACTATGTAGCACGAACTGCACGTAAGTTAACATTAGAAAAAGGTATTTTAACCATGCCTAATCCTAAATTAGGAAAAGCTCTTCCTGATGTAACAGTTTAACTGGTCAAGACCTTTTACAAAGACGATGAATTTAGCCGTATAATGCCTGGTAAAAAGAACTATGTAAGCATAAAGAAAAATGTCCACATGCAAAAACGTTTGCTTTTATGTAATTTAAAAGAATTGTTTGTTGCCTTTAAAACCAAGAACCCAGAAATAAAAATAGAATTTTCAAGGTTTTGCACCTTGCGACCTAAATGGTGTATCACTGTTGGTGCCTCAAGAACACATTCTGTCTGTGCTATTCATCAGAATTTGAAACTGCTTTTACATCTTCTTGGTGTGACATACAAAGAATTGTTACCTTATATTGTCTGTGATATAACTAATAAAGACTGTATGATGAGGAAATGTGAAAAATGCTCAGCAACTATGAATGCATTGGTTGAAAAACTTTATGATATACTTGGAGAATTTGAAGATGATGATGATGAGATTGAATTTGATCAATGGACAACAACAGATAGGTCAAACTTGACACATAATAAAGAGCCAGTGTTTAAATACATTGAACTAGTATGTAGAAAACTGGAAAAACTTGCACCATATTCGTATTTAGCAAAGAGCCAAGCATTATACCTGAGATCACGAAAGGAAGATATGAATGAGGTAACAGCATTATTTCTTGGTGATTTTTCAGAAAACTATAAATTTGCAGTTCAGGATGAAGTGCAAAGCTTTCATTGGACAAATTTACAATGTACAATTTATCCAGTGATTATTTATTTCAAAAAAGAAGGCATTCTCAAGCACAAATCCTATTGTATTATTTCCGATGATATGATCCGTGATATGAACATGGTTTATAAAATTATTAAAGTTGTTTGCAATGATATAAAAACAAACTTGCCTCAAATAAAAAATATTGAATACTTTTCAGATGGGTGTGCAGGTCAATATAAGAATTGCAAAAATATGTTAAATCTTTGTTTCCATTGTGAAGATTTTGGTTTTACTGCTAAATGGAACTTTTTTGCAACTAGTCACAGTAAGCAACCTTGAGATGGGATAGGTGGTACAATCAAACGTCTGGCAACACTAGCAAGTTTGCAAAGAGATATGGATAATCATATTTTATCTCCAAAAACAATGTACAAATATTGCGATGAAAACATTGAAGGCATAAATTTCATATATATTTCATCAGAAGATTTAACTTTGGTGAGAACTGCTCTTAAAGAACGATTATATACTGTTAATACAATACCTGGAACATGTAGTTACCATCAGTTTGTACCACTTGGCCATCAAAAGGTAAATTATTATTTTTTATTATACCTTTTACCATATTTTAAAATACACGCATAACTTTTATTGATAAACTCAAATAGATATTAGTTTTTGGCAGAATCATTATCAAAAATATTTGTATTTTATTTTATTTCCTCTGCATTTGCTATCTATACATTTAATAAAACATGTTTGATAAGTAAAACGGAATAATTGCATATGTTACTATTTTATTTAGGTAGGCACTAAGCTATGCAGTGTTGATGAAGAATTTGCTTTAATTCATGACTTTGGAATATCCAGATAACAACTGTAAACCTAGTACCAGGTGATTATGCCTGTGTTTCCTATGAGCAAAAGTGGTGGATAGGAGTCATTGAAGATACTAATTTAGAAGAAAAAGATGTGCTTGTAAAATTTATGTGTCCTAATGGTCCTGCATGGTCGTTTAAATGGCCACCAATGGAAAGCCAATGCTTGATTCCTGATGTCCACATTATTTGCAAAGTTGAGGTACCGATAACAAAAACAGGATTTTGCTACTATTTAGCCAAAGAGGACTTGAAAAAAATTATTTTCCTAAGGAAGTAGAGATTTTTATATTTATGAGTCTATTATGTCTTATCCATTCTTTTTTTAAATATTATGTTTTGTGAACCAACTTGTAAATAATGTGAATGTAAAGCATATATAAAATCACTAAAGTTTGGTATTTATTTTAAAAAAATTGTATACGTTTAAATTTTGTTGTAAATATCATATGAAAATGAAAAAGATAATAAAGTCACTAAATTTTTAGTTTCTATAATATATGTTTATAAACATTTGTGCCAAGTTTTAAAAATTTTGGTGATATAGGGTGCAGATTTGTGTTTTTTTGTGTTTTTTGAGAAATTTTTACCCTAATGTCGTTTTTACAAATGCAAAAGTATTACCAAACATATATAGTATAAAATAATGGTTGCCAAAGTTGTTTTATTATCTTGATTTAGTCTTTTTTTTTAAAACAACATCAAAAACATATCAAAATTAGTTTCCACTTTTTATTGAGAGGACTGCTTAAATTCTTAGATTAATAAGATTAATAGTTTTTTTTTTAGAGGAACAGCTTAAAACCATTTAAAACCATAACAATTCTTGAAAACACTATTAACTTGTTAGTAACAATGGTTTTAAGCTATTCTTCTTGAATGTAATTAAAAAAACAAACATTATTATTAAACTACTTTATTTATTTTATTATTTTTTTAATTTTGTAATTTAGTAATAATGCTGGGCTTTGCATTATGAACAAGGATTCCATGGCATTGGTCCATAATGCCTTTAATCTTGTGAATCCTTTCAATAGCACATGCGGCAAAACATTTCCGTATCTTTATCTTCTATTGATACTTAACAATAGCTTCTATTGATACTTAACAATAGCTTCTATTGAGACTTAACAATAGCTTCTATTGATACTTAACAATAGCTTTTATTGATACTTAACAATATCTTCTATTAATACTTAACAATAGCTTTCATTAATACTTAACAATAGCTTCTATTGATACTTAACAATAGCTTCTATTGATACTTAACAATAGCTTCTATTGATACTTAACAATAGCTTCTATTGATATTTAACAATAGCTTCTATTGATACTTAACAATAGCTTCTATTGATACTTAATAAAAGCTTTAATACACTCAAGGTGATACTTTTCATTATTCTTTCAAACATAAAATTTTTGAGCACATCTAAAGCCAAAAGCAGGTTTATCTGACCAAAAAATTTGTCTCCATTGGCAAATAGTCATGCATCATAATTTTTACTTTTTTTTAAAAAAGAGACTTTCTGACAGCTCATTAGGATTCTAAATTTCTGCACTCGTGTACATACACGCATATACATTTATAAATAGAAACAATAAAAGCATAAGTATAATAAAAAAAATTGGCGCTGTAAGATCCAATAAGAATTATGTAATGAATTAATGCAGGCGAAACTCCATTCTTAAATCCACAATACATTCATCAAAGATCATCAGAAAGTCTCATAAAAAGTAGCTGTGGAGAATTGTCAGAGATGTTTCCTTGCTTTCTTTTTGTAGTTTACGCCATAGCAGTCATTATTGCAATAAAACAAGCACTAATACTATTAAGAAATAATAGGATGATATAGGAAAACAAAATATGCAATGATTCAAATAGTAATATACATAATAATAATAATAATAATAATAGTAATAATATATGTATATATATATATATATATATATATATATATATATATATATATATATATATATATATATATATATATATATATATATATATATATATATATATATATATATATATATATATATATATATATATATATATATATATATATAGGTATAGCTGTAACAACTGGAGTAAACAGTTATAAAGTGCAATAACAGTAGATGTTGCACTGTAACAGCTCAGTTTTTTTTTTATTTATGTTTTAACAAATAGTTTCTGCAAAATTCAGATTTGACTAGTTTATTTTTGAAGTTATTTATTGAAGCAGCTTCTATTATATCAGATGGTAAGTTGTTCCATGCATTTACAACTTGATTTAGTTTGAAATTGTGTTGAAATTGTATTTTTAGTTTGAAATTGTGTTGCCATAAATACAGACCTTCTTTTGATGTATTTTGATAATTGTTAGTAACCCAATTTATTTTATCATAGCCATGTTGAATTCTAAAATGTTGAATAAGATCTCCACATAGTCTACGTTCTTTTAGTGTCATTAATTACATAATATTTAACCTAGCTTCATAAGGTAATTTTTTAATTGCAGGTGCTAGTTTAGTTGCTCTTTTTTGGATCATCTCAATTTTGTCTATGTCTTGTTGTAGGAATTAAGACCATGCCTGGACCGAAAAAACTCAATATGTGGTTATATGAATGTTGTACAGGGCTTTTTTACTATGTTTACATCTAAATATTTAAATGTTCTCTTTATGATACCTAACATTTTGTTTGCTTTGCTAGTTACTGAAACAACTTGCGAGTGCCATTTTAGATCCAATTGAACATTTATACCTAAACCACGTTCAACTTCTGTGTTACCTAAACCACGTTCAACTTCTGTGTTACATAATGTGTAATTCTAATGGCAATCATATCAGTCATTATAAATGTAGCATTTGGGTTTTTTTTCCCAATATGCATAACTTTGCATTTTTTATAATTAAATTTTATGAGTCAGATAGATGACTATACCATTATATTATTTATATCATTTTGAAGGCTTATTGAATCATTCAGATTTATTATAATGTTATTATAAATACAGTTATTATAAATAATAGAAAAAGGTTATAAAAACTAAAAAACTAAAATATAGTGAGACTTAAAAACTAAAAAAAATAAAATCCAGATAAACAAAGCAGATAATAACAGATAAAGCAGATAATAACAGATAAAACAAATAAAACTAAGTTCCCTATTTGGGCAAAAACACTTTAAGATTTAAAAAAAACTAAACAGAAAGATAATGTCAGTAACAGTTAATGTAAGATGAAAAAAACTGAAAGCTTTTTTGTTAGAATAATAAAAAGAATGCTAGTGAAGTACAATATCAAAGTTATTTAGCAGGAGGATATATTAAAATAAGTAATTGGTAACAGACATAATAGAAGTAGTCCAAAATAAAATAAGATGCTAGACAATGCAAGTATAGAATTTGCAAACAAATCAATATGTAAGTCCATTCTGTATGTATCCCAAAATCAAACTTAATCAGAGACTAATATGAGATTTAAAGTAATAAATTCTTTTATACATAAACATAAATATACATAAATATCTTTTATAAATAAATAGTTGTATTCTTTAGAAGTAAAAAATTGATACCTGATAATAAACAAACAAAACTAAAAATGTTTCTATTAAAAAGTTCTTTTACTAAACATATAAAATAAAAAACTTCATTACCCCATCCAATTATCATGTAGACTGTCAACCTTCTAGTACTTTTAAATACTATAACTACCATGAGATAAACATGAATTCCTTCAACCAGCATCCAAAAAAATGTTGCTAAAAAACTGTACAATAAAGCAAGTGAAACAGCCAAACATATGCTCTAAAAATATAACATATGTTTTAAAAATGAAACTAATTTTTAACATTTTAAACAAAGCCAACTTGGACATTTTACAGGTTAAGAAAAAACTACTGAATTTTAAAATACACAAAATCATTTTAACAATTTAATATGAATAAATTTTATTATACAGTAAGATTACTGTAAAATAGATTACTGTATATTATTTTAGATTACTGTATAACAGTAATCTTTCTGTATCTTACTGTATAACAGTAATCTTTCTGTATCTTTTTTTTTTTTTTTTTTTTAATTATCTTTGCTTCCAACAAGGTTGCAAGCAACCACTAATTAGTGTTGGAAGTTACTGAAAGAGAAAAGATGAAGATTGTAGAGCAAGATAACGATTGACAGACGACTTAAAATATTGCAAATTATATGAATCAGGAAAGCAAGATGAAGGAAGCGAATTCCAAAGAACTGATGTTCGAGGAAAAAAACTAGACGAATAAGAGTTTTTGGAGCACTTAGGAACAGTAACAGAAAAAGGATGAGACTTAATTGAATGACGAGTAACACGAGAATGAATTTTAGTAGATAGCACAAGAGACGCTAGCTCTTTAGAGCAGTGCCCATTATAGTATTTGTAGAAAAGAGAAAGAGAAGCAACATTATGACAAAGTGACAGAGGTTGAAGGTTGGCTGCAAGAGCAGGTCCAACTATGTTCACAATGCATTTTTGCACCTTGTCTAAAAGGGCATCATTAGAAGATCCGCCCCAGATATGGCAACAGTATTCCATACAAGGCCGGATTTGAGATTTATAGAGATAGGGAATAGAATCCAGAGTAAGAAAGTGACGAGCTCGATAAAGAGAAGCAACTTTAGCAGATGCTAATTTTGCAACGGATTTGATATAAGGTTTCCAAGAAAGATCAGAAGTAAGAGTTAATCCTAGAAGATGAAGGGTATGAGACTAATCAAGTACATTACCGTTCATAAATATAGAAAGGTCTAAATTATTGCGATAACGATTTGCCGAAAACATTTGAATTATATCTAAATTAAAGTTCACCAGCCACTGCGAGCCCCATGCTGTAGCAGAAGTGAGATCCTTTTCTAGCTCAGATGCCCCCTGCAAGCAATCAGAGGGAGTTGGCTTCTTATCGTGACAAAAATAAATGGTAGTATCATCAGCAAACAATGCCACCTTAGATGTGAGAATATCTGGAAGATCGTTAATGTAAATTAAAAAGAGTATAGGGCCAAGGATTGAACCTTGGGGAACCCCTGAGGTTACAGAATAAGAAGAAGAGTGCTGTCCATCAAGGACAACTTTTATACTACGATTGGAAACAAAGGATTCAATAATCTTAAAAATGTTTCCAGATACACCATAAGAAGAAAGCTTATGGAGGAGACCAGCATGCCAAACTTTATCAAACGCTTTAGAAATGTCAAGAGCAATGGCCTTAACCTCTCCACCTTTATCTAATGCGCGATAAAACCTATCGGTTATTACTGATAGCAAATCAGCCGTAGAACAAGAAGATCGAAACCCATATTGATGATCAGAAAGTAGGTTATGAGATTCGAGATGAGAGATTAAGTGTTTGTTAATTAAAGATTCAAAAACCTTGCTTATGATAGGAAGAAGACTAATGGGACGGTAGTTAGATGAGTCAGATCGCTCTCCAGAATTTTTAAAAATAGGGAGAAAACAGATGCTGCTTTCCAGCAGGCTGGAAAACAAGACTCTGGTAAGCATTTGTTAAATAATTTTGAAAAGATAGACGACAGCCTAGGAGAACACTTCTGCAAGACTATAACAGGTATGTTGTCCGGGCCGCAAGCTGTAGAAGAGTCTAAGCGGGAAATCACTTTAGATACAGAAGCTGGAGTGATACGAATGTCGAGCAATGGATCAACCTGTTTGACGGATATATCAGGTAAAACGCAACTAGTGGCATCAAGAGATGATATTGATGAAAAGTTCTTGGCAAACAATTCAGCTTTGTTTTTAGGTGAGGTGACAAAGTCTGAACCGTACAAAAGAGGTGGAATTACAGACTTGCCCTTATTATTGATACTATTAAAGATTCTCTAGAAGTCACAAGAGACTAATTTTTGTGATGAAATACGAGATTTCATGATCTGAGAATAGCGGGTTTTGGCGTTAGACAAAACCTTTTTACAATGGTTCCTAGCAGTAATAAAGAGATGTCTGTTTTCTGGAGAATTGTTTTGCTGATAGATATAGAAGTAATGGTTTCGATTGGCAATTGCAGCAACACAATGTGAGGAAAACCATGAAGAAGAGTGAGGCTTGACCTGGAATCGTCGAGAGGAAATAAAAGATTCCATGCCAGCCTGAATCCACAAAGTTATGTAAGAAGCACATTTGTCAACAGGGAGACGAAAGATTTCTACCCAGGGGCCATCACGAAGAAAGTCACGAAAAGAGTCCCAGTCATCTTTAAGGTAGTTGTAAGATGTACAATGATAGGGGGATTCTAATGGTAAAGAAGAATGAGATAACAGTTTTAGAGAGACCAAACCATGATTGGAGGCACATAAGGGTGAGTGTGAAGAAACTGAACACTGACTAGGATCAGAAACAAGACATAAGTCGAGTAGAGAAGGTAAATGATTCGGGTTGTCTGGAATGCGAGTTAGAAAGTTGACTATTTGAGTTAGGGATTAAGAAAGACAAAAGTTGTGGGCCTTAATGCCTGCAGAGTCACTGACACTAGAGCCAAGCCATTCAGTGTGATGAACATTAAAGTCACCAACAACAACAATATGGCTGATGGATAAAGAATGAGGGCTTGGTCAATATAATCAGAAATAACATCAAAAAGAGAGCAGTCTTGGGATGAGGGAGAGCGATATAAAACAAAGAGAAAGGTGATAGAGTGAAGTGGTGCTAAACGAAAGCACATAAAAGAGTAGCCTGTGGATTCAAACCTAGTTTCCCGAAAAATGGGTGAATTCTTACGAATGTAAATGCCCAGGCCAAGCATGTGACTATTGGAGTCTTTACGAATTAAAGGAAGATAACCATCAACACTAAGATCACAAGATGAGACAGCTGAACTCAAATTAGTCTCACAAAGAGCAAGCAGGTCTGGTGAACTTTGCAAGAGATAAGACTCAACAGAAGAAAAGTTCCTTTGAAGACCACGAATGTTGGTGAATGATAGGTTTAGCAAACTTGGTGATGACTGTGGTTTTTTGTGTTTTATAGTTTTTGTTACTTTATTAATTTTTAAATTTGTTAAAGAACTCGACTCGAAACATTGATAGTACTCAGTACACTGTTCTATAGCTCAAGCAATTGCCTCATTTCCACTAATAAACTCTAAGCCGTAACAAAGGGCTCCAATATGGCCTTGGCAATGCACACCAAAAGTACAAACAGGGACACCATCCATGCGCAACATGGCACTGTTAGTACTCTGATATTTTTCAGCTGTTGATGGAATCAGCCTCTCTGAGAGCTACCACAGAGTTCCGGAAACCTGACTACCAGCCGGCCTCAGAACCATAAAACTGAGTTTTAGAGCTGTACCCTCATTTGGAGATAATAGAATGAGTTGCCTAGTCATAAAAACAGAGACGCAAGCAAAACCCATGAATCGAGTCAAGAAGATCCAGCGTTCAACATCCTAAACTGGAAACAATGTATTAAAAATAAATCTGCGCCAGCCTAATAGATGACGAAGAGGTGCGAGGCTAGTTAACAGATAGAATCTGTTTACCCCTTAAGTCTTTGCCTAGGAGGCCTTCTACAAGACAGCAGCCGGATGCATGTAACATCTACCCAAGATGAGTATTTTTATCGAGACACCATCTCTAGTCTTTACTCAACCAAGAGCCCCAAGGCAGGGGGTGTTTTATGTCGGAGTTTTCATCTCCTAGCCTTTGCCTAAAAAGGCATATTCTACAAGGCAGCAGGACATGAAGCAGATTGTACTGGGTTACATGTTACCAGTAGTAGGATAAACCTGACCTGACTGAAGTATATATATATATAAAATATATATACATATATATAAAATATACAATATAATATATATAGAATATATAAGTATATATATATATAAAATATATATATACATATATATATATATATATATATATATATATATATATATATATATATATATATATATATATATATATATATATATATATATATATATATATATATTCATAAACAAGACAAATTTTCTAATCTCCAAAACCATTTAACAAAAAACTTTACATGTTTCAACTAACATTAGCCATCTTCAGCCAAAACTAAATATCTAAAATTTGTTAAAATACCTAAAAAGGTGCTAAAAAAAAACAACACAAAATACGTTTATTCTTGTACAAACCAACAATATATTTACAAAAATACAATGAAATCATTCTAAAAAGTTCATCATATAATACAAAAGAAACAGGAAACACCAAAAGAACAGGTCAAAAAGATACGCAACATGTATAAAAAATAGCAGTTAAACAGAAAGTGTCATTTGTACATTGTTAACCTGTTTATTCATACCAGGTTTTAGCAATTCTATAAACATACTTTCTTAAACATACTTATCTTACTGTATAACAGTAATCTTTCTGTATCTTACTGTATAACAGTAATCTTTCTGTATCTTACTGTATAACAGTAATCTTTCTGTATCTTACTGTATAACAGTAATCTTTCTGTATCTTACTGTATAACAGTAATCTTTCTGTATCTTACTGTATAACAGTAATCTTTCTGTATCTTACTGTATAACAGTAATCTTTCTGTATCTTACTGTATAACAGTAATCTTTCTGTATCTTACTGTATAACAGTAATCTTTCTGTATCTTACTGTATAACAGTAATCTTTCTGTATCTTACTGTATAACAGTAATCTTTCTGTATCTTACTGTATAACAGTAATCTTTCTGTATCTTACTGTATAACAGTAATCTTTCTGTATCTTACTGTATAACAGTAATCTTTCTGTATCTTACTGTATAACAGTAATCTTTTTGTGTCTTACTGTATAACAGTAATCTTTCTGTATCTTACTGTATAACAGTAATCTTTCTGTATCTTACTGTATAACAGTAATCTTTTTGTGTCTTACTGTATAACAGTAATCTTTCTGTATCTTACTGTATAACAGTAATCTTTCTGTATCTTACTGTATAACAGTAATCTTTTTGTGTCTTACTGTATAACAGTAAAATTACTATTATACAGTAATCTTTTTGTTTTATGGTACAGTAAGATTCAATTAGATTTTTTATTTACATAAAAAAATGTACACACCTTGTACTTAAAAACAGAATCTGCAGTTAAAAACAAACTGTTAGATAGTGTAATGGCAATAGCAAGATTGATGTGCACAATATTTCGATCAATTATAGCTAATCGACTAAAATAATTTAAATAAAAAAATATTTTAAGAAAATAAAGAACAAAATATAAAAAGAAAAAAAAATTGAATAAATTAGAAATAATTATTTAATACAAAATAAAATTATTTTATAAAAAAATTTACATAAATATGTTTTACCCACACATCAAGTATATGAGTATAAGAGACAAACAACCAATAATGGAAGCTCCACAACCAATATAAGTAATCATACTCAAAATAAATTGATTTGTTTTTGAAACCTAAATCATCACATACTCAAAATAATTTGTTTAAAAAATCATCAAAAAATGAGTAGCAATCCTAAATTAACTATAATATAAAAGATCAAAAAAAAACAAAAACCTCATGACTTTTGATTTGTAACAAAATAGAAAATGATGTCATGTGATTACATTGACAACTAACAAGTGTATGGTTAATTTGAGATAATTCACAACCATTTGAACTCCAGTCACTTTTAAAAAAGATAATTTTAAAATTGAAATAAGATCATTTTAAAAATATAGCATACATTTACAAATAAAATATGTAAATAAATATATAGTTGAAAAAAAACTACTGGGAGAACAACTGGGTCAGAGGACACAGACGCCTTAAAGTCAGAGACTGAAATCAGTTAAACATTATGTGAACATAATATATTTTCAAGTTAATTTTAGTTTGGTAAGATATGTAAACATTATGTAACAATGTTTGGTAAGATATGTGAACATTATGTAACCTTGTTTGGTAAGATATACAAACATATTTACATAAGTTATGCAAAAAATTGTTTGGTTGACAGGCCTTCTGATAGGACACATGCAGTTGCACGCCTTTTCTGACCACACATATAGTATTTTGTTCTGAAAACCTGACTTTGGCTCTTTGCATGTTTTGTTAATTGACCCATTTTAAAAATGCTCTGAAAAAATCATACTGGAAAAAAAAAAAATTTATAAGAAAATAAAAAAACCTGAAAATAAAAGCAAAAAAAAAACTTTTTTTAATTTTTATTAATTTTAATAAAAAGGACTGGTTGGTAAGATATATAACAAATTTACATGAGTTATGCAAAAATTATTTGGTTGGTACACATATCGTTGGTTTGATAAGATATTCACATATCTTATCAAATTATATAAACATTTATTGATATTATTAATAGTTAATTTTAATACATAAATTATAACATTTTTTATATAAATTTGTGCACTGCAACAATTGCTGTAAAAAAAAATTATTTTCTAAAAGTTGTTAATAATTTATTAAAGTTGACATAATAGATTACCAAACATTTAACATAAACTTATTTTAAGTAAGTGGTCTAGTCTCAAAGTAACTTAATGAACAGTTAGGGAATGAGAATAGAATGAGACCAAAATATTTCCAGTGTAACATTACTTTGTTTTCAACCACATGTACAAAATTTAAATGTTTAAATTAAAACAACTTAAAAAAATTTTTCTTACAAACCATTTCATATAGTTTTTTACTCTAAAAACATAAATATGAAATATACCTTTTGTTCCAGTAAACACAGAGAAAGTCTGTCCATTTTTCCCCTTCAATCTGCAGTTTATAAAACAATGGTGTTTTAAAAGGTGTTTGAATAAGAGCGCTTGTGGATATTGAGATTACTTGCTCATTATACCAGATGTTTTCTCTACAAAAAAAATGTAATCTTTTTTTTTAAAGGAAATCAACAGAAATAAAAACACAAAGATTTGAGCCTGTAGACAACACAATTTTTTGCAACTTATTCAAAAATTATAAAATACTTTAATGCAATTTAATGTAGCAAAAAAAAGGGGTTTAATTTAGAAAAAAAACAAGAATTTAATGTAGCAAAAAAATAATCTAAACAATATTTATTTTACCTTTTGCTAATCATAGATGGAAGTCGTTTGTATGTCATTGCTACAATTACTATTTTATCTAAAATGGAAGTTTTGTAATAGTTAATGTTTACTTTAATAAAATTAAAAATATTCTCTAAAAACTAATTATCATAAAGATTTCTGTAATAATATTTATGAAATGCTTTACAAAAGATTTTTATAAATTTTCTATAAGTAAAATTATTAACTTTGCCAACAATAAAAAAATTTCATTAAATTAAAAAAAACCTGCTGATAAATTGTGGAAAAGATCATAAGGTAATTGAAGGGTTTCATTTTTCCTCTTAAAGATGTATCCTGCGAATAAAGCAGGTTTCACTAAGCTTATCTCAAATGCTAAAAATAAGTAATATTTTGGTACTTTGAGAAAAAGTTTTCTATTAAACACAACTTAAAATCTTCAGATACAACATAAAAAATTAGAAACTATTATTTTAAACAAATAATTTGGCAAAAATTTCAGAAAAACTACCTATTTCATTTGTTTCATAAGTCAAATTGCTTCCTATAGGAAAATTTGTTCCTATTGACATCAAAACATCTTCAATATATTCAATCAACTCATTTGATTCATTAATAATCTAAAATAATCAATTTACCCATTCACTGCCATTTAAAACCAAATTTTTAGAAGTTTCTAGAGTAAAAAAATAAAACCAAGTTTATAGAGTAAAAATGTTCTCTTTTTGACTTTGTTTAATCAACTTGTTATAATATGATAATCTTTTTATTTCAAACTCTTTTTTAATGTTAATGTTTATTCTTTATGAAAATCTTTTTTTTTTTTTTTTTTTTTTTGAATTTTTATTGTATTGATAAATCGCAGAATAAATGGCATGCAAATTTAAACACAAATAATTCCTCAGTAAAAATTAGCTTAGTTCACTTCTACATGATAAATTAGCTTAACTCACTTCTACATAATGAATTAGTCTAGTTCATGTCTACATGATAAACTAGTTTAGTTCACTTCTACATGATAAATTAGCTCAGTTCACTTCTTCATGATACATTAGCTCAGTTCACTTCTACATAATAAATTAGTCTAGTTCACTTCTACATGATAAACTAGTTTAGTTCACTTCTTCACGATTAATTAGCTTAGTTCACTTCTACATGATAAATTAGCTTAGTTCACAAAACTGTTGATAAGTACAGTGGTGAATATCACCAGGAAATATTTTTTATGCACTGTAGTGCAGATCACCAGGAGTGAAAGGGTTAAAAGTAAAAGATTGAAAATTTTTTTTTTAATGTTTTCTACATATTAAAAAAAGTCATTGATTATAACTTGTAATAACTATTCAATTCCAGGTTAAGATAGTCAAGTGCACAGCATTATGTATTAAGATAGTCAAGGGCACAGCATTATGTATTAAGATAGTCAAGTGCACAGCATTATGTATGGGTAGATAGTCAAGGGCACAGCATTATGTATTAAGATAGTCAAGTGCACATCATTATGTATGGGTAAGATAGTCAAGGGCACAGCATTATGTATTAAGATAGTGAAGTGCACAGGATTATGTATGGGTAAGATAGTCAAGTGCACAGCATTATGTATTGAGATAGTCAAGTGCACAGCAGTTAAGAAATCAAAATAACATGATTAAATTTTTTTTTTTTAGAAGTCATTTTATATAATAACAGTAATATTTTCTATATTTTTTGATTGTATTTAGATCTGATTAGATTGTTATCAGATGTAAAATATTGTTATAATAAAACTGTTACAAAGTAAATCACATTAAAAAAACAATTATTTTTAAGATTTAAATTCTGTACACTCAAAAAAAAATAACATTTTTTGAGTGTACAGAAAAATAACATTTTTTGAGTGTACAGAAAAAAAACATTTGTATTCATTCTGTACAGAAAAATAACATTTTTTGAGTGTACAGAATGAATACAAGAAGTAACTTCTTTTACTGAAACATTTTTCACAATTTTTTAGTACAATGGTTTATTTTTAATGTTTATACTTTACCAACCACATGAGGTCCCTCGGAGGTTTGAGTTTCAGGGTATTAACTTTAGTTTTTTTAGTGTGTTTAAAAAGTTATTCTAAATAAAAAACTTTAATTACCCTTGTATTATTGAAAAAAATTGAGTTTAAATTAAAAAAAAAAAAGTTATTTTCCCTTGTATTATTGAAAAAAAGTTTAAATAAAAAAATTGTTTAACATTGTATTATTAAAAAAAAAACTCAAGTTTAAATTAAAAAATTGTTATTTACCTCTGTATTATTAAAATTTCCAACATCTGTAAGTATTGTTGAAGCATTCTTAACAAATTCCTAAAATGGATCAGTATTATTGATTTATGAACTCATTTTTAATTATATGACATGAATACTATAATGAAAGCTAAAACTAAAAAAAAATTTAAAAAGATACTTTATAAATAATGTTTCAAGAATTTAACAAACATAAAGAACATTTTAAAAATTTATTGAACACACTACTAAAACTTTTAAAAGCTCAATTTTAAATTTTTAAACAATTTATTGAACAGAGTATTAAAACTTTTAAAGGCTTTAATTAGAGTTTTCAGCACAATTACAATTATGTGAAGAATTCACAAACAAAATATTGTGCAAAATTTTGTTTTCCTAATGATGATCTTAACTTTATGTAATCATTTGAAAACAGCTCACTACGTTATTACTGATCTAATATAATAAATTTGTAAATATTTATTTTACTATTATATTATAATAATACTTTATTAACATTATTCAAGGCAAGTGAAGCTCCTGAGCCATTGTGAAGTCATTTCTTCTATAAGAAGAAAAACACTCCTGAGAAACTTCTAGTATAATTTTGGTTAAGGAAAGAATAAGGTTGTTGAATGGTTTCCTAGAGGTAGCATCACACTAAAATAGTTGATCTACAAAACAGGTTTAAAAAATTCTTTTTAATTCAAAAAAAAAAAAAAAAAAAGGAAAATGGACAACCATCCAAATCACACAAGGAACCATTAGCATTATGCTTAAAAAAAAACATCACAACTTGTTAATTAACTGTTAATTTACATGGATCCAATCTTGATCTTGTAGCTGCAAAATTGTGGCCTTTCTTTCTATGAAATCATTGATTTCTATAACATTAATTATAAATTGAATTAAATATAATTTAAATAAAAATAATAAAATTTTATTACATGACAAAAGCAAAGATAAACAAAAAATATTAATAAAAATACTTACTCTTTATGAAAACATTTTTCCAGACAATATTTTCTAACATGGCTGAAGAGCTTACTAAATTTTGCAGTTAAAAAAAAAATCATATTGTAGCAAAGTGAATCTCATTTGTTTTAATATTATTGTAATCATTTATTATCTATAAAGTTCACTTTTTTGCATAAAATAGTTAACATTTTGTCAAATATTCCAGTGACATATTTAACTTCAATAATATTAATAACAATTACATTAGATGCAAATGATTGACTGCAAAAATATTAAACATTTAAGACATTTAAATAATATTTAAAAATAACTTTAAATAAATTAAAAAGCTTAAATGTAACAAAAAAAACTTATACACAGTAAATATTGATTGCTCTAATTTTTTTCTATTTAATGAAACTTCAAAAAAATTTTGACTCTAATGCTTTTGAATAAGCATAGAGCAAAACCTACTCGGAAATCAGTTTATCTTAACATTATCATAAATAATGCTCAAAACATCATCATAAATAGTCCTCTCACCTGAAACTATGCTGACCCACACCTATATTTCCATGCTGTACTCTTACTGAATGAGCAATCTTATTAAATTTAGTAAGTCTAAATATAGTTAATGTTTTAAAAACTTTCTAAACAAAACCAAACCTTCTGTATTTAAAAATTAAAGTCCTCAGAAGTTATTTGTAAACACTCCAAAGAAGTTGTTTACAATCATCAACATTTTTATAACAAAAATGTTTATACTCAGTTTTAAGATTTACCAATACCTTTGGTAATAAATAAATTTCAAACAATGTATTTGTTTACTAATCTTTTAGATGCCAAAAAAAAAATTGGTTTAATTCTTTGTCAAAAAATCTGCACTAGTTACCAAAAAAACTGGAAACATTGTGATACAGAAGAAATGGAACTCCAAGAAAAAAAAAATGTTTACAGCCTAACTCCATAATCACCTCTTAAGTTTTATTCAAAAAAAAAACAGGTGGAAAATATAAAACTAATAAAATAAAAGCTGTTACATAAATGTTCAGTTTTGAAATAGCAGCAGTGAAAGTAAAACTGCTTTAACCAAATATTTGAAAAAAGATAAATTATGACTCAAACCATGTCAAAATATTAAAAATGTTGTAAAAATATGAAAAAAATCTCATACTCTCAAGAGAAAATTCAGTAACACAAACTAAGAAAAGAAAGTTAAATATTAACAAAACTTTCTCAAACATCTAGTAGACAAATAAACAAAAAGGTAATTGCAGAGGTTTTTAATAATGTGATAAATATTCAAGGGTTTGTTCTGGAAAGAGTTTGTTTCAATAAAAGTAGGTTGTGTAACTAAGTAATAGTATATAGGTGGTATAAAGTAGTAATTAAAAAAATAATAATGAAAAAACATGAATATCTTAAAGCTGAATTTTCAAAACTTTGTAAGTTAATATATATTTGAAGATGGGGGGGGGGGGTATAATTATTAATTTTATAACAAACAATATTTATATTCAATAGAATTAATAATTTTTTATAATTTCTGAGTTTTAACTATACATAAAATATAAATTAACTAGACGTAGATAGTAGTAACATAAAATTAGAACCAAAAATCTATATTGGTAAAGTTGAAATGTAAATTATATTCTAACAAAATTTTCTTTTTAATAGTAAAATCTGAATTGTTATTTTGTCTTGTGAAGTTCGCTATTTTACTGCTTGAAATGTTTTTTTTATGACTTTTTCCACCATGATTTACAACGCATATATCAAATGACAGCATGCAGGGAGTATACATACAACAACAGACTTAAGTAGGAAAAATATGCAGAGACTGGCTTAAGTAAGGAGAACATGCAGGGAGTGTACAAACATTTGGGAAAAGGTTAAAGTTAGGCATTATGATAGCCTGCCCTAGCCCAAACCCTGAGTTTGAGCTTTATCTTTCAATTGTTATCATCACGTAACAATAAGACATCAGTTTTTTTATTAAATCTAATATCCCAGTAGTAATAATATTATCAAAAATAATAATAATAATAATAATAATAATTATGATAACAGTACACTATCACAAATTTACACTATAACAAACTACACTTACATAGTATACTATTGAAAATTTATTTATTTACAATTACAAAATTATTTTAACATAATTTATCAAAATAAATTAAGCTTCTTAAAAAAAAGCAATTGAAAAAACAGAACATTTTTCATGTTTTTGCATCAATATTATAAAATAAAACATATTTATGACAAAATAAATTAAAATTACCTGTCAAATTAATAGTGGACTTTGTTGTAAATAGTTTATTAATGTATGATTGATTTCTTCTAGTTGAAAAATCTTGAGAAAAAGCATATTTTTTTGTAGAAAAAGAAGGATTTATTGTTGAAGTAATAGGCAATGAAAAACTGTTTATGCTTTGAATTGAACTTTTTTCCAGTTTACTAACATAATTTATTGGGGAAATTTGAAGCCACTCAGTAGTGCTTTGAATTTTGGGTGTGGTTTCAGAGTTTAGTAAAACACTTGAATACATTAAAAAACTTGTAAACAAAACTGTTTTTGAACTTTCAATATTTTTATCATCAGAAAATATTGTATATGTCTGAGAAAAGGACGAGCTTAAGACATTTGAACTTACAAAACTACTTGAAAAAAATGAAAAACTGGTAAGCAAAGGTGTTTTTTTATTATCAGTATTTTTAGTACCAAAATATTCTGTGTACATCTGAGAGAAGATTATCTGTGGGCTATCTGTATTCATTAAAATTTTTGAATTAGTAAACAAAGGCGTCTCAATATTATCAGTATTTTGAATATAAGAATGTTTTGTAAATATTTGAGAGAAGCTTGGTGAATATGAAAAGGAAGATTTATATATTTGATTGAGGGTTGATGTAAACATAAGAGAGTAAGTTGATGCATACATTTGGAATGAAGATAAATCAATATGACTGTCAACCTCAAATACCATAGTGCTACTATCTTCATTAGTAATCATTTCACTAGTATCAACAGTTTGTTTATACATGGTTTGAGTAACTAATTTGTTGTATCTTTGAAAATCAGTATTTAAAGAAAACAAATCAGTCTGGTTTTTACTTTCCATATTTTTTGAATTACTGGGATATAAACTAGTTGCTAAAATTTGTTTGAATCGAATTATTGTTGAGGATTTAAAAATTGTTTGATACAAGTCTTTTATTGTTTCAAATAATTCTTGGTTATTTGTTTTATTAATTGGTTTTTTTTCATAAACACTGTTTAATAATGATGAATCCAACATTGTGGTTAATAAAGGCCGATCTAAAATTGTGCTACCTGGTTGTAGGTAAGAAGAAAAATTTGGAAATAATGAATTTAGCAAAAAAATTTCAGTTGAGTTGAATTCTGAAACTGAGTGTGTATTAATTGAATATGTAATTCTTTTTTCAAAAGAACTTTTGAGGATTAAGGTTGCTTCGGAATGTTTATTTTCTTTAAATGTAGATGTCAAAGTATCATAATGTCTCAATAAAGATTCAGCTTTCAAATTTATAGTGCTTTTAGCTAATTCCAATTCTGAAAATTCTTGCTTTAAAGCTGTTGTAGAAAAAATTATTTTTATTAAATCTGTAGTAGTTTTAGGGCAAATACTGTCCATTAACTCTGTAATAAGAACTGGAATATCAGATGATTTTTTTGAGATCTGTCTTAAAAAGGGTTCTCTTGGTGACTTATATAGTAGAGCAGTGTAGTAGATACCATCATATATTGCACTCTCAGGAATTTTTACATGCTTAGTTAAAATTATTCCAAAATTTTCTGATGAACTTACAGGTAATAAATTTTCAATATTTTCATAAATTTGAAGAGAGCAATTTAAATTGAATTTAGCGTCTGATTTACGATACTGCAACAAACTAATTCTAGATTGAAAGTCTGTTTTTATTTTATAAAAACCTTCTTCATACGCTGATGGTAATTCTGAACATTTATCATAATACACCTGAGCACTAAACAAAAGTCTACCAATATTAAATTTTGGAAAAAGTAGTTTAACAATTTCAATCTGAATATCGAAATCTTTGTTTGAAATTTCAGCCGTAGAATCAATGATGACTGAAACTCTTCGTTGAAGGTCACATTCTGAAACTCCTTGGACATCACATTTCGAGATTCCTGGTTGAAGGTCACATACTGAACAAATAAAAAGTTTGAAAAATACATATTCTTTTAAAAGAACTGATTTAAAAATAAATAAAATTGAAACAGAATGAATAATTTTATTTTTACAATAAATTAAAATCAAATTAAAATTTTTTAAAATAATATGGTTTGAATTACTCACCCCAGTGAAAAATATTTATATACTTTTATGTAATAATAACTGTACAAAAAAGTATGGAAACTAGTTAGGCTGGGCTTGGACAGGCAATTTATGTTAGAACTATGATTGAAGTCTTTACATGTCTTAGATTTAACAAATGCTTTAGGCTTAGCTATTCCTATTTCTAATTAACTTCTAGCTTTAGGGCATATCACATATCCTACTTCTTTAAGGTAGAAAATTATAACTTTAAGGTTAAAAATTATACCAAAAATGGTCATACCAGTGTAATTTGCTACCTTAAGTGTATAATATTCTCACATGGAGGGTAAAACTTTTCACCTTAAGAGGTAGAATATGTGATATACCCCAAAGGTAGGATATGTGATATACTCTTAAGGTTATTTCTATATTTTTTTAGTGTGTACCCAATCTAATTAGAAAGAATATTTCTTTAGATTTTTTAAAAATTTACAATGAAACATAATGATCTCTTGTAGTTAAGGTTATTAAATTATAAGATGGATATTCCCTGGTCTTATTACATAGTTTTTTTACTATTTTGAAAAACATTAAGTTGAATAAATAAATACATAGGTTTACCCACAGCTACTGCATTTTGCCAGAATAATAGATAAATTGGCAAAACACTTTCTCAGCTGTGCAACAGTTTATTATATTAGTAAAATTTTTAATATTTAAGACTTTTTTGGTGGAATAGTTCTCCATTCACCATTAACTACGATTTTAGTTTTCTTATAAATAGTTGTGTTTTTTTCTCACTTATGATTTGTAAGTATAATAAAGTTTAGAACCAAATTAGGCCATTACAGTTAGGTCTTTTTTTTGAGAGTTGTTAGTTTTTAGTATATTAATGTTGTTTCATAGTTTTTTCTCTGAAAGCATTCTGTTCATGTTGATTGGCATTGAACTTTTTTTTTTTTTTGTCTTGTTCTACTATATTGTTGCGTTGTTCAGATGCAGTTTTACAACGTTATAAACATTTCTAAATAATGAAACTACTTAAAAAACAGAAACAACAAGTCAGCAACATCTAAAAGAATATTTAGATATAGCCAAAACTGTTTCAGTTACAAAACTGTCAAATTAAGCACTAAAATCAAGTAGATTTGACCATGTTTTTATTTCTGTTTTAGAAAAGACCACTCTTTTCTAAAACAGATATTAAAAACATTCTTTATAATAAATATAACTTAACTATTCAGGACAAATTTAAAAAAAAATCAATCGGACTCACCTCAGTAAAATTGTGGTAAACGTTTAAATTTAGGTGTTGTGTTCCTTTTTAAATATTTTAAGTTGTTTCATTGGATTTGTTGGTCCAAAAAATGTAAAAGGCACAAATTTTCAGCTTTCCAACACACATATGACAGAAACTAGGACCAAAACCATTTTTAAAAATGGTGGATTTTTGTTGGTTGGAGGCAAACTTAAAATAGCTATATCTTAGGAACCAATTAAAATTAGATGATAAAATTTTCAGGTTGCATTTCCTGGATGTTTTCACACGGAATCGCCCCATAACCTCTTTTTCATTCTAACCTTTTTTTTTGATACAACACAAAATATTTCAAATATTGGTGGTATATATATATATATATATATTATATATAATAAATATTCCATTATATTGATGAACATCAGGCTGATCTAGAACACAATAACTTTTAAATGACACATGAAAATCAGATTAAAACAGTTAAAAAAGATGTGCAAATAATTATATTAGAAAAAGATATAAGCATTTCTTTAAACATCAATTCTTTATCCATTTAGTGCCACACAGTTTAATGTTAGACACAACATTAGGTATTATCCAGCATTGAAAACCTTTAGAACAAATATTAGCTTTAAAGGTGGTAGTTTTTATCATTTATTTAGTTTTCATAGAAAGACAAAAAAAAAAACACATACTTAAATACTTTAGTCTCTGTTATATTAGTTAATAAGTTATATTAGTTGTAACAGCAATTTTCAAAAAAGTCAATTAGTATTTCTAATTGTAATAACTCCCTTTGAAACCACTTTAAAAAATAGCTTTTCAGAAATGGATGTATTACAGTTCAAGAAATAGTTTGGAGAATTGTTGATTCCTCCTGTTAATGGTTTTACTTTGAGTAAAGGTTAAAAAAAATGTTTCAACAAATTTTTTTTTTTTTAACCTTCTTCATTAAATAGCATAGAAGTAAATATTGTTACATTGTTTCCTGCTTAATTTTACTCATGCAACTCTTTCTGTTATCTCATAATAAAGATACAGTTCTAAAATTCAGTTTAATGGTTTTAAATTTGACTTAAAATTTAAAACCATTAAACTAAAAGTCAAAATATGATGAAAAAAATAACCAGTTTGATAACTTATGGGCAGCTAAGTTTGAATCATCTTTCTTTTGATAGCTAATAACTATAACAATATTTTTGATTTTTTTATATAAATAAATGAACATTTGTGCCTTTTTGGATTATCTTTCACTCTGACATCTCACGAAAACCATAAATTCATTGTAAAGATAGCATCTGCTAAAGTTTATTTATTTTGCTCTATTCCATTAAATCGTGCACTAATTCTATTTTCTACCTTTATAAACTTTTTAGTTGTTTTTCTATAGAAAACTGTTGTCATATTTGAGCTATTTTTTCAATGGTACTCCCTTTTTTTATACAGAATTATGATTTCTTTAATGAATAACTTCTTTCTTTCTGATTTTATCTAAAGTTGGAATTTATTCAAAACTTGGAATATAGTTTGGAAACATGTTTACAATGTGTTTTAAAGATAATATCTTTTAAATGATGTCCATTTGTTTTTTTTTTCAGGCTAAATTGGGCTTGGGATTGTTCTTGGTTTATGAACATATACCATAGCTTAAATAAAAATCAGGAGCCGTTAAATTGGTTAAACAGGATGGTAAGTTAAAATCAGAAAAACTTAACATTACTCATTCACTGAATATTTCATTCAGGAGAGCCATAGTTGGACAAGTTGTGTGAACTGAGGCTCTATATTTTCAAAACCACATTTCTGGATTGTTCTCTAACTCTGGTTTGAAAAAATGTTAAATTGTTGACATGATATTAAATGTAATTTACATTAGTTAAAACATGTTTCCTTTTTTTTTAAATAAAAATGGTCCAATGGTTTTCTCTGAAGTTATTTCACATCATAAACATCTAAGAATAATTGCTGATCTTAAATAATTATTGTTGGATTTTGAGTCCCCCATATTCTTCAATTTTGTTTATTCATGTAACCATTGAGGTGAAAATGAACATCATTCATTATGAGTTTGTGAATAAACTTGTTATTTTCTAGACTCGTTGAAAATGTTGACTATATTAAACAAGTATTTGTGTATCACTTCGTTTTAATTTGTAAATCATATATGGAAAAAAGTGAAACATATGTATAATTCTTTGCAAACACCACCAAGACATCAACAACTCCTGAGAATGTCGTCTATTTGAAATACTGCTTATATAAGCGGCATTTGAATGGCAGAAGGTCTTCTAGCTAGCAGAAACTCACAGACAGCCTCAAGTTGCTAAAAATGCTGCATTTCAAACATAAAAGAAGTTTCAATATGATGATAATGGAATGCTGAGTTTCAAAATAAAATTGAACAATTTTAGCTCTTTTTCTGTGCTGAGCCTTTCCATCATAAATTTTTAAAAAAATATCACCCAGTGACCAAAAAAAGACGTATTTTGAACGTTCGAAAGACGTCCAAAACGTTCAAAAGACGTTCATTAGACGTCCAAAACGTGTATGAAACGTTTAAAAGACGTCTTTTTTACGTCCGTGCCCACTGGACAATTGGTTCTTTAGATATTAGATGTCAAAGTTTGACTAAACTTTTAGAAATATTGACCTAACAATGTCGAAGGCATTTTCGAACTCGAAAAAAAAGAAAAGTAAATACTTTACAACATTCCACTTGATTATTGTTTATTGGCTAGTTCAGACCAAAAATTAATAAAATTGGTAAACGAAGTTTTTTTCTTTGTCTAAATATCATGCTTCAAAATATGCGAAATATGATTTTTTTTTTTGTCATTTTTTATCTTCGTTTTCATTCAAAGCCGCGATTACCCCATTTTTTTTTTTTTTGTTATTATAAATCTTTATCTAGTTAACACGTTCGCTACCGAGCTATTTTAAACTATACTTTAAAATTTTCCCGGGCCATTATGTCTGCAATGTTTAATTTTTGCTGAGGCTGTTTTGCGCGGTTTCATTCTCATTGCCAAGGTTAGATATCAACATTTCAATAAATAAAATATTTTTAATCTAAAATAATTTTATAGTATTTTTTATTCTGAATATAACTGACAAAAAATAAGCACTACGAGTATACTCGTACTTTGGCAATGTAGAAGAAATTTTTTTCTCCAGTGCCGAAGTACGAGTTTACTCGTAACACCGTAATGAGTATAACTCATTGCGGTGACTAGTAATGTAGCTTATTTGATGCATTAAGCATCCGTATTTTATTGTTTACTTCAAATTTTATTGCATACTTCAAATTAGTAATGTCACTGCAATGAGTATAACTCATTGCAGTGACATTTTTTAGTCATCGCAATGTCACATTACTAGTCACCGCGACTGTGTCACTGCAATGAGTTATACTCATTACGGTGACATTACTAGTTACCACATTAAATCATATCAGTTAACAGACGTTCATCTAGCAGAAGATTTTTTAATGCCGCCAAAAAGAGCTAGAACAACGGGTGGTCTTGCTTATAGACAAAATCAAAATAAAGCTCAACAAGTAGACTTTATAAGAAATATTTTGCCTGACGAAACAACTTCTGAAACAAATTCATCTAGAAACTCAAACCAATGGAAAGATGAGCCAAATACTGTAAAACAAATGCCAATCCTGGTTTGAAGATAAACATGGAGAGCAAGAAACCAATAGATTTTTTAAACTATTTGTTACAAAAGAGCTTATAAATACTATGGTAGTTGAAATAAATAAGCAGCATCCGCTCAGAAGAAGCTCACATTTTAAAGATTGGAAATCAATAAATTAAGAAGATATGCGGCAGTTCCTTGGAGTTTATAGATTTCCTTTATTTTCTAGAATAATGCCACGAAATAAATTCCAACTAATGTTACAGTTTTGACATTTTATTAACAATGAAGATTCGGGTAGCGGACGCTTGTGTAAAATTATTAGACTTCTCGATCACTTAAATAATACAATGGATAATATCTACTGCCCTAATATAAATATATCAATTGATGAATCAATGATGCTTTGTAAGGAACGTCTTGTATTTAGGTAGTATGTGAAAAATAAAAGACATAAGTATGGTATCAAATTCTATGAGCTTTACGATTTAGATGGTATTGTACTAAATGTAAAAATCTACTCTGGCGAGGCAACTCTCGATAAACATTTGTTGGGTCAAACGGGAGCTATTATTTTAGATTTAATGGAAAAATTTCTGGGAAAAGGTTATTACCTGTACACCGATAACTTTTACAATTCCTTTGAACTAATAAAGCACACGATAAATCAAAAAACATACATTTGTGGTACTTTAAAAACTGACTGAAAGTCAAATCCAAAAGAATGTAGAAAAGCAAAACTAAAACAGAGAGACCTTATATGCGAGAGGGTGTAGTGGTTGCTAAATGGAAAGACAAAAGAGACGTGCTAATGATTAGCAACTTACATTCGTTGCAAATGATTGAAGTGACAAACAGGAAGGAGAGAAGAAACCCAATATTATTAAAGATTACCAAGATGTATGTCAGGAGTAGATAGGGTGGATCAAATGGTATCATATTATGATTGCCTAAGAAAGACACTTAGATAGTATAAAAAAGTAGCACTTCTTCTCTTTGATATTTTTTGTTTAATGCATACTGTCTAAGCAGCAAACATGGAGTAGATAAAACAATTTCCTTGCTCAAGTTTAGAGAAATAGTTGTTACGGATTTATTGGGTGAACGTTTAAATGAAATTGTGCCTCGAATAGCCAATAACGGCATCCACTACTTGTCTTCAACACCACCGAATGAAAAGAAAAAATTCCCAACAAAACCATGTCGAGTCTGCTCTAAAATAAAACGTAAAGAAACACGATATGAGTGTGCTGTTTGTGAAAATAAACCTCCATTATGTATTGGCAAATGTTTCAGAATGTATCATTCAAAAGAATAGATTTACACTTTAATTTTCATGAAATAAAATTAAAACAATATCAATATTTTACTTTTATCTGTTTTAAGTTATTTCTGTCTTTATCCGCATTTAAATTAGGTTTCCGGGATTTTTAAAATAAAAGCTTAAATGTAATCTTTTCTGAAATCAAATGTGAAGCAAAGAAAAAAATATTTATAAGAACAGACAAAGCCAGTCATGTACAAATATTATTTGAAATAAGTTAGTACAAGTACGAGTTGGCAAACTCATGACTTACTACGAGTATTCTCGTAGTTGGCAAATATCAAAATCCTGCTAACTACGAGTATACTCGTTTACTTACGTTATATACTCGCCTTTGAGAGGGAGGGGCAAATGGGGCAAATTGACCCGGGCGCCAAGCTTTAAAGGGCGCCAGGCAATCCGATGTTTTTTTTTTTTTTTTTTTTTTTACAATTAATAGAAAATATTTTAATGACTGAAAATGTGAAAAATTTTGTATTTGAGATTGAAACTTTAGTATTCGGAATAAAAATACCCATGAAAAAAATTCATTATTAAAAAAATAATTTAAATTTTATTATTATAATTAATAAAAACTATTTTTTACAAAAAAAGTACATGTTATTGTAGTAGAATTAGACGGAAGCGGGCATATTCCGTAAGACTATAAACAGTTAGAAATGCTAGCTCATGCTCGATTGCATGGAAAATGATGCGCTGTGGTAATTATAATGCTAACTGATCAAATATCGTTTTAAAGCAGTCAACACTAATAGAATTGAGATCTTTGTTAGGTAGTGCGTTTCATAGGTTCGCTTCAACTTCTTGCAAAAAAAATAAACGAGACATTTGTTGACAATTTTACGATAAAAGCGTTACTCTTTTAAGTAGTGTTTGACTGTTGAAGCAAAAGAGAGAATCAAAGATTTGCATTTTTTAAACAAATGAGCGGTTTTGCCTCTACCAAAACCCGGCCAGTTATCAAGTATTTGAGTTTTTGCATCTTTACTGCACTCAATATGTGTAATTTACTGCACTCAATGTGTGTGATTTGAAGGGCTGTGGATCAGTACGGGGCTCAAATAATTTCCCTGAAGCTGAGCTAAATAAATTTTAAAGTGAATCATCAGAGTCAGAACGAGAAACTTTATACCTAACAGTGGAGATTTTGATGTTTAACCTGACTTGGTAATAAAAACCCTAACTGTGACCAGATGTTTTGATTTGACTTTGTTATACAAACTGCTAACTGTGACCAGATGTTTTAATTCAAAAAGATCAAGATGTAATTATTTAAAAAAACAAAAAAAACAGCACGAATGCAGTTTTCAAAAGTAGGTTATTGTCCCTTCTTCGTTGGAACAGAGGAGCTAGGGGTCAACTGAGGAAACTCATAAATCGTGTGAAGCAGCATCAATCCAGCCGATTACACTAAAATTTCTACATGGATTGGAAAGAATCGTGCATTCGTCTTACCAGCTTCACTGGTATATATTTAGAGTTCCAGAAGTGACTGTTTTCCTGGCTTCTAGAAATTTAGCTTTTCTAGATAAGTTATAATAAAGTTTTCTCAATATTAACTTTAATTATCAATTATTTATATAATTGTAGTAATAATTAAATTAAAATTGTTATACACAACTATGTCTGCAGGTGAAAAAACACATGAGAATGGTGAAGAAAATGGAAACTTTTTTCATGGAATGGAACTTATTAGTTATCACAACCTCTTCATTGCCTCCCAATTGGAAAATGTAAAACATCATTAACAAGAGAGTTCTTGAATGAGTGCTCATTACCTCTCTCCGTTGTCTAAAAATTGAGTTCATCAAAGAATATGGTGGTTTCATCCAAATTGCAGCTGTCGAAGAAATCCAGAATGGTATCTACTTCAAAATCATAATGGTACTCTTAATATATCCCATACTGAGATATCTTTGTTATTCGTTTTCTCCTCTATGAAAGAGAAATTAATTGCTGGAAAATTAAAGAACGATACTTGTGTGTTGAAACTTTTAAGATAAAGAAAGTAGTTGCTAATCACTAATGTAATTTTAAGCTAGAAATGGATGTTCAAAAATGTTGGAGTCAGGAATACGATAATGGGTCTAATATGTCAGGTGTTTACAAGGGAGCTCAACTCTTAATAAGGCAAAAATATTCGTGAATTTGAAAAGCTCTGAACGTTTCCAGTAGCGCTCTAAGTCTGAATTTGGCTGATGTATACGCAGTTGAACCAGTCATCGAGATCAAAGTATTCTTTAAAAATTTTGGTACTTGATTTTTAGTGCAAGTCTTGCTCATTGGAAAACTCTCACTGAAGCTCTCTTATCAATCTGATCAAACCACTTGCTAAGAGAAATGTTAGCAGCTTGCACTTACACTTGCTAAGAGAAATGTTAGCAGCTTGCACTTGCACTTGCTAAGAGAAATGTTAACAGCTTGCACTTACACTTGCTAAGAGAAATGTTAGCAGCTTGCACTTGCACTTGCTAAGAGAAATGTTAGCAGCTTGCACTTGCACTTGCTAAGAGAAATGTTAACAGCTTGCACTTGCACTTGCTAAGAGAAATGTTAGCAGCTTGCACTTGCACTTGCTAAGAGAAATGTTAGCAGCTTGCACTTGCACTTGCTAAGAGATATGTTAGCAGCTTGCACTTGCACTTGCTAAGAGAAATGTTAGCAGCTCTTAAATATGTTGTAAAAAATCTATGTTTGACTAGTGAGTAGCTCAGCCAAACAAGAAACTTATAAATTGATTATCACCATTTAAATTTGTATTGCTAGTAACAATTCCATACAAAACTTTTAATGCTGTAAACGACGTAAATCATTTTCTACAATATGCAACCATTACCATTGATGACGAGCTACGTTTGATTGGACAGCTGCTGGAATATCTTAAACAAATTAGGGGCTCTTGGTTGCGAATTTTATATGAGACTGTAGTTGTAGCTGAACCGCTAGGATTCGAAGCTGAACTCGCTACTAAAAGAAAGCTTAAGCTAAAGTACTTTCAAGATGAGGCATCAAACACAGCCCATTTCCACTTCAGCCAAACAAAAGAACTCAAAGTGAACGTTTTTAATGTTGATTTGGATAGTCTTATCCAGTAGATTCATTCAAGATTTGAGACGAAAAGGATGGTTGGCAAAATGTTTTGATTTGTCTGGTTGGATAATGATAATCTTTCAGTTTAAAATAAAGTATGAGAACTTGTGCGGTTTGCGGTTGTGCGGTGAATTTGCACGGTGGAAGAGAATTTGCACTGTTTTATCCGAGAGATTTGAACAAAAAGATTCTCATCGAAGAAGTTCGCCGTTTTAACAATGCCCACAAAACATTTTTCAAGGAAGGAAACCCAATGCGATCTAATTTTTTAGAAGAAGATTGAACGCCTTTTTTCATATATTTGTATCTTTCTCCAGATTTTTAACACTATTTCTAAGTCAGTTGCTGAGGGTGAACGATCGTTTAGTAAACTAAAAATTGTAAAAAACTCTCTCCGTTTGACCATGGGTTAGGATCGCGTTACTGATATTTGATTATTTTGATTAAAGAAGATATTGGCTAAAAAGGTTAGTTTTGACAATGTCGTCAATATTTGGGCGGCCATAAAAGCTCAGAAAGTTTATTTTTAAGCGCCTTATTTGCCTTTCTTGAAGGTTTTGTTGATTGATTTTTTTAATAGTTTTAAAACTAATGTTTTGATTCATGTCAGTTTTAAAACTAATGTTTTGATTCATGTTTTGATAAATGAACCGTTTCTCAATCTAGAGAATTAAACGCAAAAATGTGCTGTATCAGAAACAAATAGCTTCGTTCACAAAAATTTCAAAATTTTAAACTTTTTAAATTTTAATTTCTTTAATTGGTTTGAATTAAGGGCGCTGCTCTTCATTTTTGACCCGGGCACCAATAGCGCTCTCGAAAGC
Source organism: Hydra vulgaris (assembly GCF_022113875.1). Lineage (NCBI taxonomy): Eukaryota > Metazoa > Cnidaria > Hydrozoa > Anthoathecata > Hydridae > Hydra > Hydra vulgaris. The sequence continues at coordinate 39,309,584 of NC_061157.1, forward strand.
CCTGCCTACAAGTATAAAAATACCTATGGGAAAGTAAAGGCCTAGCCCCATAATCGAACTCAAAAACGAAATTTTAATCTTTTTACGCATTGATCGTAACATGATAATGGTTAAACCCCTGGGTTCACTGTAAAATTCAATTTAAAAAAACTTTTGTTGATCTTGCCAGCGGGCATTTGTTTTTAAAAGTTACGTTCTAAATGTATTTTAAATGTCTTATAAACGTCTTCTAAACATTATTGCGTAAAGAACGTTTAAAAAACGTTTAAAAGACATTTAGAACGTAACTTCCAAAAACAAATGCCCGTAGGGTTTAATCTACCTTTTTTATAAAAAATACTTATGAGGTAATGCAATTGTTCAGAAAAAATAACATATAAATAGTATAGATATTTTCTTGGTGTTTCTATATTTATTTATAAGCGCTTGAATTCAGTATGTTTCCTTGTTACTCTATTTTATATTAGATTTTCCTTGTTACTCTATTTTATATTAGATATTAGGATCATGTTGAAGACTCAATTTTGTTTATAAACGAAAAAGCTCCTTTTTTATGTTAATGAATCATTGAGTCATGACCAATTTTCTAACTTATGAAATCCATAAATATTTGTTATCAAACTAAGACTTATTGAAAAAGATGGGTTGAACAAAAAAGTATAGTTGGTATGATTCATCTTCCCCTGTTAATAGTTCTTGCTCTGTTCTGACAAATGATTGGTCGATAACAGTGAAATTAATAACTGATGCTAGTGATTAGTTAGATACAAGTGAATAATAGTTAGAAGATGACAATTGAGACAAGTTAAATAATGAACAATTAATGGCTTGAATTTATATAGTATGGTATATTTTAGTATAGAATAACTTATAAGACTTGATTCATCAAGACTCAATAATTGTGAGGCAGCAATAAAGTTGAATGTGAACGTATTGCGATTAAAATTAGGTTAATTTAAATTGCAAAGCCAGCAATTTGTATTAAAAAAATGATGTTTAAAAAAAAGGGTTATTAATTATTTAGTTATCATAAAAAGTGTCTACCTCGATAAATAATAGGGATTCCCATTCATTTAACACGTATTGTAAAATCTCTTCTTTTTCACTGATTACCATAGGGGAACTGCAACTGTAACCAGGGCCGGCGCTAGTATTTTTTGGTTTTTGAGATAGCTAACTTCCAGACATGGAGCAAACTCCAAACATATATATATTTATACTTATGTCAAATAAGGATGCTTTGCAAAAAATTGCGATAATTGGAGCTTGGAAACAACATAGCCCCAAAATTTTTGTCTAGTCTGCCCCAAACGTGAGAGCAACAAGTTGATAAAATATTTTTTGTACTATTTTTAACTAGACTAATATTCATCGATAAATTTTAAGTTTCATAGTAAAATACTTTAGCGTTCAAAAATTATGACTATATAATGTTTAAACCCCCCTCAATCTGAGGGGGTTGCAAATTTTATATTGTTATAATTTTTAAACACTAAGAAATTATACTATAAAACTTAAAATTTATCGATGAATATTAGTCTAGTTTAAATTAGTACAAAAGTAAAGTACAAAAAATAAGTACAAAAAATATTTTATCAACTTGTTGCTCTCACGTTTGGGGCAGACTAGGCAAAAATTTTGGGGCTATGTTGTTTCCAAGCTCCAATTATCGCAATTTTTTGCAAAGCATCCTTATTTGACATAAGTATAAATATATATATATGTTTGGAGTTTGCTCCATGTCTGGAAGTTAGCTATCTCAAAAACCAAAAAATACTAGCGCCGGCCCTGACTGTAACTCACCTTTAGAGTATTTCTATTAAAAATCTTGTGGTATTTATGGCCAGCTGGGAAGTGTTTGTCTATTAAACTCAAAAAGAGTTTACCAATTTTGGTAGAAATATTTTTACTATATAGGGGTTTAAACCAGATTATATTGCGCTTACGATTTTTTGAAAGAGGTTGGATAAGTTTTGGAATATAGTTAAGTTTGAATTTGTAACCAGACTTTTTTAATGCATCCTGATACACATTAGATGAGTTTCGAAAAAGTTTATATTAGATGAATTAGCTCACAGCTTTAATTGTATAGAACGAAGAAGTTGCTTTAAAATGCTAAGAGGGTGATTGGATTCAACATGCATATAATTTAGTTCATCATTTGGTTTACGAAACGGTCTGAATTATTGATCATTGAGGTTCAGTGTCACGTCAAGAAAGTTCACAACTTTCAAGTTACATTGTATAGAGATAGAAAGATTGTTATTTTTAAAAATTTGAATAATATGTTTTTTTATTGCATCCATGCAGTGGCCGCTTGCATTTCAAAAACTGCTAACCCATCAGTTTCTTTTTAATTTAATAAATAGTTTTTATAACCTAAATGTAATAGCGTCATGTAATAAATTTTCTTTAAATTTCACTAAAATAGTATGTTAATATATTTTGAGAACAGAAATTTCAAAATTCTGGGATTAATTAAGGACTAGGTAAATGTATTCCCGAAATGCCATTATTAAAAAGAAAGCACAATATTATAAATTTTAAAAAAGATCTTTGAAAATAAAAAGTTGTTTTGACTCTAATTAAATGATAAAGATGAGTTTAAAAAAACTTTTTCAAAATTTTATATGACTTTTGAAGGAAGTAAAAAACATATTTTTTTATTTTAAATTATGTATTTTCACAGAGAATTTTATGTCGCGTTTGATTCTAGATGCTATTTTGATTTCACTGGTTAATTCAAGTTGAGTAAAATTTTGATGTTAATTTGCAGTTAAACTTCTTTATTTGTTTTGTCACCTATAATGGAGTGAACACAGTTCTAACTAGATTTGCTTTCTATTGAACTGGCTCTTTTTTACTAAATGCAATAAATAGGTTAAATGCAAGTACGTTATTGAACTATTTATCAGGCACTATTAACATTACTATTATTGATAGGAAAGTCATTAAGTTTTCTCTGTATTTACTATTATAGTTAGATTTGTACAACCTTCAAAAAAGAATCCGATTGTTGGAAAAACTTAATTTTCAAAAAAATTGGACCAATCTCTCTTTTTGCTATTCATATTACATGTTTTACATTTTTGTGTAATTATATAAGTGTAATTATATCAGTGTAAAATCGGTTCATTAGAACTATAACGTCTTTAAGAACGTTACGGTCTTTTTTTTTTCTTTTTAATAAACCAATTTTTAAACTTATTTACATAAATATGTTATAAAACTTTGAAATTTTACATAAAAGTAGAACATTTAATTTTTTTGGCGTAAAGGCGTATTAAAAGAATTCTATTAATACGTCTTTATTCTGTGAAAACCTGAACAAACAGAGCCGTTGCGAAGAGATTTTAAAGAGAGTAAGGGGTGAAAAAAAAGGGTTAGCCAACCATGGTCTTAAAAAAAAAAAAGGGAAATATTTACGAGCTTGTGATGGTGGGTGGATCATGGTGATGGGAAGGTTGTTTATGGTTCATTGTAACGCAATAAAAACATGCTGAGATTAAAACACGATATATTAAGAAATAGTTTAAAAAATATTCGATCACTAAATAAATTCATAACAGTACTAAAAATAGGCTTCTATTTTTTTTATTCTTCGAAAATTGTTTTGGTAAAAACTAGTTAATACAAAATTAAGTAATCAAGATTAAATTGCGCTTTAAAATCTAAAATAAAATGACATTATATACAATTTAACCTCATTACACTGTTTAACATATTTTGAAATTGAAAATTTTCATTTAACAAAGTTTTTTGAGTTTAGACTTAAAAGATCTTATTTTTTCGAGAAGAGTTGTTAAGATATTTTGAGGACCTGATTTGTTAAACAGGTAAGAACCACAGCATTCTTGAGAAAATTAGAATATTTTTTGTTTTTTCAAAATTACTACTAAGTTTACCGTTGCACTAGTATTAAACTTCTTTTTAATGAAAAACTTTATTTAAATTAACTTTATTTAAATTAACTTGAAGTTGAAACTCCAAATATATGTTTGAGCATATAATGGGAACATTTTCAAGTTGATAAATGGATAATTGGAACAACTTCAACGTACATCGAAAAATATTATTTAACAATATACTTTGATGTACATTGGTTTAGCATATATGCATATGGCATATATGGCATATATTTAATGCATTCTTCAGTTTTTACTTCAGGTTTTTTTCAGCCACTCTTTCCAGATGGTTAACATGAGTAAGTAACTGTTGAAAAAAAATTAAAAACCTTTTTTTATTATTTATTTTTTTACTTTTTTTTTTGAAGTTGCAAAACGTTCAAAAAATTGAGACTAATTTTTCTAAATTAAAACTCATACAAATTAGTCTCAAGAAATTACGCCAATTGTCAAATAATTTAAGTTAGACAATTTGTTCGAATATTAGTTTATAAAAATAAATTAATTTTGTATAGAAATTACTACTTTTAAGGATTTTAGAAGAAATTTCTGAAATGCATTGAAAATCTGAAATGCATTGAAAACCTGAGGTTTGAAAAAGGTAACTTGTTTTTGTTTTAGAATATTTAAAAAAATTTTATAAATGGGTTTTTTTAATTCAACTTGTACAGGTAGAGAAAAATTGATATTCCCTCGGTCTATATTATGTTAAAAGAATGTTTTAGTAATATTACTTTTAGTAAGTTAATATTAGCTTAGCTTTTGTTTTTTACTATATCAAACAAAATGCTAAACACTTTTTGGGAATAAAATTTGATATATCCTATAAAGAAAAAAATAGATAAGTTTGTGGATTTTATCTTTTACTTGGTACTACATGTTTGTGATTTATTTTCAAAAAAGATTTAGCATAATCAGATTCTCAATACATAATCAGATTATCAAGGAGTTTTTCAACAGTCAGAAGATTTCGCTTGGTAATACATCCAAACAAACATCTAATGCATAAAAACCTGAATAAGATAGGGGTAGTCGTGTCTTAAAAAAAAATCCACCATGTTGAGCTATTTTTATTGATGGTAATAAAATTTCAAAAAAAAATTATCAAAATACTATTTATGGCATTTTTTTATTTGTCAAAGTATTTATAATTAGAGATATATGCGTGTTTTGAGTGTCAGTGGAAACGGAGTGCATTATAAACAAATTTCTGCCATGTAAATCCTTTCTGGAAAAAAAATTTGCAACATTTTTTGCTCTAATATTCATTAATATGATTTACATAAAATCAAAAAGCGCAGAAGTATATATACTTTTAAAAATATCCCCCAGTAAACCTCTGTTTGAGGGAATTTAAGAAAGAAAAAAAATTGATTTACATTAAATAACATTATAATTTATAATTAGATTTCAAACATTATAAAACTAAATATTGGCGCTCAACTGATACGGTTATATGAAATTCAAAATTCACTATTTTAAAAAAATAATGCGGTTTTTTATTGTTTTTAGCGGCACCTGTCTCATGTCAATCTATTGAAAAGAGTGGTTTAACAAAAATCTTAAGTCAACCTATTGGAAAAAGAGTTTTAAGGAAAACCTTAAGTATAAAAATAACTTTAACTGAAAAACTTTACATTAAAGCAATTAGTGACGATTTATTTTAAGACAAATCAGTCTGATTAAAATTTATAAAACCTATTCGAAACGTAATACAATTTTAAATGACAACTTTGAAACAAGTTCTTTGAAAATAGTTCATTATAACATTTTTTTTGATTATGTAATAGGAGACCCATAGGTGAAATTTTATGCAAAAATTGTGCTGGGAGAAAGTTCAATAATGCTTACTTAATTAAATAGCTTAAACAATGGCGGAAACTTAATATACTTAATAGAAAATAAAAATTTGTTTTAAAAAAAGGCAACTACAGCTTTGGAGATCAACAAACTAACAAAACAAATTTATCACAAAATATTTCCGTATTTGATCAATATAGAAGTTCCATAACTTAATCATTTAATTGATATATATATATATATATATATATATATATATATATATATATATATATATATATATATATATATATATATATATATATATATAAGCTCTCTACCTTTACAAAACACACGATCAAATTAAAATAATAATATAAATGGTTCATCATGATAATTCAGAGTACACAAATTCAGTTATATTCTGAACATACAATAATTTATTTGTTGTAATAATAAAAAAATAATTGTAAAAAAGCAACCTACTGTACCCATCGACTAATTTTATAGAAACAAAAACCAGCCAAACAAAAAAAGTAAGCATTTTTCACTCGGTATCATAGCAGTTGTTTATTTTGATGAAAATTGTTGCTTGGTCGCTTGATGCCATTTCGGTACTTTTTATTTTTTCAGTATCTTTAACATGCAAAAGTTTATATACCGGCATTGATATTAAAATCAATGTCTATACTTTATTTTTTTTTAATTATACGATTGAATTAACAAAGTGAATAGATTTAAACGCATCAACGTGATACAAAATTTAATAACAAAGATTTTAATGATGTTCTTGAAATCAGACGGCGGCTATGTAAGCGCATTAGGCTTATAACTATAAAAATATTGTACAGTAATTTTATGTGTTGTTTTCGTTAGGACAGGAGACCCGCTTTATGAGTTAAAAAAAAAAATGTTTTTTTTTTTTTTTGTTTTGTTTTTCTTTTTTTTTTGACTTGGTATCCATTTTAAAATCTTTTTATTCTTTCTGTTGGTGTAGCAGATTCCATTTGTATAACGGGGTAGTTGCAGCAAACATTGCTGAAACAGCAGCAGTAGATGCGTTTACTTTTAGTTTAGAAATATTATGTAATGCTGAAAGTAATATAAACGTCTGATTAATTCTTAACCTGTTTTAGAGTTAAACAGTAAGGATGAAATTAAAAAAGCAAATAGAATATTTTGATCAAAAACCAAATTAAAATTTAATTAAAATGTTGAAAGAAATCAAAAAAGAGTACATTTTAGAATAGGATAGGTTTTTAAGAAACTTATTAATGTTAGATTAAAGAGAAACAGATTTGTAATCAGTGTAATCAGCGCATGATTAAAGCCGTTTTAAAATATTGGAAAAACACAAGATAACTTGATGCCGAGGTTTTTTTATAGATGGAAAATTATTGAGTTTATAAATAAATACTTAAATACCTAGAAATCTTTTTTAAAATTTAAAATCATTTTAGAATGCTTTTTAATTTTTTTCAGGGTTTTAATTTTTATGTATTTGTTAGGGATCGTCCATAAATTACGTCACGCTATAAGGGGGAGGGGGAGTTGGTAGTTTTGTGACGACTCATACAAAACTTGCTTCTTAAGTGTTTCGATTTTGTGACGAGGGGGAGGGGGGAGGTCAAAATCTGTCGAAAATGCGTGACGTAATTTATGGACGATCCCTTAGAGATTTTTTTTTTCTTTCTTTTTTACAATTATTTTCGTTCTTTTACAATTCAAGTTCGTATTTTAAAAAACTTATACACATTCAAAAATAAAAAAATGTGAGCAAAAAAAAAATTACGTATAAGAATTAAATATAAAAATTTTCATAAGATAACAGTCTTATATAGCTAAAAGAAAACCCGGGAAGCTTGCAGAAGACCAAAAGGTATTACCATCAAAAACCGCTGCGTAACATTCATGTTTTTACAAAATTAAGTTTTTGACAATGAGTTTTTGACAAAAGTGAAAAAAGTTAATAAAATATTAAAAAAAGTTTAAAAATGAGCGTAGTATAAAATAAAAATAGTATTAAAAACAAAAAAAACTCTCAAAGTTGTAATAAAAATAAAAATACAAAAGTAATAAAAAGATAAAAGATAAAAGTAAACTATATTTCGAGATAAAAGTAAACTATATTGTGCACTGTATCTTTGGAGTTAAACTATTTAGTAAAATTTTGATATATCTTATACTCTTTCCATTTTCAAATAAAAACGGAACAACTTAATTGTAATTAATATTTTTTAGAACTTTTTAATTGTAAAATATGTTTTGTTTTATTTGTTTATTATTATTATTTTTTTTATATTGATTATATAATACACTTGCAAAAGATTCTGACGATAAATCAGTACTATGTTCTTTCAGAAACCTTGTCTTAATTTGTTAAAATATTTTATTTACTACGACAACAAATATATAACAACATTTACTATATCTACAAATAAATTAGTTTTAATTTAATGAGAAATGTTTGTAAAGAAATGTCTAAAAATTTTATGAGATTGTGAGTTTATTTGTAAGTTGCATAAGCTTGTTAACGATCGGAGATGATGTCATATAAAAATAATAGTTGTTAAATCATTTATGCTTTTCGCAAACTTGCAAAGATTGTTTGAATTATCTAAGATGAGGTTTTTAAAATGGTTTCTCTCAGTATAATTAACATTTTTTTTGATAAGATTGCGTGTTAAAATAAATATAATAACTTTTTTTGTGATCTGTGATTTAAATCAACGTTTGAAGTCAAGTTATTTATTTATTTATTTGAATTTGTAGTACCGTAAACCGGGGTTACTTTGAATAGCGGGGTAACTTTTATACAAATCTTTTTTTTTTCAAGTTATAATTATGGCAAAAATTTATATGAAATTGTTTAAATCTCAAACATTAAAGTTTTAAAAATAGTTTATATTTTGATTATTTAAAGTTTTACTTTGTTTATTGGTTGGTATTGTTCCCCGAAAATGAATTAAATAATTCTGATATTTTTCTCAAAAAAGTTAGTGAGAATACTTCGTACACTGCCTCAGCTAGTGTAGCAGCTTGTTGTCTAAGTTGCATAATTTTTTTTATAAATTTTTTAAGCATGAAAATCTAAAGAAGTTTGTTTGCCTACTATAATTATGTTCCATTGCTGTAGCATAACATACTTTTTTGTATACAATTTTTCGCATACGGGTAACTTTGAATAACGTTCAAAGTAACTCCATTACATAAATAATCAGAAACATGAAACAATTTTAAAATTTCTTTTGTCATACATGTATTGTATATAATATATTAAGTATTGTACATAATATTATTGTGATTAAAAATTAAAATATCATGTGTATAAACAGTCATACACACATAGTTTGTGTTTATGTGTGTGTGTCTTTGTGTGTATATGTGTGTGTATGTGTATATATGTGTGTGTATACATTGTTTATATATATGTATGTGTGTGTGAGTGTTTGTATATATATATATATATATATATATATATATATATATATATATATATATATATATATATATATATATATATATATATATATATCTTATATATATATCTTTTATGTATATATATATATATATATATATATATATATATATATATATATATATATATATATATATATATATATAAATCTTGTATAAAAAATATTTGTGTGTACATATTGTGTTGAATTATATTTGTTGAAAATACTGTTTTATCTTTAAATTTGTTTTTGTTTAGCATTTCATAGAAGTACTATCCCACTTTTATATGAAAAAAATTGATACAAGGCAGTATATAAATTATACTGAGTGATAATTTTGTGGTAACAATAAACAAAAAAATTATTAAATGTTCATTGGGTGCAAGTTGTCACTTTGTATAATAAAGTTTAAAAACTTAATCTGAAAACACATGGAAAGTCCAAAGTTTTTACAAATATGCAACATGTTACGTTACGTCAATCGTGTTTAGTGTTTCTGGTCAAGTTGCCTGTGGTTATGTTTATAAAGCTGACCATTTATGCACAACAAGAACCACCTAATGTATATTCAATTAAAAATACAATCAAAGCCAGGACGGTTTGATTCTATTCACTTTTTTGACTGGTTTGTTATTTTTTGTCAAATTTTAGGAGCATTCCTATTAGTTAAATCAAAGTAATTTTTACAGTGAAAAACTTGAATTTACTAAAGAAAATCTTGTTGAGAAAGAAACAGTATCTTGTTCTATAACTGGTAACTCTACCCATTTATTGCAATTTCTTAATGTTGCATTTTATTGATCTCTTAAAAAATATTGTAAGAAAATACTTGATCAATTGGAAACCTTTTGTTTAAAAAATGCAGACTATTACAAAAAATAATTGTTCTTTGTTCTTATAATCATTACATTCTTTTTACTTATAATCATTATATTTGTTAAATCAAAAGGCCAGATAGTTACAACTTTAGTTGGCCAAGTAGTAATTAATGTACTTTAACAATTTTTTCATGTTGATGTAAAGGAAAAAACAGACTTAAAGGGGGGGGGGGGGGGGGGAAATTACTTTTGATCTTGTTAAAAATATTTCTTTTGAAGATTTTTGGCAAAATGTAAAGATGTTCCACTTGCAAAGTCTATAAGTGAAACTGATGTAAATGAGACTTTTTTTATGCTAATCCACTTTAAAAATATCCATTTTAACTAAATAAAATACTAAATGGGTGTTTGTTATGAAAAAATGTTATATTTCTTTAGCAATAATAAATTACTGTGAAACTAGACTGTTGTTCTTATTAAATTTTAAAACAAAGCAAGGCGTTTTTGAATAGGTTTTGCTTTTACAAAAAACACATTCAAAGTTACCCCATTTGTGGGGTAACTTTGAATGACTATTTAAATTATTATTATACAAAATACTTTTATTTAAATATTATTTTGGATTTAAATTATGTAAGAGTCAATCTTAGCCCCTATATTCATTTTGTTAAATTTCAAATATTGTCAATAGTGAAGGAAGAGCAAGTAAAAATATCTCAAAAACGTTTAAAGTAACCCCTGCTGTAGTTTTATGGTACCGTTAACCGGGGTAACTTTAGCCATTTTTAAAAATTTTAGTTAAACATCTGTAACTTTTAAACAGTTAAGTAACATTTTACTATTTTTGTTTTATTTGTAAATGCAATCTTTCTTGCTTAAATTATGATCTGAAGTTTGTTGCAAATGCTCTTTATTATAAGTGAAAAAGAATGAAAACTACATCTTGGTAAAACGCAATCAAAAACTGTAAAACAGAATGTTGTCTGGGCGAAGATAAAAATGTAAGCAAAAAACTCAGTTTTTCTTCTGTTTATAAGAC
>NC_061157.1:39325582-39378082 GCF_022113875.1 Hydra vulgaris
AACCGAAATAAGAAAAGGAATAATGACTTTATTAAAATACGCAATCGACAGATCAAATGGTGGTGGTCGGCGCGTAAAAGGCAATTCACCCAATGTATAACATTCATACTTTTTCCTAGTTGTTCTGGAACTATTGATAATAGTTATTATTGATAAATTGATAAATATATTACTGATAAATAAAACTTTTTTTTTCAAACATTTTACTTTATTTGCATTGTATATAAAGTCCGTTGAAGCAGTTTAGTTGTATCTGATTAATTTACGTAAAATATAATATTCTTTGCGCAAATTGTTGCTTTTTTATTGTGTTAATTTATTGCAATTAAAGTTGAGATAATTTTTCAGTTATTTGGATTTAACCCAAAGAAAAAACAAAAATCAACGTTGAATTTACGTTGTTTCAACGTTGTTCTAACGTCTTATCAACTACGTATCAAGCGAATATATCACCTATTCAAAGTTGAAATATGGTTGATATGTAGTCGATAAAACGTTAGATCAACGTTGAAACAACGTAATCATCGACGTTGTTTCAACGTCGAAGTTTTCGGTGTCGTATTTTATTTCCAATTCAACCAAATTTCAACGTTGTTTCAACGTAGCATATGGTCGGTCTACGACGTTGTTTCAACGTTATTTCAACGTCATTGTGCCTGCTGGGAAGGTTATGTGTGATTGGGGATTTCCATTAACTGAACTTGATGTTAAAATGTTAGTAGCTGGTTATTTAAAATTGCAAAATCGTACTGTAAAAGTATTTAAAAACAATGTTCCTGGTGAAATTCTTCCACCATACACAGTTTTTAAAAGCACACATATGATTTATGGATAAAACATGCTCCAAAAAATTCTCGCTTTAACAGAACCCAATCTGGCTGGTTTGATGAAGTTACTTTTGAGGATTGGTTTTTTTGAACATTATTGTCATGCGTTAAGAAACAAACTGGGAAAAAAGTATTAATAGGTGACAATCTCTCTTCGCATTTAAGTCATAAAGTTATTCATTCTTGTGAAAAACATAACATTAGATTCATATGCCTTCTGCCCAATTCAACCCATTTATTTCAACCTCTTGATGTTGTATTCTTTGCACCATTAAAAAAAGCATGGAAAAGTATACTTCTGGATTGGAAACTTACTTCTCGTGGTAAAAAGTTTGCAATGTTACCAAAAGAAGATTTCTCTAAGTTGCTGAATGATTTAATGGCATCTATTAATGAATGTTCGAGAAAAAATTTAATAAGTGGATTTAGAGCTTGTGGTTTGGTGCCATTTAATCGTAATGCAGTGTATATCAAAATACCAAGTGAAAACACCTTGAGTCGTTGTAAAGCTTTAGACCAGAGCCTTTCAGACATATTAAATGAGAAAAAAAAATGAAGGTGGTGATAAGAAAGATGTTACACTAAGTAAAAGTAAGAATAAAAACAAAATATCCAAAAAAAGACTTAAAATTAAACCAGGAAAATCTATTTCTGTAGAATATGATAGTAAAACAGAAACAGCATCTGAAGGTGAATCAGTCTCTATTGAATTTATGATAAAGTACTGAAAAGGCTTTTAAACTTTGTTTTAAAAAAACAGAGTTTAAAAGCCTTTTCAGTACAATTTGTTTTACAATTTTGTTACAAATTGTTTGTTTATTCTTTAGTACTCTCTTATTTTTTGCTTTTTCTGACATTTAATAAAAAAAATTATTAAGTTTTTTCAATCATTGGGTTAAAAAATAATAAAAAATCAAAATATTTTAGCTAATATGTTTCTTTAATACTGTTTATATTTATTTTTGTAGTCCCTTTTTTTCCATTTCTTGACATATTTTAGGTACTACTTTTTGAAATAAATGCTAACTGTAAGTTTAAATTACATTAAATGTGGTTAATAACACTTAATTTACATCAGGTGCTAAAAAAACAATTCACTATGACAAAGTTACCCCAATGCCGGGTAACATTGACCACCTCATTATTTCCATAAAATCTTGGATTTGGTGAATACAATGAATACACCATTTCACTAATAAAATGACATTAGTAATGTACAACTTTGAGCGTTAAAATAGTTTTGGAAAAATGTTCCTTTTTTTCAAACACTTATCTTAATCAAATTTGGCACAAAGTTACCCCGGTTTACGGTATTTGAAATTGTAACACTAGTCTTTTTAAATGTGGAATCGTTATTGTTTTAAAAATAACGTTTGGAAGTTTTAGTACGATTGTTCTTAGTTACTTTTTTATTTATTAATTTTTAAAATTACTTTACTTAGTTACTTTTTGTTTTAAAAAGAGGTAAAGGTCTTATAGCAGAGCACCGGAAAAAAACATTTAACCAGAAATTTCACGCAGTTTTTGTGCTCATATTGGGACAATTAAGTAAGTGCAAATTTCATAAGTGCGAACTAATATAAGTGCGAATGGCAAAAGTGTGAACTGTCATAATTGCAAATCAATTGCAAAAACTGACAAAAGTGCAAATCAGCATAAGTGCAGACTAGCATAACCCAGCTAGCACACTTACATTGGGCCAACGTATGTAAAACCATCACAAGCATCGGCTCATTTTTCCAATGCAAAACCAACGTTGATCCAATGTCATTTGGTTAATGATAAAATTTTTACCGATGGAACTAAAAACATCTGGCAAATATACATTGGTCCAATGTATGTAAAAACATCGCAAAAAGTTGATTGTTTTTACGATCTAAAACCAATGTTGATCCAATGTATATATCTCGATATTGATTCAATATATATAAATCAACGTTTTTCCTATGTATGTAAAAACATCGCAAAAAGTTAACTGTTTTTACGATCTAAATCCAACGTTGATCCAATGTATATATTTTCGACGTTGATTCAATGCGTATAAATCAACGTTGATCCAATGTATGTAAATACATCGCAAAAAGTTGATTGTTTTTACGAACTAAACCCAACGTTGATCTGACCAAACATTGCTATTGCAAAATTATATCATTTAAATATCACACCACAACCAACACAAACATGATTTTTGTTTCGATGTTTGTAGCAATATTATTTTTCTTCACTTATATATATATATATATATTTTATATATATATATCTATATATATAAATATATATATATATATATATATATATATATATATATATATATATATATATATAATATATATATATAAAATATATATATATATTTATCGAAAGAGCGTTTTAATGTAAAAAAAGTCTCTTACGACTACAATTTTAATTACCTCGTCTCTTAAGCTGTTTTTGATTGTCATCGAAATGTCAAAGCAATTAATTTATGCGGAAGTACATTAAATTTAATTGTTTTTTAAAAATTTTTTTAAAAAACCGCAATTATAACGACTAGAAAGTTTTTTTTAATTAGTGGTGTTTTTGTTATTGATTTAATAAAAAACATTTTTAAAACATGCGTAAATGTTGCTACATCGACTATCTTATAGCCTGACTCGCAACGGAGTGCTGCTACATCGACTGACAAATAGCCTGACTCGCAACGGAGTGCTGCTACATCGACTGACAAATAGCCTGACTCGCAAGGGAATGCTGCTACATCGACTGACAAATAGCCTGACTCGCAAGGGAGTGCTGCTACAACGACTGACAAATAGCCTGACTCGCAAGAGAGTGCTGCTACATCGACTGAGGGTTTGGTTTGGCCAGGCAGTCTATCAATAAAAAAAAAAATTTAATTTTTAAATTTTTAAAACTTTTTCTGGTCTGGTTTATTAACGCGCTCTTTAAAACTACAGTTTATGGGAAATTTTTTTTGATGCCACGCAAGAGACATGCAAGAGTATATATATATATATATATATATATATATATATATATATATATATATATATATATATATATATATATATATATATATATATATATATATATATATATATATATATATATATATATATATATATATATATATATATATATATATATAGATAGATAGATAGATAGATAGATAGATAGATAGATAGATATAGGTATAGATATAGATATAGATATAGATATAGATATAGATATAGATATAGATATAGATATATATATATATATATATATATATATATATATATATATATATATATATATATATATATATATATATATATATATATATATATATATATATATATATATATATATATATATATAAAGAAAATTGAATTCCAATTAATATTGAATACAACGCTTTTCCAATTAATCTTGTAAAGTTCAACAATGATTCAACGTAAATACAACGTATAAAATAAAACGTTGAATCAACGTTGAAAATATAACCAATTTCGAACTTTAAATAAACGTTTTATTTGTAACTATAATGATAGAACGTTTGGCTTTTTTCTAAACACACGACATTGATCGAATGTTTTAACAACGTATGTGTGCTAGCTGGGAAGTGCGCCGAAAGAATTTCCAAACATTGTTATTGGCATAAGTCCAAACTGGCATTAGTACAAAGCAGTTGCAAAAACTGGCATAAATGCGAATTGACATAAATGTGAACTAGGATAAGTGAGCCAAAAGAATTTTTTTATATTTACAAAAGAACTTGCATATATTTTATTATTTACAATTTTATTCGGCGCACTTGCCAATGTTTAGAAATTTATTTGGCGCTCATATTCCAATTCGCACTTATGCCAGTTTGCACTTATGTCAATGTTTGCACTTATGCCAGTTTGCACTCATGTCAATGTTTGCAAATTCTTTTAGCTCACTTTTGCCTATTCGCACTTATGCCAGTTTGTACTTATGCCAGTTCACACTTAATATCTGCAAATTAATTCAACGCGCCTATGCCAATTCGCGCATATGCTAGTTCGTACTTACGCCAATTTTTACAACTGTTTCGCACTTATGCCAATTCTCACTTATGAAATTCGCACTTAATCAGTCTTCCGCTAATGTTAATATAGCGTTTTAAAGGTGTTTAAAAAAAAAAGGCCCAACTGTATACAAAATTTTATTATGCATTTTGCGAGGTTAGATTGATTTTTTTGTATCTCCACTTCTTTAAGTTTTGAGATCAAACGATTTAAAAAAATAAAAACTTTAGAAGGCGAAATATAAAAAAAGGCTTTTTATCATTTATGTTTTCTCTTTTACGCTTTTATTTTTCTCAGTTTTATTTTTTACTTATAACTTTGCTTTAAATACAGTAAAAAAAAACATTCTGAAGTATATAACGCAATCAATAGCTCAATTTATTCAAAAAGTGGAAATGGAACAAGACAGTTCTTGCAATTTGCATGAAAAAAATTTATTTGTACGATGGTTATATTAATAATAATAATAATAATAATAATAATAATAATAATAATAACAATAATAACAATAATAATAACAATAATAATAGTAATATAATAATGTAGAATAATAATAATACTCTATAATATAGAAATAATTGATTAAATGAAATAAATGTAGATTTAATATTTATAATAGAAGAAAAAAAAGATAAACATTTATAATATAGAAATAAATTATCAATACTACTCTTTTTGTTTTCTTCTTTTGAATGAAAAGAAAACAATAAGAAAAAATGAAACATAAAAAAAGAAGAAATATATATTCAAACAAGAATTACAAACTTTATTAACTTTATAATTAAAACTCTGAGAATTTTTGTTTTTTAAGGACTAATAGTCTTTTAATTGAAAATCAAACAGTTTTTCCATCATGTTTCATGTTTTTAGTTTTCCATCATGTTTCATGTTTTTAGTTTTCCAGCATGTTTCATGCTTTTAGTTTTCCAGCATGTTTCATGCTTTTAGTTTTCCAGCATGTTTCATGTTTTTTAAATCTTACAACTAATTTTCCTTTTATTGTAAGTTTAGTTTAAAAAAAAAATAATGGACTATTTTTTTGTCAACACTCTCCAAACTATTGCGTTTGATATGTCACTGTAATGAGCTTGAGTGTTTAAAAACACAAGTTTTGGATCTAAAAAATTATTAATAACTCTCATACCGACAGGTTCTTAACTGCTTTTAATGTTCCAAAAGTTAAACCAAAGCAAAGAAAGAGAGCTTTTTCTCAAAAATTGTTTTAGATTAGTTTTAAATTGTATCACGTTTCCTTTTCTGGATTATTTAATTAATGATTTAATGTGAAATGATAGTTTACAATGGATTATCCTGCAGCAAAATAACCAAACAACATTTATAACAATTTTATTTTAGATAACTCGATAACTTTGTAATATAGACAATATGAAATCACATTACAACATTCTTGTTTAGAAAAATATTATTTCAACATGCATCAAACAGTAAAAAAATTCAAAACAAAAATCATTTTTTGATCGAATAGAAAGAAAAACAAACCTTTGTTTAGATTTGTAAACCTTTTGAACCTTTTGTCACCGTAACCAGTCACCATTCACTAATGGTGACTGGTATCACTATACCAGTCACTGTTCCTGGCGTGTCTACTTTTTCTTCAGACACCTTGTTGAAGTTTTTTGCTATTATTTTTTTCAAAGCCGGCGCTAGGCACTAGGCAGACTAGGCAGCTGCCTACAAAATATAAAAAATCTAACTAAAATTATAATTTTATAATAATTATAAAAGTTATATATAACGATGAGAAATTTTCCATTTCCAGTAATTGAGCATAAACTGCAAGGTAAATTAGCGTATCACTCGCAGGCTTTAGGCAAAGGCAACATGTAATGTTGTAATGTTATTAAATAGTGACTCCTGCTTCTTGTCTCTCGTCTGTGTTTATATTAATAAAATGAGAGATAATTAACAACTTGAGTTGCGTTTTCCAAATAAAGTAAATATTTTCTTTTTAAATTATAAACACAACAAACAAAATTGTATATTATCCGTTCGCTGTTCCTCATGTTCATTCGATCGCCCGCATATTCAATCAGTTATTTCACATTCATTCGCTTGCGTTTGGTTAACGAGTACTAGATACTTCTTCTGTCTGTCTCTGATTCTTTAAATAAATGTCAATCTAACTCTTTCCCTCCGCAAGCCGCTGATAGCGGCTTTTGATTTTTTTTTTATTATGACGGCAAGCCGCTGGTAGCGGCTTTCGAGTATGCTTCACAATTTATCCTGTTTTGTGCATAAATCTAGACACATAATTTGTTTTTTCTTAAAGTTTAATTAGTTCTCTACATAATCAAGTACAAGTATGAGCCATAATGTGTAACTATAATTAGTTATCACTTGACAAAGTTAAAAAATCTCAAGTAATCCTTGATAAAAAAAATTTTCTTTTAATTTAGTTCGTAATTAGTAAAATAAAGCAGCGTTAACACTGTAAAATTTAACTTGTAGATTTAGCTAAGTAATTACAAAGGTTTTTTTTCAAGAAAAACGTTCTTTTTATACATTAAATAAGTTTTATTTCGGACTTAATGTTTTATTTATTTTATTTTTATTTTTTTATGTTACTATTTATAAAAACGATGGTTTAAGTACCTTGCATTTCTTACTGTTCAACGATGCGTGTTAAAAACTTATTTAATTAAAAAGTTCATTTGTTTATCTTTCAATTAATATATAGTTTGTAACAAACTATATATTAATTGAACAAAGCTAACAAATTGTTACTTTAAAATTGCTTTTAAAAAGATATACTATTCGAATTTTAAGATATACTATTCGATATTTTAAGATATACTATTAATATAAAAAGATAAACTATTCGAATTTTAATTAGTTTTTTATGTTATTTCATTCAAATTTTATTCAAAAAAACGTGCGGTCACAGCGAAAAGATTTTTGTTAAAACGGCGGTAGCGAAAGAGTTAAGTGTTGACTATTATATTTTATTTATAATAAGTATTTAACTGACAATATTCTTATCGATTGAAAAGGTAGTGTATTACTTCAATTCTACTATTGTACGCTAGCAAGTAATAAGTAAATATTTTATAATTACACATTTCTTACGTTTTTTAACCATGTTACATAACCAAGAAAAAGAGACTATCAGTAAAGAAAAATAAAGAAAGTCAAAGAAAAGCTATTTTGAAATATTTTTGTGCAGAAACACATTCTACAGGTATCGATTCTGCTACTGAAAGCGATAGCGGTGTGAGTAAAAAATCTAAAGTGGTAGTTGACGATAAAACTGTTAATAATGCTAATATTACCCAGTGGGCACCCGACGTCAATCCGACGTCGGATTTACGTTTGATTTTCATCAGCGATGTCAAAAGACCTATTCCGACGTTGTTCCGATGTCAGTAAAATGACGTCGGGCGATGTCTTTATCTCAACATCCCCTGACGTCGTTTCGATGTATTTTGACGTTTTTCCGACATCTTATAAAAGACGTCCAAAAAACGTCGCAGTACTGACATCGATCCAACGTCGATAAAAAGACGTCGGGCAACGTCATAATATTAACGTACTCCGATGTCTTTTGACGTCTTCCGACGTCAATCCAACGTCCTTAAAACGACGTCGGAACAACGTCGTAAGACATCGCTGATGAAAATTTAATCCAAACCCAACAATATGTGTGCAATTGCGCTCTTCAATAATTATGTGAACTAAGCGTGTTTTTTTATTAATGGAAAAAAGTTTGAATAAAGGTTGATAAAACATCATGAGGTTTTGTATGATGCACTAGCATAGTTTTCTAACTATTAACATTTTCGAGTATACATTTTTTATAATATATAACTATTCGTTTTAATATTTATATAATATTTAAACAAAATTATTTCTTATCAAAGAAATAATTCCCAAATAGCTTCAAGTATAAATTACTAAATTTACTCACAGTAATATGTCTTTGTGGTGTAGTGGTAAGCGCATAAGATTTAGTAACTATTAGGCCGAGGTTCGATTCCTGCCTAAGGCAGCGTTTTTTAGTTTTCAAAAAACACGTTGGATTTACATCGGAATGCCGACGTCGCGCGATGTCAGTTTATCGTTTATCCGACGTTTATCCGACGTCAAATAACATTTCCATTTCCAACGTAAACCCAACGTCGATCCGACGTCGAGATCCGACGTCGCTCGACGTTCGTTCGACGTCAAAATGCCCACTGGGTTCAAATCAACAAAATGAAGTAGTAAATATCAATGAAAACCAAATTTATCTACCTGAAGCAACTCCTGCTGTTAATATTTCAAGACAAATTGAAACTGAAACTCAAATTAGCATATTATCATCTGCAGACTACAGTGACCCTGCAAATTGGCTTACTCATTTTAGTGACAATTTTCGGCAATTTGTTATAAAAAATAGACCGCAACAAATTGCAAAAATATAACTTTCCACGAGATCGAGATGAACAAAAAAAGAAAATTTTCATCAATCTATTACAAGCGGACATTACCAAATGGAGAAGAAGTCTCTCGTTCTTGGCTTATATATTCAGTTTCAAAAAATGTAGTTTTTTGTTTATGTTGTAAATTATTTGGTAAAAGCAAAAGTAGTTTGCCGGCTTTAGAAGGTTCAGGTTTAAACGATTGGAAGAATATTGGAGCACTTCTTTCTTCTCATGAAAAAAGTAATTCACATCTCGTAAATTTTCAAATGTGGAAAGAACTTGATATGCGTTTATCTACATAAAAAACCATTGATCATATTAACCAACAAAAAATTAATGAAAAAGAACAATATTGGCAACGAATTTTAGAAAGATTAACTGCCTTAGTCAGAGTACTGACTACGCAAAACATGGCATTTCGTGGAACAAGTGAAAAGCTTTACAATAACGCTAATGGTAATTTTTTAAAATTTGTTGAGTATCTCGCTTTATTTGACCCATTAATGAATGAACATGTGCGGTAAATTAAAAATCAAGAAATTAAAACTGCTCATTATCTCGGAAAAGAAATTCAAAACGAATTAATACAAATACTAGCAAATGCTATAAAAGATAATATCTTGACTAGAGTAAAATTTACTAAATATTATTCTATAATTTTAGATTGCACCCCAGATAATAGCCATACAGAACAAATGACAATAATAATTTGTTTTGTTGATTTAGAATCACCAACATCGCATGATGGGGATTTAGTTAAAATTAAAGAACATTTCTTAGGATTCATACCTGTGGAGAAATCTACAGGTGGTTTTTTTGGCAAAAACATTAATTGAACAATTGGAAAATTTTAATTTACCAATTGAAAATCTCCGTGGACAAGGATACGATAACGGAAGCAACATGAAGGGTAAGGAGAATGGGGTACAAAGAAAAATTTTGGATATAAATCCTCGGGCGTTTTTTATTCCATGCAGCGCACATTCACTAAACTTAGTTGTGAATGATGCATGCAAGTGTAGCTTAGATGCAATAAGTTTTTTTGGTGTGGTGCAACAGATTTATAGTTATTTTTCGGGATCACTTTCTCGTTGGCAAGTTTTTCGTAGCTATTTTCCAGATATTACTGTCAAGTCATTAAATGATACAAGATGGGAAAGCCGCATTAATGCTTTAAAACCATTACGATACAATCTCGGAAAAATTTACGATGCTTTAATGCAAATATTTGAGGATCCAAGAATTCAAACTACATCAGTAGGAAATTCTTCCCGAAATGAGGCTAAAGGGCTTGCAAATTCTATTTTCATATTCAAGTTCATGGTTGCCCTTGTTTCATGGTACGACATTCTTTTTAAAGTTAATATTTCTAATAAAATATTACAAAATAAGAAAGTTGATTTGAATGTAGCTACACAACAATTAAATATTACTAAAAACAAACTTGTAAAAATGAGAAATGATGAAGGCTTTCAAAGAATTATTGTTGATGCTGCTGAAATTGCAAAAGAATTGGAAACAGTAACAAATTTTGAAGAAAAACATGTCGGGAGAAGGAGAAAAAAGCGACAGTTCGATTATGAAACACAAGATGAAGCGTTGCAAGATCCAAAAGAAAAATTTAAAGTTGAATTTTATTTTAAAATTTTAGACACTGCTATAAAGTCTATTGCGGAAAGGTTTGAACAAATGCGACAGTATAATAGTATGTTTGGCTTCCTTCATGATATTTATTCTATAAGTTCAAAATCTTTAGCAGAATTATTGAAAAATTGTAGAAATCTAGAAAAAATTTTAACTCATGGTTCTCAAAAAGATATTAGTGCAGCGGATCTTTGTAATGAAATCAAAGTACTTTCTGGAAGACTCCCACAACAAATAACACCACATGAAGTACTAACTTTTATAGTTGAACAACGTTTAATTGACTGTCTACCAAATATATGTATTTCTTTAAGAAAACTATTAACACTTCCAGTGTCCGTTGCAAGTGGCGAGCGAAGTTTTTCGAAGTTAAAAATAATTAAAAATTATTTGAGGTCGACAATGTTACAAGAACGACTGGTGGGATTATCAATAATTTCGATAGAACACGAAAAATCATCAATATTAAATTTGAAAGAAATTGTAAAAACATTTGCAACAAAAAAAGCCAGAAAAATAAAAATTTAAATATGCTTTTATTTTTATTATTACATATTTTCAAAATACAAATGAACTTTCTAGTTTCTGAAATTCAAATTCTCTAATAATTTAAACATCAAATCAGAAACAAGTTTTTTTATTCTTTGTAACTATATTATATTTCAAGTTTTCAATTTTTATTCTTAATTCTAGATTATTACTTATTATTATTTCTTGAGATAAGCTAGGTTAATTATTATTATTTTGGTGCGATTAAATATTAGGAATAGTCTTCATTAATTCTATTAAATGTTACTTTTATTCTTTGAATGTCATAAAATCTCAAATATTTTTATTCTTGTAAATAAAAGTTGAGTGGCTGAAATCCTAAAATGCCAAAAATAAATATTTAATACTTAAATATGTTCACCATTTTATAATGTTTATGCCATTTTAAATAAAATTAATATTTATGTTTTTGCTCTTTCAAATTAAAATATTTTTTTTCGGAGGGTGGGGAGGGGGTTGAATTTTTTTTGCCTAGGACGCCAAATACACTAGCGCCGGCTCTGATTTTTTTGCTACTTTGAGCATGATTTAAAGTCTTTACTGTACAATAGTTCAAATAGGCTAAGAGATTTTAATATCATACTTAATTGAATGATGAAATTACTAACTATCAAATCCGGTAAAAATCAAATTCGGTAAAAAATTACTTGTTGTATTTCTAGCTCCTGATAGCTCATTTTTGGTGCAATTAACACAATTAGCAATAACTAATATCTCTAATACCTAGTACTCTATTATCTTTTTCTTGAATTATTTTGAAAAAGTTCTATCAAGAAAAATCTGTAAACTTTTAACGGTTTTTTTGTGATATATTAAAATATAAACAAAATATATAATAAAGACATAAAATCGAAATAACGAACAAACATTATGTGGCAAAGTGGAAGAACCAACATCTTGTAAGCTTGAATCAGACAGAAAAGCAAAATTTATGACTTCTATGCAATTAGAGACTATTGCCGAGTATGAAGATTTCCTCAAATATTTAGAGGATGATTTGGTTCGACTTGATTTGGTAAATGCTTTGTTTTTACATATTAAAAAAAAATGCAAATAATAATTTTATTATAGTTTTGTTATTTTAGTTTTGAAATTTTTTTATTTAGGTTAAACAACTGAGTTTTTTAGGTGCAGAAGATTAATATAATTAAGAAAACCTATTCATAACCAATCTCGTCAGAAACATCTGACGAGATTGGTTATGAATAGGTTTTCTTAATTATATTTTTGTATAAGCAATCATTTTTTGTATATTTATTAGTCATTTTTTATATATACATTTAAAATACATTTATAACATAAGATATATAAAAAATGCCCGTTGGTATGGTAAAGTTCTTTTTTTTTTATAAATTGTATTATTTATTCATTATGTTTTATAGACTATTTACAAATACCCTGTTGACACAGTTCAACTTAAAAGGTTCTGGTAAAAGATTGCTTTATCATCAACCAAACTATATGGTGTAATAGAAGGTAATAAAATAGTTTTAATGTGTTAATATCTTTTAATATTCAGTATTTGATAAAATCTATATAAAATTTTTTTCAAGATTTTTGTTCGAAAAAATTATTTTGCAAGTTTATATTATTTGAAAAGTATCTTTAAATTTTATTTTATATTTAGAAGTTGTAAAGAGAAGATTTGAAAGAGTTTCAAATGCTGATATTAAACAGCAAATTGGACGATTTTTAAAAAATGCTCCATCGCAGAAAAATACAAATTAAAGAAATTATTATTTTTTCTTGTATATATTATTATATGCTGTATACATTATTATATAGAAAGATACTTTATTAAAATTCAGCTATTTATATAAATAAATCAAGTTAATTGTACTATATGTTTGCTTTTTTTTTACTATATGTTTGCTATACTATATGCTACTACTACTACTATGAGTACTATATGTTTGCTATTGTTTCCTCTATAATTATAATAAATTATAATGTAACATAATAATTTAATAAATCTTTGAGCCGAATTGAGTGGGACGTATTAAAACAGTACTCTGTATAACGTCTTTTCAATGGACAAAGGTGACCATTTTAAAACGTCTTTAAGATGCTAATTTTTATCTTATCTAAATATCTAAAAGTCGTCAAAAATCAGAATAAAAGACGTTTTAAATAATACGTCTTTAGTGCGCTTGGATAAGACGTTTTTAATCTGTCTAGAGTAAGACAACTTAAAGCAATCTTGAGTAAGATATCTTTTCGATGGACCTATGAAGGTAGACCTTTTTAAGCATCTTTAAGACGTCTTAAATAAAACGTCTTTAGGCTGTTTAAATAAGACGTTTTAAATCGGTCTTTAGTAAGACGTCTTTAAACAATTTTGTGTAAGACGTCTTTTCGTCGGACAACGTAGACCTTTTAAGATATCTTAAAGACGTTTTTTTAATCTTGAAAAGACAACTTTAAGAGAGCTAAAAGATGTCTTTTTGTTTGCTGGGAAGTTTATTGCAAAAAAGAAATTTTTAAAACTTGAGAAACGTTTTTGGTTAATGTTACTACTCTACTTTTGTTTGTTGCTTAACAATCTTATTAGTGAATTACGCATTTTATTACAATATTTATTACGATATTTAATTGAAATTTTGTTATGTATATATTTTAAGAAATTTTATTACGTATTACATATTACAATATTTTATTGAAATTTCGTTAAAGAGACTCTATGAAAAGATTGCGATGTCTTACCGTCATCCTCATCTTCTTTGAGCCCCTATCTGTTTTATTTACTTTTTTCAATGAAGTACGAAGTTGTAAAATTCTTATGTTATATTAAAACAGAAAAAGAAAAAGAAAAAAAAAATCAACAACCCGTGGGAAAAAGATAGCTAGATGACAAAAGACGTGTTTAAAACAGTTAAAACACGTATTACTACGTATTTTATACGTCTTAAACGTTTCTTTTACTTAAAGGTAGCGACGAGCTAGCTCATTTCCTCGGTAAGTACTTGTTGATTGTAATAAACTAGAAAAACAAACATTACTAAAAAACTTTTTTTATTTAAATAGTGCGTACGTACTTTTATATTGAACTCTCCATACGCTTTCGTACGCTATTTGAAGACCCCCTTTCCTCTCCCCTATGAGCTTAAGTACTTTATGACATATGCAATATTATTATAAACTTAAATATTTGTAGCTTATACTATAATCTACAAATATAGAAGTTTTGTAAAAAAGAAAATGTACAACATTTAACGTAAATGATATAATAAAATTTTATGTAAGTCACATAATGTTACATATTTGTTATGTTTTAAGATATATTTAAATTATATTTAAAATGCTTTATTTTCTTTTTAATTAAACTTCATTTTTTATAATTCAGTTCTAACTTTTTTATCTTGTAAATGTATGAAACAATGTCGTAAAAAAAGTTTTTTGAAAGTAGTGTTTTGAAATATTTTGAAGTTTCTAAAAAAGACATTCATTTTTGTATTTGCCTACTATGAAAAGCATTACTTTCTAGAGGTGAGAGTTCTCCTAAAACATTCACCACTAGTGCCTTTAAAAATAGAAGACCTTGAAGAATATTAGCTGAAAAAAAGTCTGATAAAAAATAATATTGTAACATCTACCACCTCTACATCGATTAATCATCAAATTAAAAGACAATTAACATTACTAGATAGCAGGGGCGGATCCAACGTGGATCCGCAAGGAATGCATCTGCTGCGAGTTATATCTCTCTTACAACTGACCTTTGGATAATAAAAATCTTTGAAAAATATTTTATTTTGTTGTAAATAAATTAATTAAATGAGCAAGAAAAGCAACAATATAATTTAGAACTTAAACCCTCTGATTTAGATTTAGACAAACCTACAGAACACATTGAGACAAACCTACAGAACACATTGAGACAAACCTACAGAACACATTGAGACAAACCTACAGAACACATTGAGACAAACCTACAGAACACATTGAGACAAACCTACAGAACACATTGAGACAAACCTACAGAACACATTGAGACAAACCTACAGAACACATTGAGACAAACCTACAGAACACATTGAGACAAACCTACAGAACACATTGAGACAAACCTACAGAACACATTGAGACAAACCTACAGAACACATTGAGACAAACCTACAGAACACATTGAGACAAACCTACAGAACACATTGAATCCAAATTATGAAATGTCATAATTAGCACTGTTAAAATTGTCATGAAATTTTTCAGAAAGTATTATTTTTATCTTTAT
This sequence comes from Hydra vulgaris, assembly GCF_022113875.1. NCBI lineage: Eukaryota > Metazoa > Cnidaria > Hydrozoa > Anthoathecata > Hydridae > Hydra > Hydra vulgaris. The sequence goes on from NC_061157.1 coordinate 39,341,268, forward strand.
GAAATTTCTGCTTAGAATGCCTATATAATAAAGTTTAATGAGTTTTAACAACAAGTAAAATCAAATCAAGACTGCTAGCAACCACTGTTAGAGTTGGAAGTTACTGGAAAAGAAAACATAGAGTTTATAAAACAAGATAACGATTGACAGACAACTTGAAAAATTGCAAGTTATAAAAATTAGGAAAACAAATGTTTTAAAAAATAAGATAACGATTGACAGACAACTTAAAAGATTGCAAATTATATAATTCATGAAAATTATTGTTTCATTTTTTTGTATATTTAGATGATGGGAGAAAACCTTAATGAGCTGGTGTTTGAAGAAAAAAACTTAGATCTTATATTTATAAATGGTAATGTACTCAATGAGCCATCAACTATATCAGGAAGAGCTGATTTCTAAATTTCTGCAAAAAATAAATCAATGCCCAAGAAGTTCTAATAAAGAGCGTGGTTTGGAAGTCATTTTTACATCTAACCTGAAGTGAATCACACATACTCAAACAGTTGTCTCTTAATCCCTAAAAATTCTTGGTATGCTAAAAAATACATTTATTTTCATTGATGAAAATATCTCTCTCAAATTATGTAAAGTGTTTATAAGACCACACCTTAAATACGCAATGCGTATTTGGGTTCCTTATATAAAAAATGCTTCGTTGAATTCTTTCAACGCAAAGCAACAAAATGGGGTTCCAGCTTCAGTCATCTACGATACTGCAAAAGATTAAGAAAATTAAATCTACCATAACTTGAGTTTCGACGCCTACAATGCAATCTAATCCAAATCTTTAAATTAACACATCGTTCTAATTGAATGATATACAAAAATTTATTAACTCCTTGTCTAATGGTTACCATTTTAAAATAAGGCGTGAATGTGTTATAAACTGTCTTTGACAACGTAATCAGTTAAAATAATAGATCAGCAAAATTCTAAACGAACTACCTGAGAGAAGAACCATAACTTTCTACTCCGAACTTAAATTTTGTTAAAAGTTATTCATAACCACTAAACGCGTTTCATAACAAGTAAAATATTTGAAAGTTTTGTTTATTTTAAATTTGGGGTGCTGATGTTTCTTTATCGTTTAGATTAATAGTATATAGATATTTAAATTAAATAAAAGCTTGGCAAAATAAATAGAATAGTGCTAAAAGAAAGAACAGAAAGTAAAATGAGTTCAAACCACCTGAATCTCTAAAATCAAAACCTGCTGATCATGAGAATTTTTGGGCTTAGGAAAGTTAGATGTATTGTCAACTTAGATAAAAAAAGCGAAAAGAAGCGAAGGAATTAAGAGCCAAAGGTAAATTTGCTAAAGTTATTTACAACAAACTTATTACGCGCAATTTTTAAAATAAATTCTTTTATTTCTAGTTATTTAACTTTTAAAAATGGATTCTAATTATCAAAACAATTTTGATTCGTTATCATTAAACTTTTTTCAATCTAACGACTTGGTGCTTGAAACTAATTCAGATCCGGATTTAAACTATTTTTGTGATGTAGGAGCTTTGCGAAACAATTGTTCCTACTTCTATAACAGTATAACAGTAACAGTAATAAAAGTGACATAACAGTATAACAGTGTAACAGTGTAACAAGTAACAGTAATAAAAGTATTTATTTCTCGTGTAACAGTGTAACAGTATAACAGTATATTCAGTGTAACAGTAACAGTATAACAGTGTAACAGTGTAACAATAACAGTATAACAGTGTAACAGTAACAGTAATAAAAGTATTTATTTCTCGGGATCATTTAAATGTTATTCATTTTAACATTAGAAGTCTTAAAAAAAACTTTGAAAATTTGTGTACTATAATAGAGGAAACTTCAAATATATTTAGTATAATTTGCTTAACTGAAACGTGGTGTGAATTTGATGACGCTAAATCTAATTTAAATCTCCATCTTCCAGGTTTTAATATGATCCCACTAGCGCGTAAAGCAAATAAACGCCGAGGTGGTGTACTTTTTTATATAAAAGAAAATTTGAGGTTTTTTATAAGGCCTGAGATGAGTATTTCTGATGACAATAAAGAAATTTTAACAATTGAACTTTTAACCAATAATTCTAAAAACATACTTATAAGCTGCTGTTATCGCCCACCATCTGGCCATATTGAAAGTTTTAATGCATTTTTGTGTAATGATATTTTAAAAAATAGTTTTAAGGAAAAGAAACTAAATTATCTAATTGGTGACGTAAATTTAAATTGTTTTGAATATCACGTTAATAGCAACATTAAAAAGTTTTACGATGACTTATTCGAACATGGATCAATTCCACTAATTAACAAACCTACTAGAGTAACCTCAACTTCAGCTACCTTAATTGACAACATTATAACAACTGATATCTTCAATGAAACTCTTAAAAAAGGTATAATAAAAAGTGACGTTTCCGACCACTTCCCTATTTTCTTCTCTATTAATATTGACAACAAATTAATACAACAACATAAAAAAGTCATTATCAAACGCTTTTTCACCGATGCTAATCTTGCGTCGTTTAAGGATCAATTATCTTTAATAAATTGGCATCATATAAACAGTTCGTTTGAAGCTAATGAAGTATACGATACATTCTTTCAAACTTTCTATGAAATATATGATGTAAATTTTCCAAAACGTGAGTTTATTAAAACAAATAAAAGTTTAAAGTCACCATGGGTCAATAAAGATCTTAGGAAATCCTCAAAAATAAAGCAAAAACTGTATATAAAGTACTTAAAAAAACCAACACTAGAAAATAAAATTATTTATAAAAATTATGCTAAAATGTTTGAAAGTCAAAGAAAAAAATTTAAAAAAAGATATTACTATGATTTACTAGAAAAATATAAACATAATTCAAAACGCACATGGCAAATTATAAGTCAAATTACTGGAAATAGTAAATTAAAATTATGCTCTATACCTAACACTATAAAAGTTGGTGGTATATTTTTATATGAACCCAAACAAATTGCAAGAGAATTAAATAAATATTTCGTGTCTGTTGGCCCAAACTTAGCTAAAAATATTCCAAATATGATTAATCCAATAAATGATACTTCAAATTTATTTCGAGTATCTTCTGAAGAAGATACTTCAAATAAATTTGAAGTATCTTCTTCAGAATTTGAAAGTGCTTTTAAAATGCTTAAAACTAATAAAGCAGTTGGTCCTGATGATATAAATTGTAATATAGTCATAGATTCATACGATACCATAAAACATATTCTTTTTAAAGTTTTTAAATGTTCTATTAATCAAGGAATTTTCCCCGATCAATTGAAAATAGCCAAAATAACGCCTGTATTTAAAGGAGGTGAACCGTCTAATGTCAGTAATTATCGACCAATATCTATCCTCTCTGTTTTTTCAAAAATTTTAGAAAAAATTTTGTTTAATCAAATATCTAATCATCTTGCAATTAATAATATACTTTACATAAACCAATATGGTTTTAAAAGAAATAACTCTACTGAACATGCAATAGTTCATCTTACTCGTAGTATAACTGATTCTTTCGAAAAGTCAGAGTTCACTTTAGGCGTCTTTATAGACTTATCTAAGGCTTTCGACACAATTGACCATGAAATACTGTTTTAAAAACTTGAACATTATGGCATCATCGGTAATGCTTTAAAACTACTAAAAAGCTATTTAAAACATCGCAAACAATATTGACGGATCTTCTTCACAAGATTATTTAAATATAGATTATCTAAATATAACCTGTGGAGTTCCACAGGGATTTATACTAGGGCCCTTATTATTTCTAATTTATGTTAACGATCTCCATGAAGTCTCAAAATTAACAACTATAATGTTTGCTGATGATACAAACCTATTCCTATCAAATAATAACGTCGATAAACTTTTTTATGATATGAACATTGAACTAATAAAAATATCTGACTGGTTTAAGTTAAATAAACTTTCACTCAACATTGATAAAACTAAATGGATTTTCTTTCATCCACGATTTAAAAAACATTTACTTCCAAGTAATATGCCTCTTCTTCATATTGATAATATTCAAATAAAAAGAGTAGTTTTCACAAATTTTCTAGGTATCATTGTTGATGAAAATCTATCATGGAAGAATCACATCGGACATTTATGCAACAAAATTGCAAAAAGCATTGGAGTTTTATATAAAGCAAGAAGCGTTTTAAACAAACATTGACTAACTCAACTATATTACTCTTTCATACACTGTCATATTAATTATGCTAATATTGCATGGGGTAGTACCCATAAAAGTAAATTAAAGCCACTTTATTGTCAGCAGAAGCATATTGCACGTATTATAAATTTCAAAAATCGTTTTACTCACTCAAGGTCACTTTTATTTATAATGAATGTTTTTAATATATATCAAGTAAATGTTTATAATGTTCTTTGTTTTATGTTTAAATGTAAAACCAACTCTTCTCCAGCTTCCTTTTTTGATTTATATTCTTTAAAAGAAAAAAACAAATATTCTTTAAGAAATAATAATTTTATTAAACAACCAAAATTTCAAACAAACTTTGGTAAATTTTGCATTTCTTTTCGTGGAGCTTTTTTATGGAACCAAATAATTTTAAAAAATTTTGATTTTTCTCAAGAATGGAATTATTATATGTTCAAACGAAAACTAAAAAAAGTAATATTCTCAATTGAAAATATATTTATATACTTTTAATTTTACCCAGTTTTGTCAACACTCATTTATATTTTACTTTTATACAATATTGATTTAAAGTTTATGTCAGAAACTGTAGTTAAACATCATTATTTGAATTTTGTTAAAAGTTCCACTGACATTATTTGTACAGTAGGCATTTATTATTTACTTGTTTACTTTAATTTTTATTTTATTTCGTAATTTTGTAAATAATTTGTATTACGAACGGTATATACTTTTAATATTGAATTTAATTTTGTAATGAAAAAAAAAAAAAAATATATATATATATATATATATATATATATTATTATATAAAAAAAAAACAAAAAAAAAAAAAATTTGCGGGTGAATCAGCATAAAACCTTATGAGTCTTAAAGCGGAAATTGATATTATGCCTACAACGTTAGTTGCAGGCATAACCTTAGGAATCTTCGTCAAAATAAACCACATGAGGCATAAAAACCACATGAGGCATTTCCCCTGCACTTAAGTTTTGTAAAAATGAAACTAATTCGTTTGAATTTACGACTGTTTTGTCGAATCGCTGCATGTATATCATAACACTGCTAATACGCGCTATAATTTTAGTTTCCTTTACATTTCCCAACTACCACTCCCATAAATCCATAACTTGTCGTATTTTTCAATTACCGCTTGGCATGAATCTCCATGAATAGTTCAGCGAGTTGTACAAAATGCATGAACACAACGATTTTCATTTTTGCTTAATTCACGGAGTTCTTTTAAATGAGTTTATCTTCTTGGAAATTTTTTTACAAGTTTACAAAAGTTTTTTTTAATGCTCCAAAGGTTTCTGACAACAGTTTAATATTTTTAACAGAACCTCCTATAGCAAGATTTAAGGCATGCTCATAACAATGTGTATTCAGGCATTTTCAACTTAATGCCTGCCGTATCACCCGCACCATAGTAACATTGTCTGTAAACATTATCCCGTTTGAGGGTCATTCGTAAAATGACATCATGTAAATAGGAAAGAATTGTTAACTCTAATGCATAAACTAAACAGGGAATTTCTTGCAAAAATAAGAAACCATAATCGATAAAGCAGTAAAAACATACAGCCCGCAATATTTATATGATGAATATAAAGAGTAAAAAAAATTTGAAATTTGCATTTTATTGCAGTATAGATAACTTAATAATATTTACGATTGAATTAGCATCAGGAATTTCTATTGAATAAAGGCCGATAAAATTTTGTATTTCTAAACTGTCACTAACCCACTGAAAACAGATAATAAGTTGATCAATATTAGATCACCAGTCTCATCTACCATGATAGTGTAAAATCCTCCTTACTGGATTTTTGACGAGATATCGCGCAATATTTTACGTGCCTTCAGGACCATCCAGAAGGAGGGATGACGGGGGTTTCCCCCCACCCTCCCAATGCTGTCATATAAACATTTGAGTTAGCACATTGAGCAAATTTTGAACTATAGTTACCGAACTGCAAATATTGAGGACTTTGGCAAAAGACTTTTTTTAAAAGTTCAAACATTCATCTATCGAATTGGAAACAAAAAAATAATTATTGTGTATCTTAATAATATACAAAACATAAAAGAAAAAATGTTAGAAAAATGCATGTTTCAAAATTGGAGGGTAGCCCCGGACACATAGTTTAAACGTGATTTTACCACTTTTTTACCAGTGTAAAACAAATGTAATATAAAATAATTTAGAATTAGACTGTTCTCGACACATTTTTTAAAAATCGCCTTTAAAAATTGCCTTTGATATATAAGGAATGAGAATGAAAATGTCATCATTTAAAAATACAAACATAAGCTTTTTTATAATAAAAATAAACACTTTAAAGAGACTTTTTTTAAACCTAATGTTTTTTTATTGAAATTAAATGAATTACTGTTTTGTTTTGTGCACTATTTAAATATATTAATATTTATATAAAAAAAGTTGTTTATTATTAATATGTTAACGAATTAAGTTGTCCGGAGCCACCCTCCAAACATGTGTCCGATACCACCCAATCATACCCCATTCACAAATACTAGTTTAAAACCAGTGAATTAAACTTTCTAACGAATTTTTTTTTTTTTTAATAACTATTGTAAATAAAAATATATCTTTAATCATTAAAAAGTTATTAGTTTACATAAAAATAAGTATATCAATATGTGAATCAAATATGATGATACGTCACTCTTCTGGTGGTGGGAAACAAAATCTTGCCCTCCTAGTCATTCGCTTCGGCATTTTATGATAGATATTTTGCATATGCCATATTTTCACTTAAATAGTATTATTCTAGTATTAATAGTCACATAGTTTCTTTAGTTTAAGGTGTACATCAAGTGTCCGGAGTTACCCGCCGTCCGGGGCTACCCGACTTTCCCCTATATTAAACTTTCCTCTTTATAATGAGAAGTTATTCTTTGTCCCAGTCACCTCTTAGCGGAATAGTCAATGTAGATTTGAAAAGCTAAATTTTATTGATATTCTATTGAGTGACAAAAGATAATCCTACCGGATGTATAAAATAATTTTTAGAAGCACACTTTTAATGTTAAGCTATTCTAAATGAAATTCATTAGAAAGGATAGACCCAATAATTTCGTACTCTGTTAGAGCCTTAAAAACGAGCAATGTTGCTTCTTTAAGCGAATGAGAAATCTCGTGAGCGCTTTATTTATTTGTAGCTTTTTTCCAATTAATAAATCTTTCTGTGGTGAAAACAGATTGCTTTTTAGAGGAAGAGATAGCATTTAAACGAATAGCTTTAATGCACGCGATGAAATATGCTGAATCTTCTTTTTCATTTATGTTTCATCATTCTTATTTGTCTTTTGAAGAAAATTCATACTATATATAATATTCAAACTTCTTTTTCATTTTTTTGCTTTTCCATCCCTGTTAACAAATACACGGACTACAATTGTTGGATTCTTTCTAACAACAAAGAAAAGAGGTTTAATGATAAAAAAGAAATATTAATTAAATGAGCACATGCCTTATTTTAAAACTAAGTAGGTTTTGTCTGTTTTAACTTATACATTTTATCATTTGACTTCCCCACTTAAACCAACTTAATGACTTTTTTATTTCATGTCTCACAACAGTGAGACATTGTCATTCTTAATTCATGTCTCACAACATTGCAATGAAATCTTTAACGCTGCGTTAGTGATGTTGTAAAGGAGTTATTTGTTAAAAAGGCGTTCATGCGTAAACATAAATCGTCGAAAACTTTTGTCAAAGGAACTTACACCGAAAATCCAGATAGAAAAGACCTAACAAACTAGGTTTTTTCTATCCTTTTTGATTTCTTAATCTTTATTCGCTTGCTTTTTTTAAAAACTGACTTCAAAATTATTTATTTGAAAAATTATTGGCGGGGAAGGGGGTGAGGATGTGCCAAATTCCCCTGCTGCTCCCCTCGGTTTTTTATTTTGGGACAAGAAATTATTCCAAAAATAACGTTGCTTTTACAATTATAACGTTTCTTTTGTAAAATCTATACTAGTCTTTCTTACGCATATCGTCATTGCGTTGACGTAAGAAAAGCGACAATAAGTTGTTTGAATTTTTTGTCTACATTAAGTCCACACATGTTTGGATAAATGAATTATTATCGACTAAAAACAAAATTACAGAAAAGTGGACTTTGATGAGATAGTAGTAAAACGTCACGCAAGCATAAACAATTATTCACATTTTTTTAAATATCTTAACACACAAAAATAAAATGCGTGCTACTATATTCTTAAAATCCGACTGATCTTCCAAACAAAAAAAAAAAAAAAGTTTTAAAAAAAAGTAATAAAATAAAAGAAATCTATTTTCTATTTGCTTTTTCTAAACATTTTTAAACCGGTAATTTTTATATTTTTTGATTAGTATAAAATGTGTTAAAGCCTAACTTTTATTTTTCTTTTATTTTTCATGCTCAACATTTTTTTACTTTACAAATTACTCATTCTTCATTAACAAATTTTCACTTTACAAATTGATTACAAGTAATATTGTTATAAAGACTCTGTTTTTACCTTTTTCTTTTTTTTCTTCAATATGTTACTAGATTCTTTAACTATATATTTTTCATTGTTTTCGTCGCAGTTGTTACGATGTTTCTTCTTTTTTTTCTTTCTCTTTTCTTCCATAATTTCGATAAATTCATTTACTATACAGTTTTTTTCCTTAACAGCATCGTTATCATTATCGTGATCTTTACTTTTTTTCTTTTTGTTCTTTCTTTTTAAATCAGTTATTTCATTACATTCGTTAACATCACTGTTATTGCTAAAAATCGATGTGATTTTTTTTCCTTGTTTTTTTTCATTATTTTCCATTAAAACGTAATTTTTTTCGTGTTTACTTAAGTTAATATTACTATCACTAACAATCGATTTCTTCTTTTTCTTTTTTTCTTTTGTTTCAGTACATTCGTTTTCACTAAAATTAAAACTGTTTGTGTTTGTAATAATATTTTTATTTTTTATATTCAGCTCTTCATTTGAGTCATCTCTCGTCTTGCGCTTCTTCTTACGCGCAGACTTAACGGAATCACTGAAATTATCTGTGTTAGAAGAAAAAACTTCAGGTTCTTCATCACTTAATTTTCTCTTAAGTCTATTTAAAGTATGATTCTTCTCTAATTTGCTTTTAACACCAACTGGATTTGCATCATCTGGAACTTTTTTTGAAACCTCAACTGTTTTTTTTACACTTTCAGGTTTCTCTAATTTTGAGAAATTTAAATTGATTTCTAAATTAGAATCAAAAAAATTTAAATAACTTATTTGATCATTGTCAATTTTTTTTTTGTTTTTATCTGATTGTATACAAGTAGATTCACCTGAACTAAGGGGTACTTCTGATTTCTTTACATGACTTTTTAAAGTTGACGTAATTTGTTTTGACAAATACTTTTTGTATGGTTCATCTAAAAATAACATGCACTTCATGAATTTATAGCAAATAAATATATTTGTAGCAACTAGATGTATTTGTAGCAAGTAAATGCATTTGTAGCAAATAAATGCAACTGCAGCAAATAAATGTATTTGTAGCAGCTAAATGTATTTATTGCAACTAAATGCATTTGCAGCAACTAAATGTATTTGTAGCAAATAAATGTATTTGCAATCTCTTTTTGATAACAGACAGTATATTACAGTTTTACTGTTTTAGTTTTAATTTTGACAGCACAAAAATAAATTTTAAACTTCATTATATATATATATATATATATATATATATATATATATATATATATATATATATATATATATATATATATATATATATATATATATATATATATATATATATATATATATACATATATATATACATATATGTTTTATGGTCAGACCATTGTATTAAATAATTTTTGCCGACCTGATGCCGACATCATTTTCCCAAATTCGGAGGGTTCATATATATACATACACACACACACACTTTATTTAATTAGTCAAATCGTATTGATATTAATGTAGCACAAAAATTTTGCTCTTTTTCAAAAAAATATTTCAAAATAAAAATCCTTACCAGATCCAAAGGGTTTCCATCGTACACAAAGATTATCAGGAGTTTCTAATTTTTTTTTTTTTATTTTCTTATTTTTTTTTTGGTATGGTAAGTTAATACATTGTGCAATATTCAAATAAACAGATATAGGAGGACCTAAATAAAAAAAATTTAAGAGACATTTCATTATATAACATTTATCATCAACTAATTATAAATTTTTTAGCTGTAATTACAATAAGTATGTTAATCAAAAAATCAAACAATTTTTTGATAACTACGACTTTTCCAAAACATGTAATGAATATTCAATACTAATTTGTTAAACCTTTTTTTTTTTCATTTACTTTTAATGTAAATAGCCTTATCTCAAACTAATCAGAAAATCTTTCCGTCTAATGTGTTTCAAACCAGTTTATTAGACAATAATTTACAAAAAAATTTAATAGAAACGTGGGAATCGTACATTGTATAAAATATTCTGTAATAATAAAAGTATAAATTGATAAACATAATGGTATCAAATTAGATTTCTTTCCAATTGTAATGTCCTTCATTCATATTGTTCATTTTAATAATTAAAACAGAAGCTTTTATAAAGGTTAGTGTTAGATGAAAGTGTATACAGGTAATCAGTTAAAATTAATTTGGAGATGGGTAGTAAAACTACCTTAAAGTTTTGAAATACACCATGTTTATTTCTTGGTATGGAAACCATGTTTATTTCTTGGTATGGAAATGAGATCAAACCTTTGACTGCAAAGTTATTGGACAAAAACAAAAAAAAACTGTTCAATCTGCTAGCATATAACTGTATGCCTGAAGCTTTTCCTTGTAACAACAGGAATATCAAATGCTGAGGTTGTTCAAATGTTTACCATCGTTTTAGTGGTAGTAAAAAAGTAAGTTGTTATTACTTAAATTAATTTATTTCAAATTAAACTTTACATAACTTGATTAATTTTTATCTGATACATTTGTTTATATTTTCCTATAATTATATAAAAATGTGTTCCACTGCAAGTTAATAAATAATAATACTTAAAATCCTGAATAAAGTACCAAAATAGAGAAAATTGGAACTAAAGGAAAGTTTCAAATAGGAGATATTGATCACTCCTTGAGGTAAGTTATAACTTTCATCACCTACTTCAAAAAAACAAAAAGTTTCTGATAAAGAAACTTATAATAAAGAGTTTGACACAATCATGGAATCAGATCAGGTAAAAAAAATGCAAACTGTAAGCTTTGATTATACAAAAATGTAAATTATATATATATATATATATATATATATATATATTATATATATATATATATATATATATATATACAAACATACAATTAGGTATAAATTATTAATAATAATAATGATAATAATAATAATAATAATGATAATAACAATGATAATAATAATAATGATAACAATAATAGTAATATTAATAATAACAATAATAATAGTAATATTATTAATAACAATAATAATAATAATAATAATAATAATAATAATAATAATAATAGTGTATAATATATTTGACAATTGATGAAATCAATTGTAGAGCACAATAACAGAAAACATTGTGCTAAAACAGCTATAAATGTTTTTATAATAGCATTGTTTACTTTTCAATGTATACAACTTTTATTTAGAATTATTTAATAATTTTTGCAATAATCTGATTTATCAAGTTTATTTTTGAATTGATCAATTGTTATTGATTCTATATTATATGGTGGTAAACTATATCAAGCTTCTATAACTCTACATGAAAAGAAATTATATCTAGCATTACTCTTATAGTATGCCTTTGTTAACTTTTAGTCATGACCAGGAAAATTGTAATGTTTTAATTGAGTTGTTTATCCAATTTATCTCCACATAACCTTTCTGTATTTTATATTGAAAAATTAAATTTATTTGTAAACAATTCTCTTCTAATGTAAAGTATTTGAGTTGCAAATAGGATATAGTCATAAAATGACTATAGACAACCATCAATTGAACTTTCAAACATTGGCTTAAATTTATCCGTTTTCGAACAGTTTACTATTGCATCACTGAGTGCATTCCAATGTTTAGCAACTTGATTACTAAAAAAATGATTTCAACATTTTTATTAAATTCTTGTATATAGGTTTAGTGTGCCAACTAATGATAAAAAGACCTTTATCGATTTTAAATTTTTGAATTAAGTCTCTTCTTATTCTACAACTCTCCAGTTTTTGAATTTGAAACAAAATATATCTCTGTGTAGCCATGATGTTTGCATATGGTCGGTACTTTTGTAGGTTGTCTTTGTATTTTCTCAATAATTTTTATTTATCTTTTATTGTGTAAGGAGACCAAGCACTGATTGGTGTAAGGAGACCAAGCACTGATTGCATATTCCAAATTAGATCTGACATGTTTTGTATAAATTGTTCCATAATACTAAATCACTTGATACAAATATTTTTTTAGTAGGTTAGTTTTATTACTAGCAAGAATAACTTCGAAAGGTTCAGCTAATACATCAGCATATTGTTTTAATATCAGTGGATGGACATTGTCTGATCCAGTTGTTTTATTTGTGTTTATATTTTTTCTTTTTCTTTTGATGTCATCTTTTGAAAAACAAAGAACTGAAAAATGCTCAGTTGAACATTCTGGAAATAATGGAAAGTTTTTATCAACTAAATAATTATTAAAATTGATCATTAAATGTGTCATCAATAAATCTGCAAACTGCCCAGATAACTCCAAATTTATTTAGAATTAATTTGATGCTTTGTTTAACTTTGCTTGAACTATTAGCTAAATAAATGTTTGGGATTTTTTGTATTGAAAGCTAAACTATGCTCAAATTTTTTAATTTAAAAAAAGTTTAGCTTTAACATAAAACATACAAACATAGGTTGGCAATTTTTTGTTAGGAGTTAAATTCGGCATTGCCATTTGCCGACAGTAACTCCTGACCTAGAATTGGCTTAATATAACTTTTTTTTATTTTATAAGTGCTTCACTTAATAGAATTTATTTATTTTAATTATTTATTTTAGTTATTTAATCCAAACTAAAAATTTGAAACTTTGATATTTTCTTATGTCTGCTTAATGAATATAACATTAAAAAAAAATCTGTTATATGAATTTGAACTTGCACACTAAACTAACAGTGGCACCTTATTTCAGGTCTTGTACATTATACAGTAAATTCAAAAGACAAAATTTAAATTTAAAAATGATTACTATTTTTGAAAATTTTATATAAATTTGCTTCATTTGTGACCCAACATAACATATTAAAAAAAAAACATTTATTTTTCCAGAGTAATTCCAATATGAATGGACAACTTTTGCACACCCGGGCTAAATAAATTCTTAAAAATTAAAACTCACTGTACTCTAATATATATATATATATATATATATATACATATATATGCATACATATATATATATATATATATATATATATATATATATATACATATATATATATATATATATATATATATATATACATATATATATATATATATATATATATATATATATATATATATATATATATATATATATATATACATATATATATATATATATATATATATATATATATATATATATATATATATATATATATATATATATATATTAGGGTGGGTTTTTTTTCAACTTTTTTTCAAAAAACTAAGCACAACCTCTAAATATGTGCAGGATAATAAAATTACACTAGGTTTAAAATTTTTTTGATTAAAAAATATTTTAAGGGGTCCCCCAAGACCCTTGAATTTTTAACGGGTCCCTAATATTAAAAAAAAAAATGTTTTTTAAAAGTAGGTCAACCTGGTACTCAAATGAAGCGAAATTATATAAAAATTTTAAAAATTATAATTGTTTAGAAAAAATTATTATAGGTTTAATTGCATAAAAAACAACATTTTTGATCAAAAAATGAAGAAAGTGCATTTTTAAAAGTTTTTTCATGATAATTTTGATAAATAAGTTAAAAAAAATATTTTTGTTCAAAATAATTATTATTTTTGAAATTTTTATATAATTTCGCTTCATTTGAATACCAGGTTGACTTATTTTTGAAAAACTTTTTTTTTTTTTTCATATTAGGGACCCGTTAATTATTCAAGTTAATTATTGGGGGACCCCTTATAATATTTTTTATTCAAAAAAATTTTAAACCTAGTGCTATCTTATTTTTTTGCACACATTTAGAGGTTGTGCCTAGTTTTTTGAAAAAAAAGTTGAAAAAAAACCCACCCTAATATATATATATATATATATATATATATATATATATATATATATATATATATATATATATATATAGATAGATAGATAGATAAAGAATTTTACTACAATAACGCTAAGCACTATCCTAAATTTGATTTAGAATTAATTAGATGCACAAAATCAGATGAAGCTGGGACTACAATGGCTAATGCTCTACTTCAAGATATATTGTTTTTCTACATCTAAGTGAAGATCCAAGTAAAATAAAATTATTGATCCAGCAAGAGAAAGAACGAGTATGTTTTAATGTTAGTTCAAAACTAACATTAAAACATACTCTTTTATAACATTTCAAATATAAAAGTGATTGGTTTGGATAGTAAACAAACAATTTAAAAAAATTATGAAAAAAAAAGAGAGATTGATGGTGAAATAAGACTTAATAAATCTAATAGCTCTAGCAGCTAAGAAAATTGATTTTAAAAATAAGACAATAATATTTGACAATAAAAATTTAAATATAAGTACTTTTTACCCATAAAACTCTTAACTGGAAATATAAAAAAGGTCATATATAAATCTTTTTTAAGTTTTATATTTGAACAATAGTTTGTTTACAAATAAACCAGGTATCTGGTTTAATTACAAATAAATCAGATATCCATTTATCAATAAATACCATACTAGATGTATAATTATTTATCTAGATACTGTATACCAAATTCCAAAAAAAATAGTTGAAAAAATTTATTAAGACTTTAGGGACTCAAAATAAAAATAGAAAATATCGGACTCGAGACTCCAACTTATGTAATATACGTAGTTAACTTATTTATAAAAAATTTTAAGAAGAGCATTAAAAAAAAAAAAAAGTCATTTATAAAGAAAAAGGTCATAAATATAAAAGCTTACCAAAAGTAGGTGTTCCATCTTGTGAAGGGAATAAAATATTAGTTTGCTATAATTTAAAAAATTAAATACTCTATTTATAAAAGAAGTCATGCATAAATAAGTTTTATATTTATTTCTGAATGCAATATTTACTTTTTGTCAAACAAGGCAAAGCTACTTTTTAAGAAAATTATTACAACAAACAATACATTTAGTATTTTTACAAAATTCTTTAAAACAATGAAGCAAAGCCAATTATTATTGACTTTTTGTTGTTTCCATGTTTATTACCAACACTTATTTAAGAGTATTTAAGAGGTAGAAAAGCAAAAACAATAAAACATTTAATAAACAATGTAGTTGTACCCCTGATATTTCTCCTAAAGATATTATAGAGCACAACCTTTTAAAAAACAAACCAAATAATGTAAGTGCAGACCTAGCAAAAGAGCATGTTCTTTAATCGTTATTCTTTATAATTTTTTTTTATATTATTCTTCATACAACATTTATAAATTCCTTATTTATTGCCCCAGATAAAGCAGCCAATCCTCATGCAACAAACTGTAAATACTATAATTCAAATATGAAGAAAATGTAAGATTTTTATATAAATTATTTATTTTATATAATATATCTTTTTTTACTCCGACCATCAAAGGGAAACACGACATGCTTAGTTTTATATAGCCAGACTCTGCTTTACAAGTAAACATTTGAACCTGCCATTTCCTGTGTAAAATATGAGACCTAGGACACGAGATGAAAAAATAACTCTTGAAATAAAACCAACTAAATACAAGAGTTGCTTCAATTCATTAATCTTAACTTACAATAAGTTGGTCTAATTCATTAATCCCTGACACCAATCTTCGATAAAACATTTCAATGTCGGGAAGCAAGACAATGCTTTCAAAGAGATAATACAAAACATAACAATAAAAGTTTTTTTTTTTTTTTTTGAAGAGAAAAACAATGAAGACCATATCTTGGAAACTGTAGTTTATTATTTTAACTTATTGTCATCTATATAATTAATGTTTATTTCTATATTTTAATTTAATACAATTTTATTTTAATTTTTATCAATTTACAATAAATTTTTTTGTTGACCTTAACAAATCTTTATGTACCTTAAGTTTATCTTGGAAATTGATTGGTACATCAGATTGGTGATATATAAACCAATCACAGATGATTGGTTTGCATCGCTAATTAAAATCATTATAGATATAGCAATTATTATTTTTTTGATTATACTCTTGAGTTTTTTATTAAATATTTTGAATGAGTTTAGATTTTAGTTTGTTATCCAAAAAACTTTATATATTAAAAACATGTTTTTCATATAAGAAACTTGTTTATAAGAAACTAGCACTAGAAGCCAAAATCTTAGGAAACAGTTAGTACTAAGTTATTTCTTGATTAGAAACTTTGTTGAAAATTCAAGGAATATTTTCAAATTTTTCATTAACATTTAAAATCAACTTAACATGAAATTAAAATGAAGCATTATCTAGAACAACAGTTTAAATAAGTATTTAATTTCCTTACACAATCAAATAAAATTATATTTGAATGCAAATAGAATTTCATTCAGAAAATATGAATGAGCCACAACTTCAAAATATTGATAACCAGAACAAGAATGTAGATGATAAGTCAATAGTGTAAATATCGAGGATGTTAATTCTGTTAATATTTCATAAATTATTAATAATCCACAAATAGAAAGCAGTACTTTATCAAAATTTAATTATGATTTATTACACTCTGTAACTTGATCTATTGAAATCAACAAGAGCAGCATATGTTTTCGGTAGAGCAGCCGCCAAGATGTCCATTATAAAACAAATTCTTGAGGAAGATATTTCAGTGACACCTTTTTTTATAGACAAATAAAAAAGTAAAAAAGAAATACAGGAATAGGGTTATCTAAGCATGAATCTTTGAAGGAACATCTTTAATTAATATATAAATAACAAATTCTAAAGTTAGAACATACAACACAGAACAGAAATACACCATCTCAATGAAAATGTGTTCAATAAAGAAAAACTAAAATGGCAAATAATTTTGAAATATATTATAAAAGAGTATTACTTTTAAATAAACAAATTTAACTTATAGAGGCAAAAAACTATTTGAATTGAATAATGATGATTTTTTAGGAGTAATTGAATTACTTTATGAGTTTTTTTCAGTTATGAAAACTAGCTGAGATCGGACCTGTAAAAATACGGACCTTTGTAAATCTATTCCAAACCAAACTTTTCCATATTTTTTCCTTATATATCCTAGCTTTCCGGATCCGTAAAATACAGGTCTTTACCAATTTACATATCTATTCCTCACTGATTATTTCTATAACTATTCCTTATTTACTTCAATATTTTTTAGTAAAATAATTTATTCTGAGAAAAAAATTTAAGAGCAAAAAACTTAACATGTGCACCTTTTCCGCATACGTAGAACTTATAAGAGACTTATAATTAGGTTTCCTTTCTGCTAAATGCATTTCATTGATAGCTCAGAGGTTAAGTGCACTGCCATCAATGTTGTTTTGGAGGGTTTAAGACATCCTCTTAGCGTAATAAATTTAGAAATTTTTCAATTTTGCTTATATATTTATAGCAAAAAAATAATAATATAGCAAAAAAGATTTCTAAAATTTAAAATAAAATTTTAAAGTTTTCTCATTTTATAGATATATAAGATTATATAAAAGATAAAATAAAATTAAACTTTTGCATTTATCATACATTTTTTTAATTAATTTTAATTATGTTGCATACAAATCCATAAAAATATATAAAACTTGCACAGATATATCAGTTTCACAAATAAGAGATTATTTTTTTAAAATAATAATAAATAAATAGTTTTTGTCTTTATTAGAATATATCCCATAAAAATATATTTCATATATCTTTAATAGAAAGAGTTTTTTAAAGAAATGGAAATAAAATCTTACTTCTATAACTATCATTTTCTATCATTTTATCAAGGTCTAAGAAGCAGATGATGTAATTTTAGCAATCAGAAATTATAGAGGGGCAAATCTAAAGTTGAAGATTCAAATTTTCCACTTGGATGTGACAATATCTTTCGTGTTTTATTAATCTTGTCAATTTTTTAAAATATAATACCAACTACAAGCAAAAAAGACTTGTAATTATTAGAAAAGTTTATTTATATTACTTACGATCCTGAATAAAACGTTATAAGTGAATTTGTTACATTTTATAAACAATATATATAAACAAATAACATATTTGTTTATACATACATTGTTTATATTGGGATGGTTAAGTGCAACAAAGTTTAAAATAAAATTAGTTAATATTAAAATTAAAAAATGATTTATATAATGTTTCTTTGCAAGCACCAAGACACTATATTTAAATTTTTAAGTGCACTAAACTGCAATTACTTTAATTTTTTTTGGTTTAACGGCTTTTGTTAAGAGTTTTTAAATTTTGTGTCAAATTATCTCATTTCAACATATTCTTTGTTTAATCCATACTGCAGCCGTTTTTCAAAACACCTAAAGGTAAAAAATATCAATTTTGACTTTTTTACAAAATAAGCTAGTTTATCTGTCTACAATTGTTATTGAATACATATTTTCAAAGAGTTTTGAAAAAATTCATTAAATTTGTTTCAAAAAATGTTTTATAAAGAATTAATTTTTAATTTTTTTAAAATTGCTTTTTCTTAAAATATGTAATAAGCATATTAAGGCGTTTTGAAAAACAGTTGCAGCATATATTTATAGTAAAAAAATAAATGTAGCAAAAAAAAAACTAGCTACATGCTTTTTTTTTTTGCCTTCACAGCAGCACTTTCTGGAGTAACAGGACTGTCTTAGAAAGTTTTTTCTTTATTAAGTTTCAGACAAACTTTTTCAGACCATTTGCAGCTTATTAGGACTAATAACACAAGTAATATAATAACATAAATAACATAATCTGAGCACATTAATAACATAAGTATCTCAATCATGACACATACGCAAAAAAAAATATTAAAATCTTTTTGTTCGTTAAAGTGTATAATATCGCTACATATGTTTGAATATAATCTCTAAAAAACTTCAAAAGTATTTGTATTTTAAAATAATAAAAACTGGCATGCTGATAGGAGAAATTTTCAAAACTATATAATAATATTTTCAACGGAAACAAATGTTATAGATCAAAATAAAGGAGAACTTAACGCAATGCAATTTTCAAATGAAAATCAAACTGTAAAACTTGATAAATGTTTTCAAAATTCAAAAATTCACAAGCAAAAGTGATTTCTAATTTCTTAGTATAATTTTTTTTTGAAATAAATTCAAAAATTTTTTTTTTAGGGCACTAAAAAGTTACAGCACAGGACTCCAAAAGTTTATAGCACAGCTCTGCAGACTGAATGTTGCAAAAAAATATTTAGATGTAACTAACTGAAACATTTATTGCATTGCAACAAATTTTAAAAATGTTTTAAATTGTATTAGCAGTAGTAAAAGACTTATTAAAAATAATTAAATGTTTCTTAAACATTAAAAAATTGTGACACAAAAATTTTCTTTATTTAATACTATTCTTTGGACATAATACACCGATCAATTTGTGTAAATTATAAATTTTAGAATTCGATCAATTTATAAATCACATTAACAACACCAAGCAACTCCAAAAATTAGTGAAACTGTTAGCCATGCCAACAGAACAGAAAAAAAAAACAGCAAAATTATAAATAGGTTATTTCTTTGACATTTTAAGAACCAACACTTTCTAAAATTCAGGTACATCTTAGCCAATTAGTTCTACAAAAATTAGTGAGCGACCAGGAAAGATATTTAACTAGGACCAGGGCTTCATAATTATTCACACATCCTAAAGTTTTTTATTTTTTTTAAATTCAAAATTCATATTCTATATATATATATATATATATATATATATATATATATATATATATATATATATATATATATATATATATATATATATATATATATATATATATATATATATATATATGATTTATATAATATTAATAAATATTATATAAATCATATTTTATATATGCAAAATTTATATTTTGTATATATATGCAAAAAATCTTCACCTCTTGATTGCTTAGAACAAGCAGTCAATTTTTATCTGATCTCTCTTCTGTGACAGCCTAAGGCTTGCAGTGGTTTATGGATTTAAATTCTGGACTTTAAATCTACAATTTTTGTTAGAAAACAAAACTCATTTATTTACTACAAAAATATATTCCAACAATGTTAGCATTCCTGCATTGATGAATAATAACCCTCTAACTCTCAGACAAAATCTAAAAGCACATTATAAATATATTTAAACCTGCTTTTTCTGCTAAGTTTGAACCACTCTCAAATTGTTGTAAGATTACATTTCTTTCTTTTTTCTACAAATACCATCATGGTCAATGCTCAAACAAGCTATCATCTCTATTACGATAGACTAAAACTCATTTTTGCTTGGTTCTTATTCAACAAGTTACACCCTTTTACTAACTCTATCCCTCCACGTAAAAACTTTTATTAATCCAGTTTTTTTCCTTGCACATCAAAAAAGCCTTATAACTCTTAGCCATCTTCATGTTCTTTTTTTTATATACAACCTAAAACTTTTTAAGTTTTCAGTTAAACATTTCCTAGTATTTTTACTTATTCCCTATTTTAAAGTAACTCATAAATTAATAGTGGTTGCTTGCAATTTTGTTGGAAGTAAATTAGAGTTTAAAAATATGTAAATAAATGCAAATATTTAATAAATAGTAAATGTAAGCATAAAATTATAATATATAAAGTATTATAGATTTTTTTTTAATCCCGGCTATCAACCCCTGCTAAATCTTATAGTTTTGCCAGGGCCAGGGCCGGGTTTGAAAAAAGTCTTATTTTTAGCCAGGGATGGGGCCTTAGTCACTTACTAACAAGAATTGATTTAATCATAACATGTCTACAAAATTCATAATAAAGAATATGTAATCAATAAAGTAAGACAACTAATGTCTTTTTCAAGTAGAAGATAAGTAATGACTCTCAGGTTTATTCTTCAGCTATATTCTTCCACTAAAACTAGTTAAAACATCTAGAGTGTTAAGCAAAACGAAAAAAATAGGGAATTTAAAGCTAGATTTCAAAACTTCATAACTTTTGAACAATTAGGAGCTTAAATTTTTAAATATTCCAATATTTTGAACTATTTGAATATAATTAAAATAAAACAGTTTTAGCGTAACTATAATTGAGTACACATATGTCAACTGTTTATTTCACAGAATTAAAATGTGTACATAAATATCAACTTATGTATGTATAAAATTTACAAAAACGTTTAATTTTGACTCACAGTATTTTTATGAGATTTATAAAAATGCTGTGGGTCAAAATTTTCCAGATACTAGAACAATTCGAAATTGTTACTTTTGAAAAAAATAGCAAAAAAGCTATTATTTTTAACTTATCTTATTTCTCAAACATATACATTTTAATTGATATAACTGAACTTCGAACTATTATATATCAATTGAAAGATTATAATCAGGCTTTCAAAGCCTAATGTAAAATATTTTATAGTACATTTCATTTGTTTTAATTTGTTGTTCAAATATTTTATAAGATTTCTTGCTGTAAAAATAAAGAGAAAGAAAACAATTTTAGACTGAGAAATAATATCTTATTTGAATGTGATTTTGATTAATTTCAGTGTGTTTCTGTGAAAATCTGAATACGTAGAGCTAAAATTTTTTCTTGTTTTAATCCTAAATAGGTTTTAATGTTGCCCAATTTTTGAAAAATTCTTTGAATTTTTAAAATAATATTGTGCGATAAGTTGAAATATTTTTTCTGACAAAATTATGAAACATTCTTTGAGGTTTGGTATGAATATAAGGTTAATTGAATGTATTGTACATGCATGTGCAATACCAAGAAATTTTACTATCGGAGTCACGATATTTTTTAGCGACTCTGACTCTGCTAAAATTGTCGCAACTCCGCAACTCCGACTTCACAGCCCTGATTAAAATAAATGAACTTGTATTACTATTTAAAAAAAATTTTTACTAGAAAAAATATTCCTTGATCCACTATATTTAAATATATTTCATAATCCTAGAAAAAATATAAAGATATCAACAAATCAAATTTAAAAAACTGTTTATATATATATATATATATACCTGTTTCAGAGGAGCTGCATAGCTATAAATTTCCCATTTTTTTGTGCTCTGGTAAAATAAAAAGTTAAATCTTTGGAAAATCAAAACTTTTTAAATTTTTTAAAATAAGATACTCATTCTAATGTTGAATAAAAAAAAAACCTTTCAAAATTCAAAAAGACATAAAAAGATAAGAACAAAACTTATTAACCAAAAAGAAGATATTTAAATCAAAACAAGAAATTAAAGATTAAAAGTTTATTTCAGCACACAATAAATAAACCAAGTTATAAGAATATTTATCATTACACAATAAATAAAATAACAAATTTAAAACAAAAACTTATGTGGAGTATTAAATTTATTTAATAAAAAAAAGTATAGCAATTAATTTATAAAACTTATATGTTATTATTATACATAAGTCGTAACACAAAAACTAAATTAAATTTTAAAAAGTATATTATTTTAGCATTTGGATTTGAATAATTTAAGATCCATTTAATGTTTATTGTTAAAAAGCAAATTTAATTTTCTATTTGCTTATTTTATCAAGCAAAACAAGTTTTAAATGTAAAAATCTTTTTTTAATCTGTATATAAATTTGAAAAATCTGTATATAAATTTGAAAAAACACAGAGTTTTGTCAATGTTCATCACTTGTATAGAAAAATTTCAAGTTATACCGATTCTGAAGAACATTTCAAAGGGATAGTACCATCAACAACAAAACTCGATCCTTTTAAATTTGTCACATCAAACTGAAAACAAAAAAATATTTTGAACTTATTATTCTTAATATTATCAATAAATTTATTATTAAAAGTACAAAAAATTTTAGTATACTGCACTGATAGAGTCGAATTTCTTTTTTATTTCAAAATGAAATAAAAGTATAAATAAATTATTTCAAAGGCACTTATATATATTACCAATTGTCAAATATCTTGATGTAACCTCATTTTAAAAATTGTTAATAACCTGTCAGTCTGTCATCTGTTGTGTAATTAAGAATTAAAATTCAAAAATTTCATCTTTTAACTTAAAAAAACTATTTTAATGGCATTAAGAAATTTTGACTTAATCAAAATTTACTTATATAAAGCAATATTATAAAATCAACAAAAACATTTTAACAATAATAGATTAGGCGTTTGTAATGCAAGATAAGAACCAGTTAACAACATTCAGGCAGTGGCCAAATAAAGATAATAAGAGCAGATAGTCACGAAAAACAAAATCTAAACATAATTATATATATAATTATTTAATTCTTATTAAAACACAGTTAGGCTTGACTTTTATGTTCAGAGCTATGCAAATTGGTTTTCAAAAATTCTGTTAATAAAAGTATAATCTCATGTAACTTTTATTGGATACTCAAAAGCATACTAATAATTGTTGCAAGGTTATATACTTACTTTATAACCTATTTTTGATCAAAACATTGCATTATCATTATAAAATCCCTCTGATGTTTTGTGAAAAATGTTTCTATTAAGTGGCATTCAGCTATTCTGTTCTCCATAACTTTATTATACTCTAATAACTTTTTATTATTCCAACTCTAACAACTTCAATATCTCTAACTTTGAAATCAATATGACAAACCATTAAACAAATCATTAAACAACTATTAAACATTAAACCATTAAACAAATCATTAAACAACTATTACACTTCTCCTGGTATTAGTTAAATATGCCAGATTTATAAGAAAATTATGTTAAAACAAACAGCAGACTTTAGCACTTTGAAGTTATTCGACAGTAATGCAAATAAATCACTATTATTGCAATTTTTTATTACTTAAAAGCTGTAGACGCGGGTTAATTTTCAAAATTATTATTACTTAATTAACGGATATAAAATTTAATCGACAGTTTTATATTGTACAAATTAAAAAAGTATATTTTCAAAATTTAGCATGACCATGGTCATTTAAAATCATTTGATTATACATATGATGAAACACTTAAAACCTTCGCAGTGTTATTTAAAAAATGAGATTTTAAACAAACAACCTCTTCTGGAACAGAAATAAGAGCAATCTCTTTAGCATTATCAAGATCTTTAACTGAAAGTGTATTATTAGTTTGTAATTTGAAAGATTCATAACCAAGCGGAATTTCCATTATTCTAACGCTCTACATGAATGACATGAACGCCCGACAGTATACTATTAACTTGTTACAAAGAGTGCCTAATAATAATGATGTCACACTTTTAATTTAAACATTTGTGACATAGGGGGTAAAGAAAACGTCAAAGAAAAATAAAGTAAATAAACTTTTTATAACAAACTTTTTTTATTATTATTATTTTTATAAGGTAAGTTTTTATCTTTTATTATTTATCTTTGTGCATTGTCTTTCAACTTCAATTCATAAAAGCAGAGTGCTACAAGAACAACTAAACCCAACAAGAGAGTGTTTTTTTTATTTTTTTATTAAATAACTATTTGAAAATTGCGAAAATTTGCAACCCAAAACATTTGGAAAATTAAAAAGTTAATTAGAACTTATTTAGAAGCGAAAATCAAGTTAAAGTCTGTAGCGTTCCATATCTAGCCTCAATTGTATTTTTTTGTTAGTCGACACAACTGCAACTAGACAACTGCGTTTAATACAAAATGTTATTAACCCCGTGTGTTTATATTGCATTGGCAAACGATTAGCTACTCATGTAGAATGTTAGCATCGTGCATGCTTGGCACTACATTAGATTAATATTAATATTAAAGTTAGTAGAAGTAGTTTGACATTAGTTTGACATTGAGTTCTGGCTTCAGAACTAGAGTTCCGTGGTTCAAAGCCAGCTATGGCCATATATTCATTTTTGCAGGGAAGGAGGCGTAAGCTTTTCGACTAAATGCTATTCTGCGGTGCTCTGTGATAAGAACCTTAAGACTGCTTAGAGCATTTAAATAACTAATAAAAAAAAACCTATCTAGTTAGAGGTAAGATACTGAATGAGGCAAGATGGCTTTTTTATTATGTATATTCATATTTTTCTAAACATTGTTAATGTATTTTATATGCTTAAATTTTATTTTGCGCTTAAAAAATAAATTAATTAAAAAAAATACGGTTCTAAGTATTTCTAAAAAGATGCTTCTAATTTGTTTGGCCATTTATATATATATATATATATATATATATATATATATATATATATATATATATATATATAATATATATATATATATATATATATATATATATATATTTATATATAAATATATATATATATATACATTTATATATATATATATATATATATATATATATATATATATATATATATATATATATATATATATATATATGTATATATGCTTTAATTTTTTGCTTTGCTTGTATATATATATATATATATATGTATATATGTATATATATATATATATATATATATATATATATATATATATATATATATATATATATATTTATATATATATATTAAAGCAAAGAATAAATATAAAATTTCAAATAATTATCGTTCAATCGTTTCGCAACAATTTAAGTATGCAATTTATAACTTTTTAAAATAATTTTCAACTAATTCAACAACTCTATAAGGATTACACTTAAACGGTTACTTTAAACTTAAGACTTAATTAAAAATGTTTTAAACTCATAAATTTAATTTTTATATTAATTAAATTAAATATCATTGAACGCGTTAACGCATACAAGAAAAAAAACACAGTGTGACGTCAGAGTCGTAACTTGATTGTAAAAAAAAAGGAATTACAGCTTAAATCATGTCGGGAATAACGCTCGTACTAATATGATTAATTAAAAGAAACCTATATATCATGTTTTTATAAAAATAAAATTTAGTTTTATGAGTTTTATAAATATTATGAAAAAACTGTCTCTTAAAAGAGCAACAAAGTAAGTAGAATGTTTTACATTTTAAGAAATTAAATGAAAATTTGTTTTGTGAAATCCTATAATGATGGGTAATGTTTTATGAAAACTGAATAGTCTAAGAAATTAAAGTAGCTCTAATTTAAAGCAAATAATTAAAATAATTTTCTATCAATTAAAATATTTTATTAATTCTAACGTGAACATAAATAAATATACTTTTTTTTAATGATTTAGACACGAAGTTAAATTAATATCAGCAACTCCCGTCCATATAAACAATAATTCAGAACTTTCCATGTATCAGGCTAATTCTGCATTTGATCCTAATTCTAAAGTTCTGGTGCCAGCTCCTCCTAAAGAACTTCCTCCTCCAAAACCTATCATTTATCAAGATGAAATAAAAGTGAATACTAAAGAACTTCCATCACCAAGTCGTCCATGTGCCCCGTTGACAACCTTAAAATTAGAAAACGAAGCTTATAATGCTCCACTACATCTACCGTTATTTAAGGAAGAAAATGTTTCAACAGGTCTGCATCCTGTTCGACCAGCACCTGAGGTTCCTGCTGTAGCCAAGGAAAAGTCAGTAATTAATTATGTGGGAATTATATTTATATTATTTATCAAGTTTCTGAATTTTTTTTATTTAATAAAACTTTTTCTTTAAAAAAGAAATTTCATGTCAAACCAACTATTCAATTATTCCTCAGATTTATTGGGGTTTATAAAATGCATTTTTTTGTCTAAAATCTGGGTTTTTACATTAAACTATTTTTTTTTAATATTTTTTTTTGTTTTTAAACTAATAAGATCTATGCATAAAAAAATTTGTCACAAGAAAAACTCGAAATTATTTTTTAGTTTTATTTTTACAATAAGGTTTTTTTTTGTGCAATACTTAGGCGATATGACTGAAACTTGTTATAAATATTATAAATATTTATATAAGTATTATATGTTAGTAAAATTACTAATTAAAATTGTTTGACAAATTAGATTACTTAAAAATTTTTTTTTTCTTAAGCAATATTTTTTAAATAAGCTTAAAATACTTTAAATCAAAAAAAAATTAGGAAACTTTAGAATACTTAATAAAAATAGAAATAGAAATACTTAATAGAAATAGAATTAAAACTTAATAGAAATAGAAATACTTTTCAAAAATATATATTTTCTAACTTTTAACAGTTGTACAAAAATTTTACATTTTAAAATTGTTGTGCAACTTTTGACAGTTAAATGTTGTCAAACTTCACTTTTTTAAAGCAATTGTTTTAATTCAAAAACAATTTTCATTCAATATTTTCCAGGAATTTTTAAAATTAAAGTCAAGTCATTTTCCATCCAAATTTGATAATCAAAATTTATACTTGTGATTTTTATAAATTGCTTTACAATTGAAATATACAATTTATTCTATCTTATTTACAAAATTTATATCCATATTTACATTTTAGTTTTAACTAGCATAACATCCTGGATAAATACTAATAAAAAATGAAAAATGCAATTTTTCATAAATATAAATATGTGAAAATATTTTTTGTTTTTAGACATGTGTACACTAGGTCATTAACATATCCAATAAAGGAATTAAAAGACAGTACAAGTTCTACATTAAAAAAAACCTACTCAGACAAGCAAAAAGACATTACTGTCTATGAAAAAGATATAAATATAGAGTTAGTTGATCAAGTTGAGATCAAAAAAATCTTTCCTCCTCCAGTTAAACCAAAGCCAATCAAATGTTCTACATCTAATCAAGTCAAAAACATTATTGATCAGCAAAAACCAGTAGCATTTATTGATGCAGGTGATGGTCTGCGTTCTTCAGACTCAGAAAGTCTAGGCAGTGAAATATTTCCATATGAAATACCATCTTCATTACTTGAAGAAGATGATGGTCAAAATTTCAGTAACTATACAAAAGATAATGATCAAGCTGACAGAAGTAAAAGTGAGTCAATGAGCAGTTCAGATGAACGAAAAAAGGCAAATAAAGTTCGACCATTATCAATGCCATCAAAAAAAAGTGTTGAGAGTGGTAAATATAAAAAAAGTAAATCATCAAGTTTTAGGCGAAAACCTAAATCTCCCCCTACTTCTCCAGCTCCTCCACCAATTTCTACTATAAATAGTATTTCAGGGGGCACACAGCATGACAATTTTGAAGTTTTTATGGAGATGCAAGACAAAGATATTGTTCTTGATACTCCAAGTTCACAGTTGCAAACTCAGGTATGTTAATACTTATTTGGTGCAAGCTAACAAATTTGGATAAGTAATTTAGATAAACTCCACCTTGTGTATGTCTTTAATGACTCAAATGATTTGACAGCTTTATGAGTATTTAGCAAATTAATAATGTATTTAGAAAGTTAAGTGCAGAAATAAAAAATATAAAATAAAAAAAAAATATTTAAACTGGATAGCAGTTTAGCACCAATTTGTTAAATAGTTAAATAAAACAATAGGTTTTAAGGTAAGTTAGCTGAAGTTTTAAGGTTTTTACTTAAAATATTGAGAATATTTAAGGTTTACCTATAATCATCTGGTACTTATTTAATATTTAAATATATTTAAAAAATGTACATTGTGCTAAATATTCAGTACTTAATAAAATGTTATAGATATCTTTTGATAGAGCTTTAATATTGCTTAGTCATATATAGGGTTACTTAAATATCTTACAACAAACTTTATAAATTACATTCTTGACTAAAAAGTCAACTTAACCTTGAGATCTAAAGAAAAGGTAATTTTTTTGTAATAATTTTGAATTGAAGCTAAATATTGGTGTGTTAGTTTATAACAGAATAAATAGGGCTTAAGGAAACATAATTTTTATAGTGAATTAAAGAATTAAGAGAGATATAAAAAAAAAAAAAAAAAAAAAATTTATTGCTTTTTTTTATTGTTTCATTTGCCTAAATTAAGTGAACAATTTTTGCAGCTTTTTAGTTTGAGATAATATATATATATATATATATATATATATATATATATATATATATATATATATATATATATATATATATATATATATATATATATATATATTGTTTATTTCAAAATAGCCCATGTCCTATAATGTTTATTGAAGAATACAAAAAACTGAGTTTGAAGTCGGCAAATAATTGCCAATCCAATTTTTTCTAATTTCGAGGGTTGATATATATATATATATATATATATATATATATATATATATATATATATATATATATATATATATATATATATATATATTGAGAATTTTATCTAATTGTTAATTGTATTTTAGCATTAAAAATGTAAAAAGCATTTTTTTTTAAATGTAGAAAATGAAAAGTGAACTTTCTATCAATGGTCCAAGATGTATAAGTTTGCGTTCTAATGAGAGCAAGTTAGATTGTGACCTGACTTTTAAAAAGGGAGATGTTATAAAAATTCTTTTTCATGTCAATAATGACTGGCTATATGGTCAGCTTAATGAAATTAATGGATTTGTATTTAAAGAACATGTGAAGATTGTAGAGGACCTTCCAAAAATTCCATCTGATATCCATCCCGAAGTGGTATGCTTTTTTTTCTAGTAATTGTAAGAAATTTTTATATAAAAATATAATTTTTATATTTTGTTATAAAATATAAAATTTTATTTTTCATGTAAATTTTCAATTTTATATTTTATAAATTTTATTTTTAGAACCACAAGAGGATGATTGCTCGCTACAACTTCAATGCTCGAAATGATAAAGAGTTATCATTAAATGTAGGAGACATTATAATAAACCATAAAAAAGTTGCCCAAGGGTGGTTTTATGGTGAAAGAGTATCACAGAAAGGTTTCTTTCCTACTAGCTATGTTGATTTTATTCAGTAGTTATATATACTTAGTATTATTGTTTTTGATATCTCATGTTTATTTTATTTTTATTTATTTATTTTTTAAAATCTCAAGTTTAATTTAGTTGGATTGTAATTTTAATTTTTTATTATTAAATTGCATCTTTTAAAATCATTTTTATGTTTGGTTCCGTTAATTAGTTTTTTTAAAAAATGTTTTAAATTTCATTTTTTAAACTAAATGTTGTTTGCACAATTTTATATTTATCCATATTCTGTTTTTTCTTTTGTATTATAGAATTTTGTAATTATCTTTATAGAATTATATTCAAACTTGTAAAAAGTATTTTTATACTATCTTTAAACATTTCAACTGTATATTTTTTTGTAAATTGTATACTTTTAATTCAAAGTTTTTTTACACAGTAAAAACTTATTTATAGAATTAAATTGTTGTATTTCTTGTTTAAGATAATTTTTTTTTTTTTTTTTTTAATGTAAAACTTAATCAGAAACATTGTTTATATATTTTCCATTCAACTTATATATTTATATATTTTCCATTTAACTTATATATTTTCCATTTAACTTATTTTAATTTTATTGTTAATGGACATGAAGAAAAAATACAAAAAAATGGGGGGAAAAATAGAAATAATGAAAATAAAATGCAAAAACTTGTATAAAAGTTAATGGTAAAGTGCAAACAGTTAAAACATGAAAGGGCGATTCAAGTCTTTGTTTGTTAGAAAATCTTCTAACAGTACAAGTGCAAGTGATGACAAAAACTCAAAGGAATTTTTTTTCTCCAATGAAATTTTGGAAGTATAAATTATTATATTTGTATAATTGTTGTTTTTTGCTTTTGTTTCATTCTTAAAAAGGATTATTTAAAAAAACAGGATATCAATAAAAGGAATTCAATTGCTCACAGATGCCGCACATTAAAAGAACTTGGAGAAATAGTTTTAACAAAAGAAATAGAAGAGGTAATACTGTTTTGTCTATTAGAAAATTTTTTTATCCCCCTTTAATTTTTTTCTGGAACTCAAGGTTAGTGGCAAAGGGGATTTTTTTTGGTTCATGTTTTTAATTCCATATTTTACTAGATAATTTCACATATGTGTGTATGTGAAGTTATATTATTAGTTATATTATATGACTTTCTCATATACATAATTGAAAGGTAATTAAATTTTATTTACACGTTTAGGAAATCTAAACAAAAGCAATACCCTTATTGTGAGGAAATAAAAGGCATCTTTTTTTGTCTTTCATATCTATGAAAGACAAAAAATTATTACCGCATTTGGATTGAAGCCTAAGGAGGTTTTTATACTTAAAAAAATGTTTTTGTTTTGCAAAAAAAAAAAATAACTTTGATAAATTAAAGTTATTATTTCTAATTTTTGCTCTATATTTTTATGGTTCGTTATTAAAAAAAAAAATTGTCTAATGAGGGTTTGAAGTTCAAAAATTGATACAAAATTACGATTTTTCGGGCAAAAATCAATCTGCATACTTTTATACATTCTCACTCCTACCAATGTCACAGATTTACCAATTTTTTTAAATATTCTTATAAAATATAGAGGATCAATATAAAATAATTTAAAATATAAAATTTTATAAAAAAGACACAATTTACCGCATGTTTAACACTTCTTTCTTTTAAATTGTTTGAAAATAAAACTTTGAACAATCAGGAAAATTTTTGCCCAGGTTTGCCCAGCTTGAAATTTTTTAAACAAAACAAGAAATATTCACAAATATTTACAGTAATTATTTAATGCACTAAATACCTTTCACCACTATAGTGGTGAAATCAAATTTAAATATGAAGAACAAATACATTTTCTATTACTTAATTAAAGGAAAATATGATAATAAATATGAAAGTTTAATTAGCAAGAAAGCGAAAACTGAAATTTGTATATTGATGTCTCAATGTTATCCGAACTAAAATCAGATAAAGTTAACCGAAAAATTTATGAAAAACTTTAAAAAGAAATGGAATGAGACAGGTAGACAAAAAGGGAGATTTATAAATCGTTACAAGAAATGGTTAAATATAGAATTTACTGTAAATGAATTTCAACAGTAAGTTAGGATAAACCATTTACAATAAGGTGCACCATCAAAATCATTTGAAGATCTCTCAACAAGGTCTAAGAAAAGAAGATCTTCAGAGATTACTGAAAAGTTAGGAGTTACTACTGAAAGCCTATTTCATGCCCTTATTCTTAATCTAAATAAAGAAGGACAAAATAAAGACGCCAAAGTTTTAAAACATATGATGGAAAGTAAAGTTGATGGATCCTGCAATGTATCATGCTCTAAAGTCCACTCAGCTGAAAAAGCTTTAGCTTTAATGTTAGACTGTAGAATTAGTAGGGCTGACTATCAAACTATCCGTCAATTAGATAAAGGTTGCATGTTATACCCTGCCCACAACTTTATTGTGAAATCTAAAAGTGATTGTATTCTAGATTCCAGAATTGTTACCACAAACTACAGTGCTTCTGTAAATCTTCAAGGAATAATAGATCACACTACAAACAGGATTTCGAAAGTTATTGTCAAAACTACCTGAGCCTTGCAATACTCTTTTTCTTATAAGCAAAGTCAGATTCAATGGTTCAATTGGACAGTCTGTTTATAAACAGAGAACTGAAGACGAAAAGGACAGATTGTCAGTCTCAGTTGAAGAATCTTTGTTTCTTTCATGTACAGTACCTGTGCAACTTAGTTCAGGAAACTAATGTTATTCTTTGGACTAACCCCAAAACATCCTCAACCCAATACTTTTGCCCTGTTCGAATGTAATACGTTAAAGAAAATCAACAAATTATTAAAGCAGAATATGATTTTTTTTATGTCAACTGAACTCAGAACAACAACAATAGACTTATTTCAAGTCAAGCACAAGTTAGAATGTACTATCATTGACGGAAAAGTTTCCACTCTTCTTTCTCCATTAACTGATTCTTATCAAGTTTGCAATATATGTGGATTAAATCCTAAAAAAATGAATGACTTATAATAAACAATTGAATTACTTATAATAAACACTTATAATAAATAATTGCTTATAATAAACAACTTAATCAGATATCTTTGGACCTGTCAATCCACACTCTCCATCTTTGGATTCGTTGTTTTGAATGTCTGTTACATATTGGACAGAGAAGAAGACCAGGGTACAATGATTGTGGATTTTTTCATGCAAACACTCCTGAAAAGAAAAATATAGTTGCATGTAGAAAAGAAATTCAGGAAAAAATCAAAGATACACTTGGACTTGTTGATGTACCAAGAAGTGGTGGCTCTGGTAATCCAATGATGGAAACACATCAAGAACGGCATTTAGAAGCCATGAAGCTTTTGCTGAAATACTTGGAATTGATAAGGGTCTTGTTAAAAGATTTTTCATTATCCTTTGTGTGTTATCCTGTAAACACCCAATTGATCCAGATAAACTAGAATTATATCGCAAAGAAACATTTAAGACATGTAGCACATTTTAAATGGTATCCTATGCCTGTTGAAGTTCACAAGATGATTCTACATTCACACCAGGTTGTAAGCCAGTTCCAATTGGCCTCTTATCTGAAGAAGCCCAGGAAAATAGAAATAAAGATGTTAAAAATTTTTGCGAATATTTTACAAGAAAATTTTCTAGAAAACTTACAAATGAAGATGTAATGAGATTGCTCTGCTCATCAGACCCCTTAATCACTTCTATGAGGCAAAGTTCTGAATCAAAAAAGGAACTTTCAGCAGAATGTTTAGACCTTCTTTTGTAACTTCCTAAATGATATTACATTCTTTATATCAAACTAATTGAATTATTGATAGTATGTGTCCTAAATATATTTACTTTATTTTAAGAAATCTATAAAGCTGCATTTTTAAAATAGCACCTTTTTCTAGTAGTATGTACACATGTTTAAACATGTTTCATTAATGTTTTTAAAAACTCAAACCCTTTATAATTATATATTTTTAAATTGCTCAGTTAATTAATAGAATATTAATTAACTGAGCATATTTAACTCAGTTAATATTGAAGAATGATTATTTTTATTTATAATCTTTGGTGTAAGACCAATATTACGCATTCTTTTTAAGTTGTTGTATGTTCTTGCTACCATATGCACAGGTTATTCATGTCTAGGTATTTACAAAATATGTGTACTTGATGATTTTGTTTATTAATCGACCAGGAAATCAAACTATTATAATACTGCATTTTGTTAGTATTATGGAAATAAATTTTAACATTTAGATATAAGTACAAATGCAAAAGCCATGTTGCATGTTATGTCATGTGTCCTTGGTGTGTTATTTTAGAGCATTTATTCTATACACTAATTTTCATAAATGTACCATAAATCTTGGAAATTATTTTAATTCTTTATATATTGTTGTAGTGCTTACTTTTTGTCCTTGGCACCTGTCCTTGGTGTTGTCCTTGGTGTGATACTCTGCATGTTTTTGTAATCCACCAAGATGTTATAAATGTGAAGTTTGTCCTCTAGAAAATATTTATTTAAAAGGTATTCATAATTCTGTTTAATAAGTTAAATGTAAGTTTTATTATGCTATGTGTTCTTGGTGTTCTGCACAGGTGTGATACTTATTCAATCGAGCAATATATCCAACATTCTGGTGACTGTTTATAGTCAATAGAAAGTTGAAAATTAATATGAAATACATGTCACATGTTTATTATTTGTTTTGCAATTTGTCCTTGGTTTTGTGTTATTGGCATGTCCTTCAGAGGTATATCAAGCAACATACAATAACAGTTATTGTTGGCCAGTATAATGAACCTTCACTAAAAATTTTAGCTTATTATCTTCAAAATTGGTGAAGATATGATTTTTGCCTCAAAAGTGGCATTTCTGGACCACTGTGCACTGAGGAACTGTGAAGCTCGGTCTTGGAGACTCCACAAACATACAAAATCTGTAAACCGTGATATTTTTTAAATTTCGTCATCCATCCATTGCTTGCAAAAAGATATTTCAGGTCCATTATTTAATCTAGTTACTTAGAGTGCTTTTAACTTTATCATTTTATTTGGAACTAAATTGTTTTATTGTTGCCGCTCCAAGAACCAAAAAAACACTTTATCGTCGATTTCACTATATTTTATTGTCTTCATTTGCTTAATCTTACTCTGATTCACATACATTTTGGTTGCATATTCTTCTAAATTATACTCTTTTATTCTACTTATAGTAAATTTAGCAACTTTATGTTCGTTACAAATATCTTTCTTTTCTCACCATTTTAAATGTCCTTTAAAATGGGTAGTTAATCTTTTAACAATATTGAACTTCTTTTTTCCTTCTGATTTAAGTTTTTTGGTATAAATATATGAAAGAAAATAAACATTTCTTAATAGTGATAATAAAAAACAAGTTTAACAATATTTAACTTGTTTTATGGTAATTAATATTAAGTAATTTAAAAGAGTTAATGTCTTTAAAAACTAAAAAAATAAAGAGACTTTTATGGCGTCAAATTCACTTTAGGCTGATGCATTAAGCATTTTATATATATATATATATATATATATATATATATATATATATATATATATATATATATATATATATATATATATATATATATATATATATATATATATATATTAGGGTGTTTCAAAAAAAGGTCATGTCTCCAAAAAAATAAGAGCCCTAGATTATCATCTGCCCAAACCATGATTTAGTACTAAAATTTTTTTTTTTTTAAATATTTGAAAATTCTAAGGGTCCTTTCAGGGGGTAAAAGGGGCAATTTTTAGGGCATTTTGTACCATTTTTAAAACTGTTTGAAGGATGTCTTGACATAAAGATTTATTTAATCTAAATAGAATGGGCTCTACTCTCAAGAAAAAAAAAATATATATATTTCAAAAAACCCTAAAGTCCATATATATTTAGGAAAGCTCATAAAAATACATGATATTACAGTATTTTTTATGGATTTTTTTATTTAGCCCTGATAGGTATTATGTTCTCTGCAGCTCTATAAGATGTGGATTTAGAACAATTAAAGTTTGCTACAGAACCACCAGCCATGACATTAACACTTGTAATCAATGCTGTATGTTGTTGGGGTATTATACCTTCTCCCACTGCTGTATGAGCAGTTGACTGAAGAATATTTTAAGGAAGAAGACCAGAATTTTGAATATTAGAATGCATAATAAAATCGAAGTCAACATCTGTTTCCTAATCTAAATATTTGCTAGTGTAACTAGTAGAACTTTGATAATCTAAATCATTCTTATATATTTCTGCTGCAGATTTCTATTTAACTTTGATGTGCATCTTTTACTTCTTACTACATAATACTTATATTTTTTATCTTTACCTCCAAGATATCCTTTTCTTTCATTAAGCTGGTCTTTTAAGAAAGCAATATCTTCCTCTTTGTTTTTCACTTTTCTCATTTTATCTTTTATTATTTCTTCAAACATAACATGAGAATGTTCTCCAATCCAAAATACCTTATTAATTTTCTCTTCAAACAAATGTCTTTTTTTTTATTTCAGTAGGATTAGTTCTGTGTCTTTAATCTTTTAATTTCATTCACT